>CM038051.1:11997826-13197826 GCA_021397845.1 Areca catechu | reverse complement strand
TAACAAGCCTCAAGTATAGACCTCGAATCATGAACCTAGCTCCCTCTCTATTACTTGCCATGCTGTCATTAAAGTTGACCTTAATGAAACTCAAGAATGGGGTATCTTAAGTGATGAACATTCGGTAGGTCATTACATGAGAAAGGGAGACTCCTAGATGTTCTAGGTCATCGAGGTTAAACCAGTGGACGGTGGGGGCACCAGGATTCGACACAGATTACTGGATCCTATCTGGTTTACTGATTAGGATTTTGAGCCCTTAATAATGTGTCAAGTTTTGTAATCAAGTCTTGTAATAAAGTTAGTCCAGTTGAGAGTTTTGTAATGAAGTTAACTTAACTGAGTTGAGGAAGTCCTGTAATAAGTTGAGTTGTTTCAACCTCAGTCCAGTCTAATTGAGTCCTGTAAGTTTATGTTTAGTCCAGTACCAAGTCCAGTTTTATACAAGAGGAGGAGCATCAGCCAAAGCCTTTACCAGGCCCTCCCAGAGCAAAGCAAGCCCAAGTCTATAAAGCTTCACACATGAAGATGCCTGAGAATATTCTAGGCACCCCAGCCCAGGGTTTCCAGCCCACCAGGAGGCCCATGCATCCAAGCTCTTTGGAGGCCGCCCAAGCCCAAGATGCCACCAAGATACCAAAGGAATATGCTTCATTCCAGGTCCATGGCGCCACCAAGATACCTAGAGAATATACTGCCCTCCAGGCACCCTAGCCCAGAAGACCATAAGCAATTGGCACCCCAGGCCCATTCATGACAAGCCCAGGCACCCAAGAGGAAGACTAGGTCAAAGAAAGGAATATTCCTTCTCAACCCAACAAGGAGGTCCTTTTTCAAGTCAACAAGGAAGTGTAGTTTGTTTCAAATTTTGTAATCCTTTTTCAAACAAGTTTTGTACTCCTTCTCCCACTCAACTTTGTAATTCTATCCTAACAAGGAGAGGACATGTGAAACATCTATAAATATCCCACCCCTCCCCCTCTTGTAAGCATCTATTATTCATGAATAAAACTCTGTTGAAATTTTAAGCTTGTTCTTATGTTCTTGTGTTGAGGTGTGTGAGAGTTATTTGTGAGCCCTAGCCCATCCAAACCCTAGCCATCCCAAAGCAAGAATTCCACACCCTAAGATGCCCAAGGAAAAGAAGCCCTAGCCACCCACAACAAGGAGCCTTCTTCCTCCTCCAGCCCGCCAGCTTCAGCAAACCCTAATTCCACCCTTTCAAACCCTAGTTCCTTTTCTTTTGCTTTCTTATTCGTTCTTCTACTGACCTCTGGCACTTGCAGGATCCCTGAGGTGTTCACCTCCAAAGAAGAGGCCCTCTTTGCCTCCTGGACCAAACCAAGACAATTGATTGAACCGTGGACTACCGGCTTGACATCCAAGCGACGATCCCGAGTGCTGTGTGACCCCATCTTCGATCAGATCTTCAATCATTGTTCGGTACAATCCTTCTCCCTCATGATTTATGATTTATTGAAGGTAAACTATCCTAACAGGGGGTTTCTGAATCTTCAAGATCCTCCCTTTTATTATTTTGCATGAGTTTATATACGGGTATGTTGATTCTTTGCATTGCTAGTTTGCTTGCTAATCTTTACTTGATTTCAGGACTTTAGCCTATAAATTACAACTCTAAAAAAATTACAAAAAAAATAGTTTCTATTTTCCTGCATTTATATCGATCTTAGGTTCATCCCGCATCATTGGATAGATGAACAATCAATGTAGCCTGAGCCAAAACCTTTTCCAACATAAGTCTTACAACTTGCTTGCCTCCTTGATTAAAAAACTAGATTGTTCTTTGCAAGCCAAATATGGTACACAATATAAGCAACTCTAATACCAAATAACATTGAAGTCTCAATGACGATACTCTCCATAATATCTCAAGAAAGAACTGAACTAACATTGTTAAATAAACTATTGCTAGAAAAAAACTGGTCCTCCTCCACACCAACATGGCACTCGAGCTTTGAAAGAGGACATGCCCTGTAGTCTCATCATCCATCCCATAACCGAGATAAATGGTAGAGACGTTAAGGCCCCTATCCCTCAAAACCACCTTGGTAGGGAGGCCACCGCATGCCACCTTCTAAAACAAAAAGGCAGCCTCGAGGGTGTATGCCAAGCCTCTAGAGCCAGGCTCCATCCATTATCTTGATCGGCTTCCTTTTATATAAGCCAAAAAGGTCCCTAGCCACCATCCTTGGGTTGGAAGAAACCCTCGTTCTGGCCATCATGTGCAGAGATGACCTAAAATAGAACCCTCTCGATCAGTTGCTCGATCAGTTGATCTCCAAATAGATAGGCCACTAATGTGGTATACCAACTTTCTCAAGGAAGAACAAGTTACAAACCTACATCATCTCTCCGACCTCCATATTGACAAAAGTTAGCCACCATACATACCAAAGGGAGGTCAGCCATCCAAGGGTCTTGAAGAAAATTGACGGACCATCCATCCTTTATCAACCATTTGACCTAGGCTAACACTTTTAGGGTGCGAGAGCAAATATCCTTCCAAATGAAGGAACTACTCTAATTAGCACAAATGTCCCCAGAGATTATCCATGGCCATACTTAACCCACATCATCATGCTGCATAAGCTATCAAGTCGGAGAAGAAACCTCATAGTATGTCTAGCAAGCAATGCCTTGCATCTCACTAGTAGAGACTGGATACTAAGACCCCCATCCTTGATTGACTGGCAAACAATATCCCAGGCTACAAGGTGCACCCACTCCTCCCACAAGAAACTCATGAAAGCTACTCAAGCTTTGCTAAGGAGTTCTTAAGCAAAAGGGTATTAGACAGCAGATAGATTGGAGCAATACCAAGGACTAATCGTACCAGTGTGACTCTGTCCATCATCGATAGTTATTTGGCTTGCCAACCCTCAGGTTGCTCCGAGATGGACAGCTCCACTTGTGAGCACTTGGCATTTTGAAGTCTCCATCCAATGACAAAGATAATTAGGTAATGCCAAACTCTGTTCTACTTTGAGTTGCACAATCACTCTTTGATTACCCATTTCACTTGCATTATGATCTTCAAACTGAAGTACAGTATTGATTTAATGAGATTTACTTTTTATCCAGATGCAATGCGGTACTCTAGAATCCTCATAAATGCAATAGCATTTTGGTCAATTACCCGGCCCTCCAAAAAATAGTCATCTATAAAGAGCAAGTACAAAATCAACTAGGTACCCTATGCAGGCATGAAAGAATATTATGGGACCTATCCCAAGGTCATAACTTTCAAGGTATGAGAAACAGCATAAGTACAAATGATGAACAAGTAGAAAGACAAAGGGCAACTTTGATACAGATCAATAGTAGATTGGAAGAATACCATGGGGTATTGTTAATCAAAATGGCAAAGGATAGACATTAACACATTTGATGATCTTGTTGATCCACTGGCTATGGAAGTCAAAGTTCTTCAAGGTGCGCTAAAGGAAATCTTAACTTTTGTGTATATAATCTCTCTTCATATTGAGCTTGATGGTTATGAGAGACCGATAGGCTAGTGCTTTCCATAAATCATGTCTAATTTTCTAGGCAATTAGTACATTGTGAGATGTCTTGGATTTCAATTGAGATAATAACAATTTTATTATATTTATTAATAAAGATTATCCATGCAATGCATCCTTTCGACAAAAAAGGAAAGATAAAAAGAAGTGAGGTCCACTTTCTGGATGGATTGTGAATTTAAACTTGATTTTTATTGATAATAAATTAATATTTTTAGAAGAACTTTATATTTTTTTTATCTAGACTTTAACACATATTATGATCATAAGAATAATATGTCCCGATAGTCATAATATATATTTTCTTGATGGATTGGAGTGCTACTATCTATGTATGCAAGATGGCAATGATTGCAAGTATCCATATATGGTACAAAAGATAATATATTTATGATGGAATCGGGTTTGTTGTCAAGGCCATCCATGGCTGTGATCGAATGATTGGACCTCTCTAGGGGCTGGAATGGGAGAGGGTCATAATATGTTGGAGGAAAAGTGGTTCTCAATTTTATTGGTAATGAAATGTTATCATGAATGATGAGATAGAGGGGATAAAATGGATTTAAGGGCACTGTTAATTAATAAAATTCTTAAATGCATTTGTATCGAAAATATCTATACTTTCACAAGGCAAGTAGGTTTTTAAATTTGTGATTAAAATTCTCCAATTATTTAGTGTACATTTGGTTACACTTTTTAATTTTTGATTTCAAAAAAATATTTTTTATTTTTTTGTTATAAAATAAAAATTAAAAAAGTAAAAAGTATATTTGTTAAATGCATTGCTATAAAATAAAAGACAAAAAAATAAAAAACATATTTAGTAAATACATAATATTTTTCTATTATTATACATATTAAAAAATAAGATCTAAATCTCTTAATTGAACTATATGCTCGAGCTAATCAATTAGCAATTCTATCTCTAATTACATGCATCTCTTGTTGACAGTTAGCAGTCCTATCAATATCTATAGTAGCTTGGCTAGAGATGTCAATCTCAGTTTTAACAATCATATTTTTATTTACATACTCAGCAAAAAGATTATCCTTTGGTATCTTCTTCCTGATATAATTATGAATTGCACATGCATGTATAACAATTAATACTTGCTTTTATAAGGAATATGGAGTCATCTCTCTTAAGAGAGAAAACCACTTCTTTAATACTCCAAAACAATACTCAATCATATTTTACAAAGAAGAGTGGTGATAATTGAATAACTCTTTGCTTGTTCTTGGTCGATGACCCCTTCCTCAATAGTCTTAAAAATGATAATGTTCACCTCAATAAGATTAATATAGCTATGCATGTTTGTGAAGCTAGAGTCTACTACATATATCTATATTCAGGATTTGTGATCATTAATAAAAAAATCCAAGAGTCATTTATGGTTCCTTCCCAACTAGATAGGACAAAAGTAAACAACATATCAAATGAGCAAGCACATATAACATTTTGAATTACTATGGTCTTTATTGGAATGATTTGACCAAATTTCCAATTTTAGGAAGGAGATATTGTCAATATTGTATTTCAATTTGTTTCATTTTTTCTTGATTTACTTTCTTTTTTGATTATCCTTGATTGGCAACTTTTCTTATACTCTCATCTATATAAAGACGGTCCCACTCCCAAAATATGATAAGTAAAAAGTTTGGAGGTTTTACCTAAGGACGTAGACATTTAAGGCCGAACCTCATTAATTGCTTGTGTTGTTTATTTTTTGTGTATGGTTCTTTAAAATTTACATGGTATTAAAGCGGGTGTGATCCATTTTTTTTGAGTTCCTATCTGGTTGATCTTCTTCTATTGAAGGCTGATGTTTAGCTTTGTTCTCTTATTGTTTTGGGTTATGTCATGGCGATCCTAAGTCTGGTCAAGAAAATATACCTAGCAAAGAGGTTAATGCTAGATCTAGTTCAACCAAGGTGGTGTTGTGTGATGCAAGCAGCCAATGTCTTACATCTATGTTGTTGAATGGAAGAAACTTTCTTTTTTGGTCTCGAGCAGTGACTATTGCTCTTGGAGGCAGATCTAAAATTAGCCATATTAATGGTCAAACTAAAGCTCCTTCTGAGACCGATCCAACCTTTGTTGATTGGCAAGTCAATGGCCATTCGGTCATTACTTTGATATTTAATTCATGGAATCTCATATTTATGAGATATTTGCATATTCTGATACTGCTTAGACTCTATCGGAGTTGTTGAATGAGATGTATGGTCAAGCAAACAATGCATCTCGTATCTTTGAGTTGCAGCAGGAACTCGCTCATTCAAAGCAAGGTTCAAATCAATCATTTATTGAACATGTTGGGAACTTGAAGAAAAAGTGGTATGAACTTCGTCAATATAGATCAACTACTCATACCATTTCTGATTATGTTAAACATGAAGAACAAGATAGAATCTTTCAGTTGTTGGCTAGTGTTAAACATGAGTACCAATACCTCGAGCATCAAATACTCATGAGTCCTACTTTATCATTGTTCACCTATGTCTGCTCCATGATAGAAAGAGAAAAACCAAGACACCGTGTTATGAACTCAGAGTCTCATCTCAAAATAGATGTCTCTAAGAATTTGGTTTATAATGTTACAACCAATAACAGACAAGGTGATACTAGTGCTAGATATGACAAGGGAAAAATGCTAAGATAAAGTTGATTTCACTATGATCATTGTAAGTATGATGGCCATTCCAAGGAAAGGTGTTGGGTCCTTTATCCACATCTTTGCCCAAAAAAAGATAAGGATCAAGATGCTAAGATGGTTGTTCAAGCAAATTTCACAGATTTTCAGTCCAAGCTTAAAACTTTAGCTTACCGATTTCAATAGTTGCTTTAGACACAGACAGGGAATGAACCCCTTCAACACTGAATCAGGAAATATGGCCAAGACATCTGGTAATATCCATGCACTCTCTGCTATCTCTGAACATTATTTCATTATTGACTCGGGTGCTATGGATCACATGTGTAGCTCCCCACATATGCTATTTGATGTTGCATCTAGTGCATCATATCCTCTAATTATTGTTATTAATGGAGTGCATGTTCTACCTCAAGGTGTTGGACAACTTTAAATTTTTTCAAAAAATTCAGATGTATTGTTAGTTCAGATTTATCTTCAAATATGATATCTATAAGCAAGTGTACTAAAAAATAGAATTGTAATGCCATTTTTTTTCTCAAAAGGTATTTTTTTATGATCGCATCACCAGGAAGATGATTGGTAAAGGGTGACTTCAAAATGGTCTCTATACTCTAAATCTTCATAATATGCATTAGTTGCACATAAAAATGTTATATAGACTTTTCAATTGTGGCACTTGCATATGGTTCATCCTTCCGACCTCGTTTTACATGATCTTGATATGTGTTTAATTTATGACTATAGTAATTATGATCCCTATCATTTTGCTAAGCAATATATACTGCCTTTTGCTCAAAGTACTCATATATCAACTGAGTTATTTGCTTTAGTTCATTTGGATGCTTGGGGGAGCTCACCTATAAATTCTAGGGATGGTTACAAATATTTTGTTACTTTTATTGATGACAAATCCCGTTGTACTTTGTTTTATCTTTTAAGTTTAAGAGTGAAGTTCTTTCCGTGTTTTAGAATTTTTGCACTATGATACATAATTAGTTTAATACTTGTATAAAGATCTTATGCACTGATAATGGGACAGAATACACTAATCAATCATTTTAATCTTTTTTCATAGATTGGGTATTATACACCAGACCTCTTATATAGGTACTCTACAATAGAATGGAGTGGCTGAACAAAAAAATCAATATCTCCTTGAAGTCACTCGGGCCTTGTTATTCTCTGAAAATTTATCCAAATCCTATTGGGCTGATATTGTTCTCACTAGTTGCTATCTTATTAATCAACTTCCTAGTAGGGTTCTCGGTCACAAAACTCATATGGAGGTTTTACATGGTTGAAAATTTAGTATTTATCACTTGAAAATTTTTAGATGTGTTTGTTACGTTCACTCTCAAACTGGTGATAAGCTTGACCCTCATGCCTGGAAGTATGTATTTGTTAGCTACCCTTCTGTTAAAAAGGGCTACAAGTATTATATACCAAGTACTAAACATCTTTACATCCCTCCTGATATTATTTTTGATGAAGTTCAAATATTTTTTTCCTATTAGGAATCAAATTCAAGGAGAGTACAGTGACTACATTGAGTTTTCTATTGAATTTTCTCCTATCCCAATATTTGTTGATCGGATCCAACAAGATAACAGTTTGAACAATAATGGTGGTGACAACTAGACTACAATAGATGATCAAGATATGATTGAACCCATGCCTATGGCAATTCTTGAACCTATGTCTATGGTCATTCCTGAAGCTCCTGTTACTGAAGCTCTTGTCCTTTTGAGTATTCCCATGCCAGCTTCAATTTGTAAGTCAACTCGTGTTTTTAAGCCTTCAACTTGATTTCGAGATTTTCCCACTTACTATATAGTCCAACATCCTATTCAAAACTATATTTGCTATGACAAAGTTTCTCACAAAAACTTGAATTTTTTTATCTGTTATTGAAGCTCTTAAAGAATCAAGCAATTTTTTGGAAGCAAGCAATCAAGTATGTAGATCAATGCCATGAAAGAAGAGCTCCAGGCTCTTGACCATAATCACACCTGGGAATTGGTTTAGTTGCCTAATGGTAAGTGTATCGTTGGCTATTGATGGATCTATAAGATCAAGTATAACAGTGATGGATCAATTAAGAAATATAATGCACAACTTGTTGCCAAAGGGTACACTCAAATCTATGGCATAGATTACAAGGAGATGTTTGCCCCGGTAGTAAAAATGAATACTGTGCAAGTACTCATGCCCATGGTAGTTAACTATGGGTGGTCTCTCTTTTAAATGGATGTAAAAGATGCATTCCTTCATGGAGATCTTAAAGAGGTCTATATGGATCTACCACCTGGTCATCCTTTGCAAAATGAAGATGGGATAGTTTGTAGACTAGAAAAGCTAATATACGGGCTTAAACAGTCACCTCGTGCATGGTATGGTAAACTTTGTGCTGCCCTTATCAAAGTTGGCTTCAAATAAGGAGCTTCTAACTCATCAATGTTTACTAAATCTAATGACAAAGGTATTGTGGTTGTTCTTGTCTATGTTGATGATCTTGTTATCACTAGCAGCAATAAGTCTGGAATTGAGGCTCTTAAACACCACTTGAGTCAAAATTTTGATAGCAAAGATTTTTACAAGCTAAGATATTTTTTGGGTATCGAGGAGGCAAGTTCTCATAAAGGTTTATTTCTTCCTCAACAAAAATATATTCTAGACCTACTGTAAGAGACTAGCAAGATGGGGATTAAACTTCCCAGTATTCCTACAAACTATAGCAGTAAACTTAATTCTAATGATACTCTTTTGCAAGATGTTAGACAATTTCAGTGCTTGGTAGGACAACTAATTTACTTGACCATTACTAGACTTGACATCACTTACACTATTAGTTATGTGAGCCAGTTCATGCAGAACCCAATACAAGGGTACATGGAACTGATAGATCACTTACTTTGTTATTTGAAAGCTTCACCAAGAAGAGGAATTTGATGAAAAATAATGGCCACAGAAATTATTGGGTACGCTAATTCGGATTGGGCTGGAAGCTCCATGGATAGGAAATCTACCACCAGATTCTGTACTTTTGTTGGTGAAAATATTGTTACTTGGAAGAGTAAAAAGCAAATTGTAGTTGCACGTTCAAGTACGAAGGTTGAGTACCATGCCATGGCAACTACTACTAGTGAATTATGTTGCTGTAGTTGCTTCTCCAAGGTTGGATTGTGAGTCTATAATTAAACCTACAAAATTATTTTGTGACAATCAAGCTATGACTCACATTGTCTCAAACCCTGTTTTCTATGAAAGACCTAAACACATAGAGGTGCATTATCATTTTGTATCGAAAAAGGTCCAAGATAAGACAATTGAGATCTCATATATTTATACTAAAGAGCAATTAGCTAATATCTTCACCAAAGCTCTACTTAAAAGATAGTTCCAAGAAATGGTAAACAAGTTGACCTCTGATAATATCTTCGCTCCAACTTGAGGGAGAGTATTGAAAAGATTTGACCGAATATCCTATTCTAAGAAGGAGATATTATTAATATTGTATTTCAATTTGTTCCTTTTTTTCCTAATTTACTTTCCTTTTGTAGTGTCCTTGATTGGTAACTTTTTTTGTACCCTCTTCTGTATAAAAATAGTCCCACTCCTAACAGATGATAAGAAAAAAGTTTGCGAGTTTTACCTGAGAACATAGGCATCTAAGGCCAAATCTCATTAATTGCTTGTGTGGTTTATTGGTTCTTTGAAATTCAACAATCTTCTTTTCTCGGTAAGGAATTTGCTTACTAGAGAGTACTTCTCGGTAAGGAATTTGCTTACTAGAGAGTACATAAGCACTAATATATGTTCAGTTGATAGCTCCAACATAATCATGCACATTAATGATTTTACTCAATATCAAGATAACAAAAAAAAATTATTAACTTTAAACAATAATATGGATATTTGAAAGTACCTTAAAATAAAGATAACATTTGAGATTATAGCGAATTTCTAGAGGAATTTCAGCAACAGTAGGTGGCATAATAAGATCCTTTTTCATATTGAACAACTATCTTTAGTGTCTTTCTAAAATAATGACCGATTATCTCTTCAAAATACTGAAAACAATTTGCCATTATTTGATTTGACCTTTTTGGCCTATTATCATCCAGAATATAGCAACAATTTCTTCAACACTCACAAATTGGTAATCATGCCATAAATTTCCTTGTCTCAAGTCAAAGCAAAAGTCAAGGAACACACGATTGTCCATCCTAAATAAATCTGGATACCTATCTAGATTTCTAAGAATTATCCTCATAACATATTCGACACTGGCGAAATTATCATTCCTATATGGTTGCTTGCATAGATACAAATTGTAACACTCCTCAGTTGTTATTGCAATAACAAGCTCTATAGCATCATCTTCATTTTTATAAGTAAAAGTCTTTTTTTTGTGCCTCCCCATCACTACAATCAAGATGTATTTGAATTCTTTTCAACTTCTAAGTCAATTTCTATTTCCACATCACTGTCCATATCCCATTGGTATGAAAGCAAGTAAGCACACAAATATTAGCTTTGAATAATTCAAGTGATGCAATATCAATCAATAACAATATGAATGTTTCTTTAACATAACATGATAAATCCATAGCATAAAGTTTAAAAGGCAATAGATCATCAATCCAAACAAAGCATAATCTGCACATATATAATCCGTAATATAAAATTCTAGTATTTAAAGTCCACCTAAACAACTAAAAAGTCACATAACCATCCTACACACTTGCTGACCACCCCAACCCAAGCTCACTTGGCATCTCAAATGTTTCCCTCCATCTCTTGTATTGCAACTTCTCAATTGACTTCAAATATGTGGGCACACTCATTTTTTCAGTACTTCCAAGAACTTCAATGCATTTTGCAATCGAGTATTGCCTAGAACTCAAAGTTATAGCTGTAGGTTGTTGCATTATCATATTATTCCTTGCCTGGTTAGCCTCTGCTAGGGATCTAATGGCATCAGCTAACTCTGAAGCTCTTGATTGACTTCTCTCACAACAGCTGCTCTCACTAGGAATTGGATTTCTTGGACAACGACAGTTCCTTGAACCACTGGACTCCCTATCTACACTAACATCATCAGGAGGAAGCTCATTGCCTTGAGAACCACTGCTATCCAACACATCTTGGATGCCTGCCATTGTCTCTCTACCAGTAGCAGTAGTGCCCCCAAACGTTGTTATGAGCTCTTCATGCTTGGGACAAGTGAGAGTTTGAAACCTTTTTGCCTTTGGATGAATTTATAATAACTAGTTTATATGTGAGACATACAAGATTGAATTAATTAAACAAAAGCACAATAAATCTCAGAAAAGCATGAAAGAAAAGGAAAACAAATAAATAGTTACTTACTTTTCCAAACATCATTAGAGGCTGCAGTGGATTTCAAGACTAGATCGCATCCAAACTCGTTCAGTAACTTTTTCAAGTCAGTAAAAACTATATGGCAATTTCTTAGCTAATTGAACTTATTCTGGAATTGCTTCGACTCATACTTCTTTCCAATTTTCATATAAAATTTTGTACGCATTTTCTTCCAAGATTCCTTTATAAATCTTGTGGTTGACCTATTCCCTTTCTGAACTTGCTCCACCATTAAATCAATGAATATATTTTCTTGTTCTACTGTCCAGTTTGTAGAAGATACTGTAGCATCTTCAAAACTAATGGATGATGGAGCTATATAACTTGTCACTGCACAATTAATAATCTTAAGCACCTAGATAACCAGTTACATCTCAATACTTAACAAAGACAAACATAAATACAGATCGTACATAAAATTTCTAAAGAAAAATAAAGTCACTTATTTGAATTCCAGTAACAACAGAAATAAAATGGAGAATGGATTCAAGAAATGGTAAAACTTTAAAAACAGGAGCCTAATCATCCAACTTAAGAAGCTATTTTTTATTTAATTTATTAAAGGGTTCATATTTTTGTCAAACAAGGTAGAGAACTCTATTTCATCAAATATTGTCCGGAAAAATTAGCTTATTAGAGCTACCCAATCCTGGAAATAAGCATAGAATTCTATCTCATCAAACTGAACCATTACCCATTACCTAAGAAGATATTGTATTATGAAAATACCCAGAAGCTTCTATTATTCACAACAATTTGACAGTTGAGAAATTTCGTATAAACTTTATTTATGAAGCTAGAAATTCTGCATGCACTAAAATCTTATTGCATCTTTTAGCATTAAATTACAGAACAAATAGGTAGCATCTTATAATTAGAACAAACAAAGGAGCCAACCACATGAACCAATCAAATTAACATCAAATATACATGAAAAACATGCTTAAAATTGCAAACCCAAATTACAGAACCAATAGGTTATTGTACAATTATATGTTACAGCCATTAAACCACATACACAGACTAGAAAAAACCCTAATAATAGATGTCAATAAACCTTTCTCTCCTAAAATTTCTTGGTGCTCGTGTGTGCATGTGCCTATAGTTAGATATATATATATATACTGAGAAATACAAAGAGATGAGAGATGACGAAATCAAAGGACTTACCAGTACCGGAGTTATTTCAAAGTGGAGCAATGGTGGAGATGTAGTGGTGAAGTCCTAGAGTTTTCATTGTCACATTATGTATACAAAGATGCGGTTTTGTTCTCTAGTTTTAGTTTTGCCCGATATTTTAAAAGCAAGAAAGCAAATTTTAGGAAGCAAAAAAAAATTTACTTCCTAAAAAAAATAATTATTTTAAAATTTTATTTTATTTTTTTTATAGTGTTAGCAAACAATGTAAATCGTGGAATCAATTTTTAGATTTACTTTTAAAAAATCAAAAAGCAAAAAAAGTGCTCAGCTAACCAAATGCACTCTAAGGACAAATTCGGTTGAGAGTTTGATAGAACGAAAATGAGTGACTTCTATTTCAGTCATTTAATTAGAAAGAGTTCCATTCCCATTTCCTTTCCAAAGAAGAATGGAAAATGAGAATATACTAATCTTTCAAAACCTAAGCCCTACCCTTTCCTAGAATTTAAATTTTAATCCAGTATCAATTCCAGCCACAAACCAAATATATTGGAAAATATGGCCATTAATTTGATACCAATTTTGGTCGTGAACTAAGCATGCTCTTATTTATCTTTTATCTCTATTCCTATGTGTCTGATTTCTAAGATCACTCTCAAGCCAACATCGTCCCAAAGGAAATATACAGCAGTTAATTAGCTCATAATCCTGGTGCTCGATCATCATATCATTTGCATTCTTCTTGGTTGAACCATATCGTTCATTCTTAAAATAGAAGTTGGACTCTTCCCTGTAAAATTCCAATTCAATTCGTAACATCAATGTTCAAGATTTATAACATGTACTCACTGCTGTCTATAAATAGCTCGGGAATCCGGTGCAGGCTAATTGGGATTTCAGATTTGCTGAAGTTTCAAGCTTCAGTATGTTTTGAATTTAAAAAGGGGCTTTAAATTTATGTTATCCCAAATTTTAAGTAGTCTCGGCGTCCAATGCAAACTTAACATAAACGTTATTACTACAAAACCCCCTATGTTACTGTTAAGTATTTCAAATATATTCCAACTATTTATCCCGGCAGGCCCGCACTTTTATTCAGGCGAATAGTTCGTGAATAAATTTGAGATTCATGAATCAATGGAAAATAATTGGATAATTCTTACCGAGGATAATTCAGAAAGCAAACACAACGCGGCCGAACGGTAATTTTCTGAATTTTCCAATTATTCGGAGTATATTATTACCGATTAATTCCCCGTGCCGTTAACCTCACCCTTTCCCCCATTTGCCAAGCTGGCAACCACGTAAGCGTAACGTTCCTTTCACCAGCCAGAGCCTCGTCCTCTGCCGCTCATTCCTCATCCTCTGCCGCTCATTCCTCATCCTCATATGTTCGCGCTCTATATGCTTGCTCCTTTGCTCCTGAGAACCGAGAGATGGCTCTGAGCGTTTTCTCTCCCTCCATCTCTTGCGTCTCTCACCATTCACCTCATAGCTTCCGAACCTCTTCGAACAGTACTAGCTCTCTATTTCTTCTCCTAAGGCGATGGAACTCGAGTCTCATCTCTACTCACAACCTCTGCTTCACTTCTTCTCCCTTCACCAATAGCTGTCACCCCATAAGCGCTTCTTCTGACAAGCGGGACGGTGTAAGCACCGAGATTTCCACTCCCAGCTTGCTGGATGAGGAATTACTGCGCCGGCTGTCGAGCGCCAGGGATGCCGACCAAGCCCTGGACATGATCGCAGAGGCACATCAGAGTGTTGGATATGGTACCGTGGACATTGCCGATTGCCATTCGATCATCGCGGCTTCATTTCACCGAGGGAACACCGAATTGGCCCTCTCTATGTTGCACGCCATGCGTTCCGGCTTCAGTCAAGGTGGAATCTTTTCCCTTTTAAGTGTTTCAAGAGCTGTTCAATTTTTATATGTAATTTGGTTAGAGAGGAAATGGAGATGAATGTTTCTCGAGTATTAAATTGTGCATGTTATTTATTGAGGTTAGATGGGATTTGGGTTATGGACAGGTGTAAGTGAAAATAATTCATCTGTCAAGGGGTGGACTTGGGCCAGGCCGGATGTGCGCACGTATGCATTGATGGTTCGGGGGCTTGCAGCATCATTGCGTGTGTCGGATGCAATTAAGATGATTGCCTATGTTTCTCGGGCAGGAGTTTCTGCAGGGGAGGAGGTAATTGTGGCTTTCTGTGGTGCAGCTCCTTTTGTTGTACTTGTTTTTTTGGTACATCCTTTTGTTGTACTTCAAATGATATTGCACTGCATTGTAAATTTTAGTTTTCCTTATGTACTCACCTCTCTAACATGTAAATGTTACTCGATGAAATTGAAACTTCTAGCAATAAGCACATTGTGTCCTTTTATCTTACATTCATTAACAGCTCATAGTAGCTCATGGCAATCTCTATTTCTACCACTTTGACATTCTACTAGAAATAGATGTTCAGGGGGAGAAAAGAAGATCATGTGACATCCCAAACACTTGTCGCTTCGACAGAATTCCTAGCACATTCCATCTCTCTTAAATATGACAATCTCTTAAGAAATCACCCTTTATACGTTTATCGGGTGAAACTTTATAAAATTATTTCCTCACCGACAAGCTTTATTCCACCATAGTAAGCAGCTTAATGAACCCTCATCACCTTATGTAAACAGTCTTGTTAATGTGGGTTTACCTCTCTGCTTCCTTCTCTGAAAAACAAGATTGAGCAGTTCCTCTTATCAATGTCTGATGATCTCTATAAGACATATCGATATCATGTCAATAAACTCTACCATTTACTGTTCAATTGGCTGGATGGGTACTAACACTCAGGCATGTATTATTTGAGTTTTGTCTTGCGTTTTGATAGCGCAAAAATCAGCTTTTTTAAAAAGGGAAACAGAAACCACAAAGGGTTAACACAAATCATTCATCTGAAAACAGATATCCAAAAAGCAGCTAGGGTGTATTTGGAAATATTTGCAACCAATTAATATCTAAATAGATGGAGAGATCGGATTGTAAACCTTAGAGTTGAGGCCAAATTTCGGTGTCTTTTGATTTGCCAATGTCAGCATACAAAGAAAACTCAGGCACATCCATATTCGGATAGGAGTAAGTGATCACACCTACCAAGGGTTAAAATTTTGGTTTTAAAGCACGTTTTGGCCCAACTTTAGGCCAAAAGATTTTGAGCATTTTGTTCTGTTTAAGACTAATTCAACCAAAACAGGTTGAACAAAAATAAATATAATATTATGTAAAAATTATTGAATAATGACCCATAAAAGTTATCAATACAAGGAATCTGGTGCATACCTGTTTGCATGAGAGGTTGGAAGTAAGAAATTTGAGCTACAGAAACTTGCTAACAGTTAAATTCAACATAACTTGTCCAAAAAAAAAAAAAAAATCAAGATATAACTTTTGGTTTATTAACATGCTATTGATAACTGATGCTGGCATAGCTGCACCTCTGTTGCTTCAAATCTGTTTACAACTTGTGTGATGCATGAAACCTTTATATTCTATAGTTATTTGTTACTTTTTTCTATTTTATATTGTCCAGTCTTTTTTCTTTTAATATCTGGGGAGCATAAAAAAATCAGTATGCATATGTCACTCATTACTATCATTTAGGTTTCATTCGGGATGATTGTGCGATGTCCGAACTGTATGATGGCGATTGCTGTTGCACAACCTCAAGATGGTGTTCAGGTATATCGGTAGCACTATCATTCTAGTGATAGATGTTACAGATTCTGTGTGTCATGTATTTTGCTAATTAGTGGACAATTATATTATAGTTGCTTGTGTGAATATAAATTGAAGCACATGTTTATTTAGTTGTTAGAACAGAAAGACAAATACGGTAACAAACTTAGAGCTTCACAATTACTCTTATTATCTGTAATTTTATTTTATTATTTATGTTCTTGTCATGGCATCAGTGTCCTACTGCTAAAGAGCATAATTGCAGCAAAACTTGTACTGTATTGCTATCTGAATGATCCATGGCCATACTGCGAGGTTCGAAACCTTGGTACATATGTAGTAACATGGAGGCTTCATGACTTCATGAGCACCTTTTGAAATTGCATGGTGACCATGAATTTCCAGACAATTATGGTTGTAAATTATTTCTCCCATGTGCATAGGTGACAGTGACTTTATTGTTGCTCCTATGTGAGATTTGGGATGCTTTTGCAATTTGCAGACCAAAAGTATTAAATAACCTAAGCATGTGATTTTGGGTTTAAATATATTCATGGATTTGACTAAAGAAAAGCATGTTAATAGCAATCTGATGCTATTTTTACGTTTTTCTGGTTGTGATGTGGTATGAATTTTTTCAGAGATGAACCATCATTTTTACTGTCTATTTTTAGTAGAATAATAATTCAACTTATTAAGTTATTATCACCATATCTTTATTTCCAATTTCTAGACTGGTTGACCTTCTAACTAGTATATAGAATTCATTCCATCTCTTTATGGTAAGATGTGAAAATGTAATATGATATGGATATTTTGGATTTAGAGTCTGTGGAGATGTTCTTCTATTTCTAATTAGGTGAGGATATGTAATCTCTTTGCCTTCCTTTCAATTGTTTATATGGCTTTCCTTTAGGTTGCGTCTTGTTCAAAGTGTCGCTATCAGTATGAGCTTGTATCAGGAGACATGGTTAGCATTGATTCAGAAGAAGTCAGGTCAGTAAATACATGCTTATTGTTCCTTCTCATTGCAGATTTCTTTTTGAAACAATTCATGCACTTTTTTTTTTTAATGTTTTATTGAAAATCCACAATTTTGTTTTGAGTCTTCATATTTCCTGCCTAAGACCTTATTAAATGTAATGAGAATGCTCGCCAGTGGTTTAATATATTGCTGTTACTTTAATCTAGGTTGCTCATTTGTTAGGATAAGTATACATAAAGAAGCATAGGAAGAGTTTAAACATTTTTATGAAATGGCTGGATCACTCTTTTGGCCTTGTTTACATGCATCTGAACTCTAGAGACCAATACCGGTCTTGGTAACCCAATCACGTACAGTAAATATGTTATGATAGAACCACATGTTGTGTAGTGTAAATATTGGAGTATGGCATGCATGGTGCACTTGATTAGAGCCACAAGAATAAATATGGCAGAGAGCCATGGAAACACCAAAACTTGGAGAGCTGCATGATCACTCTCTGTATGTTTGGATGAATGAAATAATCTGTATTGCATACGTTTAAGTGACTGCAATAACCCTGTGGGCACAAGTTGCATGTGAACACAATGAGAAGGGTATTTTGGTTTTTCCCAGCATATGTACAAACTTCTACATACTCCCTATATAATCATGGATACACATATACGTACATACATAAGCATGCATGCCTACACCTATGCATGTAAGCATGCATGTTTGCATACATATGCAAATATAGATGCATGTACATGTTAAGGCTGAGATACATTTTGTTGACCCATTCTTTGATAGCTTAAGCTTTTGGGCTGTAGGCTAGTTAACATGGTATAAAGTTAGAGGTCAGGGTTCAATTCCCCTCCAAGTTAATTTTTCTTTGATCCACCTATATGTGGTCTTAACTCTTGAGTTGTTTCTTGTCAAAACTTATTGTTGCTCTTGACCTGTTTGTGCCTTCATGTGCAAGCTAAGGATTGATTACATTGTTGATCCATTCCCTAACAGCTTAAGCCTGTGAGATATAGTAATTAGCCAACAATAAAATCTATTAGCATACAGTGCATTATATTATACTATACTGTAATATAATATACATCACAAACATAATATGGTTCAAGATTAATACACCAAAGTTGGAAGAACGGTTCGCTGATTCAAAACCGGATCCTATGTTGGCCGGCTGGCGTTACAAGTTAGTACGCCTCTGTAGCAGACCGAATCGACATGGAAACAAGGAAATCAAGGAGAAAAAGAGAGAAAGAGGGGGAGAGGGAAGGGAGGGAGGGGGGGGAGGTTGGCAGTGGTCACTGGAGGGCCATGGAGGCCTTTAGGGCTTTGCGGTCCTTCACGAGTTAGAGAGAGATAGAGAGAGGGGGAGCGAAAGAAAAAGAGGGTCGAGAAGGCGCTAGGGAGGCCACTAGAGGGCTGCTGGGTGGTTGCCAAACAGTGGAAATGTAGCCTGCAGAGCTGCGGATTCGAAACAGTGGCGAGGTTTCCCCTGTTCATGGGTTTAAGTGAAGCCGGCAATGGGCAAACCCATTGCCGGCTTCACTGCAAGTAGGTTTCTTAATAGAAATCCATGAACAAGGACGACAGTCATCCTTGTTTCTAACCTGCTGCTCCATAGGCTCCATTTTCACAATCCGGCAACCTCCCTGCCACCTTCCCCTCTCTCCTTTTCTTTTCCTCCCCCTCTTTCTCTCTCTCTCTAAGCTCTCTCTCTCCTAGAGGCCTCAGGGCTCGGAGGCCTCGATAGCCCTTCGAGGGCCCTCATGGCCCTCCGATGGCCACCACCAGCATCTTCGCCAACCTCCATCTCCTTTCTCCCCTTCTCTCTCTCTTCCTCTCTTTCCTTCATTTTCATCCATTTTTTGCTGGCGTTCATAATTGAAAGGTCGAACCACATCGGTTTGTTGCCGGTATGGTTTTGCATGCCCCGAACCGCCCGGTTCAAGCCAATTTGGTGAACCTTGGTTGGAAGTAATGCCATAAAACCTTTGCACATGGATAGTCATGATTGGTGAAAGCTTTTTCAGCTTTTTATATAAAAAGAAGAAGAAAAGCTGCTCACTCTTCATAGAAGAAAAGAACAAAATAAATGGAAATTGGAAAAATAATAAAGAAAGAAAGCTTAAACATGCCTTACAAATATGTAGTTTATAAACTAATGATAGATTAGTGGTCTTGATTATTTGAAACACTTGTTAGTAGGCAGCTGGAAAAAGTTCTTTGAGGCGGATGTCTTTGATTCATAATTTCTTGTGCTTTACTTATTTCTTTCCATATTCATTTTGCTTGCTCAAATACTTTCGTTCTGCTTCTCCACAGTACAAAGAGTTCATGGTGGACTCTTAAAATAGATAATTCCTGGTGCTTATGGTTACCTTGCATACTTTTCAATTTATTCATATCTATTTTCATGATCATGTTTTTTTTGTTCATTATTTAGAGTATGATATGCATCAATGCAAAAGGATACCATTTGGCTACTATATTATGGTGTTGATTCTGTGATATTCACTTTCTCTAAGGATCTACTCCTGCCGAACGCAGCATGGATATTTCAGCTTGGGAAAAGGCTTTGAGGTTCCTACAAATAACGAAAGAGAGTATTCCCGCTGCTCTTCACTCCATTGTGGTACACTCTTTTGTGTTAATATGTCCTTGACAGTACATATACTTTTGGCCATTTTAATTTTGTATTGGTTAAGATTAGTTTTCTTAAGCTGAGCCTTTTTTGCTTCTCCTCAGTCCCTGAAGGCCTAAAAGGCATATTTATGCATTTTTAACTAAGTACTAGCTACCTAAAAGGCATATTTATGCATTTTTAACTAAGTACTAGCTAGAGATTGTTATTTATAAATCTTCTACGTGCTATTTTTTTTCAGTAAAATATTCCTGGAAGCTTTTGGATGTTGATTCGTAATTATATACAGAAATTTGCAAGGGAAAAGTTTTGACTTTTATGGAGAAAGCAGTAAGATCTGTGTCATGGTCCATCACATTTTTTTTTGGAAACTATCATACATAGTTAAAACACTTGTCTTATAAAGTCATTTCATGTACACCAAACAGTTTTGTATGCGGTACTTTCTAAACCATGAACAAGCCTATAGGCTATAAAATATCAAAAAAGGAACCCTAAAAACTGAAACAACTCAGATAAACATGACTGACTTTGAGAGAGTCAAAATTCGTATCGGACTCATCCCTATTTCTAAGATGTGGATTAGAAGAAAAAATTAAAAGTCAAATTTGAATTAGTGAGTTTTATTAGTCTCAATTCTTAAATATGAAATATTAGCAAGGCATACCTGAAGGTTGATTATGATGGGAAAAAAATTATTTGCTATACCTACTAACTGCAAAAGTTTGTTTAATGTCTGTTACTTTGCTTGGTTACTGCCATGTGTAACAGTGTTTTTGTCATATTGAGATTTCATGCATCCCAAGGTAAGCTGGTTATATTAAAGAAAACTAATTAAGAATTTCACTTGAGATACTCAAATTCTCAATCCAATTAAAATTGGGGTGTTTGACAATGAGTTTTCCATGTAAAGTTCTCATAAGCTTTCCAAATCGTGAATGCAGTATGAGCAAAAATAGGGTTCAGACTTCAGAGTTTTGCAGACATCAGGTTTGGTGGAAATCCTCTGCTGTGATTGGGATGGTAGACTCTAAAATATTTATGAAGCCAACACCAGACAGCTTAGTCATGTTGATTACAGCCTGGGTCTCTAGCACGTAAGACTCAAAGTTCATATCAATAAGAATAAAGGAATCAAATTTTCATGTGCCATGGGGCATGCTGACCTGACAATGGCATGGTGTGTGCCATGTTGTGCCATGCCAAGCTGTGCTATGTACTTGGCATGCACTGGCAGGGTAGCATGTCAAGCATTGGCATGCAAGGATACCGTGCCTGTACTGCACTATTTGGTTATTGGCATGGTACAAGATTAGCATGTCATGTTGTGCCAACCAGCATCTAAATCAGTGATAAGGATATAGATATTCCAATAAAACTACTCTATGACCGTGACAACTTCAAGTGATTTAATTGCAAATATCTTGATGCTGCAAAAGTAGGTTGAGTTATGAAGAAAATTGCAATATGTTCATTGTTGTTCTGTGAGTGCTCTATGCCCTTGACATCTTGGAATAATTGAAATGCAAGTCTCTGGCTAGTCTTTGTTAAACTATCTAAGTTTGCAATAATTAGAAAAGAACATTTATTCAGCAATTATAACCTTCTAGACTCAATCTGATTAGAACATATCATGATTTCAAGGCCTTAAAAGAAGTCCATCAGATAAATTATTCCTCCACCAAATTTTGATTTTTTTCTCTTTTTATTTGGATATTTGGAGAATAATTGGATGGTAATTG
The DNA here is from genome assembly GCA_021397845.1 of Areca catechu. Taxonomy (NCBI): domain Eukaryota; kingdom Viridiplantae; phylum Streptophyta; class Magnoliopsida; order Arecales; family Arecaceae; genus Areca; species Areca catechu. Next base: position 13,176,009 of record CM038051.1, on the reverse strand, counting down.
AGGATTTTATGTTCTCATTGACATGAAAAGGTGGTGCAACATGAAGTCTGACCAAGAATAAATGTTGTAAATGTAATAAGGAACTGCTAAAAACTTTTTTACATATAAGATTCATAATATATTGTTATATAATTTTCTGACAAAAAATCTCCACAAATTCAGTTTAGTTACATTTGACACAGAGAGCTGCAGTACAGATATTTCCATGGAGCCACTAACTCGTACTGCAGTTCTTAATTGGTGGTCTATCACATACAAATCTACACCATTTTTGGTATCTAGAAATAGCCACGCTAACCAATTTTAGCATCTGATTCCCAGACAAGAAGCATTTGCATAACTCAACTTATGGTTTATGTATTTTAGATAGTCTGCATGTTTTTTTAGCAATTCAATTAACAAATAGATATGCATGCCACACTATCTATTTCGGCGCTAGGAAGCCTTGGAGCAGCCCGAGTTATTTGGCTACAAGTATGATTGATTTCAGGACTCTAATGGTGATTGTTATTCTGCAGTTATAATCTTCTAATTTGTCTATAAGCAGATTTGGAAAGAAATGAAAAGCAGAGGGAATACAAAAACAATTATATCTTTCTAGATCAATGTTACCCTTCTTTAACTATGAAGTTGACTTCCATTATGCATTTCATCATACATATTCCTGTCTTTATTTTACCACAGGTTCGCACTCCTTCAGGAACAGCTCGCACGCATAGATTTGCTACAAAGACAGTGGAACTTCCTGCTCAAGAAGGAGAAAGAGTGACCATTTCATTAGCAGCTCCATCAAATGTTTATCGGGAAATGGGACCATTAAGGTTAAGTGCGAGGTCTCCTGGGTTTGATCCAGGGGAACCCATGTGTCTCACAAACCACACTAGTGGACAGGTATCACAATTGCTAAGAGCTCCAGTTAAGGATGGTGGTTCATTTTTCCTCAACCCATTTGTTCTGTTCCCTACTCTTGCTTTGCTGGCAACCGGAGATGCTGCCTCTGTAATAATTGACCCTAGCCTTCCAAGACTTATTTCAGTAGCTGTTGTTGCATCATTGGCTGTGGGAAGTGCAATGAACCGCGTACTTCTTCCCGAATTATGTAAGGTGATCTTTTCTCTGCCTCTCTCAAAATCTTTTGATATTAATTAAACCTCCTGACCAACATTCCTGAACTTGATAATTTCTGCTGTTTATTTTTCAGAATTATGACCGTGCTTATTTAGTGGACTTATTTGTTTATCAACTATTTAATATCTTCTGCTTCAACTTTTCTTTCTACCATATGTTCAATGTTGTACATGTCATGTTTGCATGTTTATCTAGAATAGCTGAAACTCAAGGGGCAGATTTTAACTGTTTTAATCTTGTTTTTACTTAATACAAGACATGTATTGAACAGGTTTTTAAGGTCATCTTCTCACTTGCATAAAGTTTCCCTGGATAAAAATTTGGCACCAATTCATGAAGGGCCGTTGTCAGACTGAGAGCCATTCATATAATTTTCCATCTCTCTTACTTCAGTGGACCATACCTTCATCCATAGAGTTGAATCCATGTGGACTGTGAGAGCTAGTTAGATATGGTCACCATTTAAGTATGCTTTACAAGGATTTATAAGGCTTGGAGAGCTGATCATTTTTTTTTTTTTCAAAAAAAAAAAAAAAATGGTTAGATTGTATCTTGAGTGACAGAACCAATAGAGATGCTTAAAACTATAAAGCTACAGATGTTATTCTTCATAGCTGGAGCTTCCCCCCGCTCTCTTTCTCTCTCCACAAAAAAGAAGTGTTCCTTCTCATCACTTTCTCCAACCTCCTACCTAGATAGCCTTTCCCTCCTCCTGTGACCAACGCTTCTTAAATGTGAAAACTCAGAAAAAAGAAGGGAAAAAAAGAAGAGGTCCCCAGTTAGCCAGCCATGTGAATTATGGATTCTTTAGACCTGCTAAAATTATAAAAAGTCTTTCTTAAGAAATATTTGGTTACTTTCTTTTTCAGTTACATAACATGAGCTACTTATTTTCTAGGTCACATTCTGATCGGATCCACTATTTAAGTAGTGCTTTCCACTGTTGGAGTGGAGTCCCTGGATCGGCCGATCGGAGCCGCTGCGTCGCAGGACCGCTCCCTGGTTCACCTGCAAAACAGGTCTCTTGCCAGAGTTGTTCTGGCGGAGGACACTCCGATGCCTAAGTCAGTGGCGGATCCCAGCCATATAATGGGGAAGGTGTCAAGAGAGTGGAAGAGGAAAGGCTCTTGGGGATTGTAAGTGTATGTGATCGAAGATGTTCGCGTACTTCTCGAGCAATCCTTCTTACCCTTATTTAAAGAAGGCCTCCGGCCTGCGTCCCGCTCTTTTTCCGGTGATCATGGGGAGCTAATCTCTCCCATTATTGGCGATTGTGGGTTGTCATTGAGCGGTTCCGGCCAGATCGGAGGCGTGGCTGCAGGAGTTGCGCGCCATGATCATGGCATGATGAGTGTCCATTGTAATCGTTGGTTACAGTTGCCTTTCTGGAACAGATTGTGGTCCAAGCTTCGGATTTCCCTTTGCGTGGGCTGAAGACTTGGTATTTTCCCGAGGCCGGAGATCATATCTACGGCGGGGACCGAAGTACGTGCCTTCGGAAGTCGATGAGTATTTCGGTCTTCGGCCGGGGCCGAAGACGTTACCTGAAGGACTGTCATCCGGATGTTATGGTCCGGTATGAAGCCTTGGGTTGCCTGCAGTTAGCCTGTCCCTTGCTTGGTCCGAAGTCCGTAGTCCAGAGAAACGGGCTTCGACCAGTCGAAACGGAGTTTGGTTTATTATAGCTGAACCGGGATATCCCAACATCCGCTAAATGTCTAGATCAGCAGAATTAAAGAGCTTTGGATCTTGCACTTGACACTCTATACCAATGTTCTACCAATTAGTGTATCTAGTGGCTTTTGATATGGAAAACTAATTGTGGTTGTGTATCCATCTAGCAGACAGCACTTTGCATGAAACTCTGACATCTTTGTTCACCTTTCATAAATATGCTTTGAGCTTGCAAGTTAAAGATTGTTTTCTTAATGAGACATACGACAATCAGGCAATTGTGGATATCATAGAATCATGTTGTTTCAGTATTTCAATTTGAAATGAAAAGCCTCCATGCAAAATGTGTATGCGGACCAAGGTTTTACATATCAAACATACCACTGCACTAATAATCCCTACCAGTATGTGGTACCATTCAAACACATAGTATGTTAGGTGTGCTGGTTTTGCACCTTTACCATGTATCATTATAGTGCCATACCTTGCTGTGCCATAAACCCTGTACTGAGACATAAAACCTTGTTGCGGACCTTTTCTTATGCTTAGCCCTTTGATGGTTATTTCAGCTTCCTCAGAGGACAGTGGATGTAGTTGCTCTTAAGCAGCAGCTTTTGTCTCAATATGACCTGCTGCAGACTCGCATCAAGGGCCTAAGACAAGCTGCTGAAAAAGAGGTTTATCTTTTCCAGATCTAATTCCCTAGTTAAGAATGCAAGTGTTCTTATATGGAGTGTTGACTTGCCTGTGACTTTTTTCTCTTTAAGGTTTGGATGTTGGCTCGCATGTGTCAATTGGAGAACAAAATTGTAGCTGTAGGGGAGCCTTCTTACCGGTAACTTCACCTCAACATCTCTTGCAATAATATTTGAAATATTGTGGTTTTGAGACAAACCTATTTATCTGTAATAAATTCATCACCATAAGAGAAAACAATAAACTCTGGTAGTCTCTTGCTCAAAGTTTCCTTTAAAACACATCTTTTTCTAGTGCTCGACGAGGTAAAGTCAAAAGGGTGCGTGAAAGCTTGGAAAACTCCCTCTTGGCAAGCATTGAGCTAATTGATAGCTATGCAAAAGTAGGTTCTCACAAAGAGTATTGCACTTTCCACTTCAATGTGCAATGTTTCTCTATTTTTATTATACTGGAAAATGATTATGCCTGTGTTCTAGATATCTTCAATGATTGAGATTGAAGTGGAAATGGACTCTGATGTTCTTGCTGCTGAGGCAGTGAGTAATGCAGTGAGTAGCTAATTGAATTGCTATTTGTCAGCCCAATCTCATGGATTTATTTGTAGTTTTCTTGTTTAAATATAACATAGGAAACTTGATCCATCATTTGACCTTGCAGGAGAACATTGCAGAACAGATACAGCAAATCATGGAGATAGAAAATCTTGAAGAGGCAAGTGTTTCTTATGCTCAAGTTGTGTCTTGAACTTTGAAATCAATCTTTTTTATTTATGTTATTATTGATCTTTCCTTTGTTCTGCAAAGCGATGGCGCCTACAAGCAGAGGCAAATGACGAAGTTGAGAGGCTCCTCAATACTCAGCCTGCATCCACCGAACGTGTGTAGCCATATTGTGGTAATAGACCAATACTCTCTATCACACACACACACACACATTTTGCCATGGCAAGCTTTTTGTATTAAATTATATTTCATTCTTAAATGCTTGATAATTTTGTTGACCTATAGACTCCATGTCTGTCAGTTCAGGTTTTCTTGCTTTTATTTATAAACGTTAAAGGTTTCAAGGCAGTTTGACTCTCAGAAAAGAATGAATAATTGCAATTTATGACTGGGAAACAGCGCTCTTATTTTATGACAATTTATGACCGGAAAACGGCTTTTAGATAATGGCAATTTATGACTGAAAAATATCTCCTAGTTTATGACTGGAAAATGGCTCTTAGTTTATGACAATTTATGACCGGAAAAGGATGTCAAGGAGTTGTGAAACATAAGCTGTAGCAACACAATTTGAGGTGGTTGACTGGTTGTTGAGGAGAACAATACGGGATAGAAAGTATAATATGAGCTAAAGAACCAAGAGGAAGTGGATGTACGAGATAAGGAATATTAAGAGCAAGACAATCAAGATTGCAGGTCGATTTTGCAAGAAAATAAATGATGTTTTCTTAAAAAATAAACATGGTCGAACACATTAAACTGAAGGGCAAGCAGGTATGCTGACAATAACCTTTTTATTGAAAATTATTTTATAATTGATAAGGCATGACCAAGTTAACAGGTTCATGGGATGTAATGGAGGAACAAGAGAAGGTGCTTGGGAGTTGGGAGAATCAATAGTCTGTCTATAAGAACCAGTAAACAAGCATGGTGGTAGCAATGAGAGAAGATTTGTGTTTGATGAGGTAAACAGGAGGGCAACTCCATTGAATCTAAATAGATCTAAAGCAAACCATGAATATGATGTTCCATTTTACCAATCACCCACCATGTTTTTGTGTGCTGGATGGGACAACAAGGGAGGTGAAGTAAGGTTAAATGAGAAGCATGAGAAAACAAATATAGGACTTTGACCTTTATGAATACCACCAGTGTACCTAGGTAAAGAATTTAGTACAAATACACAACAATTGAATAATTTTACAGAGATGAAATTCGGGCATAAAATTTTAGTATTTACAGAAAAAAAATACACAACAAAAAATAGGAGTGTTGAGACACAACAAAACTTTTTAATGATGGATCTAATTCTTATCTATCATATATGACATTCTATTTTCTAATAGCCAGGGCTGAGGCCTATCATATCTACTGTTGTAGAAAACTTAGTCTATATTCTCTACATATTGCAATTTTATGCAGTAGTATTGTATTGGTATTTGGTGAATTTTATCTACTTTTATCTTCTCTACTAATTATTTCCCACCATTTCTTTAGATAATTTTAGTAATTTTCAGTTATATTTTAATTTATGATTTTTGCATTGATTAGTTCATTTTGTAACATTCAAAGAAAATTTACTTTTAACTCTCGAGTGTGCAACAAAAATTGTTTGTAACGGTGATTCCGTTTAATTTGTTATCAGCTAATAAAAGTAGCATGACTCGAATCTGCCAGCAACCAGTTGAAATCCTCGAGTATTTCTTTGTTCAGTGGAAGTCCTATAAGAGAACTGGATAATATTCCAAAAGCATTCTTCCACTAGCATCGTTGAGATTTGTAAGCTTCATTTCCATCATTGTCTTCTGTTCCTAGTTACTTCATATATATGTTTTAAAAGATCTGGCCTCTTCTAGTCAACAGAACTGACTCGACAATTATTTGATGACACCATGGTATGCTAGAAGAGGATCATTAGTAATCCTTAAGTGGGATGCTCATGATGTGGCTTCATGACTATATCATCTTGCTTGAGCAAGAAACGGAGGCAGACCGAAGTGATTGTGATCAAATGAACCTGTTTAAAATATCTATATATATAACAACATTAGGCACCGCATGAGATGGCTGCATTAGTCTTCAGCACCACAGGCTTTGCGGCAAACAATACAAGACCAATACTAATACTTTTTTTTGACTCTAAAATTAATCAAGAAACTCATGTTATGTATGTTATAAAATATTTTTTTCATGTGTTCTGTATCTTAATTTTAATCCCTGTATACCCTTATATAATTTTAATTTTCGGTATCCAGTGAAAGAGAGGTTGTGCTAGTTGACTCTTGAAATAGTGGGAAAAGAGCAAAAGTTAACAAGGTTGTTGAAACATAACTCTGTCGCTCAAAGTTACAGGATATTAGTAATTTTGCATTGAGACATGCATGCCTTATTTTACCCCCTCAGTTCCATATTCAATAATCTAGATAATCTGGCTAGAAAATGCTGGAGATGCTATGTCTTTCTATATGTTCTCTTGTTGGTGGATCTCGACACATAATTAGCTCATCAGATCCAAACTGAAACTTATGTAGGAATACCTTTCTATATCCCTATGATACCGAACCAGTTGGAGTTGTGGCAGGTTTGGTTACATGGTGGTTGGCAGCCAACATTTCCATGTGTTTGAATATACAAAGAAAACTAAAAAAATAGAAGATAGCGTCAGGATTCAGGTATGCATGAAAATGATACATCAATGAACCCAGTTTTTTCTTTTGCCTTTGAGTCTCCCCTCTTGTTCTTTACTTTTCTGGTAATTTAGCATAAACAGGTCTTTTTTTTCAACATAAACGACTTATTTGGAACTTTATTGAATAACTTTGGCCCAGGCGCTCGTGATTAATGTACAAATATTTTTATTTGTGCATCAATACCTGTATCACGTTGGCATATATTATCAATATCTATGCATGAACTATTTATTACAGTATGCCCTAAATGGGTGCATCTGTTCAAACGTGGGGATATGATGATTTGAGTTGGACTCGGCTATATTGGAATGTATTTAAAACCAAAACTCTGCAATAAAGATTCTATATCGATTATCCAAATCGTTGAATATGATTTATTATATCAAAATTACTCACGTATCAAAAATCATATGATTTGGAAACTTTTAATCTATGCATCAAGTTTTAATTTATGCATCGGATTAAAAATAAATTTTGATATGTAAGCAGTTTTGATGTAATAGATCGTATTTAATGATTTGGATCATAGATGTAGGACCTCCATTATATAGTTTTAATATAGAATCTCCGTTATATAGTTTTAATCTAACCAGATTTGATCAGAATAGTCAAGTTTATTTCATGATAATGTTGTAATTTCAATATAACAAAAAATATAATCAATTTTATCTCAAGAATGATTTTTTTTTTTAATCCTCTAGTTTCAGTCTTTTGAGACTTAAGATGGTCTGACATATTACCGCCGAGCTATATAAAGTTGGTTTTGAGGATCCTAGTCCTCTAACCCACCAAATCTGGATCCAATGCATATAATTTATTAATATATTTTTTACAATTTGTTGTTGACCTAGCATCCATGGTCTATATTTCTATTAAGGCTTTGGACCAATAATAATGGTTTTAATAATTGCGTATAAAAGGAAGATATAAACATTTTGCTATGTTCAGAGATCGGTCAAGACACAAAGGTGTTGAATCATTATTACGAGAAGAACAGTACTAATCCTAGTCCATCAAGGATTGAGACTATTTGAAAGCCACGCATCAAGCATTCCGGTTTAGAGCAACGTGACAACCATAGTTAGCCTCGCATACCCAAGTTCAACAATTTGGATCTATAGTTAAAACGATAGCCTAGTTGATAAAGATCTTGTATCATCATCAACATATTGTAGGTTCAGGGCATGATTTCATGCCTTGTCTCATTACCAACAGGTCATGGATTCAAGGCATGATCTTACGAATATCTCGATTAAATTCAAAAAATTTTCAAGGAACAGGATCTTCTTCTTTGTTCTCGTTCTACTAGCCGGCATCTTAGTGATGGTATGGAAATCTGCTGGAATAGTTACACTAAAATTTATCCCCTCCTATTCATTATATATATATATATTTTTTGGATCCACCCTTTAAAACCTTCTGTCCAGGAGAAGTGGCCCCGCTTAACCGAGACTACTTTGGTGCTTGATTTGTGACCATATCATTAGAGCAACGCCTGGAATAATGGACAGCTCGTCTGGCCACCCAAGAAGAAGCAATGTCTACGAGAGTTGTCCACTATTATATCTTACCTTTCCTGTCATTACACCTGGCACTTATGTCTGAGAGTTCTGGCACCGAAGTCATTCTCATCATGAGAACATCACCAGATAAAAAGGCCAAATAGTTTGCAAGGAGACAAGTGAAAAAAAGGCTAACATCATCTGCACATAAAGTGTAGCAAGTATAAAATGAGAAGGCAATCATCATTCATAATGCAATAACTGCCTTGGATTTGAACCCAAAAACAAAAAAAAACAAAAATTTTCAGGTTCGCTTCATTAAACCTTTCCATAGCCCCATCGCTATGAACTCCATGCTAAGATATTATGCGCATCCGTCTTCAATCTCTCCTTTAAGATAAAGAAAACAACAAAAAAAATGCATTAATTGAAAGTGATCACCAGTTAGAGGTTGGGTACACGTAAATGTTTGCTAATAATATTTTTTGCACTTTCCTTATACCAATAATGAATCCCAGTCTTTGATTAGGGAAGTAAAGACCTGACATCGTGGCCTAGATTTCCAAACAAATCCAATAGCAATCTCCTTATCATTGACCACAGAACACTCTTTGATCACGTTTCCCTGATTTGTTATGCCATTGCAACCAACCCACGAAGAAACAAGTACGTCTTGGAATCTATCCCATTCCTCAGAGAAGTCAAATACAAAAAAAAAAAAATTATCATAACGTAGGCTATTGACAACGTGGCAGGTCCTCCGTCCAAGTACATGTCGGCATTGGTTCAGCTCTAGGACACTTTCATTGGAAGGATACCCTTCGAAAGGAGACCCAAAAGTACCAGCCGATGGCTTGAAACCGACCATCCACTCGTGGCCCCTTTTATTGTTGTATTATAAAAGCCGACAATGGCTGGCTCCCTTCCCATTCCCTTCCCTTTCCAAATCCGTGAGCAGCGAGGTCTCGCGAAGGGAGCTAACTTTATTCCCTTCCACCGCCGATCCAACGGCCCGCAGATTTTTCCGGCATAAAAAAAATATTCCAACCGATCGTTCTCAACACGTGGCACGCTGTCTCCCCTCGCCGACACGTGTATTCCACCGCCCGGCGACGGTTGCGCTTGGAACCGCCCATGTGGATTACTTATTTGCATTATTTTAATTTTTATTAGCCTGTTAAATACCTTCTAAGTGATTTGGACGGCTGAGGATTAAACCCCGGGTATAAATAGCCATCCTTCTCTGGATCTGCTTCCTGCGTTGGCTTCTTTTCGTCTTCCGAATAACCGAATTCCAATTCGTCCATTCCCACCCTTTCTTCTGTTCTTCTCTCTCTCTCGCTCGCTCACTCGCGTTCTCTCGTCGTGATCTCTCGTTCTCGATCTCGGGCTCGGTCGATTTTCTCTAATGGCGAAGAATATTTTGGTGACGGGCGGGGCGGGCTACATCGGGAGCCACACGGTGCTGCAGCTCCTTCAGGGGGGGTTCAATGCCGTCGTGGTGGATAATCTGGACAACTCGTCGGACGTCGCCATCAAGAGAGTTGTGGAACTTGCCGGGGAGTCCGGCAAGAATCTTAGTTTCCATAAGGTATCGATTTTGTTCATTGGAGAGATGGGAAGGGATGGGTCTCGATTTCTTTTTTTTTCTTTTTTTTTTTGATGGAACATGAGTAGTTCTCTTTTTTTGTAAACAAAACATGTGTAGCTTTTTGGCATTCGGTGATTATGCGTGGGTTTTTTTTTTTTTTTTTTTTTTTTTTTTTTTTTTTTTTTTTTTTTTTTTTTTTGTGAAAGAATGATTGTTTGTCTGTTATTTGGTTGGAGGAATTGTGAGTTTCTTGCTGCCCCTGCTTCAAGCGCAGGGGGTTGATTGGGATTTTTTTTTTTTGGATGATTTAATGATTATTTTTTATTTAAAGATTTTTTTTTTTTTTTGGCGATTTCTTTGTAAAAAAAGTTATTTTTCTGCTGGTTTTCAATTGGGGCTTTTTATCGCCCTGTTTTAAGAGCGTATTTGATCTAAAGGATTTTCGCTTTTGTGGTTGCAATTTTGGGGTTTTGGTAATTTTAGGTCACGCTTGTTGTTAGATGAGAATTTTTATTTAGCCGTTAATTTAGAAACTATCGTAATTTTTAGGTTCCAGTGGACTGCAATGGCCTGTTTAAAGTGCAACTTTATTTTGGATTTTTTTTTAGTTTAATGGTTAAAGATTGGCTTTTGCGATTGCTTTTAGAGCGATTTCGTCGTAAATTGCTGGTTTTCTATTGAAATATTCTTGTTACCCTGTTTTTAGTATATTTATAATCTATTTTTTTCTCCCTCTTGTGATTGCAATTCTAGGGTTTCTTTTATCATAAGGCATAGTTTTTGGTAGATGAATATTTATCGGACATCATTTTAGAAACCTGGGAAATTACTGGGTTTAGGTGTTTGCCATCTGACCTGAATCAGGGGACTGGGTTGTAACCTTATTGCTTGGGTATTCAGTTTCATATAATGCTAAATTTTGGATCAAACCACTCTATTCAATTAGAATAGGCGCTTATGCATGCACTCTGATGCACCGTATTTTAGCGCATATCACAACCCACATTTACCACTTACTGGATTGGGAAATGTACTTGGTAGTTACTTGGTAGCCAGAATGTGAATTACAAAGAAAATACTTCATTCAACAATTTTTTTTATGATAAATTCTAGAGCTACAAAAAAATGAATTCTTTAAAATGGAGCTCGCTTTAATTTATGTATCAGAAAATGAGTCAACTGGCAATTATTTTATGACATAGGTAATACAAGGTTTTGAAAATTTTTGTTAATCCATTAACAACTTTCCCTCTTAATCCATTAATAACTTGCACTATTTGCATGTTGACATCACTCTTTTTAGGTAAGGACTACCAATTGTGTCCTTAGGAAATTATTGCATGAGCATCACTGATCACTTTCTACATTCTGATTTTCTGCATTTTGAGACGTCTGCACTCACTGGAACAAAATGGACTTGTTTAAGTGACGGTCCTTTTCCCATGCTCCATGGTGCTCATCAGTTATTTTTGCAGTCACTAATGTTTCCTCTCGTAAGCGGTGGTGACTATTCTCCTTGTATTTTTAGTATATGGTAGTGTTTTTTTAAATATCCCACTTAATGAGAAAATGGAAGGCATTGGCATATGTAATATCCCTCTATGCATTGTAGGTGTGAATGAGTTTTTTTTTCCGCGAATCCTGTTCTTATCTTGGTATTCACACAGCTAATGCAAAATTACAAAATTTATTGAATTGACTTGATTCCTAATGTACCTGTATGCTTCTGCAGATTGACCTTCGAGATAAAGAAGCACTGGAGAAGGTGTTTGCATCAACAGAGTAAGAAATGAGTATAATTATCCATTTTCTGGCATCTTAATTTGTTTTGTAACATTTTCTTTTCTATAATAGTTGTAGCCATTAACCCTAGGCTACTAGCATCTAAATTTGTCTGACATTCACAGGAGCTACCTTCATTGTCAATTTCTTGGATGCCTGTAAGCAACCAAGAAACCATTTTGCTTCTAGCATGTATCTGTTACTTCGTACTCCTTGTACGGGGATATATATTGAGATCTATGCCATTCTGTACTGCCCTGTATCAGAAAACAATGAGTAGATATGGGGGTATACCTGGCACCTACCATTACCAATACCTGATCATTATGGCCATGTACAGCAGTATTTCATTCCTTGGGTAGGATTATCAATGGGCGATTTGTAAAGATTCTTGTTAGATTGATAACGCCAGCATATAACTGTAATAATGAATATCTACATCCAGTTCACTAGATTTTTGGCAGTTTCTAAGCAGTGTTCAAATTATTGTCATGGTCATAAAATTCAACTTTTCTCTGCATATTCAAATTATTGTTATATTGGCAGCTCTTTTCAATTGCTTTTCTATAGTTTAGAGCTATTGTACCAGTGGTTGTGCTCTTTTAATTGAACCCTTTTATATTTTATACTGTCATTTTGTTCTGCAGGTTTGATGCTGTCATTCACTTTGCTGGATTAAAAGCTGTTGGTGAAAGTGTGCAGAAGCCATTGCTTTATTATGACAATAATCTTATTGGCACAATAACTCTTTTGGAAGTAATGGCTGCTCATGGATGCAAAAAGGTACGGTCAAATTATACTTAAATTTTTTACCAATATATTTGTTCTTAGATGGCTGCTAGGATGTTCGCAAATAAGAAAGGTGCTAAACATTTACCAAAGGTCATATAAATTGCATAGTTTTCTCTTCTATGAGATACATCTGGCATATTTAGTTCACATATATATTCTTGCTGTGACTAGGATGACTTCATGCTGCAATATGTGTCTTGCATATCTAGTTCAATTATTCGCATATCCTCTGTTTGCATCACAAGAATGTAATTCATCAGGCAAACATATTAGGACTGATGGTATTGTCCCATTGATGCTTAATTGTTGGAAGAGAAGGTGCAGTGCTTCTGAATTCTTATCTTCAATGTTCAATCTACAATGTTTGCACATTTTATCATCCCTAAAATATTCCACCGGACAGCATATGCAGAATGTATGATTAATATAAGTTGCATCTTCTTCTTAGTTGTCTTTTTTCCCCTTAAAAAAAGAGATCTCGGTCTTTTGGTTTCTGTGTAAGTTTAGTAACTGAAATATATTAGTAATAGGCTATAAGTGAGCCTGTCGTTTCCTCTTTTTTTTCTGCCTGATTTGCTAAGTTACAGCAAGCGATGAGTTTGCACTTGGAACTATATTTCAATTTTCTTGCGCACATTTGTCTTGGTAGAGACCCTTTGTATGAAATATTTATCTTATCTGAATTAGCATTTTCCAGCTAGTATTTTCATCATCAGCTACTGTTTATGGTTGGCCTAAGGAAGTCCCCTGTACAGAAGAATTCCCTCTATTTGCAATGAATCCATATGGACGTACTAAGGTTTGCTCTTTTCTTGTTTCCTTCAATTGCATTTTCTTTGTTGAACTAATATCATTATATGGATGCTTGCAGCTTATTATTGAAGAGATTTGTCGTGATGTATACCATGGAGAGACTGATTGGCAGATAATATTGCTTCGGTATTTTAATCCTGTTGGTGCTCATCACAGTGGATATATTGGTGAAGATCCCCAGGGGATTCCAAACAACCTCATGCCCTTTGTACAACAAGTTGCAGTTGGGAGGAGGCCTGCCCTTACAGTTTTTGGAAATGATTATTCGACCAAGGATGGCACTGGGGTATTGTTATTTAACTTTTGTACTTGCTTAGCTTGCATTGTGATACCTTTGAGTTTGGGAAATGATTTTACCCGATGTGCAGTTGTATTTTTTAAGCATCACTGAATTGGACCTGCATGGTTCAAGTTTCAGAACTAGAAATTCATTGTTTATAGAGTAGATCTTCTTTTTCCCTTCACTATTTTCTGTCTGTTCTTTTTTTTTCTTCTTTCTTTCTTTCTTTCTTTCTTTTTTTGCTTGAGTATATTGTGTGAGACATGCCTTTGAGACCATCAGATGTAACAGTGCAAATGGCAAGTTTGTTGGCTTTATGTTTGTTATTTATGCCATATATCATCAAAAGGATTTCAATACTCTAAAACTTAATGTCTCTTATCATTTTATGAACCTATGCCAAATGTGGTTTAACTTGCTACAAATTGAGGCTAGTCATGTCATGTTCCTAATACTAAGAGATAGTGTGGTTTTTTTATGTAGTTGATATTGTATAAAATGGAAGGTATTAGGCTGAATTTAAGTTAAATATCAAGTACTTCTTACTTGTGACTTCCCCATCTCTTAAAAGTGCTATGTTACAATCTTCTTGTTCTTCAAAGCTTAATCACCTACATCCATGGATGATATATTCTTGATTTTTTCCTGCCACTTCTTATATATTATTTGTAATGTTCCAATAGGAGCCATATCTAGCATGTCATAAAATTATTCAAGTAATATCTTGCACATCTCTCTGTTGTTGTTTACTAGCTACACTAGTTCTCTTTCCTGTCATTACTTTGAACGCAGATCATGCCTTAGAATTAGTGAGAAAATTAATGTCGAGATTGTATCAGTTTACAATTGAAAGACTTGTTCTTTATGTAGAGTACCTTTGATTTTAATTATGCATGTTTTCTCTTTTACCTTATGCATGTTTTCTCTTTTACCTTAACCTTGGAGGTTGCTATGATGTATTGGTGGTTAGAACTATCTACTGCGAAAATGTTTGTTTATAGAAATTATGCAATGGTGGCAGGTACGGGATTATATTCATGTGGTTGATCTGGCTGATGGGCATATTGCAGCCCTTAGGAAGCTCTTTGATGGCTCTAAAATAGGTGCGCAGCTTGCTTTGCTAGTTTCCCTCTTTCTCTCCTTCCTCTCTCAGTCCACACACAAACATGCGGACACACATGCAGCCGCACACATTGCACGTGCACACTCAAGACATTTTGACATTTAGCTTTGCTGGAGACCTATCCTTGGCATAAGGCTTGTTGATTTTATGCTTCTATAATGGTGCAATTCCTAAATATATCTACCAGTCACATGTAATGCACGAACTTACATATGATCATGTTTGACATTTATCTTTGATTTTTTGCTGGAGAGATGTTTTTGGCATAAGCCCTGTTGATTGTATGCTTCTATGAAATTACAGTGCCTAAACCCATCTACCTGTCACATATGAACTTGCATAAGCAACTTGAATTATGTCGGAAGCTGCATATCCATGAATAGAAAATTGAGTTCAATGCTTGTTCTCATGTTCAACATTATCAATAAACAAAGCCTTGGCCATTTGATTGATGCGTTGCAAAATGGCTCCTACTTTTTGCTTTATTTTTTGTACAAGTCTATGAGATGAAAACTTTTCTCATGATTACAACTTTGATAAGATAGCCTCTTACTCAGATATTTATTAAATTCATGTTCTCATTTTAATGTTGTTGATTGCTTGCAAAACGGGACACAAGTTGATTGATAAGCTTTGGTACATTGCTTTGCTTGTTGATTTAATGCTGGTATGCTCTAGTAGGTTTGTCACATCTAATCTCCTTAGGCAAATGATGATTGTTTGAACAATCACAAGTGGACTAGTCAATCTCTTAAAATTGGTACAATCCACCCTTGCAATGCTCGAGAATGAATGCCGATCCTGAAGTTTCCATATAGCCATTGTAAAAATAGGAGGTTACAAAAGCCACAAAGGCAAATATAGGTTTCTGGTTGTCTTGGTGAAGGGTAGGGTCACAGGGAGTGCTTAAAAGGAATACCATAGAATTTATAATCTTCTGAATAATGTTCTTTAACAGATGGAGTTTTATACTGCCTACCATGCTTGTCTAATGTACATGAATTTCTCATGCAATTTAATGTCCTATGCAATGAAATTATGATAATGAATTGCATATACAGGAGCATCCATTTTGTTAACAAATTTAGCTGGATGCAAAAAATCTGGGGAAACTGGAGTTCCAAACTTGCAGGAGAACATGTAGAGGAAATTTAAGAGTTAATCTATGCTGGATGATGGAGAATGTATTGAGATTGTATGATTATGCACCCACCCCCCCCCCCCCCCCCCCAAAAAAAAAAAAAAAAAAAAAAAAAAAAAAGCTGCTTGAATTTGTTTCCAATGGGTCAAGAAAGGAGAGAGCATGTGAAAAGCTTGCTTTTACAGAGGATTTACCAGTCTTTTCAATATAAGATGTATCATTACTATTCATACAATGAATTGGACAGGATATGCTTAGGATTTTCCCTTTTTTTGTGAGCTTTATGTAATGCATGTGCATGCATGCATGTGTGGTGGGTTGCGTATTATTGGGAAATGGAGTGGGTTGTGGTTTTCTGGTTGCAATACTGAAATTGTTAATTTCTTTTAGGAACACTGTCTTCCCTGTATAGACTAGCCATCTATTTATGTCCATAATTTATATAATTCACTGCAGTTGGCATCATCAATTCTCTTTTGATTGTTCTGCTCAGTTATTCATAGTTAGGTATTAAAAAAAAACTTTATATAAACTAGCTAATATCTTGCTGTCTTTGCTCTGATTAAGTTGCTTGTGAGTGACAGGCTGCGAAGTGTATAATCTAGGGACTGGGAAAGGAACATCTGTTCTGGAAATGGTGACAGCATTTGAGAAGGCCTCTGGAAAGGTACCACTGCTTCTGTTTGTGATGATTTCATCGGGTAGTTAAATTTTCTGTGGATCACTCAAATTTCTGTTTGGAAACACACCCCAACAAAAAATTTGATGCTTAATGGATATATTTGGAGAAGTGAAATACTTCAAAATGGATGAATCATCTCATTTTTATTCCATACATCGAACAAAGTAAATCAATACAGTTTCCAAACTTTTGCTGCTTGCTGTAAAAGTCTTTGTAGTTTTCTAAAAATTTTTTAAGTAACATGTATATTTGTACTTACTAATCCTGGAATTTCTTTCAGAAAATACCTCTGGTCATGGCTGGAAGGCGCCCTGGTGATGCTGAAATTGTTTATGCATCAACTGCCAAAGCAGAGAAGGAGCTGAATTGGAAGTATGTGCACCATCGTAGCACGAGTACATGGTTACTGAAATATGCATTCTTGAAGTTGTGGAAAATATGTGTTCACTTTTTTTTTCATTCATGCCTTCTTCCATTTGTTCATGTTGGGTAGTCATTTAATTCATTGCGACCCTAAGAATTCTTTGACTGAAAATGGGAATTATCTTTATTGTAGGGCAAGGTACAGGAGTTATATTTATGCTCTTGCTAACCGAAGTAACACTTTTTTGTTCTGTTATAGGGCAAAGTATGGCATTGATGAGATGTGTCGGGATCAGTGGAACTGGGCTAGCAAGAACCCCTGGGGATATGGATCACCTGACTCAGCTAACTGATGGAACAATTCTTTACAATAACATCAGCTATTCAATCCATATAGAAGAAATGCTAATTTATGGACTTCATGTAAAGGGGGTATAGGTCTAGCTAATGTCCTTTTTGATGTAATAATCTTCGTTAAAAATAAATATGCTTATTTCATGAAAGAGGCATGACTTAAAGATGTTTCTTTCTGTTTCTTTCTGAAAGGCTTTTTTTTCCATCCTATGATCGTTATGGCGCTGGATGGCTATATGACCTTTTGTTGTAATTATATTGACCACCAGTGGGCACTTGGTGCTGTACTTGGAGGGGAAGGTGAACGGTTTCAATGTGTTACAATGATAGCAAAAATTTCACTGATGTGGTTTTTCTGTTTGCTCTGAACCAAAGGTACCGCTGCCAAATAATTATATTCCTTTGCAGCTTCTTCGGCGGTTGGCAGTTTTTTAACAACTAATAATGTGTATGATGTGCACCAATATACTCCGTGTTGGTACTGGGGTAGTTCCTTACAGCATCGGCTGTATCTTAATCACCACCATCTTGTTTCTTGGCTATCTCCTCCCATTGGAGTTCTTAAGATTAATTTTGATGCTTCAGCGATCACTGATAAAGAAGATGCAGGTTATGTTATAAAAAGATTACAATGCTGTTCTGTTGAGGGCAGGTGGTAAACTGTTACAATCAACATCAGTACCTCATGTAGAATTAGTTTAACTACAGCCTGGCTGTGGGTTAAGAGTGCTCTGCAAGAACTTCAGACCTTTCATGTTTGGTTAGAAACGTGATTCACTTACTGCAATTTCTTGGCTTACAAAATGTTTACTGCACAAGAATGGACAGCTTCCCTTGTTACAAGATTTACAGAATTGGAAAGAATCTATAGTATATTTTTGAATTTCTCATGCCTTTCAGGAATCAAACCAAGTTGCAGATTATATGGCAATTAAGGCTCTACAAGGTGATTTCTCATTAAATGACAAGTCCGTCTTGGACCATCAATGTAATTATCTCCTTCAAGCAGATCATTATGGAGTTCTATATACAAGATAATTGGGGATCCTTACCTAAACTATGGTATAATATATATATATAGTCCTTAAAGTGTCTCATCTGTGTTGGAATGAGTTATTTCTTATGATTGTTTGGGGGAAAAATGCTGATACAAGGAATAGAAAAGAAAGTATCTATCGATAATGGAAAGGGGGAAAATTTGTATCATTGGTGTTGACTCATAAACAAAAAGAAGATGATGAATATCAGCAGCAAAGAATTACTTTAGCAAAAAGAAGGGGGAAAAAAAAGAAAAGAAGCAAGAAAATTTTGTATCTAACTCATGTGTTTGTTCCTTTGTACAGGTTCATCTCATTAACTATCTATGATGCAATATTATTGTTTTTCTTCCATTCTATGTCTCTATGATGTGTGCGCGGTGTCATTACTCAACAGCCGGATGTTATTCACTATACTGGCATCTTTGATATATTGCTCAATATGAATACTATTTGTTGACGCTGAATCTCCACCGACCGGATGGAGTAGTTCTTCCACTGGATTGCCGTCGATCGGAACCTGCAACACAGATCTCTGACCGGAGATTTTCCGGCGGGGACACTCCGATGCCAAAGTCGAAAGAAACTCAGGCAGCAGCAGAATCAGTGCCGGCTATAGGATAAAGCCACTAAAGCCCTTGCTTTAGGCCCCTATTACATAGCATTTAATAGGCACCATTAGGAAAAAAATTATTTATAGCATTTAATAGGCACCATTAGTAAAAAAAAAAATTTATAGCATTTATGATAGGTATTTGTATTCATATTTAAGGCACCCTTAGATATTAGCAAACATCATTTATATTATTTTCAAATTCTCTTTCTCAACTACGAAGTTGTTTCTCTCATTTCCAATTAACAAATGATAAACTGAATTTATGAAGTACAAACGGATACTTTTTTTTCTATAAAATCAAGTTGTTTTCAATTTATAACATCTACTTCTTAATTCTTCTTTTCTCATTCTCTTAACTTTTTTCCTTAGTAGTACTTTCAAGGCTCTCAACTCATATTCTCCGCACTCCTACATAAGGCTTGCTTGATTATTCATCTGATTTACAATAAGCATTCAACAATCAGGTACTATTATTCTAAACTTTGCAAACTTTTTATTTTTAATTTAAAATTTATATTATATTAGTATATTATCTCTATTTTATATAATAGTTAATTCATTGAGTTAGAAATTTTGATTGTTGATCTTGTATTAGCCATTTAAAAAATATAAGATAATTATAATAGCTAATTTTTTTGGTACTTTATAATAAGAATTTAAATATGTCAACTCAAAAATATGAATCTGGTTATTCTAAACTTCAAAAAAAAAAGAAGAATTGAAAGTTTAACTCTATCTCAAAAAGGGGTTCTTGATAAATTTTTTACAAGCAATAAAAATAATACATCAGAAAATATTGGTGAATGTTCCTTAAATAAACAAGTTAATAATCATTTAGAATTAGATGATAATGAAATACTAGAACAAGAAGAAGTTAATGAAGTGATTCAAATTGATACTCAAAATCATGATAAAGAGAACCAAACTGTTGATTTAAATGATTGTATTCCTAAAAATATTTATGATCCAAGTCAATGGATAAATATTGATACAAATTTGAGAGATTTATCAGTAGAAAAAGGTCCAATTAGAATTAATGATATAGAGTTTCCTAAAGATGAATTCTCAAGACATTTTTCTACTATATATTATATTCAAAAGTTGGCAAATGGAGAGAAGCATGAAAGAAGATGGCTAGTTTATTCAAAAGACTTGGATAAAGTATTTTGTTTTTGTTGTAAATGATTTAATTCAGCTTTTAGTACAAGTAAACTAGCTAATGTAGGTACTAGAGATTGGAGAAACCTTAGTGTTAAACTTAAAAGTCATGAGATGAGTAATGAGCATATTATTAATATGAGTTCATGGATTGATTTAGAACTGAGATTATTGAAAAATAAAACAATTGATAAAAGTATTCAAGAACAAATAAAAAGAGATGAAGAACATTGGAAAAAAGTATTAACAAGAATTCTTGCTGTAGTAAAAACTCTTGGTAAAAATAATTTGGCTTTTCGTGAAAAAAATGAAAAGATTTATCAAAAAAATAGTGGAAATTTTTTAAGTTTAATTGAAATGATTGTAGAATTTGATCCGGTGATGCAAGAATATGTTCGACGTATTAAAGATAATAAAATTCATACTCATTACCTTGGACATAATGTACAAAATGAATTAATAAATTTGTTAGTAAGTGAAATTAGAAATAAAATTATTAAAAAAATTATAGAGGCAAAATATTTTTCAATAATACTTGATTGTACTCCAGATGTAAGTCATCAAGAGCAAATATCTTTTATATTACGATGTATGGATATTTCATCAAGTCCAATTAAAGTTATAGAATATTTTGTTTAATTCTTAAAAGTAGATGATACAACTGGAAAAGGTCTTTTTGATGCCATTGTGGATGAAATAAAAAATATTGGACTTGATATTAATAATTTAAGAGGGCAAGGATATGATAACGGATCTAATATGAAGGGCAAGCAACAAGGAGGGCAAAAAAGACTTTTAGATATAAATCCTAGATCTTTTTATACACCATGTGGTTGTCACAATCTAAATTTAGTACTTTGTGACATGGCTAATTCTTGTACTAAAGCTATATCATTTTTTGGAGTGGTACAACGTATATATTCACTATTTTCTTCTTCTACTAAACGATGGAAAATTTTACAAGATAATATACCTGGCCTAACTCTTAAATCATTATCACAAACACGTTGGGAAAGCCGTATTGAAAGTATTAAAGCAATAAGATTTCAAGCTCCACAAATAAGAGATGCTTTATTAAAATTAGCAAAAGTTAGTGAAGATCCTAAAACTAAAAGTGAAGCTAATTGCTTAGCAACATATGAGCTTGAAAATTTTGAATTTTTATTGGGCATGACTATTTGGTATGATATATTATTTGCTATTAACTCAGTTAGCAAAAATTTACAATCAAAAGATATGTGTATTGATATTGCTATAGAACAATTAAAAGGTCTTCTTTCTTTTTTTAAAAAATATAGAGAAAATGGATTTACATCTACTATGATTTCTTCTAAAGAAATTGCATCTCAAATGGATATAAAACCTAAATTTCATGATAAACATATTATTCATAGAAGAAAGCAATTTGATGAGAATGTTGATAATGAAATAATAAGATCTCTTGAAGAATCATTTAGAATTGATTATTTCTTATATATAGTAGATCAAGCAATTTTTTCACTCCAAAGTAGATTTGAACAATTTAAGATATATGAAAATATTTTTGGTTTTCTATTTAGCAGTAGAAAGTTGAAGTCGTTAGATAATAATAGTTTAAAAGAACATTGCCTTAATCTTGAATGTTCCTTAAAATATAATAATTACTCTAATATTGATGGTTTAGATTTATTTTCAGAGTTAAAAATTTTAAAAGAAATTGTACAAATGGAAGATAATAGTTCAATCGATATACTTAATCATATAAAAAAACTTAATTCTTTTCCAAATGCTTATATTGCTTTTAGAATAATGTTAACAATTCCAATAAGTATTGCTTCGACAGAAAGAAGTTTTTCAAAATTAAAATTAATAAAAATTATTTAAGATCAACAATGTCTCAAGAAAGATTAAATGGATTGGCTATGTTATCAATTGAAAAAGAAATGTTAGAAGAACTTGATTATAAAAGTTTAATTAAAAATTTTGCATCTCAAAGAGCTAGAAAAATAAAATTTTAATAAAAAATTTACATAAATTTTAATTAAAAAAATGATTCATTTTAGCATTTAGCTTTAGGCCTCTATGTGTGTTGAGCCGCCCTTGAGCAGAATGGAGAGTTCTTGGAAGCAGAGAGGGAAAAGAGAAATTTAAAATGCAGGAATGAATCCAGCTTACCTCGAGCGTCCCCTCTTACCAGTATTTATAGGCTCCAACGTAACTACTTACGGTTATGGGAGTTGGCGAATGCAACCTCTACGTAACTGTAAGTAATTGCTGTCAGAAAATCAGTTATACTTGGAGTTTATCCAATCTGAGATTTTGGGCCATGTGGGTGGTTGCAACAACCAAAACAGATTTCAACTGTTTCAGGGTTCAAGAAACCCACATGCTTAACAATCTTCTTTCTTCAAGAGTAAATCCGAAGTGAGCTCGACATTCTCTTTAGTAGCACTCCTAAAGTGAATGTTAGCTACATATTTTAAAGGAATTTCTTTATAAATAACATGGAAAAAAATTGATAAACACTTACAGTCCCGAATATGAGAAGACAGGCTTTTCGTATTATGCTGAGGAGATAAAGCTAAGAAAGTTCAAATGGAAGGCTTAGTCTTCGGATCAAGACAACAATACGAAGCCGAAACTATAAGAATAATAAACTTGGTCTTCGAACCAGGACAATAATACGAAGTCGGAGCTATAAGAATAATAAGCTTGGTCTTCGGACCAGGATAATAATACGAAGCTGGAGCTATAAGAATAATAAGCTTGGTCTTCGGACCAGGACAACAATACGAAGTCGGATATATAAGAATAATAAGCTTGGTCTTCGGACCAGGACAACAATACAAAGCCGGAGCTATAATAATCTTTTTATAGATCAGAATCTCTGAGAGATATTTTTCCTTTATGTTGATTTGACTAATAAACCAAAAATTAAAATTGGTTCAGAAGATGGCCCAGGATATCACAACAGCTGTCCCCCACTCCCAAGTTCGAAATGATTTAATTTCGAAGAATGGGAGTATTCAAATTTTATCTTCTAGTGATAACTGACAGATAATGATGGCGTCGAACCTTGATACGTCTTTCACCATAACTGCCTAGTGGTGCGAGAAAACGTGGTGAAGACACGCATCACCTTGTCATTGGCTGTTTCGAAAGGAATGCCTCGAATTTGGAAAAATTATAAGAAACCTTTGAAAAAGGGGCTCTTATTCAACCGAGATTGGACACGTGGCAATCTTCCGGAGACTAATCATGGTTAAGATGTTATCACAGCCAATAGCGGTATTTCATGTGGATCGCGATCATTACCTCATTTAATGGATCTTTTAGAAAACTATACCCACGATCGAAACCGCCAATACGACGCACGATTAAGAAGATCCCCGAATCGCCTCGAAATCCCGCAATCTCCACCTATAAAAGGGGAAAGAACTTTTCAAGAAGAATTTTTCCTGCTTTTGCATTTCTTCCTCCCGTTCTGCATCGCAGCCCGCCATTTCCATTTTTTCCAAAGGTTAGAGGTCCTTTTTCCCCCTTTTCCTTTTATTTCTTTTTGATGTTAGGGTCCAGTAAAAATCCTTCCACTAGCAAGGGTTCACCGGAAGGTGAAACCAATAGGGAGCCATTAGGTGGCGAGATCGGTAGGAATTTGCCGGGAGTCGAAACTAGCAGGGGAAGAAGTTTGGGTAGGAAGAGGAGTCCGGAAAGATCACCCGACTCCATTACCAGTTCCTTTACGCTTGCCAAGATGGAAGAGGTTAAGCGGCGTTTCCATATACCACGGACTTTCAAACTAATCCTTCCGAAACCCGAAGAAAGGGTAGATAAACCCCCCATGCATTCAATCGCCATATATGAAGATCAACTCAAGGCTGGTCTTCGGCTTCCACTTCATCCCTTTTTCATGAAAATCTTTAATCTTTATCAAATAGTCCCGGCTCAATTGACTCCTAATAGCTTTAGGAATATCTGTGGCTTCTTTGTTCTTTGCAAACTTAAGAACGTAGAGCTGAAGACCTCCCTATTTACCTCTCTTTTCATGTTGAAAAGAGATTTTCATGGCAAAGGGTGGTGGGTTATAGGTCCTTGGCCTGGCCGAAGACTAATAAAAGGAACCCCTAGTGCTATACATGGGTGGAAGCCCAGTTTCTTTTTTGTATATTATACCCATTGGGGATTCAACACTGAATAGAAAACTTCGTGTTTGGATGCAAACGCCGGGAAGAGAATCCTGAAAGCCGTTGCCAAAGATTTTGATACTTTATCGGAGCCGGAGATCCCCTTGTTTAAAGAATTACTGAAGGAAGAAAACCTTCACCGAGACCATATCAGCGAGGTCCCATCATTAGGTATAGAGATAGTAGTCTTCGGACTTTTCCTTTTATTTTTACCTTTCTCTTATGCACATATATATATATATATAACAATTCCTTTCTTTGATTGCAGGTGAACCAATGAAGCCATAACTTGAAAGTGTTCGACAGGCTTCCAGGAAAAGGGCAGTGCCAGTTTCTGCGACATCCGAGGTCCGCAAGAAAAGAAGGACCGAAGAGGGTTCAAGCACTCCTCCGATGAGACCTACATCGAATGAAGAAATATCACATATTTCTCCAAGTCCTCCTGAACTTGCCAGGAGTCCATCTCCGAGGAGGCCTCCTCCGAAGAGTCCTTGACCGATGCCGACTCCAGATCGATGCAATGTGACATTTGATAGGGAGTCCGTCCTTGCAACTCCAGCAGAGAAAGGAAAGGAACGATCAAAGTACCGATCCGAAAATGACCCTAGGTAGAATGCCTCTTCGGAAGGAGGATGTAATGTATATTTTACGATCTTTTCGGACAGAGAGGGCTTGGAGAACCTTGAGTTGGCCAGGAAGCTGATGAAGCGCACCCTTCTTCCGAAAGACTGGGACAAAACTAAGTCTCGATGTATTGAAGAAATTTCTGACTCAATGTTTTCATCAGCACTGAAGGTAAATATCTGATTATATTTTCAAAGCATAAATTTGTTGTTGCTAACTCTTTAATTTATTAATGCAGATGATGTATAACATTACTGTCATGGAGGAGAGCATCTTCGACTTCAGAGATAACTATAAAGGGATGAAGGAGAAGGTGAAAACAGCTGGAATTGAGAAAGCAGTAGCCAAAGAGCAAAGGCAGGCTATGGAGGAGAAGCTTGCCCAAAGTGATGCCTTGGTTCAGAGTTTGAAAACTGAGGTGAAGAAACTCCAATCGAAGAACTCTGAGCAGGAAGCAAGGCTTAAGAAAAGAAAAAACAAAATCCGTTCTCTGGAAGATCTTCTTAAAAAAGCTCAACAAAAAATCGAAGAGGCTACCGAAAAGAACGAAGAAGCTGTCGAAGAGATTCGATCTTTAAAAGATCAACTGGAGAGGGCGGTAGAGGACTATAAAGCGTCTTCGGCTTTCGAAAATAAGATGGTTGAAGCAGGAACCCACAGCTATAAAGGAGGCTTCAATGATAGGATGAAGGAAGTGCAAAGCCTTTACCCAGATTTGGACATTTCAGAGATTCAACTGTTCAATCCTGAAAGTCCAAATAAGCCCGAATCGCCAGAGGGTTTCGAAGCTCCATTGATAGCTGAAGAAATGGTCAATCCAGCCGAACCTACTCAGATCGAAGACACTCCAGCAATGGAGAACTTATAACTTTATTCTCCTCTCTTTTTAAAAAAGTGTAAAAAATCTTATCAATGAAAATCTTTTCCAATGAGAACTTTCCTATAAATGCGTATGTGAATGGATGAGAATTTTTCCAAGTGTAAGGTCTTTGGATAATTAAGAATTCTGAAGCATATAAAATGATACTAAGTCTTCGGACTTAGAATAATAATCTTTTCAAGAAACATCATTCCCAAATCTGACTCAAGATTATACGATGCTGAATAGCAACATCAAAATAGGAATAAGTAAAATTCCAAGACACCAAGTCTTCAAAATATGCTAAGTCTTCGAACTTAGGATAATTCCATAATAAGATAATGCCAAGTCTCCTTATAAGAAAATTGAGTCTTCGGACTGGTAAATATACTAAGTCTTCGGACTTAGGAATAATTTCATATAATCGCGGAGAATACCAACCTTCCAGACAAGAGTCAAGTCTTCGATCTTGAGAGAATTCTAGATAATTAAGATAAGAAAGAATCTCTTGGATGGGAATACCAAGTCTACGGACTTAGGATAGTCCCAAATAATTGAGATGAAATAATACCAAGTCTTTAAATAGAGAAGTCAAGTCTTCGGACTTGAAAATTCTCTAAGTCTTCGGACTTAGGATAAAATAGATCGTGTGGGTCACCTGCATCTTCATTATGAATGAAAGGTTGATTAACCTTTAACATTTTTATGGGATAAATCGCTTGGATCACCCTTATGCTTTTTAATTGAGGATTAAGATAGGCTGATCGGGCCTACCTCGGTATTTCATAGAGTAGATCACGAAGATCATTCTCATATCTTTTTGTGTTGGAATTAAGACAAGCTGATCATGCCCACCTCGGCACTTCGTGAGGTAGATCACGGTGATCATTCTCATGCCTTTTTGATTAAGATGGACCGGTTAAGTCAAACTCGGCACTTCGTAGGGTAGATCACGGGAATCATCCTTATGCTTTAAAGAAAAAAAAATTAAGATAAGCTGTTTAAGCTTATCTCGGCACTTTGTATGATAGATCACGGAGATCGTCCTTATGCCTTTTAGAAAAGAATTAAGACAGAATAGTTAAATCTATCCTAGTGACCTTGAATAAAATCTTTATTAATAATACTTTCGGAGATTCTGTACATTCCAAGGTCGAGGTAGTAGAATACCCTCCAAGGTTTCCAACCGATAAGTTCCGGATCGAATGACCTCTTTGATTCGGTAAGGTCCTTCCCATGTAGGAGAGAATTTACCCTGTTCGGTAGGTTTGGATACTTCAGACTTTCTCAGAACTAGATCTTCAGGATGAAAGGCCCGTTCTTTTACATGATAGTTGTAGTATCTTGTAATTTTCTGCTGATATGCAGCCATTTTTAACTGTGCCTGAAGTCGTGTTTCTTGTAGTAAATCCAAGTCGACTCTTTGGCATTCAGAATTTTCGGGTTCTTTATAATAATCAATCTGCAGGGATTGTAAAGAGACCTTAATGGGAAGGACTGCTTCAGTGCCATAAGACAATTAGAATGGAGATTCACCAGTAACCGTTCTAGGAGTGGTTCGGTATGCCCAAAGAACTGAGTTCAATTCATCGGCCCACGATCCCTTAGCATCATTTAATATGGTTTTGAGACCATGAAGAATAGTCCTGTTTGTTACTTCGGCTTCTCCATTGCATTGAGGGTGTGCCACTAAAGTGAGTTTGTGAAGAATGTGATACTAGGTGTAGAAGCTCCTGAATTTCGGGTTATCAAATTATCTTCCGTTATCAGTTATTATAGAATAAGGAATTTCGAAATAGAAGATGATGAAATTTCTTACAAAATTTTCAACTTTTGTTTCAGTAATCTGTGCCAATGCTTCGGCTTCGACCCATTTGGTAAAGTAATCAATAGCTACTATAAGAAATTTCTGCTGCCCAGAAGCTCTAGGAAACGGACCAAGAATGTCCATTCTCCATTATGCAAAAGGCCAGGGCGCTGTCAATGGAGTTAACTGATTTGCAGGTCGCTTTTGTACATTGGCGTATATTTGACGATGATCACATCTTTAGACAAATTCTGCAGAATCCTTTTGGATGGTTGGCCAATAATAACATTGACGGATTATTTTATATGCCAAGGATCTACCTCCCAGATGATCTCCACATATTCCTTCATGCACTTCCCTCAGTGCATAATCTGCATTGGATGGACCCAAACATTTCAACAAAGACCATGTGAAGGACCTCTTATATAATGTTTCATTCAAAATCACATATTGAGAAGCCATCCAGCGAAGCCGTTTAGCCTCGATCTTGTCTTCAGGCAAGGTTCCCTCTTTTAGGAACTTGAGAATAGGATCCATCCATGAAGGTTTATGCTCAACTTGACATACATCAATTATGGGTTCTGATGTACTGGGGTCTTTAAGATATTCCACATATGTCCTCCCAAGAGAATCGGGTGCCGTGGTTGCAAGTCTTGAAAGAGCATCTGTCCAAGAATTTTCTATCCTTGGTACATGAATAATCTCAAAATGCTTCAAACTAGATGTCATGTTTTGGACTTTCTCCAAGTATTGGATCATACTTGGATTCCGAGCTTCAAAATCACCTTTTACTTGATTCACCACCAACTGAGAATCGGAAAAAACTTTGAGCCTTTTAATATCCAACTTTTAGGAGATTCTAAGTCCGACAATGAGTGCTTCATACTCTGCCTGATTATTTGAAGCTTGAAAAAAAAATCGAAGAGCATATTCAATAACTTGTCCATTCGGACCAGCCAGAATTAAACCTGCACCGCAACCGTTGGCGTTTGAAGCACCATTGACATGTAGCATCCAAATAAACTCCGGATTATTTTCGGTACCTTCTTCTTCGGTTCTTGGCTGGTTTTCTTTGGATCCCCATATGCATTCAGCTATAAAATCAGCCAAAATATATACTTTCATTGCTGACCTAGGTTGATACTCAATATCAAATTCTCCTAATTTAACAGTCCACTTAGCTATCCTTCCCGAGGTATCAGGATAACGAAGTATAGCTTTTAAGGATTGATCTATCAGAACCACAATAGAATGGACTTGGAAATAAGGCCGAAGATGCTTTGCTGCAACTACTAGAGAAAAGATAATCTTTTGCACTCTGGGATTTCGGACTTCAGCTTTATGCAACACTTTACTAGTGTAGTAGATCGGCTTTTGTGAATGATTGGCATCTCTTCGTACTAGAACCGAACTAACTACTTCATCTGTGACTGATAGATATAAGTAAAGTGTCTCTCCTTCATAGGGCTTAGAGAGTAATGGGGGATTTTCCAAGTATTCTTTCAGCTTGTCAAAGGCAATTTTGCAGTCCTCTGTCCACTTAAAGTTTTGAGTCTGGTGAAGAACCTTAAAAAATGGCAAACACCTTTCTGCAGAACGGGAGATAAATCGGCTCAAAGAAGCAATTCTCCCTGTTAACATTTGTATCTCCTTCTTGCAAGTAGGATGCCTCATTGTCCGAAGTGCTTGAATTTTTTCTGGATTAACTTCAATTCCTTGCTTGGTGACCAAGTATCCCAGAAATTTTCCATAAGTTATACCGAAGACACATTTGATAGGATTCAACCTCATCTGATTATGTCTAAGAGCATCAAAAGACTCCTTTAGATCTGTAATATGATTAGACTTATGAAAACTTTTCACAATCATATCGTCAACATAAATTTCTATATTTCTTCCAATCTGATTTTTGAAGACTTTGTTGATGAGCCTTTGGAAAGTTGCCCCAGCATTCTTCAAACCAAATGACATCATTTTATAACAGTAAAGCCCTTTCTCTATAACAAAAGCAGTTTTCTCTTCATCTTCAGGATCCATTCGGATCTGGTTATTGCCTGAGAAGGCATCCATAAAACTTAATAACTGATGACTAGCTGTAGCATCAACTAGCTGATCGATTTTTGACAAGGAAAAACTGTCCTTTGGACATGCCTTGTTGAGGTTCGTATAATCTATGCAAATCCTCTACCTGCCATTTGATTTTTGCACCATGACTACATTCGCTAGCCAATTCAGATATTGGACCTCTCTTATGAAGTTGGCTTCAAGCAACTTATTAACTTCTTCATCAATAGCTTTCTGCCTTTCTGGAGCAAAATTTATCTTCTTCTGCCGCACAGGCTTATAGTTGGGAGATACTTCTAGGCGATGTGTGATCACATCGGATGGAATTCCAGGCATGTCCAAAGCTGTCCAAGCAAAAATATCAGCATTATCTCGAAGAAAAGAGATTAGTTTTACCTTCGATTCTTCATCAAGTAGGCTGCCAATTTGTAAAAGCTTGGTTGGGTCGTCTTCGGATAATGGCATAAAAAGTGTTTTCTCCACTGGTTCTCCACAATCTTCGGATTCATCTCTTGGATCTAATTGATCAAGTGTCAAGGACTTAGCTGTTTGTTTATTTTGAATCATTAGACATTGGTGAGCGATCCTTTGATCTTCCCTTACTTCTCCAACACCTGTCCTGGTTTGAAATCGAACCAAAAGATGATATGCTGAGACGATGGCTCTGAATTTATTTAATACTGGACGCCCCAGTATTGCATTATAATTTGAAGATGTTCTAGCCACAATAAAATTGATAGGAAGAGTCCTTTGGAATGGTTCGGACCCAAAAGTTACGGGCAAGACCATTTTACCTTCAACCCCAACTTGATTTCCACCAAAACCAGTTATAGGAATGAGAGATCTTCGCAATTCACATCCAGATAATCCCACCCGAAGAAAAGCATCATACAGCAACACATCAACTGAACTTCCATTATCAATCAAAATTCTTTTTACATCAAATTTGGCAATAACAGCCGAGACTACAACAGGGTCATCATGTGAAAGTTGTATTCCTTGAACATCTTCATCGAAAAAAGAAATAGAATTTTTTCCCTCGAACCTCTTCGGGACATTCTCTTCAGCTTCAATATTACTGATGACCAATGAAGCATACCAACGTCCCCGTCAGTTGGTTTTTGATGAGGCAGATCGGCCTCGTCGGATATTCTTGGGAGAGTTGTCGCTTCGGCTTGAGACTCAGGGCGGTTGATATACTTTCCCAGATATCCCCTCTTTATCAAGTCTTTAATAGCATCCCGAAGCTGAAAACACTCTTCGGTATTATGGCCGTGATCCCGATGGAATGACAGTACTTGCTCTTGTCTCTTGCCTTTGCAGATGTCTTTTGGGGACGTGGTCTTTGAAAATATTTTTTTTTTCAATTTCCAGCA
This sequence comes from Areca catechu, assembly GCA_021397845.1. NCBI lineage: Eukaryota > Viridiplantae > Streptophyta > Magnoliopsida > Arecales > Arecaceae > Areca > Areca catechu. The sequence continues at coordinate 13,144,972 of CM038051.1, read as the reverse complement.
GAATCTTCTTCCTCGGCAAGTTGAGGGGTGTGTAAGCATCAAACCGGTTGTTCTGCTGTTTGGATCTGGGACTATGCCTGGGAACCAAAGCATTGTTGGAGGATGTGGGCATGTTTGAACCTTTGGCACTCTTCTTCTTAGAAGGGAACCTCCCTTCTGCTAGTCTTCGGCTTGCCGCTTGCTCCTCAATGGCTGCATACTTTTGAGCCCTTCCAGCAGTTCAGCATAGCTCACTAGAAATCTTTTGTCCAGGAAAAAAATGAACCTAGACAATTTCAATCCTTTTTTCAAAGCAGACATGGCCACATGCTCATTCAGGTTTGGAATTTCCAAAGTGGCCGAATTGAAATGGTGGACAAATTCCTTTAAACTTTCTCCTTCTTGTTGCTGGAGAAGAAACAATCTGTCGGTATTGCACGGCATCTTCTGGCACATTCTAAAGTATGAGACAAATTGACGTTCTAACTCAGCAAAAGAATGAATTGTCTTTGGAGGTAAGCTCAAATACCACATTCGAGCGGATCTCTTCATAGTAGCAAGAAAAGCAAGGCAGTAAAGAGCATCCGTTGCTCCTTGCACCATCATATGAGCCTTATAGCTCCCTAGATGGTCGAGAGGATCGGAAGTTCCATCATAAGCTTCTAATTGTGGGATCTTGAAATGCTTGGGGATGGCTTCATCCATAATATGATCAGAAAAAGGAGGTTGAGAGTTGAAGGTGATGACCTCATCGTTCCTTCTCAGATATGAAATTCTTGCTATCTGTGCTTGCATAGATTTAAATTTTTCTTTGAATTCATAGTTGATCTCTCTTTGCCTAGCTCTTTCTGGTATAAAGCTTCTAGAAGAAACAGAGGGGGATTGCCGGACCCTCTTCTTTCCACCATGATCCCCTGCTTGTCGATATGGTGGAGAGGCACAGCGGTCACGAGATGACCGGATCTGTGAGAAACTGGGGGTGACCTCTCAACGCCAATCTTCCTCCTCAGGTTGATGGTTGGACTATAAAATTGGTGGTGGATGCTGCCTTTGAGCAGCAGCCTCTTGTAGATTCTGGACCAACGCCGTCAAAACTTCTACCCTATTTAGAAGGGTCTCAAATTGATGTTGCCCCACCATTATCATGGGAGGCGATACTCTGTGATCTACTAGTAAATCGTTTGCTGGGAGGTAGTTCATCGGAGGAGCATGTTGCTCCTGTCTCGTAGATGCATCCTGAGCTTTTCCTTTCATCATTTCTGCTTGAATGGAGCTCTCCTTTGATCAGAAGAGAAAGAAAATTCTCCCCCTTCTTGGCGTGCCAATTTGTTGACGCTGAATCTCCATCGACCGGATGGAGTGGTTCTTCCGCTGGATTATCGTCGATCGGAACCTGCAAAACAGATCCCTGACCGGAGATTTTCCGGCGGGGGACACTGCGATACCAAAGTCAGAAGAAACTCAGGCAGCAGCAGAACAGAGAGTTCTTGGAAGCAGAGAGGGAAAGGAGAAATTTAAAATGCAGGAATGAATCCAGCTTACCTCGAGCGTCCCCTCTTACCAGTATTTATAGGCTCTAAATTAACTATTTATGGTTATGAGAGTTGGCGAATGCAACCTCCATGTAACTGTAAATAGTGGTTGTCGGAAAATTAGTTATACTTGAAGTTTATTCAATCTAAGATTTTGGGCTATGTGGGTGGTTGCAACAACCAAAACAGATTTCAACTATTTCAGGATTCAAGAAACCCACATACTTAATAATCCTCTTTCTTCAAGAGTAAATCTGAAGTGAGCTCGACATTCTCTTTAGTAGCACTCCTAAAGGGAATGTTAGCTACAAATTTCAGAGAAATTTCTTTGGAAATAACATAAAAAAAATAGATAAACACTTACAGTCCCGAATAGGAGAAGACAGGCTCTTCGTATTATGCTGAGGAGATAAAGCCAAGAAGGTTCAAATGGAAGGCTTAGTCTTCGGATCAAGACAACAATATGAAGCCGAAACTATAAGAATAATAAACTTGGTCTTCAGACCAAGACAATAATACGAAGCCAGAGCTATAAAAATAATAAGCTTGGTCTTCGGACTAGGACAATAATACGAAGCTGAATGTATAAGAATAATAAGCTTGATCTTCGGACCAAGACAATAATACAAAGCCGAATCTATAAAAATAATAAGCTTGCTCTTCGGACCAAGACAACAATACGAAGCCAGAGCTATAAGAATAATAAGCTTGATCTTCAGACCAGGACAACAATATGAAGCCGGAGCTATAATAATCTTTTTATAGATCAAAATTTCTAAGAAATATTTTTTCTTTATATTGATTTGACTAATAAATTAAAAATTAAAATTAATTCAGAAGATAGCGCAGGATATCACAACACTATCCATTCTCCTTGTAAGTACAAGGGATCGGATGCTATTTCAGCATACCCAACAGGAGCTACAACATGCTGGGCAATGTGTATATGGTACTCATAGGCTCCGAGTTCTTGGAAAGAAAAATAGAGTTAGTTATCAGAATAGTAAATAAGGGAATAAGTAAAACGGTTGAGAAAGTCGGAGAATGAAAGAGGAAACATTGGTGTACCAATATAAGAACGAGTGGCAGAAAAAGTTGAAAGAAAAATGAAAAATAAAAGAAAATATCAAAAAAAGATAGTATAAATAAGAGAGCTTACTTTGTTTTCTTATGTCTTTCTTCTCTTTTGCATGGCTATAACTATCATTGGTATAAATTATGGAATTTCTCTCTTTCAACTAACATTCATTTTATTACTCACTTGCACCCACCCCCCGCCCAACCCCCACCCCCCCCGCCCCCCTCAAAAAAAAAAAAAACAAAAAAAAAAAACACAGGACTTCTTTCTACCAAAAAAAAAAAAAAAAGAAAGAAAAAGAAAAAGAAACGAGACATCTAGAAAAGAATGATTTTCAGCCATTACACTTGGTCTTGCCTGCATAATCACAAAAAAATAGTTAAAAGCTCGTAGATTAAATTTTGTTTCATTTCTTAAATAGAGAAGTTATCATTTTTTTCTAATTTTTTTTTTTTTAAGTACAGATGGATGATTATACCTTTTTTTTTTTTTGTAAGTACAATCCAATTTATCGAAATATAAAATATTTCATAAAAATTATAGGCAAATATCCTCGTAACGCCAACTCTAGTTACTAATACGGTCAATAACAAAGAAAACAATTCAATTAACCATACTGTTTATCAAGTAAATTACTGGACTTTTTCAACAAAGAAAATGAAAAAAAATTCAAAACTAGCATAAATCTAGGATCATGGCAATAAACGCCAATCCCGTCTATAAAAAAAAAAAAGGATAAATGATGCCAATCAAACGGCTAATAAAAACTTATGAAGTTACTTAGGAGGAAAGTGAAGGAAAATAAACCTCAAAAATAAAGAGAAGTCTTCAACTTTTTTTTTCACAGAAAAATATTTCTTATATTTTATAGGAAGTAAAAATGGAGGGATAAGTTTTGGAACTTTCCATAATAAAAATTGATAAATTTTTTAAAAAGATATTATTTTAATATATGTGATTAAAATTTTATAAAATATCAATAGATGGTTAAGATAAATTATTAAATAGTGACATTCCATAATATTTATATTAATATAATATAATATTTATAATATAATAATAATATTTTAGTATTTATTTATTATTATATTATTATTAATATTGATATAGTATTTATATTGATATATTAATATTGTATAATATTTAATATTATATTAATATAATAAACTATTATAATTTAATATTATATTATAATATATTAATATGATATCTCTATTAATATAAATATAATAATATCAATAATTTATATAAAATTTGGAAGTAAAAAAAGTATTGCCATGTGTTGCCGATCTCACCGTGGTGGCCTGTAGCTCGTGAGCTGGTGCCGGTTCTCGGACTCTCTCATCTCGAGATCTCCAAGCTCGTGGACCTGCAAAACAAAGTCAGAGATCCGGGCCGGGGATTCCGGTGGGGGCACTCCGACGGTCAAGTAAGAGAGCGGCAAGATGGAACAGGACCTCTAAGGCAGGTTCCCGAATGATTCCCGTGCTTAGAGGAAATGTAAATGAAAGAAATGTGGGGAAGAGGGGAGTTGAAGCCCGGCTTCCTGTGCTAGGTTCACCGAGCTCATGCCTGAGGACTTCCTGGGGTCCCCCGGATCGTTCTCTCAATGTTCTCCCCTTTTTCTTTTTCTACTTACCTCTTCGCCCATTTTTACCATTTTTTATACCATCGGACCGCCTTCAGCCGACGTCTCCTCCTAGGAGCTCCCTGAGATCTCCGGGCCTCCTCCTCTCCCTTCTCCTTCGGGTCCGGGAGTTAAGTGGCCGGCACGCCTCGTTCCCCGTGTGTCACGAAAGGAGGAAGACTGGTGAGACATCGGGCCGAGCGTGGGAGCTCTCCTTTCGGGGCGTTGACGATGGGCTTCTAGCCGTTTGAGGTCCCTGCCCGTAAGGATTTCATCCCTCGGCTGCGGGGCCCCGTTTAACTGATGTAAATGATGTTTTGCGTATCACTGCAGGCCGTACTGGTGCCCCGTACGGGGTGCGGTGCGCGTCGGCCCTAGTGGCGACCTCGCGACCCGTGTCTCTGCCTCCCCGAGGCTTTGTAGAGTAGGGCTGACTTCGGTCGAGGTGGACCCGTCTTGGGGTGCCACCTGGCAAAGGAGCAGGAGGGCCTGGCTCGACCTCGGCAGAGGTGGACCCGTCTTGGGGTGCCACCTAGCGAGGGAGCAGGAGGCCGCCAGCTTTGGTCGAGGTGAACCCCTCCTGGGTAGACACCTGGCAGAGTGGCAGAGAGGGGCTCGACTTCGGTCGAGGTGGACCCGTCTTGGGGTGCCACCTGGCGAAGGAGCAGGAGGGCCTGGCTCGACCTCGGCAGAGGTGGACCCGTCTTGGGATGCCACTTGGCGAGGGAGTAGGAGGCTGCCAGCTTCGGTCGAGGTGGACCCCTCTTGGGTGGACACCTGGCGGAGTGGCAGAGAGGGGCTTGACTTTGGCCGAGGTGGACCCGTCTTGGAGTGCCACCTGGCGAAGGAGCAGGGGCTTGGCTCGATCTCGGCAGAGGTTGACCCGTCTCGGGGTGCCACCCAGCGAGGGAGCAGGAGGCCGCAAGCTTCGACCGAGGTGGACTCCTCCTGGGTGGATACCTAGTAGAGTGGTAGAGAGGGGCTTGACTTCGGCCGAGGTGGACCCGTCTTGGAGTGCCACCTGGCGAAGGAGCAGGAGGGCCTGGCTCGACCTCGGCAGAGGTTGACCCGTCTTGGGGTGGCACCTAGCGAGGGAGCAGGAGGTCACCAACTTTGGCCAAGGTGGACCCCTTTTGGGTGGACACCTGGCGGAGTGGCAGAGAGGGGCTCGACTTCGGCCGAGGTGGACCTGTCTTGGAGTGCCACCTGGTGAAGGAGTAGGAGGGCCTGGCTCGACCTCGGCAGAGGTGGACCCGTCTTGGGGTGACACCCGATGAGGGAGTAGGAGGCCACCAGCTTCGACCGAGGTGGACCCCTCCCGGGTGGACACCTGACAGAGTGGCAGAGAGGGGCTCGACTTCTGCCGAGGTGGACCCGTCTTGGAGTGCCACCTGGCGAAGGAGCAGGGGCTTGGCTTGACCTCGGCAGAGGTTGACCCGTCTCGGGGTGCCACCCAGCGAGGGAGCAGGAGGCCGCAAGCTTCGACCGAGGTGGACCCCTCCTGGGTGGATACCTAGCGGAGTGGCAGAGAGGGGCTTGACTTCGGCCGAGGTGGACCCGTCTTGGAGTGCCACCTAGCGAAGGAGCAGGAGGGCCTGGCTCGACCTCGGCAGAGGTTGACCTGTCTTGGGGTAGCACCTAGCGAGGGAGCGGGAGGTCACCAACTTCGGCCAAGGTAGACCCCTTTTGGATGGATACCTGGCGGAGTGGCAGAGAGGGGCTCGACCTCGGCCTGGCTCGACCTGGTGAAGGAGTAGGAGGGCCTGGCTCGACCTCGGCAGAGGTGGACCCGTCTTGGAGTGCCACCTGGTGAAGGAGTAGGAGGGCCTGGCTCGACCTCGGCAGAGGTGGACCCGTCTTGGGATGACACCCGATGAGGGAGTAGGAGGCCACCAAAATCAGCCGAGGTGGACCCCTCCCGGGTGGATACCTGACGGAGTGGCAGAGAGGGGCTCGACTTCGGTCGAGGTGGACCCGTCTTGGAGTGCTACCTGGCGAAGGAGCAGGAGGGCCTGGCTCGACCTCAACAGAGATGGACCCGTCTTGGGGTGCCACCTAGCGAGGGAGCAGGAGGCCGCCAGCTTTGACCGAGGTGGACCCCTCTTGGGTGGACACCTGGCGGAGTGGCAGAGAGGGGCTCGACTTCGACCGAGGTGGACCCATCTTGGAGTGCCACCTGGCGAAGGAGCAGGAGGGCCTGGCTCGACCTCGACAGAGGTGGACCCGTCTTGGGGTGCCACCTGGCGAGGGAACAGGAGGTCGCCAGCTTCGGCCGAGGTGGACCCCTCCTGGGTGGACACCTGGCAGAGTGACAGAGAGGGGATCGACTTCGGCCGAGGTGGACCCATCTTGGAGTGCCACCTGGCGAAGGAGCAGGAGGGCCTGGCTCGACCTCAGTAGAGGTGGACCCGTCTCGAGGTGACACCCAGCGAGGGAGCAGGAGGCCGCCAGCTTCGGCCGAGGTGGACCCCTCCTGGGTGGACACCTGGCAGAGTGGCAGAGAGGGACTTGACTTCGGCCGAGGTGGACCCATTTTGGAGTGCCACTTGGCGAAGGATTTGGAGGGCCTGGCTCGACCTCGGCAAAGGTTGACCCGTCTTGGGGTGCCACCTAGCGAGGGAGCAGGAGGCCGTCAGCTTCGGCCGAGGTGGACCCCTCCTGGCTGGACATCTGGCGGAGTGGCAGAGAAGGGCTCGACTTCGGTCGAGGTGGACCCGTCTTGGAGTGCCACCTGGCGAAGGAGCAGGAGGGCCTGGCTCGACCTCGGCAGAGGTGGACCCATCTTGGGATGCCATCTAGTGAGGGAGCAGGAGTCTACCAGCTTCGGCCTAGGTGGACCCCTCCTGGGTGGACACCTGGTGGAGTGGCAGAGAGGGGCTCGACTTCGACTGGGGTGGACCCGTCTTGGAGTGCCACTTGGCGAAGGAGCAGGAGGGCCTGGCTCGACCTCGGCAGAGGTGGACCTGTCTTGGGGTGACACCCGGCAAGGGAGGAGGAGGCTGCCAGCTTCGACCGAGGTGGACCCCTCCTGGGTGGACACCTGGTGGAGTGGCAAAGAGGGGCTCGACTTTGGCCGAGGTGGACCCGTCTTGGGGTGCCACCTGGCGAAGGAGCAGGAGCCTGGCTCGACCTTGGCAAAGGTTGACCCATCTCGGGGTGCCACCCGGCGAGGGAGCAGGAGGCCGCCAGCTTCGACCGAGGTGGACCCCTCCTGGGTGGACACCTGGCGGAGTGGTAGAGAGTGGCTCGACTTCGGCTGAGGTGGACCCATCTTGGAGTGCCACCTGGTGAAGGAGTAGGAGGGCATGGCTCGACCTCAGCAGAGGTGGACCCGTCTCTGGGTGACACCCGACGAGGGAGCAGGAGGCTGCCAGCTTCGGCCGAGATGGACCCCTCCTGGGTGGACACCTGACGGAGTGGCAGAGAGGGGCTCGACTTCGGCCGAGGTGGACCCGTCTTGGAGTGCCACCTGGTGAAGGAGCAGGAGTTTTGAAAGAAAAATCCACGTAGCACCTGTGGCCTCCAACTGGATCTGACACACGATCCACGTCAGCGATGTAACCATATCACCATGTATCTAAACCATTCTAAAATAAATTATTTTTAATAATTGATGTGGCACATTCGCTGACGTGAAGTCCCTGCTGGCATTCGCTCTGATAAGAGATCGGCCACCTGGACACGGTGGCCAAACACCCAAGACAAGTCCAAGTGGCCAAACAAAGAGCCGAGACAAGCCCTCCTACTGAGGTCAACTCCTAGCAGGGGTCATGCTCATAGGACGAGCCCTCCATCTGAGGCCAACTCCCAGCCGGGATCATGCTCATGCTGCCAAGGCGAGCCTTCCTGCTGAAGTCAGCTCCCAGTCAAGGTCGTGCTCATAGGGCGAACCATCCGTCTGAGGCCAGCTCCCGGTCGGGGTCGTAGTCATGCTACCAAGATTAGCCCTCCTGCATAAGTCAGCTCCTAACCGGGGTCGTGCTTATAGGACGAGCCCTCCATTTGAGGCTAGCTCCCGACCAACGTCGTGCTCATGTTGCCAAGGGGAGCTCTCCTGCCGAGGTCAGCTCCCAGTCGGGGTTGTGCTCATAGGACGAGCCCTCCGTTTGAGGCTAGCTCCCGGCCAACGTCGTGCTCATGCTGCCAAGGGGAGCTCTCCTACCGAGGTCGTGCTCATACTGCCAAGATGAGCCCTCATGCCGAAATCAGCTCCTATCCAGGGTCGTGCTCATAAGGCAAGCCCTTGTCTGAGGCCAGCTCCCGGCCGGGATCGTACTCATGCTGCCAAGACGAGCCCTCCTAATGAGGTCAGCTCCAAGCTGGGATCGTGCTAATGGGGCGAGCCCTCCGTCTGAAGCCAGCTCCCGGTCGGGGTCGTGCTCATGCTTTTAAGGGCGGGGCTCCCGAAGCGAGCCCCTTCCCTGCCTTGGGGAGGACAGAATTCCTGCTAGCGGCAAAGGAGGGAAGGATCAACAGAAATTCAAACCACAACGAGAGGGTCCCCGTCCACCTGCAGCCTCTGGAAGGAGGCGCACGCCCTGCCATTAATTCAAGCTCTGCAACGCGCCACCCGCATGCTCTGTGCAAGGTGTGCTCCTCCATGCCTCCAGTCTTGTAGCATACCGCCACGTCGATGATCATGCAACCAGGGGTCTTAACCCTCACGACACGAAACCTAAACCTTCCCCCAAGAGGAGTATTCCATTAAGACCACAGGCACTGCGACGCTCCGATGCTCCGACGGTCCCTCCAGGAATAGAAACGTCCCATCGTGGCTCGTGACTCAGCGGCACGGCGCCCGCTCCTCCCACGGGGAGCTGCATCACCAAAGGGACAAGGTATGTGCCACACCAGTGGACACCTCCAACGGAAGGATCTCCTTCAAAGGATCGGTCCAAAGGGGGAAGCGGGGCGGACAACAGAAAGCCTCCCTCCAAATGGGGCACCAGGAAAATGATATCTCAGGGAAGCCCCAGACCTGGTCTGGGCCATTATTCTCATATAAAATAGAAGAAAGAATCCCGAGAGAAGGGTGAGGCAATCAATAAGAGACAGAGAGCTAACAGACCAGGAACCAGCTAGCAGAATCTCCCAAGTTCTCTGATCCCAGCTCGTCTTTGTCTTTACATCTCAATTATATCTTTCATCCTCTACGTGCAGAGAGCCTTCAAGGTCTCCGCTAAAGAGGTTATGTTCTTCTAGATCTTCCCACTAACTTGACCGTCGGAGTGTTCTCGCTGGGATTCCTGACCCGGATCTCTTCTGTTTTGTAGGGTAGCCGATCAAGGAGCGCACCGGAGCAGAGAACCGAGCATTCAGTGGAAATCCAACGTGCTAGCTACAAGCTACGGCGATCTCGGTGACAACAATAATAATCAAACATATTAAAATATTTTTTTTAAAAAAATAAGATTTAAAAAAATTAAAAGGAAGTTACGGAAGAAAAGTATTTCCGTGTACCGAATGACCCGCTGGGAAGTAGGCCCGGCCCGGTCACGGAAATGTAAAAGCCACTTACTCAACGTGTGAGACCAGACCGAGCCCATGATTAAAGTTAGCGACGCGATAGCGAAACCGCACCGGCCCCTGGGCGACGAGGGAACCAAGAACCAGTTTATCGGACAGTCCCCATCGTCCCATCGCCACCATCAAGTACCGCGGTACATAGTCCGCACGTCTCCCTCGAGCCTTTAAAAGCAAAGCATAAGAAATTTTTGAAACCCCATGTAGCCCAAACGCGATTCGCTTTCCAATCGCCCACTTTCTCTCTCTTCTCCCTCTTGCCTCTTGTTCGGAAGGCCGGCCGCTGCGATTTCGAGCGAGTTTTCGACCTGTTTTTTCGCGGGGATCCGATCGGGATCTGAGGATTCTTTACGTTAAAGGTGTCTTTTGATCTCCTGTCATAGCGTTTTTGGGAGAGAGAGAGAGAGAGCGAGAGAGGGGATGGAGAATTTGATTTCTTTGGTGAATAAGCTACAGAGGGCTTGCACTGCCCTCGGAGACCACGGGGAGGAGAGCACACTGCCGACGCTCTGGGATTCGCTGCCGGCGATTGCCGTCGTCGGAGGGCAGGTATGGGTTTATATATCTTGATTCATTAGCGTCGTGTCTTGGCTTGTTTCCATGAGATCTGGGTTATTTATGCCGCATTGCTGCCGATTTTGGGGTTTCTCGGTTGGATCGTTCGTTTTTGGGTTCTAGGTGGGAGATTTTCGCTGTTTCGACGTTATTTTTTCGGATTTGAATGTCAAGATGGTTCCTTTGTGCTTTTTGCGTTTGCTGATGTTTGATTTCGCACTACAGGACCGCTTCGGGGTCCTGTTTTTGCCTGCCGATCGAATATTTTGAAATTATTGCCAATATGATGAGAAGTTTCTCCCCGGGCTCTCACCTGCTTTTGTCATCTGGTTTCAATGATGTCGTTTTGGTCCATACATGATCTACTGTCCGTGCTTCTTGCTTTTAAATCAAAAACATTTTCTTGGTTTTCTTTTTTGTTTTGGTGCATTTCTTTGCTTTTGTTATTTGACACGGTTTTCCATTGCTTTTTCATTCCTGTATTACTAAAGTTTATACTCCTACAACAAGTAATATGGGATGCTTCCTGCGTAATGTTTTCTGGAAAAATTGCTACTTCTTTGGGAGCTACAGACTCTGGCTACTCTCTGTTCAAGTCATACTCATTCCACAGCTATTCGGAAAGTTTCTACTGTTAGCCATGCTTTATTGTTTCGTTTGATAATGCTAGAGTTTTCTCTTTAACATCGTGGATATATTTTCGACCCCGTTCATTTCATTTCATTCAAAATGCCTGTAACACATTAGTTTCTTTAGCTTGGAGTGACTTCTTTGAACTGCCATTGTCGTTCTTGATACCCTCCAAAGTGATGCTTACAACTCTGGACTCCAGCCTCTCTCGTTTTAAACAAAATATTAACGTAAAAATAAGAGGGGAAAAATAAGAAAGCTAATGATATCGAGTTCTTCTTCTTCTTCTTTGTTTGTCTATCTTTTACGATTCATTCCTTCATCTTGGTTTTATTATTACTTGATATGTTGGTGCTTGGTTCATAAACTTCATTTTAGAGGATATACCAAGTGGCCATCAAAATTTTTGACCAAGACATGCACAATCATCAGTATCTCTGTAAGACTGTTAAATAATTTTTATGAAGTTGAAATGCAAAATAGATAGCACTCTGTTCCTTCTTTCTACAACTTCACTTAAATGACTTAAATGTGTAAGCATACTTGATTCCTTACATACAACAACGTGGCATTCCAAGTGATTTGTACTTACATATCGACATTATGTTTTGATCCATTTGCATTAAAGACACTCATGATTCATGATTTGCCTCAGAAGTTCCCAAAGATTTAAAACTCTCTAGCTATCTAATTATCCAATGATTGTTATCTACTCAACTCTAGCGAAACCACGAGTCCCAACTCTTTAATTTTAGAGAAAGTAACTTTCCAAGATTTAGAGTTATTATATATTAAATTCATAATTTTACTCTTGCATGATGTCATATAGTGCTTTGTTGGTACTGTAAACAAATTTAACTATTTTTAAACATAGTTCGATGGTATATGGTATATCTAGTCTCGTGATGTCACTTTGCCATCCTTGTAGAGCTCAGGTAAATCTTCAGTGTTGGAAAGCATAGTTGGGAAGGACTTCCTGCCTAGAGGTTCAGGTAATATATTGAGCCCTTGCTTTTATTCCATGAACTATATGTTCAAGACCTCTATAACTAGACATTCTTTGAAGTATTGAACAAACTATGTCAATGAAATTTCATAGGGATTGTTACACGGCGTCCACTTGTGCTGCAGCTTCATAGGATCAATGAAGGGAGAGAGTATGCAGAGTTTATGCACCTTCCAAAAAAGAGGTTCACAGATTTCGGTAATTTTATCTTGCTGAGAGACGAAGATCATGTCTTTGTTTAGTTCTCCTTAAGAAGAAAACACGTAGACCTAAGTGTATGAATCTTTTTTATAGAAGCATACAAGAGCATCTAAGCATTCATAACACTTTTTAGCTTAAAAAATGGAGCCTTTGTTGAAGTAGTGACATATTCTACACTTTTGGTGCGTGTAGATTTAATGTCTCAAGTATATGTTAGAGTTTATTTATCTTTAGTAAAAAATAATTGCTTTTTCAAGGATCTTGCACTGATAGAGATAGGTGGAAACTCATCCAGGTGACACCATTTCGTTTTATTATTTTCTTCATATGTTGTTCCGGTGGATTATCTTTCAAATAAGATTTTTGGTGGATTTCTTTTACTTTCTATTATTTGTTTAACAGATTTATGATATCCTACACTTTCTTTCCTGCAAATCTTGGTCATGTTCTTGCAGCTGCTGTGAGGAAGGAGATCCAAGATGAAACTGATAGAGAGACTGGTCGCACCAAGCAAATTTCTCCAGTTCCAATTCATTTGAGTATATACTCTCCTAATGGTGAGGCATTGAGGCGGTTTGCTTGGATTCTTTCCATTTTTTCAGATTAGTACACTAAAGATCATGCAAAAAAAATGGAACTGCTGTTTCATATGCAAACATATACATGGTTGTATATAAATGAATTAAGTGACCTTTTTTTATATAATTCCGTATTTGAAGTTTTGTCGTCTCTTTGAAGATATTTGGTGCCGTAGGACATTGAGCTGATCTACGGTACTGCTTATACAAAACTCAGAAACCCAAAGCTTGGTCAATGAGCCTTGTTTCATTTATATGGGGTTCGTAGCATGGATCAATGTATAACCATTAACATGGGGAACTGTTATTACTGATGTGAATATGGAAAGAGAATGGTGCAAGTTGGTACTAGCTTTTCCAACTTTCCCCTTTACCAATGCTCCTATTTTCTCGTTACATCTGTGCTCGAAGCCGATGCTGAGACAGTTTGCGTGAATAAGTGCTTTGTGTCATGACTTCAAATCCTGGTGGGACGTCCCATGGGATGCTGAGATGGGGTGGTTTTCCAATTGTCAAGATGGGACCATCCCACTATTGTCCCAGCATCTTGATGAGCGCATCTTGTGACATCCCTTGCTTTAAGTGTAGGGATGGGATAGGGTTGCAGCATGCTCCTTTTCATGGAAAAATCAAGACTGCCCCATCCCATGAGATTAAAACCTTGTCTACCCTAGTTGTTTGTTATCTTCACTTGGCTGATGGGTCTATTTATAAAAGCTCATGGAACTCCAACAGGTAATCTAGGACTTTAGTAATGTTAGTAATGGGTGGATGGTGTGGCAAGCACATATGCTTTAAGAGAACTTGGCTGGTATTTGTCAACATAAGGTTATTCATTATTAATGTCAATGCTACATGTAGTGGTGATGATGAGAATGTGTTTTGCAATCCAGGACATGTGAGGGAAAGAGAAGTGCTAGATTTAGTATACAAATCATCTTTATAATATATTTTATTCGACTAGACAAAGTAGGAACTTATGCTATCATGTATTGAATAAGAAAGTCACTGTGTTTGTCAAAGTAGTATTTTACCAAAATTATCTTTCTGGTAAAATTTTTATTTTTATTGATACAGGATGAATAATAGGATAAGTAGTGAGAATTTTAAAAGACGAGGTCCTATAAGGACAGGAGACTAGCATGGTGTCAAATTGATGGTAAAAGGTGGCCCAAAGTGATTTACATGGAGGTTGCTAGACTTGCTTTGTAAATATTTTGTTGGTAGTAGGTAGACCTTGTCATATACTAGTAATGAGCAAGGTATTGTTAAGCTAGTCCAAGGTAGTTGATATAAGCATGTTTGATGTATTGGGAACATAGAGTAATCATTGTATCTAATAATTGGAATAAAGATTTGAAGAGTCATCATTATACCTAATAATCCAAATAAAGATTTGAAGTGTTTTTAATAGCAAAGGAGGTATCCTGTAATGGTTTGCTGAACCATGCCGAACCGATCGATTTGAGGTGTACTAAATCGGATTGGTTACCAGCATGGCTCCTTACATCAGTTCAAAATGGAGGGATAGGGAGAAGGAGAGAGGGGGGAAGGAGAGGGAGAGGGAGGAGAGAGAGAAACACAGAGAGAGAGAGAGAGAGCTTGGAAAGAGGGAGAGAGGGCTCGGAAGCTCTCCCTATTTTGAAATGAAACATGGGATCATATTTATTTTTTGCTGATTACAAACTGAAGTTAGCAAATAATTTGCTAACTTCACTACAGTGAAATCAGCAAACGACTTGCCAACTTTAGTTCAAAAAACCCAAAAAAACATGGTATGGTACAGACAGTGCCATACCATGCCAGCTGTCGACTGGTATAAGTCTTGATATCGGTTTGGCAAACCTTGCTTTATAGGAATGTGAGTAGGAGGGTTATTAATCTTAACCCATATTCAGGGTAAATCTTGTTAGTTGTCCTGTAAGTAAAGGTCACATTCTATCTAGTAACTTTATGAAATCATAAACTTTTCACCGTTGGTGGTATACCATTTCCTGCTTTATGCAAAGAGATGAAATAAACTGGTTTTGAGTGACAAGAGGTGCCAGCTTTATGTGAGATATAATAGTATGATTAGTCATGTTTGTTCTCACAAAATATAATACTCTCCTCTCTAAATTTAGAATTGAGTTTTGGCTTCTAATATTAAGAATTTCAACATGGACAGTTGTAAACTTGACGCTTATCGATCTTCCTGGACTTACAAAGGTAGCTGTTGGTGAGTCCCTTGCCATTCCTTTTAGAAATTTGTAATGTTTCCTTCATCTCTCTCAAATGGTCATTTTGTGGAATGCTAATTAATTTATCATGACTTTTTAGAGGGTCAACCTGAAAGTATTGTGGCTGATATTGACAACATGGTTCGCTCATATATTGAAAAGGTATTTTTCATCAAGATTCTGCATATATGATGTTGTTTAGGTTTTATTTTATGATCATCAGATATTTTGCACTAAATGTTCATGTTGAATGCCATCATATGCCATGCATTTCTCGTATGGCTACTGGACAAACATGAATGTGCATGCAATTCATTTGCATGTACAATATATCTCTTTGTGCAACTTTTAGTTTCAAGTTCTCTTCCATTTCTTGTATGATCATCTTGGTGCACTTAAATATTCATGTTGGTTTGTCTTTGTTCTGTATGCATTTCCATTTTTGTTTACTGTGTATATACTTTTAGCTTTTGTGCACCATGAGAGGTGGTTGTCTTGTTGTTGATGGTACCATGCTTGTGGATTAATAAGTGACAATCCAAAGTGAAATTGACATTTTGACTTTGACTTGCAGCCCAATTGTATAATTCTAGCAATTTCTCCAGCAAATCAGGATCTTGCCACATCTGATGCAATTAAAATCTCCCGTGAAGTAGACCCTAAAGGTATGTTTGCATAGTTCTGCTGAATGCATGAAGGATGTTTTCATGATATATTGGTATACTTAAATGTAGTTTTATCATAAATTTTTAATTGTCAAGATGCTCTTTTGTAATTCAGGACAGAATATTTAAAAGAGATATTAGTGATATAAATAATTATAATTTCCATGTTTTCTATCTTATTTTGTAGTCATAAAGAAGAATGGTTCTGCCTCAGCACTGGTGGCGAGCACAACCCCGCATGGATGGTCATGTGACGCTCCCAGCATGTGATGCCCAGCATGCAATGCACAAATCGCATGCATCTGCATGCAGATGAGTGCAATCCACTGGGTCTGCTGCATCATGCACTGCGGACCTCATATGACTGTCCATGCATGGTTGTGCTCATCACTGTTGGAGAGGCCAAAATGTTTGGCATGGATTCAATTGCAAAGAAGGAACTCTTGAACTGACTTGTGAGTTGGATAAGGACTGATGGTTATGGTCATGGGACATTCATGTGGAAATCATAATTATTTAGATCACAAATATCTCTGTTTTTAAATATTCTGCCGACTTACAAAGGGACATCTTGACAATTAAAAATTTATGATAAAACTACGTTGAATTCCATTTGTTATTGATTGAGGTTCTATGTTGAGGCAAGTTAGTAGAAAAACATGAATTTTACTTGCAATATAGGTTTACTGGGTTACTTGTTCAAGAAGGGGGACTATTTAAGTTGCTTAGGTAGCCTATTTGGAAGGGATTGGTTTGTTTGGCATTTGGAATGAAGTTGTTGTGTTGTTTGCTAAATGTAGACAGTGTGATAAAGGGTTATAGTAATGGCTAGAATGATTTCAAACAAGCACCATAAAACAAAGAAATGCTTCATAACGTTCATTTTGTGTACATCCAAAGGCAGATTAGTAGTAAAATATTGTCACGTATAGCACCAATTTTGAAGTTGTGCTAATCCCTTCTTATCACATGTGAGAACTTTTTCTGTGCACATGACAAGAGGTGCATGATATTGTTCTTATAATGATAATAATTAATTTTGATTAAAATAAATCAGTTCTGGTTAAAACTATGTTTGGTCAAGTTAGATATGGTTACATGGAAACTTAGATTTGTTTGTGAAATTCAGAGCCATTTCATTGCAACTAAATGCCTGATTTCAGAGCCATTTTCCCTTTATTTATTGCCTTGTGAAATTCAAGTTCAGCCATTGGCTTTGATCATTTAGACGTGATTAATGATCAAGTTTCTGCTGATCCCTAAAAGCACAACCATCTCTTAACTATTGATGGTTTTCTGGTTTAGTATCTGAGCAATTGAACACATGTTTAGTCCCTTGTGTTGAAATATCCAATATTGCTATCTGTTCTCGTTGTGATATTTTTGAAGCTATTTAAATTGATGCATTATGTTTTTCATGCACTTTTCATAATGTGGACAGAACAAGCTTAAGCATGCCATGCCATGCTCAAGATTAAATCTTATTATAGTCAAGCTAAATTCAAGATCACCTTAATTGAGTTCAAGCCAAGCTTAAGGTTGCTGAACTGTTTTTAAATCAAGCTTTGGTTTGTTCATGAACAACAGAGCTTAATGCATGGGCTTATGGATTTTGCCCTGTCCGAAGCTTGTATGATGCCCAGACTACCTCCACATAGCCAAATAGGCCTTTTGCCCTCTTATGCAAAGCCTCTGGCAAAAGAGTGGAAGGGTAAGTTGGCAAAGGAAAGCTTCTCTTACAAAGTAAGGAGAGTACGACACTGTTGGGGAGTTTTCTCTCTTAGGGATCTCTCTATTTTGAGCAGTTGGGCTGCAATAGACCTAGACTAAGGGCTAAAGTGGCTAGGATTGCACCACTTCTCATGTATCCAACAGCTAGAATAATTTGTATACAAGATATTTACAAGCACTAGAAATGTCTAACAAATATCTAGAAATAGCTGAAATATCTATAGAGTGCTAGAGAACTTCGGAAGTTTCTGGAGTCCATGTAGAGTTTGAGTGAATTTGCTAGACTCTTTGAGGTTGTGACATAAAGGTCCTTCAAGGCTTTCATACATGGAGTCGGTCTCTTTTGCTAGGTCTTGATATAATGGATGGAATGTTTATTTAGGATGGTAACAGTGAAGTCATTAGATTATTAATATCAAATGCCTGAGATGCATTCCTTCTCACATGTAATAAACATTGAAATGGATTTTTATCTATGAATAATGGCTAAGGTGATAAAGTGATAAATATTTATTATTTGTACATAGTTCAAGATAAGCCAAGGCAAACATGAGCAAGATCAGAAAATCTCAAGCTTTGATCATTTATATGTTGAGCTTAGATTTGAAGCTCAGGCTTGGGTTATTTACTAATCAAGTGAAACCAAATCAAGCTGATATCCAATATGCTCACCCTTGACTCTGTCATTTGCCAGTTCTTCTCACCTTTAATAATGGGAGTTACTGTTATGCAATTAAAGGCATTTCTAATGTAATACTTTTTAAGTTCAAATCACTGACTTTGTTAGTTGAGACCATGCAGAGCATTGTCGAACAACATGAGTGATTCCTGTCTTTGAAAATCTAGTGTACTCATTTTGAATGATGCTCGTTTTGATGAACTAGTGGTCACCCAAATGATGTTCAATGCCTCAAATATTCTTTTTGATTTCAGGAGAGAGGACATTCGGTGTCCTAACTAAGATTGATCTAATGGACAAGGGTACTGATGCTGTTGATGTAAGTTGATTCTTTTTCTTAGCACAATTCTGCCATCAGTTATAATAAAATGCTGTTGCTTCTTAAAACATTTCTGTTTATTGTGATACTTAGGCTTTTTTTCATGGGATGTTGTTATCCTTTTTCCTGAAAATTTTGTGGCAGCATGGCATGAGTCATTTTGGTGTAGCTGTCCGTGGTTGAGGTTGTGAAGTGTTGAGTTAGAAATGCTTTGAATGTTTACCTTCATCAAAAATTATAATTGTTTTTGCCCATTATTATTTAGTTGTTGAACATTGGAACATTAAACATGATTTTTTTTATTTTTTAATGCTTTACCAAATTGCTTGTTATGATACAAAGGTTTTTTATTTTTTATTTTTGATTATCCAACTTTTGTGGTGCCTCCTGGTAATGCTATTCAGATGAATTCTGGCTATCTGGTCCTAGTACTGTGCTGTTTTGCTGGCTGGTTTTGATAGGCTTTCTTAAATCGAATTATTTGAGTTAGGTTATATCACTGTTTGTTGAGATTCTTGTTTTAGTTACTTCTTAGGAGTTAATTGCTTTTAATGGTTGCCTGTTGTTGATTTGAGTTTCAAATACATGTTTCCTTAACAAAATTCAATTAAATGTATAGCACATATTAGTTACATACAAGTTGATGTTTCAACATAATTCAGCTATGATTACAATTAGATAGAAGTTCATACTTTAGATGAGTAATATAAGTGTCTGCTTTATGTTGATCCTTCAACATAATTCATCTATGATTACAATTAGATAGAATTCATACCTTAGATGAGTAATATAAATGTCTGCCTTATTCTGCTTTATATTTCTTTTGAAATTTTTTAACATGCATAGTTTCATATTCATCTTATTTGCATGTTGTGAAAACACTTATGAGCTATATGTTATCTAAGTTCATTTACCATTTCAAACAAATCCAAATTCATGCTATGAATGGGTATTTTGTATATTTGTCATATTTTGCTTTATATTTGTTTTTGAACTTGTAGCCTTGCGATTTTCCTTATACCTTGTGAATATCTTGTGTACTTATCACTGTTTGCAACACTTGTTGACCTTGTGTTTTTGATTTCTCAGATGTTGGAAGGAAGATCATACAAGCTGCAATTTCCATGGATTGGTGTTGTTAATCGCTCACAAGCTGACATTAACAAGAGTGTGGACATGATTGCTGCTAGGCATAGAGAGCGAGAGTATTTTGCAAATACACCAGAGTATAAGCATCTTGCTCATAGGATGGGTTCAGAGCATCTAGGGAAGATGCTTTCAAAGGCATGGCAGCTAATATCTTTTCTTCTTGCATTTTTTTGTTTGCTTTGTTTTGAGACAGACAGGGATGGTACAAGCACCTTCTGGATTTGAATTATAATTGCATTTGAGGATTTACATAGAGATGTCTTTCTGCAGCATTTGGAACAAGTGATCAAATCTCGAATCCCAGGCATCCAGTCTCTTATAAATAAGACTATTACTGAACTTGAGGCTGAACTCCATCGTCTTGGAAAACCCATTGCTACGGATGCTGGTGTAAGACTTCATTGAAATCAACTCAAACTTTGCATAGGGTTCTGTATTGTTCTTGCTTCTCTTGCTGCAATGCACGATGTAGTGGAAACTGATTTTTGGGTGCATTGACTGATCTTTTAGCTCAGCAATCTCTCACCCATCATATACAATATTGTAGTTTTTCCACTAGTTTTCAATGCATGTTTTGTCTGTGACTTGGCTTGATTGAGGTGCCATCTGAAATTGGTGATGCACCCACAGCTGTTGGAATATTTATAAGTAATGTAATGTGATACTACTAGTGTTGTGCAAAAAAAAAAAAAATGTAATGAGTTCTGATATTTTGGCAAAATTATCCTGTTAGTTTGTACTAAATTAGCTATGAATTGGCCAAAACCCAGAAACTTCATTATTTGGTACTTGTCTCGTACTTGTGTGCTTAAGAAATTAGTTTTACCCTGTATATTTAAATCATATGATCATGATTCACAAACTGGGTGAACAGTATTTCTTTTATCTTCTTCTCCTAATCCAATTCTTTTGATGTCATATGAACCTCAGATGACGTGCAATAAAAAGATACATCTGGGATATTCTACAACTGCTTCTTACATGACCACATCTCTTTATCATTTGCATCTAACTTGTGTTTCATAAAAAATGGTGGTGATTGGTTGCACCTCTGTGCAGGGGAAACTATACTCAATTATGGAGATCTGTCGCATTTTTGATGGAATTTACAAAGAGCACCTTGATGGCGTGTATGTATCTCAAGCCCTTTTTGTTTCTAAGACAATCTTTGTGTACGTGCATGCATGTGCGTGCGCTTGTCCGTGCGCGCGTGCGTCTGTGTCTCTATGTGTGTGCTTGTGTGTGTATATGTGTGTATCATACAAGGTTTTAAATCCCACGGGACAGGGCTGTCTCGATTTTTTCATGGAATAGGACGCATCGGTATCCCGTTCCGACACTCGGGACAGGGGATGTCCCAAGATATCCTAATCGGGATGCTGGGATGTTGGCGGGATGTCTTGTCCCAACACATGGGATGGTACCCCTTCCCGGTGTCCCACGGGACATCCCGCCTGGATCTGAATCGTTGGTATCATATTCATCTTAGAAGTTATTTCTCAATTTATTGTTTTGTTGTATGCATGCCTTTTTTGTCTCTGCATGTGCATGTGTGTATGCATGCCTTTTTTGTGTGTCTGTGTGTGTGTCATATTCATCTTGCAAGTTGTTTCCCAATTTATTGTTTTGCTGTATGCATGCCTTTTTTGTGATTGAACTTGCATAGCATCTATTTTCGATAAATAAGTTATTTCTGTAGCATTCCTTTTTTCAAAGCCTAGTGTTATATAATCTTGGTTTGTCCTTCTGGTGGTAAAATCCTTAAAATTCTTGGTTGAATTTCTTTACTCGATATAGACTCAGATTTCTAGGCCATTTTGGTAGTTTGACACTGGGATTTATTTGTTTGGTATTTCTAGAATACGAGTGTGACTTGTTGTAATTGATCCTATTGATAATACAGAAAATGGGCCTGTCATCTCTATCAAGATGATTCTACCTTGTTGGATATTAATTCTAGTATCTGCATCATGGACTATATAGAACAGATTGAGAGAAGAAATATTTAAACTATGATTCATTCCTACCATATACTATTCAGACATCGCAACTGGACTCAAAAGTCAAAAAAAAAAAAAAAATCAAATGGGTATTCCTAAATCAGACTGTTTTTCTTCTTTTGGTTTGAACAAAGGACAAATGTTTCTCCTCATTTTGTTGAGTTATTACATCCATTCATTGAGTAAATGATCATCAAACAATTCTTACTCACAGAACCTTTGAGCTCAGCTCGAGGCTTTGCTTGATTAAATCAACATGGTATGTCTTTTTAGTGCGATTTCAAAATACAAGGGCAAGAAATTTAAGCATTATCTCTTGCAGATAAGAAGTTGTGAAGTGACTCTATTGTGGATCTATTAGTCAAAGGGGACTAAGGATCTGTTGTCCCAACATTTGACTCTCTAAAGCCCAAGGAGTTTGTCATGGTAAACACTTTTTTAGCTAGTGCAAGTAATCAGATTGCTGGATTCCAGCAACAATATGACAGTGTTCATTGTTCAAGACACTTATTGATGTTTGGTTGCATAGTTCTCACATGGCTAGGTTGCTATAGTTAGCAGTGAAATTCAGAAGCTAATGAATTGCTCTAGAGATACTCTGCAACTTGAGGGGCAAGTGTCAAAAAAACCAAGCGAATGTGCAGTTAGATATATAATGTAGGCCATATCTCCTTATGTAAGGCATGTGGGCATGATACACATGTATACAGTCTTTGTATGTAACAAAGTACAACTCATTGTAAGCCAAGACTCTAACAACATGGTAATATATGTTATACAGATCAGCATGACAAAGTCTTCTTTTTTGTTAGCAAAACACAATGTCTTTGAAAAGTATGGAAGCACAAGCATGAGCTAGAGCACAGCCTATTTTTATAAGAAAACATATTCATATGCTGATCATCATTACTAATTGGGGTGCTTGTGATGTTGTGTGATATACATCTATGATAGATGCTTCTAATGTGATAATCTACTCTTTAGTATAGATTCTTGGACAAATTATCGTGTCATTAAATTCTTCCCATGGACATGCTCATTGCATGCATGTGCCATGCATGTCTATCACTATATGTTCTTCTGTGTGATATGCTTGTTTAAAAGTTGCATTTGTGCATTCATGCACACTAGTTCAAAACCTAATTCAGATATAAAATCCTAACGAAATCTAGGTAACTGGAACTAGTTAAATTCTTGTTAATTCATATCATCAGATAATGTATATACCTTTGAATTGTCTTAAAGGTTTCTGGACTCCTAGCCATAAAACTATATTTTTAAATACAAAACTAGTGTCATTGCTCTTTCTGTTTTATCGATCTTTGGGGTGATGAACTTGTGTTATGTATTTCCCTTAGACATTTCTATCAGCTAGATTGATAGAGTAATATACTACACACATTCCACATTTGTTCAGCTTGTTCGATTTCTCTGATTTTATCAAAGATGTTTAAAACTCCACAGGCGCCCAGGTGGTGAAAAGATCTACAATGTCTTTGACAGTCAACTCCCCGCAGCCCTGAAGAGGTTGCACTTTGACAAGCATCTCTCTATGGAGAATGTAAGGAAACTTATCACTGAGGCTGATGGATACCAACCTCACTTGATAGCTCCTGAGCAAGGATACTGCCGTCTTATTGAATCGTCCCTGGTCTGTATCAGAGGTCCTGCTGAGGCAGCTGTTGATGCGGTAAAAACTTAATTTTACAGCTCTTTTCTACTCTTACGTAATCTTGAAGTTCAATGATCTCTCTCCTTGTGCCAAGCCTCTTTGATTCTTTGTATTAGTGGATTTTTTCCTATTCATCCTCTGATCAGTCTTTCAGCAGAGGTTTGATCCTCAATTTATGTCAATATGGATATTTGTATGAAAGATCTAGGCATTCAAAGCACTGACTAATTGCTTGCATGTTTAATGCACTTCTGGAAGTAATTATTAGATGTGGTTTAGTGATGATCTGATGCCTCCCATGAGTTATTCAATTGTGCTGTCTATTCCCTTATTTCCCCCACCAAGAAACTACTCTAAAACTCCACTTATGCTTTCATAATGTTAAAATGCTAAGGAAAATTATTGTCATGTCTGAACTCTTTTGTGGAAGTTTGTTGAATGCTAGATTATGAAGTGTCAGTTTGGGAAACAAGCACAAAAAATTATTAATGAAACAACCCATGTATGTGGGGATAGAGGAACTGGAAATGGTTTGACCAAAAGCAAAACCATGTTTTTAAACATGGAAGACATTGATCATATTAGGAAAGTGCACAAGATGTTGGAGTACTCAACCATGCCAACATGTCATAACATGGAACATGCTAACTCAAATTGAATATGGGATTACATACCTCATGAAATTCAAGTAGGAACCAAAATTTCTAATGATCCCATGTAAGCCATCATTCTTTGTTTTATTATTTTCTTTGATGAATGAAATCAATTCAATCCCACGATCTAACTATCTTATGCATTCTGTTTTTAACACTGTTAAAAGCGGTCAATTATGCTGAAATGTTTGGTATATGAAGCTGTATTTAATGGTTCTTCTTTCATATTCACATTTGAAGTTGATATGTTGTTGATTTTATTTAATAAAGCACTATTTTAAATTTGTCACTGCAATGAATGGTAAATTTCTTTATTGCATGCTTCCAGGTTCATGCTATATTGAAGGATCTCGTTCACAAGGCTATGAATGAGACTGTGGTAGGTCTTTCTGTGCTCAGCCATCACAATATTTGCTGCTATTGCTTTGTCAATAATTTGCTTTTGTATGCTGCCAGTCTTTTTATCCAAAGTTTCACTGTCAAGCAGTTTATTTTTATCTTTGTAGTGAAAGGAAAATGTTTCAGTGGCATTATCAATTACTGAAAGGGCACATAATCATTGAAAATACACTTGCATTTCAGTTTCATGAAGGCAATTTCACAAATAGTTTTTCTGATTGTATGGTCATTACCACTATTGCTTACATCAAGGAAGTTTCTCAAAAAATTAATTTAAAATTTCTTTTCTAAACCCATTAGCTCTGTGGTGTATAAATGCTTATTACTTGAAGACAAATTGGCTGCATGAGCTTATAAATGTGTAATCAAGAAGGTAGATACCTGCTTGCCAGCTAGTCTTTCTGGTTTCAAAGCAAGCACCTCCTTTGTGAAGATGCCTTGATCAGAAGTACAGATTTAGATGATAGTCACTGTCTGGTAGCCTCTCATAAAGCCTGTTGAAATTTTGATGGATCAAATTTGATCCTTGGAGGTTGATGGTCATATCGTGACACATGGATTACTTATGGGAGAGCACAAAGGGTACAGGATTTAGGGATTAATAGATTATTCACTCCTTTGTCTTATTTTGGTGTTTGGTTCCTTCGTTGAGGAAGGTGATTTGCCAGTATTTGCTAATTTTAACAAAATAAAGTCTAAATTTGTTATGGTTATGGTGTAATATAAAGATACTGTGGGGGGTTAGATTCCAAAACGCTGTTAGAGTAATGTTGAAAATTGATGGATTAAGAGTTAGATCTCTAAGGAACTGCTTTATGCTCAAGGATCTTGATTGGTATCTGCAGCATCTTTTTCTACATTCACACATCCCATCCTAGAAGGATAATAAATAATATCTTCTTCATCATGTATGAGATATTTTTTCTCAACTTTGCCTTAATAATTTGTTTTAGTATTTTTAGATGCAAAGAAAACTCTTTATATTACATGTCTAATATGGAATTTGCATGATAGTTCATGAGTTCTATATTTAAAAGAAAGATGTATCTTGATGATACATTTGCTTAAAGAATTCTTGGATAATGGAAAGATTATTTGGGAATCAGGCAGCAGAAATGTTATGAATGACATATTCGTGGATGATGATGAATTATTTGTTCCATTTTGAAAAAAAAAAAAAGTATTATAAATTTCATTGAGTTGTCTTTTTTTTTGAAAACTTGTTTACCTTCTCTGTTTTTTTGACATGCATAGCATTTAGGTTTACATTTAGAAGCAATAAGAGGATTTTGTTTTGCCTGTTCTTCAGGAGCTGAAGCAGTATCCTACTCTTCGAGTTGAGGTGGGAAATGCAGCCATTGAATCCTTAGACAGAATGAGAGAAGAAAGCAAGAAAGCAACCCTTAAGCTAGTTGACATGGAATCCAGTTACCTCACTGTGGATTTTTTCCGAAAGCTTCCTCAGGATATTGAGAAGGGGGAAATCCAACACATTCCATTTTTGATAGATACAATGATTCATACCTCAGACGAATAGGTAAGTTGATTTAACTAATGATTTTTGTGGGTTTTTAGTTGTACTGTTTTGGATGCCTGGGAATATCAGTTTTGGGAAAGCTTAATCCAAATATCCCAAAATTGCATCTGGAGTGATTGTCTCGTCTTAATTTGCCAGTTGCAGTTATGATTTCTTATAAACCTCTGCATGCCTCATTTCATGTCAATATGATGCGCTCTGACACATTGGGTCCTAATTTAGAGCCCATTTCTTCTCTCCCTGATTTTTGTTATGCTTAGAAAGTTAATTGTTTCATCTAACCTGTATGTGCAAGTGCTGGTAATTTTTGACAGTTTGACTCATCCTTTGATGAACAGGAACTACTGTTTTGGCATATGTAAATATGGTTTGCGCAAGCTTGCGAAACTCCATCCCAAAATCTATTGTTTATTGTCAAGTACGTGAGGCCAAACGCTCCTTGCTTGATCATTTCTTTACAGAGTTGGGAACGAAAGAGGTGAGATTAGTCTTATTTAACTGTTAGTTTAATTAAGCATTAGCTTTTACTCATGACTAGTGGAGTTAAAAACACAAATCCATGAAACTTTTATAGAATTGAGATAACATTTCCTTTAGAACCGGATTGTGATTTGAGATATGCTTGCTGAACCATTGATTACATTAATTGGAGCGCTTATTGTTACTTGTCTGCTTGTTAGTTCAAAGTAAGCTGATATGTTTTTCAGGAATTTCGTTATTGATCAGACTAGATATTTTGAGGGTTTTGCATGACAATTTTTTTAAATAATTTGATGGTAATTTGAGATAATGTTTCTGACTGGGTGATGCAAATTAAGCTAGATCAGTCCATCCTAGCAATCATGTTCATTTTGCATAGTTTGGCTTGACTTGTGTACGACAGTTGATGCATAAAGTCCTTTACCAAGAACTACTTTTTTCCTCCAAAGCCTTCCATCTTTTCTGACACATTGCCCATGTACTATTTTGATCGTCATGCAGCTAATCTAACCCTGCATCGAATTAATAATGTTTAAGTTCATTTCCATGTGTGATCCATTGCTTGATGATATTATGGTTTATTATTATTGGAGATATTAATGATGATGCATGTAGTGAAGGGTCAGTTTGTTCACTGGTAGAGCAACCCATCCTATTTGGTGGGTGGGATCCGATCAAATGGTTGTGCATGTGTCCTTGAGTTGAATTGGTATCCTATGCTAATTGCTTCGATGTGCCATCGGTCATGAATGTATTGATTAGTTTCAATTAAAATAAACTTTCTTCTTGGTAGGAAATCGTTATCTGTTCACATTGTGGAAATCTATGAATAAATTGCATTATAATTTCCAATTACCCTCATTAAATAACGGAGTTACAATGGTTTACTATGTTTTACCAAATTTATTTTTGATGATTAAAAAATTTAAAAATGTGCAGAATAAGCAGTTGTCATCATTGTTGGATGAGGACCCTGCAGTAATGGAACGTAGATCTTCCCTTGCAAAGAGGCTTGAGCTGTATAGAAATGCTCAAGCTGAGATTGATGCGGTAGCGTGGGCCAAGTAGAGAACAGCAGGGGTTTTAACATTCTTTCTTGTCCTTTATCTGTTTTTCCTCTCACTGAGTATATGTGGGAGATGATATTGTAATTCATTTATTGTTGACTAAGCCTTCAGAGTGAGCATCGGTCTCTCTCCATATGCCTTCAGTTTTGAGGGGCCAAAAGCTCAGCTGCAGCCTTCTGTTTTCTCATTAATTGCTACAATATTGTGCATGTTTCTGTTACCAAACGCTATTCCCTTTCACCAGCAATATCAGGCACCTTCAAAAAATGATGATTATAGCACACGGCTGACTTCTACCATGCAGGGCTCGTCCTTAACATCTCGCTTTCGTTCTGATGATTCACAGACGGGGCATCTGAAATGTTTCTGGTCATTCTGAAGCTCCATATGTTTGATGATAAAATTACATGCCATACAAGGTTTTGAAAGAAGGGGCTGATAAAATTGTCTTTCCTTATCATGTTTATATGCTATTGCACCACTGGAGCTGCGTTTAAATTTGGACGCGGATCATGTTTTTGATGTCCATTTGGGTCATTCTTCTTGGGCTACTCGATCTCGCGCTCGACTTGTCCCTTTCTATGTATTTTACGATTCTGAGAAAAAAAAAAAAAAGATATGTATTTTTCAATCAGGTGCTCGATTCTAGATTATTTTAATCACGTTTTCGGTCCATGATGGATATCAATTGTAACAACCTGGAAAAAAAAAAAAAAAAGTTTAGCTAGCCCACCTGCTGGACCGGTCGAAAGATGTGCGCGACCCAGCGCGAGCGGGGCCCGGCATGATCGCAGGCGTGCGAAGGGGGACAGGCGGGGGCGTGCGGGCGTAGGCGGGGGTGTGCGAGCGCGGGGGGACGCGGACGACGCGCGGGCGGGGGCATGTTGGGCGTGGCCCAGACCCACATGTGCGGACACGTGGGCTCGGCCCAGCTGTAAGCGGTGCATGATGGAGGCGTTTTCCACCTGTTTCCTGGCATTTCTCCACTGGTTTCTCGCGATCCATGATGGTCCACGAAGTTTCTGATCGACCTGGATCGTCCGATCACTCGATCGAACAATTACGAATGATCCGAAGGAGTTTAGGCTTGATCAGAGATTTTTGGATTCGGATTTGGATGCGGTTTAAGATGTTGATTTCAGATCTAACGGCTTGAAAGGTTTTTGATGGTTTTAGAGAATTTTTGAAAGGAGTTTGATGCGATTTTGGACTGGTTCTTTCTCTTTTTATTAGAGGACGTCGACAGAAAGCAGGGAAGAGCCTGCAAAGAGCCAGAGGAGGAGAGGGATAGGGGAGAGAGGAAGAAGAGAAGAAAGAAAGAGAGAGAAGAAAGAGGAGATAGGAAGAAGAGTAGATGGAAGGGAGAAAAAAAATATAAATTTTGAAGTGAGAGATCGAAAAGCATTTTTCTCGAAATTCGTGTGTTAAGATTTTACAACCTTTTGAGCAGGAAGGTGTTGGACGAATTTCGAGTATAGATTGATACCGGATATTTGGGATTAGCGATTGAAGGTAAGGATTATGGACATGATCACCAGTTCTATATATTGTTTTATATGGCATGATTAGATTCGTGCATATGAGCATTGGCAGGAATGTTTGTTTTGCATCATATATTTTGATTTTTCGAGATGGATAATGTATTGAGATTATTAATTATGCTCCCATGTATCATTTTTATTTGAGAAAGTTTTCTTTTGATGGTTTGGACCATGATGCCGGTCATTGAGAAGTTTGTGATGACATGACTTGACAGTATGACCTGATTTGATAAAGTGATAACAAAGAGAGTACGGTGTTTGGACTAACCATGCCATGGTGGTACCGTGATTACATAGCCTGAGCCACGGGCTTTGTACATGAGCTAGCTTGACCACGAGGAATGGTCGATTGTGAGACTAGCCAGACTACGAGGAATGGTCGATGAGACTAGCCTGACTATGAATAAAAGGTCAATTAACGGGTTTGTACATGAGCTAGTCTGGCCACGGTGGATAGCAAATGGCCGATTATGATTGCCAGTCATGGGCTAGAGCATGACTGTGGTTAGTCCAGAACCCTAAAGAAGAAGAATGATTAAATTGAAAACTTGAAAAGGAAACATGATTTTGCAAAAGGTTTTGTCGTATATGACACTTGAGTTGTTTGATTGGATGGCATGATATATTCTTATATTTTTGATATTTGCAAAGTATTATTATTATTAATGGTGACTGTTTGGAGACCTTACTGGGCTGTAGAGCTCACAACCCTACTTTCTTCTTTCACAGAGTTGTGTAGATATTTGGGCTTGGTGATGAATGAGATTTTTTTGATGTACATGACTCTTGTATACCTAGGCCTTGCATGATCTCTAGGGTAAAACCTAGAATTTGTGCGGCCGGTTGCATAGCTGATTTCGGTGCTGGATTCGGGGCATGACATCAATAGTTCCTCATTTTTGGCTTGTGACAGGGCATCAACGATAGTACATTTCTGGCCTGTAGCGGGGTATCAATGGTACTACATTTCCGATTTATAGCGAGGCATCAATGTTATTACATTTCTGGTCTGTAGCGAAGCATTAATACGTGGCTATTCTAGTGCACCACCACTATCATATAGTCTCAACATTAATTCATGCTCGTTACTAAATTTTATATTAAAATACACTCTTTTACCCAATGGGATGCATATGAATATCGGAATTAACCAACCAAGATCAACAATATATAATTTATATAAAACTAGATATACTGAACATATTAATATATATAACAGATGACTATTAAATACCACATGTACTTAATAAATAAGAATATTATATACAATTCTCACATCATATGGAGCAAAATAATCGAAGCACAAAATATTTTTTTTATAATTAGATGATCGATGTTTAGAAATTCTTATCTCACCAGAGATAAACTAAATATACCTGATATCAGTTTATACTTGGAACTCGCTCAATGCTCTTCTGCTCAGAAGGTTGTTTTCTACAATAATAATCTTAATATTAATAAATAATTTTATATTAACTATAAATCTACAACATTCTATCTGAAATTCATCTATGATCTACTCATTGATACCCTAACTTCATAGATTCCTTGAAAGAGAACGTTTAAATCTCTCTCCTTAAATATTTATTTATTTATCTTATCATTCTCTTCTTTCTCTTTCATCTTCTTTCTCCTCTCTCTCTCCTTTCTCTCTCCTCTTTCTCTCTCTTTTTTCTTTTTCTTTTCTTTTTTTTTCTTCTTTTTCTTTTTCTTTTTTTTTTCCTTTCCTTTTTTTTTAATGTTTTCTTTTCTTTTCTTTTCCTCTTTTCTTTTCTTTTTCTCTCTTCTTCTTCTCATTTCTTCCCCTCTTATCTTCTTTTGCTCAGCCGAAAAGGGGGAGACCCTCCCCTTTCCTCTTCCATCCCATTCACGATGGTGAGGAGATTCTCGGGTTAGCTACTGGTAGCAGCTTCGATAGTAGAGACCACTCCAGCAGCTACATCATCGGCGATCGACGGATCAACAGGAAAAGAAAAGCCAAAATAGGGAAGACCTTATTCGGACATCTGCCTCGATGCTTCGTAGGTCAAAATCCCATAGCGACCCAATTGGAAGGAAGGGAAGAAGAAGAAGCTGGCTTACCTCAATTCCGATAAAGTTTTCGTGTCGATTATCGGAGAAATCTCAAATCTTGTTGTCGGAATTAATGAAATCGAAACTCTTCCTTGCCGGCACGGATGGTCTTGAGGGTGGATGGCTCAAAGAATGAGAGATCTTCTTATAGGGGTTCAGGGCTCCCCTGTACTTCAAGGAATCAGAGGTGAGGACTTCCATTCCATGTGGGAGTCGGACGAGAGGGAGGAAGACTCCGATCGAGAGTCTTCCTTCCCCTTTTTTTATTGGGTATTACATTCTCCCCCCTTAAAATGATTTTGTCCTCAAAATTAGCTTGCTTGAGGTTTTAAACTTTGAAAGTAACAAACCCTCATGTCATTCTCAAACTCTCAATTAGTCTGCCTCTTAGAGTACTTGTTTCTCAAGTCTTAACATAACAAAATGACATAACACTCAAAACTTGATCCCTTCCATTTACATGACTTTCAAGTTAAAGAATCAATGTTTCTAACTAGCTTGGAAAAATTTTAAATCACCACACTTCTGCTGCGTACTTTGATATAATTTACCAGATCTTTTAGTTTTATTAGATGAATTTCTGATGAATTATCACTAGAACCTAAAAGACCAAACTTTGTTTTAAAAAAAAATAAGATTATTTGTCCTTACCATGTCTTGAATGTACTACGTTAATATTAAACCTTAAGCACAACATCCAATGATCTGAAATCCAAACTTTGAATTTATTTCATTTACTTCTATCATGGCTTTAGTGATCAAAATCTATATTTCAATCCATTTTTATTATTTCTATCATTATTCTCAATGATCGTTAACTCAAAGCTCAAATTCTTTTAACCATGATCCGGGTGATTATAACTTGAATTTCGATATCATTCTTATATTGTCCTAATTACTTATATCATAATCTTAAGTGATCATAATTTAAATTTTGATGTCATTTTGTTATATCCTAATAATCACCATGTTAATTTCTAATCACTTATATCACAGTTCCAAGTAATTATAACCAAAGCTCTAATATCACTCTATCACACCTCGAACCCAGCATCGGGATTGGTTACGTGACCGGCCGTCCGAATCCTAGGTACCATCTTAAAGATTATGCTAGGCCAAAGTACATAAAATTCTCATCATTTTTAGAAATTAAATTTAATAAACCAAACACAATTAAAATAATTTAATAATAACTAAATAATCAACTCGTTCAATTCATGATCGCTAAATGATCAATTTGTTCGTTACATGGATATCATAAATATAACTAACTAAATAATCTAAAAATTCTAGTACTCAATTTCATGCTCGATCCATCCCTTGATATGCATCCTGTGACTCTTAAAAAAAGTGGAGAGTGAGCTTTCTAGATCCGTAAGAATTCTTGCACATCTACACCATCATAATAAAAATAATCAAAAAGTAATATGTAATGTCACCAAAAACTATATATATAATAACACATGCCATGCGATAGAGAATGTCATATTATAAAATCCTCGTTATCATAAATCAGATTCAATTATCTTAGGGTGCTCGGCTCTGGACTACCATAACCACATTTTTGATCCATGCTGGGGCATCAATAGTTTCATATTTTTGACCTGCGACGGGGCATCAACAGTGCTATATTTCTGGCCTGTAGTGGGGCATCAATATTACTATATTTTCGGCCTGTAACATGGCATCAATATATGGCTAGTTCAGTGCATCACCACCCATCCTAAAGTCTTAACATCAATTCATGCTTGTTAACAAATTTTATATTAAAATACACTCTTTTATCTAATGGGAAGCACATGAATATCAGAATTAACTAACCAAGATCAATAATATATAATTTATATAAAGCCATATATATTGAATATATTAATATATATAACAGATGACTATCAAATACCACATGTACCTAATAAAAAAGAATATTACATGCAATTATCACATCACATGGAGCAAAATCACTAAAGCTCAAAATAGTTTTTATATAATTAAGTGATCGATGTCCATAAATTCTTATCTCACTAGAGACAAACTAAATACACCCGATATTAGTCCGTACCTGGAACTCGCTTAATATCCTTCTACTCAGAAGGCTATCTTCCTACAATTATAATTATAATATTAATAAATAATTTTATATCAATTATAAATTCATAATCTTCTATTCGAATTCCATCCGTTATCTATCTACTGATACCTTAACTTCAAAAATTTCTTGGAAAAGAACGTTTAGATCTCCTCCCTTAAATATTTATTATTTATCTTACCCTTCTCTTCTCCCTCTTTCATCTTCTTTCTCCTCTCTCCTCTCTCCTCTTCTCTCTTCCCTTTCTCTCTCCTCTTTCTCTTTCCTCTTTTTCTCTCTCTTCTTCATTTTCTTTTTTTTTTTTGTTTTTTCTTTTCTTTTCTTTTCTTTTCATATATTCTTCTCTTTTCTTCTCCTTTTCTCTTCTTTCACTCAACCGAACAGAGGAGACCCTCCCCTTTCCTCTTCCATTCCATTCACAATGATAGGGAGATCCTTGGGTCAGTTACTGATAACGGCTTCGATGGTAGGGAGACCACTCTGATGGTTGCTCCATCATTGACGATTGACATATCAACAGAAAAAAGGAAGTCGAAACAGGGAAGACCCTGTTCGGACATTTGACATGGTACTTCATTGGCCAAAATCCCACGATGACCCAATTCGAAGGAAGGGAAGAAGGAGAAGCTGACTTACCTCTCAATTCTAATGAAGCTCTCACATCAATCACAGGAAAAATCTCGAATCTCGTCACTAAAATCAATGAAAATCAAAGCTCTTCCTCGCTGGCATAGATGGTCTAAGGGGTGGATGGCTCAAAGGATGAGAGGTTTTTTTATAGGGGTTTAGGGCTCCCTGTTCTTTGAGGAATCAGAGATGAGAATTTTCATTCCTTGTCGGAGTGGGATAAGAGAGAAAATCTAAAATAGTTGGCGAAATCTAAAATAGTCGATAATATTGGATGATTATGACTATGACTAAACAACTTTCTAATTTTTTTTTTTTTTGAAAAAAAATGATAGTAAGAGCTTTAATATTATAGTTATCTAGATCCAAATATTTAGGCGACTAAACTTAGAATCTCTGTTTGCTGGATAAAAATTCATTGGGCATCCGGAAAAACATTTTAATTTTTTTATTAAAAATAAAAAAATATTAAAATGAGTCCTAATTCATAAAATATTTTTACTTTTAAGTTTTAAATTCGGTAATAGTTAATGGACCATTTTACGAGACAAGGCCGTAAATGATAAGTAGTTGGGCATCAATATAGTTCCAATTAAGTTGGGGTTCATCTACGAAAGCATGTTCCCTTTTACCATTAAATTATTTTGAGAAAATCTTGATCTTGGCAATTCCAAGATAATCTGACGGTGGAAAGTCCTTGCAACCGGCTTTCCGAAACAAATCCATCACTTAGTATTTGGTGATCCTAACTAGATCACTACTATGATTTACTAATGATCCAAATCTTGTGATCTATAATCTAAAATTATTATATTTAATAATTTAATAATTAAAAATATCCAGGTATCTCGACATAACTTGCTTGGTATTCGATGAAATTATAAGGTCACTGGTTATATCATACCAAAATTATCCGAGATTGATTACATAAAAATATATTTATTAATCATATAAAATATATTATAATAAAATATTAATATATTTATTAATATATTAATAATTAATATGTTTAATAAAATATATTTGTTAGTTCTATAAATTATTAATCTTATAAAAACATATCAATTAATATTATAGAATTAATATTTCTATTTATACTTATAATATATTATTTATTAATAAAAATATTTATTTTGATTAAAAAATAAGATAAATAAAATTAACATATTAAATATTTTTATTATATAAATATAAGATATAATAAAATATTTTTAGTCTAATTTAAAATTTTATTGATTTATAATATAACAATAATATAATTAATTATATATTATAATATAATATACATATTATAAATATAATTATATTATTAACGAAATATAATATAGGATATATAATATTGATATCAAGGATCGTTGAACCAATATCGGGATCCATACCGATCAGCGACTGGTATAGTATAGTATGGTAACGTACTGTATCGGTACGTGTACCGGCTTTGATAAATTGAAAAAAATTATCTTCCTCCCTCTCTCAAGCAAGGATCACTGAATCAAATTTGAACTGAACTCAAACTGAGTCTGAACCGGATCGTACCGGTCTGAACCAACTTGTACTGTACCCAACGGATTCGTACCGATCCGGTTCAGGTCGAGTTTTATGGTTCGAATTCCAAATTATTTTTTAGGACTGAACCGTACTGATTCTTGACCGGTACGATACAACATGTTCCATATCAAGTGGTACAGGTTGTTATCGTAAATCTTGATTGATATAATATATTAATGATATATTGATATATTAATTTTATTCACTAGATTAAGTAATACTTTTATCTTTAGAATTTTAGTGCAAAACCACATTTCTGGGAATAATCTTGAATTCCTGATCTTAAGACGGTATCTCATCAGGGATAACAACAAAACCCAAACCCATGGGTACCTGACCCGGCCCGACCCGATTGGGCCGGGTAATCAACGCTCTGACTAGGTTTGGACCGGATTTGGGTAAAATCCAAATGCTTAATTTTAGATTTGAACCGAGACCGGATAGATATACACCTGATCCGAACTCGGTCCAAATTATTTTAATATTTTAATATATATATATAATTAACATATATTATATTTTTATTTACTTCAGAAGTATTAAATTAAATCTTGTTAAATTTTATTTATTTAAGATAATTTAAATTTTATTTTGAATATGAAACTAAATACTGTTCAACTAAAAATATAGTTAAATTTTATTTATTTAATATATATATGATTTATAAAATAATAAATAATTTTAAAATTGATAAAAATAAAAAAAAATATTTAATATAATTTAATTGAGTTCAAATCGAATAAATTCTAATTATCTGAGCTCGTTTCATTGCCGTACCTATATCTCATTCCTGAATTTGATGGTTATTTAAAAAATAAAAAAAATTGGAATTACTATTTCATGGAGTTATCACGGTATAACTAAATACAATAACCTTAACATCTCAATCTCTATCATCTTTGATGATGTTGGATGGATCATTTAATGCCAAACGCCCCACGACGAAGCTGCCAGTCCGCACCTCGGAGCTTTCTCAACAAACACCTCCACTCCTCTCTGTCTTCCAGGTAAGAATGAGAGAAGCCAAACCCTAAATCTCGTTCTCTTGTCTATAATCTATTATTCCATTCAACTATGAGTTTTGAAAGTTTATTCCCGTCACAAGCGCATTTTAATATTAGTAATCTGACCTCACCTCTTTTTGTTGTTTAAAATATTGTTTTTTAACGTGGACATTTGTAGTTTAATGCATGTTTCCTGTTAATTTATGGTTAGATTCGCTATCCTGATTACATTTCCATGGGGCATCGAGAAATTTGGTAGTCTGTTTGTAATTGGATTAATTCCGATTACTGGTTCGTTTGCAGATCTCTGAGGAAGTGGAGGTTAGATCTGGCAGCGGTTTCTGGTATGGTTTGGGATTATATTCTTGGGGTGCATTGTGTTATAATTGATTCGATTCTTTTCGTCATTATTTATCTTTGATTTACTAAGGATTTTTGGGTTTTGATTCTGAATAAAACAAGTTTGGTTAAAATCTCGCGGAAAGATGACATCTTGTGCATTCTGATCGTTGTGTTTCACCGTTTCGACCTTCATGCTTGTAACATCTTGATTTGAGGGAGAGAGAACCTTTTTTTCGTACTTTCTTCTGGTTTGGCAGTAGTAATTTTCATGGGTTTTAGCTTTGAAAATAGGAATTTTATGAACCTATTTCTGAGTATGATGATGTGCATCCGGCGGATCTGAAAGTTTGGGCACCATTTCATACTTATAATTTGTAAACACATTTCAATCTAATGGGAGGGGGAAATCCCATTTCTGACATTATTATTCAAGTCTATTTAGGGCCTGTTTGGATAATCCTGTTGGAATTGCACTAGATTCATGGGATGAGATCACCAAATCGGGGGGACAGAGAGGACCCGGGGGGGAGGGAGGGAGGTGGCGGCGCGGGTGGGGTTGGGGGGTTTGATGAAGGGCGAGGGATCAGCTGAGGGAAAGACATGAATATTGCAGGTTTTTTTTTAAAAAAAGAAGATAGAAAAATACGTGGTTTTTGTTTCTCCCTATGGAAATGGGCTGAGAGAGGTCTGGTTGTTGTGGACCAAGCTGGTCCAGTATACTATAATAGGGGAAATCCCATTCTCAAGCCTGCAATTCCAACAAGATTATCAAAATAGTCCCTTGGCATGTCTCCTTCCTGATATGTGTGTGTGTGTGTAGGTATAAAGAAAAATGTTAATGCTTTGCCTATATTTTTTTAAATTGGATAATTGAAAAATAACAAGCCTATATTATATCCCTGTTTTTGATCGAAGGAAGGTTAGCCCATAGAATGTCCAAGCCAGGAAAAAAGGATAAAGCTGTAGAATCCTAAGGAATAAGGTGTGATGTGGTAAATGGATCGAGAAAGCATATCAAGTGCTAAACCATTGAAGAAGTGTTGCTCAAACCTGAAAATTATACCAAAGATGATTCTATTTAGCAGATTGTTTTAATGGAGTAGGAGTGAAGTTTTTAAGAATTCTGAAGTAAGCAATATGCACATGAAAAGATTATTTGATCACTGTTAGAGTTGAAGAAGAGGTGATGCTTCAAGAAATGGTGTAAAAGATTTGGAAAGATCAGAAGTACTGATTAGACTAACTATAATTTGTGCAATGTAGATGATAAACCAAACCACAAAGGGTGAGACAAAAATGTTGAATAAGATCAGGGGAAGGAAAACAAGAGATTTAAATCAAATGGATAGAATAAGAACAAGAATAATTTCTTCTTTTTTTTTTGGTTGAAATATTGGTAAGGTAGAGAAATTCTTGAAAAAGAAAAACCATGAGAACTTTCTTAAAAAAAAAAGATTTAATTAGTGGAATATACTTTAACTATTGTATTCCTGGAGATGCTTTAGTATTATCATTTGATTATTGGTGGCCTTTTTGTTGGTCTGTGCATAACTTTATGAATATGATTTTCTGGTTGATTATCAAGTCAAGTCATGACACAGCCAAGATATCCATATTGCCATGTTGCAGACTTAAAACCCAAAACAGGGATAGTTCTGACCATTATTTGAATTAATGAAAAGCTATATTAATTTATAATGATTAGGTGATCATTGATGGGAACTTGGCACACTTTATCATGTTTAGGAATCAAACTTGGGGTCATTAAGATTTAATTTTTCTCGTTCAATATAAAAAACTAGACTTGTTTGTATTAAAAGTGGGATTAAAATTGTGCATTTGAAGATCTTTGAGAAAATCAATGATATTAACTTTTAAAACCTTGGTTTGTCTACTTTCTTCCTATTCTTGAAATGATTATATTGAATAATTCTTTCTTTTTTCTTTTGTGCTTCAGCATTGCCTTTTTTTGGAATTATCAAGGGAAAAGCCTAATAGAAATTCAGCACAATGGTCTCAGAAAGGGATGTGTTTGAGGTTTCTGGACCTGTACATCTAACCTCTGTGAACTGGTAAGGTGATATTCCATAAGGTCTTTTCTTGCTTTTAGCATTAACCAAGCATCTTAAATATTTTTATTGGGAAAGTATCAAAAAAAAAGATTGGAAAAATTAAAGAAGTATACAGACCTTAAAAAACAAGAAAGAGGTTTGTTAATGGATAGAAATTCCAAATATATATTTCACTAGCTATGAAAATATTAAGAGATTTTATTTTTAGCATGAGTTAGAAACTATCTCCTGTTTAATGGGCATACTGTTACAGAAAAATGTAAGCCTGCGATATTTCATCTTTGTCTTCAAAAATGGTTCCAGAGATCTGATAGTATTGTCACTGGTGACTGATCATGCGGTTATATTTTCTTAGTGATTTCCACATGTGCTTTCTGTTGCATATCATATTTAACTAGATTTTGCTATGGTCAGCTTGTGTCTCATTGCAGCAGCATGGTTTGATGACTGTATTCTAAGTACCATGCCTTCTCCAATCTAAATATGTATTCTATGGCTCTGCCTTATGGATGTAGTTTTGATATATTGTAGTTTGTAAATGCTCTAGAACCAGCTCACAACACACTGTAAACCCTCTCTGAATTGGTGCTGGATTTCTGGCCAAGGAATCTTAAAATAAGAGAGGGAACTACCATGCAACCATGAAATCCGGTTGGCAGCCATGGTGCCTAAAAGGCCACTAGGCTAATCCGAATTATCTGGAAACTTCTCAGGGATCCTTCCCAAAAAAGAGAACTTCTCAGGGATCCAGCAAATCCTGTTTGAAACTAATAAGATTTTCCCTTGATTTGATTTGCTCAGCTTGCAAATAACTTGTGGTTAAGGTTTTTGTTATTAAATTATGCCTGTTTGTTCTTTAGTGAGATATGCCTCATGCATTCTTGCCATCTGATTTTCACTTTATCTTCAAAACACCATGGCTTACATTTGGGTGGATTGAAATTTATTATTTATTCATTTTGCATGCAACAGGAACTGCCCACATCACCAGAGATCTATTGCTGCTAGTCTGGTTCAGGGTGCATATGTTCTAGAGCGTGACCGTCAGCAAAACCACCATGGTCCGGAAGCTCATGCACCACCCTGGTGGGAGAATTTTCATTTTGAACTTATCCGTAAACTTGTTGATGTTGATGATTTTTCCATCTTTGGTGCCATCTATGAATTCAAACCCCCTTGCTCCATCCAAAACTCATCAAACAGCAATGCCCCAAAATTTGTCGTTGCTTTCCGAGGTACCATCACCAAGAAAGGAAATCTTTCTCAGGATCTTAAACTGGATCTCGTCTTCTTAAAAAATGGCCTCGATCGGACTCCCCGCTTTGAAATTGCAATGCAAGCTGTTCGGAACCTGGTTTCAGCTGGAGGTCAGAATGTATGGTTAGCTGGTCATTCTTTGGGGTCAGCAATTGCAACACTTGCTGGGAAAAATATGGCTAAGACAGGTATCAAACTTAGAACTTTTCTCTTTAACCCACCGTTTGTCTCTGCCCCACTTGAGAGGATCAAAGATAAGAAGGTGAAGCAGGGAATCAGGATTGCTAGCAGCTTTATTACAGCTGGACTTGCGGTGGCTGTAAGAGGCCATAATAATAGGTCTGAAGGTTCCTTTGCCATGCTAGCATCATGGGTTCCAAATCTTTTTGTTAACCCAGCAGATCATATCTGCTCAGAATATATTGGATACTTTGAACACCGGAAAAAGATGGAGGAGATTGGAGCAGGACATGTTGAGAGGCTGGCAACACAGAACTCTCTTAAAGATCTTTTCTTGAGTGCACTTGGAAAGGAGTCTGAACCATTGCACCTTCTTCCATCAGCAAGATTGACAGTAAATTTGAGCCCTTCCCCAGACTTCAAGTGGGCACATGGCATCCATCAGTGGTGGAGACCAGATCTAAATTTGCAGTGCAAGGAATACATTTACAACTGAAATGAAGCACAATACTTTTTACAGTTGATATGAAGCACGGTAATTTCTTGTTTTTCTTTTGTGTAGGGACTAGTATGGCAACGTTTAAAGCGTGCAACTTCATAGGTTATCAATATATTGTGAAGTTTCTGTTGTCAGATAATTTGTATGTTTCATCACTCCCAAAGCACACCAATTAGTGAATTTTGATTAGATGATCAAGGAGCATACTTCATGTCCCTTCTCATGGCTTCTGCTGATGAAAGAACAAGGGGGGGGGGGGGCATGCGATTTCCATGCATTCAGGCATGATACCATTTGGAGCAGTGGGGGGCCTGCAATTATGCTCATCCTTAAACTCAGAACTTTATCCATGGAAGTGGAAATGGTAGTCAACTCAATTATGTATAAATTCTGGCTTTTATCATGACCTTGTTTATATATATATTTTTGGTTAATTTAACTTTTCATGTTTTGCAAATTTACCAATTCCTTTATTTCTCGCTTTATCTTTATTACCATGAAGTTTTGGGAAGCCGTTCCTCCTGTTGCTAAGGTTGTCTTGCTGTTCAGATCAATTCAATCTGCATTACTCTCTTTTGGACTAGGTCAGCAAATTTTATGAAAAATACTTAATTGTTCCAATTGCTCAAGATATTACTCATATTACTAAAATCTTCTTCATTTATTTTGATTTATTTTGCCAAAGTTCACCAATTATTGTTTTTGAACGTACTGTGAATTATCAAATGGATGATGTTATCTGCAGCTTCTCCATCCATATGCACTTCTCTTTGTGCTCATTTATTTAGCACTACTTGCGATTCAATATATATATATATATATATATATATATATATATATATACATGTATATGTATATGGTAGCTTTACCTCTCTAAATTCGTATCATTGGGATAAAAATCCTCTGGTCATGTCGCCAAGAGAACTTCACCTATACATATATATATATATACATATATATATACATATATATATACATATATATATACATATATATATACATATATATATACATATATATATACATATATATATACATA
Source organism: Areca catechu (assembly GCA_021397845.1). NCBI lineage: Eukaryota > Viridiplantae > Streptophyta > Magnoliopsida > Arecales > Arecaceae > Areca > Areca catechu. The sequence continues at coordinate 13,103,425 of CM038051.1, read as the reverse complement.
TATATATACATATATATATACATATATATATACATATATATATATATATATATATATATATATACATATATATATACATATATATACATATATATATACATATATATATACATATATATATACATATATATATACATATATATACATATATATATACATATATATATACATATATATATACATATATATATACATATATATATACATATATATACATATATATATACATATATATATACATATATATACATATATATATACATATATATATACATATATATACATATATATATACATATATATACATATATATATACATATATATATACATATATATATATATGTATATGGTAGATTTACGTCTCTAAATTCGTATCATTGGGATAAAAATCCTCTGGTCATGTCGCCAAGAGAACTTCACCTCCTCTGCTGTCACCACCACCAGCCTCCATAATCCAAATCTATGTGAATTTAATTCCCTTTCCTTCTGATTCACCACCTCCTCCTCCTAGAGCAGTCATCATGGCAAGAACTAGCTTACATTGTTCAATACAATTAGGTCCAGCTCAAATCTTGCCCGCCAAAGGAAATATCAAGGCATCTCCCTTTTTGCATTGACATGCAAGGCCATGGTTTGAAGGGAAAGTCTGATGCTTGGGTCCACCAAAGGAAGGAGATCCAAGCATTGGCATCTTGGTTGCTGGTGGACAACTTTGTTCCATTGTGACATGGATGTCATGGGTTCTAGCCTTACTGAAGGATTTTTATCTCGTAATATCATTATTTCAGGAAAGTCATATTTTACCACAAAGGTAAGATTGCTTCATTGTAACATAGATATCATAAGTTTGTAACATTGAAATAGTTTTGAAGTTCTCGTACATCTGACTCTTCTCTAACCCTGCAGTGATAGGCTCATGCCCTGAGATGCCCTTTTTTATCCTTAGTTTTTCTGAAATTTTCTGCATTTTTCTCACATCAATGACATAATTAAAAATGCTTTATATAATAATTTTTAAAGCTCATTATAATTTATGTATAAAAGAATATATCTCAACTATAATAATGGGATATAATCAAATAACACTATATATTAACTCAATGTGTGTGTGAAAGCATGAGAGAAGTTAAGTTCCCGGTAGGTCTCTTAAATGAGCTGTTTGTGTTGTTGAAGTAAAATGAATTGGCATTAGTTTATCTCGGTCGGCAAACAAGCCAAGCTTGAGCTTGGCTTGTTCACGGTCACACCCTTCTACTCGCCAGATAGGTGCTCTAATATGTTATATTGGTATACCATATTGGAACATGCATACAAGAGCCTCTAGACAAGGATATTGATTTATGTGACTTGAAGAAAATTGTAGGTAGACAAGGAGCATATTGAACATTGAATAGATCAACGCATCTCGGGTTATCTCAGAATTTATCCATGAATGAACTTGCATACGGGTGTCTCAAAGTGTCATGAACAAAAGTTTTTTTTTTTTTTTTTTTTGGGAAAAAAGTATCATGTACCAAAGTTGGGTCTTCCAGGACAAAAAAAATTAATAAGACTAGATGGTGGAAATACGTGCAAGATATATAATGCTTATTCTCATCTGATTTCGACTTGCACCATGATTCTAGGAGGCAAGCAAGCCACCCGGCCTTTATTAATGATTGACAATGAAAGTTTACATATGGGATAAGAATTGCTGGTGATTACAAAAAGAAGCCAAGCTTGCAGTCTTGCAAGGATGATTACAGAAAGAAGCCAAACAGGCTCATTCCTCATCGGGGAAAGAAGCTAAACATGATTACAGAACGTGTTGATTCAAGAGGAGGAATGCGAAGGAATTGCTGGTGAAGCTCCTCTAAAGAGTATTTTGAAAGAGACTTTGAAATCCCTTCTGAACTTGCTCTGGACAAGATTAGTCCCTCGAGCCAAAATCAAATAGCGGTTAAAATGCTCTCTATTTAGGCACAATGGTCACCCCTGGAAGGAGCAACATTCTGCTTCTCTTCTGACCTGGAAAAAAGTAGCCGAGACCAATTTCCATTTCCGTGTCTTTCTTGATCCTCGGGCATAATCCAGTGCAATCTGAGTGGGAACGGGGACTGAAGATTGATATGACAGACACCAGCTTGAAGAGATTCATTGAAAAAGGATAAAACTGATTGCTTGACTACAGCATGAAGCTTCTGTTTCAATCCTTGCAACTGAAAAATTTAATTGCTTTGATGGCAGGCATGGGATATTTTTTTATTTTTAACCAGATATGCCTGAAGTGCAGCAAGCTTCTGACAACAGAGAGATGACCAGTCGCAAAAAACTTGCAGGCCCATCGGGGCAATGGTTGCAGCTCATGAGTGCTTGTTCAAAAGTATCCTTGCAATTTTTCTCTCACCAACACACCCATGCCATGGATGTGGGTGACATGAGCACCATTAGCTGAATAGATTTTGGAAAGTTTCTGCCTCTTCAACAGAGGCATGGGAATTCAAAACTAGATTGAGGATGGAGCACGCAGATTGATGATGATGATAATGATAAAAGGTGATCTACGGTTAACGATAAATTCAAATAACAGATTATTTTTTTAAATAGGGTCAAAGTCTTCTTGTTTTTAGTCTTGCCGTCTTAGGACTCTGTTTTTTGTTTTTATTAAGATACTAAGAATCTGTAAAAGTTAGATCTCTGATTTTTTGGTTTTCTAAGGAGTCTGTATCCATCTTTAATAGAGAGAGTCTCTCGGACGATTATTGTAGAGAGAGCAGTTCCTCCAAAAAAAACTCACCGCGTTATACATCTTCTCTTCCGGTGCTAACAATCTGGTATCAGAGCGAATTCACCCACTGGTCTTCCGGCACTCGATTCACCCAATCTGGAGGGTTCCCTTGGAACAAGACCCCCCCTCATTGCATCAACGATCCTCGCGGCATTCTCACGAGTCAGAGGTGCGCTCCTGCGGCTCTCATCCCGGTGGTGGTTCGGATGTTTCCTCACAGAGGTGGACATCACAGAGAGTCAACTTCCAAGGAGTAGCAGGAGGTCTCCTGCACCGCCGACGCCGCCCGTCTCCTGGCGGAGGGCAGGATCTCCGACACAGCGGTGATCGGTAGCAGGATCGCGGCCCGCGAGTTCTGGCTGCGCGTCCTGGAGGAGAACTTCCAAGACCAGGCCCCTGGTGGCAGTAACGTGACCCGTTTCCTCCCTTGCTGGCCGATCACCGACTTTGACCCTCTCTACTCTCTCAACCCTTTTGAAGAGCTCAATTGACTCAGCCCAACATCCTATACAGAAACAAAATCAAAATCTTAAACCCTTCGACCGCCGGGGACACCGGTTAGAGAGCAAACGGAAATCAGGCTTGACTAGCAGTAAGCAGGTGGGACTGAGTTAGAGAGCAGCCCAGGTGATACTGTTTCTTGAGTAATGATGAAGTTCGGGAGTACATCGCTGGGGCAGATGTCGCTGCCACGACTCACGAAGTCGAACTACGACAATTGGAGTATTCAGATGCGTGCATTGCTCGATGCACAAGATGCATGGGATGTAGTCAAGAATGGCTATATAGAGCCAGAAGATACTGATAGTATGACGGTAACTCAATTAAAGACGTTGAAAGAAACGCGTATGAAAGACAAGAACGCTCTCTATTTCCTGTTCCAAGCGGTAGATGAGTCGGGTTTCGAGAAGATTGCCGGAGCAACTATTTCGAAGGAAGTGTGGGAGATTTTGCAAAAGTTCTTCAAAGGCACCGACCAAGTTAAACAAGTGCGGCTTCAAACTTTGCGAGGCGAGTTGGAGGCCATGAAGATGAAGGAATCAGAAGGAGTGTCTGACTATATCATGCGTGTGCAGACGATGGTAAATCAACTCAAACACAATGGAGAAATTCTAACCAATGCAAGGGTTGTTGAAAAGATTCTGCGATCATTGACCGAGAATTTTGAGAATGTTGTATGCGCTATCGAGGAATCAAAGAATTTGGAGGAGATGACCATCGATGATCTCGCGGGTTCACTTGAAGCGCATGAACAACGAAAAAAGAAAAAGAAACAACAGCTGCTCGAGGAGGCCTTGCAAACTAAGGCAACTATCAAAGAGGACAAGGCGATGTACGCATACCAAAATCAAGGAAGAGGTCGCGGACGTGGAGATAACTTCGAAGAAAAGGGCCAGCCAAGCTAACAGAATTGGCATGGCCAAGGATGCGGTCGTGGGAGAGGCCGCCGGTCATATCGTCAAAATGTCGAATGCTACAACTGTGGTAAGTATGGACACTATGCAAAAGAGTGCTATTCCAAAAAAAGAGTGGAAGAAAACAAGAATCTAATCGCGGAAGAGGAGACGAGAGATGATGGTGTTCTCATGATGACCTATAAAGACACTGCTCCTGACAGTGATACGGTATGGTCTCTTGACACTGGCACTAGTAATCACATGAGCGGGCACAAACACCTCTTTGTGGAGATCAAGAAGTAGAAGATGGGCACGTATCATTCGGCGACGCGTCGAAGGTTCAAGTCAAGGGCCGAAGTAAAATTTATTTTTCTGAAAAGGATGGTAAAGAAGGGTCTATTGAGGATGTTTATTATGTGCCCGATATGAAGAATAATATCCTTAGCATGGGACAATTGTTAGAGAAGGGATATTCAGTTCTCATGAAAGACCGGATGTTGCACTTGAAGGACAAAAGAGGCCGGTTGCTTGCACATGTGAAGATGACCGAGAATCGGATGTTCAAACTCAACCTGAGGAACATTTGAGAAAAATATTTGTAAGTCAACATAGAAGATAAAGCTTTACTATGGCACTTACGCCTCGGACACTTACATTACGATGGCCTAAGAAAGTTAGCAAAGAAGAATATTGTCTACGGGCTACCAGACATAGACTACACCAGAAAACTTTGCGAGGGATGTGTGCTCGGCAAGCAAGCAAGGAGCATTTTTCCTAAAGGTGCGCAATATCGTCCTCTCGAGTTAGTATACTCCGACATATGTGGCCCGATCACTCCAAAGTCATTCAGTGAGAAGAGATACTTTCTCACGTTCATTGATGATTTTACAAGAAAAACATGGATTTATTTTCTGAAAGAGAAGTCCGAGGCACTTGAGGTATTCAAGAAATTCAAGGTGTTAGTAGAGAAGACGACGGGCTTTTATATCAAGGCTCTACGGTTAGATAGAGGCGGAGAGTATACGTCAACTGCCTTCACAAGCTATTGCGAGGAACATGGGATCAAGAGATTCTTAACCGCACCTTACTCACCTCAGCAAAATGGTGTGGCCGAGAGAAAAAATCGGACCATTCTTGACATGGTTCGATCAATGTTGAAGACCAAAGACATGCCAAAAGATTTTTGGGCAGAAATGGTAAAATGTGCTGTGTATGTACAAAACCGATGCCCACATGCAAAATTAGTGGATCAAACATCGCAGGAAGCTTGGAGCGGACTGAAACCTACTGTATCACACTTTAAAGTATTTGGTAGTGTGGCCTATATACATGTACCGGATCAAAGAAGAACCAAGCTAGATGATAAGAGCAAGGAGTACGTGTTCATCGGGTATTACGAGAAGACAAAAGCTTTCAAATTATTTGACCCAATTGAAAAGAAGGTGGTGATAAGCCGAGATGTACAAGTAAATGAAGAAAATGCATGGGATTGGAACAACCAAAAGAAGGTAGCGCAAGAGGAAGAAAAGGGAGAATCCTCAACTACTGCATCAATAATCATACCGTCAAGCCCACTAACATCTGATGATGATAGAGAACCAAGACAATCAAGGATGCGAAGCCTGCAAGATTTATACGAATCAACAAACGAAATTCACTTGGTATGTCTTCTAGCAGATACTGAGGATATTTGTTTTGAACAAGCAGTAAGAGATAAGAAATGACAAGATGCAATGGATGAAGAGATAAAGGCAATTGAAAGAAATGGAACTTGGAACCTGGTGGAGTTGCCGAAAGGACATCAGCCTATAGGAGTGAAATGGGTATATAAAAAAAGATGAATCCCCAAGGTGAGATAGAAAGGTATAAGGCCCGGCTAGTTGCAAAGGGCTACAGGCAAAAAACAGGAATTGACTATGATGAAGTCTTTGCTCCAGTTGCAAGAATGGAAACAATCCGGCTTCTTATTTCCCAAGCAGCCCAATTCAGGTGGCCAATCTATCAAATAGATGTAAAATCAGCTTTTTTAAATGGTCTACTTGAAGAGGAAGTATATGTGGAGCAACCACCCGGATACATGAAAGCCAGGAAAGAACAAAAGGTGTTGAAGTTAAGGAAGGCACTATATGGGCTGAAGCAAGCGCCTCGAGCATGGAACACCCGTATCAACACCTATTTTAAAAGGAATGGGTTTATCTAGTGTCCATATGAGCATGCATTGTACGTAAAGAAGGAAAAATGTAACTTGTTGTTTGTTGCTCTTTACGTTGATGATCTTATATTCATGGAAAATGATGAGAAGATAATAAAAGATTTTAAAAAGGCTATGACTTGGGAGTTCGAGATGACAGATATGGGGTTGATGAAATACTTTCTTGGTCTTGAAATTAGACAAGAAAAATCAGGAATATTTATATCACAAGAGGCGTATGCAAAAGATATTTTGAAGAAAAACACGATGGAGGAATGCAATCCTGTAGCAACACCGATGGAACTTGGTTTGAAACTCTCTAAGTTTGAGGGAGGGGATCGAGTAGATGCAAGCAAATCTGAAGTTTAATTGGGAGCCTACGATATCTCACATGCACAAGGTCAGATATTGCATATAGTGTCGGCATAGCAAGTCGATTCATGGAGGAACCAAAATATTCGTATTTGAAGGCTGTTAAGAGAATTCTTCGATATATCAAAGGAACGGAGTCACTCGGATTATTCTACTCGAAGACAAATGATTACAAACTGGTCGGTTACTCCAACAGTGATTGGTGCGGAGATGTAGATGATCGAAAAAGTACATCAGGAAATGTGTTCTATATGGAAAATACATCTTTTACTTGGCTCTCAAAGAAACAACCAATAGTGACATTGTCAACATGCAAGGCAGAGTATGTAACAGCATCTTGGTGTGTATGCCATGCAATATGACTAAGAAATCTACTTTATGAGCTAAAACTTCAGCAACATGAGGCAATCGAAATCAGAGTAGATAATAAATCGGTAATTGAGTTGGCAAAGAATCCAGTGCACCATGAGAGAAGCAAACACATAGATGTTCGTTTTCATTTTATTCGGAAACATGTGAAGGAAGGAAATGTGCGAATGAGTCACGTTGCGAGTCGTGACCAGTAGCGGATATCTTTACAAAGCCGCTACCAAAAGAGTTATTCGAAAAGTACAAAATGATGATTAAAATAAAAGACGGAAGACATTTGAGTTTAAGGAATTTGTTAACGATAAACTCAAATAACATATTAGTTTTTTAAATAGGGTTAAAGTCTTCTTGTTTTTAGTCTTGCCGTCTTAAGACTTTGTTTTTTGTTTTTATTAAGATACTAAGAGTCTTTAAAAATTAGATCTCTGATTTTTTGGTTTTCTAAGGAGTATGTATCCATCTTTAAATAGAGAGAGTCTCTCGGACGATTATTGTAGAGAGAGCAATCCCTCCAAAAAAATTTCACCGCATTATACATCTTCTCTTCCGGTGCTAACATCTACCATCTCCAGAGCTTGTTGGCAAGGGGAGCATCCACCAATTTTCTTTCCCAGTTCCAGCATAGCCACATAAAACACCTAAGCTTCAGTGGTACATGAAATTTCCATAAAAATCTTGCAAAACTACATTCAATTTATCTAATATTTAAAAACTGGTAGAGAGATGCTGTTCAGAAGATCCATTGCTGTTAAACTTCTGCACCAGCCAGTCCTCTTCATGGGTTAAAGTGACTGCAGCTAAAAGGGATGATAATTGCGTTAAAAATATGTATCATACAATAATTAATTATGATTCAACTTATCTAACAATAAAATTAATTATTAAAATTATATAAAAAATTATATAAATATAAAAAGAAATTTATTCGGAGATATGTAGTGCACCATTCTAAGATGATTCTCGACCCTCGTAAGGGATTAATTTCAAAAACTCCATTTCAAGATACAATTAGATACTGTTCCTGGGGGCATGATCATCGAAAAGATGATAGAGCTTCAATCCAATAGTAAAAAGAAAATTGAGATAAAAGATTAAGAAAAATTTAGCAAAGGAAAAGTTTGAAGAGAAGAGCTTAGAAGAAGAGAGTAAAGAAAAGAAGAATCGAACTATCGTCTAACGGGTTGGGGGCCCGATGGGGGAGCTACACCAGGGTTTATTCCCCCCTACCATTTTTTCTATCAAAAAAAAAAAGGAAAGGAAAGGAGAGATTAGAAGAGGAGAGTTTAGAAGTGTAGACTAGAAAAAGAGAGCTAATTTTTTTTATATCCCTTCTGAACATCTACCAATGCCTTTTTATAGGTCCAAAGATTAACAGTTTGAGCTAGCCCAATGGCTAGAGCATTAAAATAAATAATTAATCAGGTTATAAATCGATAATTAAGCTCTTAACTGGTAGAAACTTATTTACTAATTAATTTGATGATAAGACTGCCAACAGCTAGATATTTAATTCATTAACCAATGGTTAATATTTAATTAAATAGGATAATGGCTAATCAAATAAGAAAACAGTCTAGACATCTAGTGTTTAATCTTGTTAAGCAACTATTCATTTTTAATTAAATAGGACAACGACTAATAAGAAAATGATTGAAAAATTAAAACAAGAAAAATAAAAAAATATACCATATCACATCACAGCCATGATGCGATCGCTAATAAGAGAATGATTAAAAAATTAAAACAAGAAAAATAAAAAATTATACCATACCACATCACAGCCATGATGCAATTATGCATGTGTGAGCCGAGTAGAGCCGGGCTGAGCTATGCGTGTGTGGGAATGGGCTAAAACAAGACAAAGCCCAAAAAACAAACTTTCAATATAAGCTATTGTTTAGATTTTTTCCTATCCAATGCAGGACTAAAAAAAACAATGTTTGAATTGTTTGAAGAAAGAAATAGATTTTGGTAGAGGAAATTTGGAGGGAATTTTAAGTTTTCCTTCTAAAAATATTAACAATCCCTCTCAAAACTCAAAATTTATGAAATAATCAAAAAATTAATAAAAAATATATATTTTTTTTAGCTAGATATATATATTGTGCAGTAGGTGAAGTATCTTTTATGATTTAACTTTATTTTGTATCAAGAGTATAAACCTGAAAGAAGCAGAGTGAACCAGGTATGAATTATGTTCCTTTAATTCAAATTTTTACTATTATACAGACAATATAGAAGTTCATGTCTCGGTTTGCACATTAATAGTCATATACAAGTATCTTAATTATTTCATTAGAGTTTCTAAAGATTGTCCATGTCTCTAGTCTTGGTCATATAGGATACTCTCATATAGGTGAGCCCCTTCAAGGTGTGTATAGTAATATATCTCAAAGAATACCTCTCGGATCTCATTCAGAGATATACTCTTCCTAACCACTACATAGGATACTACTTATCATAGAAATAAGATGGAGTCTATGACTCCTATATCAAATAGATTACATGTACTCCCTGACCAACTAATCAGCTTGTTATTATTATATTGAACATCCTTCAATGGATCTCCTATCACAGAGGTTGGGTTCCTACTACTGGATGGTCTTTTATAAGCTAAGCCCCATTTTCCTCGATGATACCAGGATCTTAATCCTTTTTAAACCTTTTGTAACGCAATTAGCAAGATTAAGATCTGTAGTAATATAATTTATTGAAATAATTTATAGTTTTCTTTTCTTTTTACAGGCTTTTATCTTAGTTTAAAATATCTGCTAATTTTAGTATTTATTAGTTTTTTTTACAAAAATCTATTGCAGCTCTTGAATCATAATTAACAGATATAGGAGAAATGAAAAAAGACATTAAAGGAGTCTCATATTAAAGTTATTTTTAGCTATTTAGCTTCAGAACAAGCAGAATCAAGAGTAACTAGTTCAGCTTCCACAGTATTTTTAGCTAAAATAGTTTGTTTAGAAGATTGCTAAGAAATAGACTACCTTCAAAGAGAAAGACATAACCAGAAGTAGACTTGATGTCTAATGTATCAGAGATCCAGTTTGAGTCACTATAGAAGTAGACTTGATGTTTAATGTATCAAAGATCCAGTTTGAGTCACTATAATCCTCAAGAATATTTGGATAACCTACAAATTATAGAAAAAAATGAATAGTATATTTAAGATACCTGAATACTCTCTATAAAGTAGTCTAATAAACTATGTTAGGATTACTAGTATATCTACTAAGTCTAGAAATAACATAAGCAATATCAGGTCTAGTTTAGTTAAATAGATATATTAAGGAATCAATGATCTAAATATATTTTTCTTGATTTACAGATGTTCTGTATTTTTCAAGAGATGAATGGAAGGATTACATGGAGTAGTCACATGAAAATAATCAGAATATCCAAACTTATTAATAAGTATTTTTGTATATAGTGAGATTGAGATAAACAAATTGAGTTAGAAGTTCGAATGATTTTCATTTCAAGAATTAGATCAGCTTTATTTAAATCTTTCATATCAAAATGATAGGATAAAAAATTCTTATTATCATTGATTAAGTCTAGATATGGAGCTAGAATTATAATATTATCAATATAGAAACAAAGAAGAATGAATCGGTCATCAGTTCATTTTTGATAAAGGCAATTATCTAATTCAATGATTTGAAATTTATAGGATAAAATTATTTGATTAAACTTTTCGTGCTATTGCTTGGGAGCTTGTTTTAATTCATAAAAGGATCTAACAAGTCTACGGACTTCATTCTCTTGGCCTAGCACATAAAAACCTTCAAGTTGAAGCATGTAGATCTCTTCTTCAAGATCTTCATGTAAAGATACAGTCTTAGTATCCATTTGATGATAAAGAGTTTATGGATGGAAGTTAAAGGTAGAAAAACTCAAATAGTAGTAATATGTATTACAAGTGAATATATATCAAAGAAATCAATACTAGCATTTTGTCCAAAACCTTGAACAACAAGCCTAGCCTTATATTTTTCTATAGTTCTGTTGATGCTGATCCCCATGGACTAGATGGATTGCCTGGTTCGCAGCTTTACCTCCTCGGGCTCTTGCAAAACAAATCCCTGGCCAGAATTTCTTCGACGGAGGATACTCCGATGACTAAGTCAGTAGGGATCAGACCACATAATGGAGAGCTCAAAGAAAAAGAGATGATGAAAGAGAAGAGTCAGATTTGGCATTAGCTAGTCTTAGACTGGCTCATAATTGTCTGGTCTTACTTACCTCGAAGATCCCATCTTATCTCTTTTTATAGGCATTTATCCTAACTAAAAGTGGTTAGGACAAGCTTTCTTGTAATTGATTGCTGTTAGAGAAGTTAATTAAGATAACCTTCCCTTAACTAATTGTAGTTATTATTGGCTTTCAATAGTTATTTACCTTGGTCTTGATGCAACAATCATCAGTTATATAGTTTGTCAATTATAATAACCAGGCTTATTCTTGATGGGCCTCAAGCTGGTCGGCCTTTATGAGTTTTGGTCGGCCTTTATATGCTCTGGTCGATCTTTATGTGCTCTGATCGGCCTTTATTAACTTTGGTTAGCCTTTATGAGCTCTGATCGATCTTTATGAACTCTGGTCGGTCTTTATGGTCGGCCTCTCTGGTCGGCTTCTCTGGTCGACCTTTCTGGTCGGCCTTTAGTTATCAGCCAATAGTTGGTCATACTCCTTGATTAGCCAACTTCGTCATCAATCAGCTTCATTATACTTCCTTATTGCTTCAGCGAGACTAAGTGATTGAGTTATTATCACAACAAGTTCCATCAATCTTTATCTTCTTATTGAAGATCTACTTACAACGTAATGATTTATTTCTAGGAGATAAATTAGTGAAAATCCAAGTATTATTTTCAATAATGAATTCAATTTCACTATTTATTATCTCTTTCTAAAAAAAGAGCATCAGGTGATATCATGATTTCTTGGTAATAAATTGAAGTATTTTCTATTAAAGAATTTTTCACCAAAATTCTTTTCAATCCTAGTTCTCTTGCTCCTTCTAAGCTTAGGTTCAGGGGTTAATACTGCTAAAGTAGGAGTAGATGAAGATGATGAATCGGAAGAAGATGGATAATTAATGGTAGATCAAGAGATCTGATTTTTAAAAGAAAAGATAATTTCAAAAAATGTTGCATCTCTAGATTCGATGATAATATTATTTAATATTTAAGGGATTCTGGAGTTGATAATAAGAAATCTATAGGTATTACTATCAAGAGAGTAGTCCACAAAGATAGTATCTATAGTTTTAGGTCATATCTTAATTTTCTTTGGTTCATAAATTCTAACTTTAGTTAAGCATCCCCAAACTCGAAAACAATTAAATCTAAGTGAATGACCTTTCCAAAGTTTATATGGGATCTTATCTTTATCTTTGGTAGTTATTCAATTAAGGATGCAGTTGGCAGATGGAAGTGCCTCTTTTCAAAGATTTTCTGAAACATTCGAACTTATGATCATGATATTTATCATATCTAATAAAGTTTGGTTCTTCCATTCAGTCACACCATTTGATTGAGATGATTAGAGAATAGTAATTTCATTAATTATCCCATTTTTTTACAAAATAGATTCATTTCATTTGAAGTATATTCACCTGCTTGATCAGTCCTTAGAATTTTAATCTTTTTTTAAAGTTAATTTTCAACTTCTATTTTATAAATTTTAAACTTGTTAAATACTTCATTCTTAATTTTTAAAAGATAGATATAGCAAAACTTAGAAAAGTCATTAATAAAAGTCACAAAATAATGACTACCTCTAAGGGTTGGAATTTTATTAGAATCACAAACATCACTATGGATAAGTTCTAACATTTGAGTATCTCTAAAAATTATAGGCTTGAAAAATTTTCTTTATTATTTTGATTGAACACAAACTTTAAATTTAGAATTATGTTTGATATTAATTTTAAAAATAAAATAAATTAAGATCAAACATTTTTTTGATTGATCTAAAATTAACATGATCCAGTCTTCCAGGCCATGTTTCACTAGATTCAAAATTTAACACAAAAGATTCAAGAAAAGCAACTAAACTTTTATTAAGATTAATAGGAGGAATTACATTTTATTTAAAAAGGCCTTTTGACATGTAGCCTTTACTGATAAATACATCTCTTTAGAAACTATAATTTTATTAGACTCTAAAACAACTTTGAACCCTAATTGAATAAGTAATGAGCTATTTAATAGATTTTTTAAAATTGCAGGTACATGCATTATGAAGAATCAGTGATTTTTGAGAAGTAAATTTTAAGTTAACAGTTCCGGATCCTAGTACTTTGACAGTCGTTCAATCACTCATGGTCACACTTCCTTTACTTGATCCCTGGTATGAGAAAAACCAAGATTTATCAGTGCAGACATGGATGTTGGCTCTGGTATCTAATCACCATTATGAATCTAAATAGATTAAATTGATTGAAGGAGTAAGATAAACAAATCTTAAAAAAGATAGTTCACCTTCAACCATGTCAATTTGAGGTTTAGGTTGGTGTTGGTTTTTTTGTACCATTCTTTTTCTTGTAAATAACTTTTTATTTTTCTGAAGAAATACTAAGGTGAGAGATGATTGTTCCAACCACAAACAAAACAGAACATCTCTCCACCTTGTTCCTTAGATATTTGGACTTGGTTGTTTGGCCTATGTTTTTTTACTTTGATACTTGGGGTTATGTTTTTCTTTATAATTTTAGCCTTTAAATTTAAAATTTGGATTATGACATCTAAATTTTTGACCTTTTGGACTTAGACTTGAATTTTGAGATTCAGTAAGATTGGCCTTGACTTTAAGTTAATTTTTTTGAATCTCTATAAGTTTGAATTGGTCTTCTATCCTAATTGATTGAAGAATAGACTTGAGAGTTAGAAAAACTGGGTTCTCATAAGGTCATGGATAAATTGAGACCAAGAGGGTGGAAGTTTGTCTATCAAGCTTGATACTTGATAGGTTTTATCAAGAGTAGATCTTCTCTATGGTTCTCTTGGACTACATTTTGGATATGATGGATCTAGTTATTTATGAGTATGTGATCTACCATTTTAAAATTATGAAAGTCTGACACGGTGAACCTCATAGCTCCCTCATTATCTTTAGTATAGGTTTCTTCTAAGATTTGCTAAAGTTTTTTAGAGGTTTAACACTTTTTATAGATTTTATATAATTCATCTGAAAAGCAACTCAATATTCTAAATGTATAGTAGCAATCAATTTTTTTAGAAGATTTAAAAGTTGACCATGTGTTTGAGGAAGAAGATTTAAAATGAAGGAACTTTTCTAAGATAGATATCAAACCAAGAAAAATTAACCAAGCTTTTAATTGTTCTTGCTATCTAAGAAATCTTTTTTCATTGAAATGATCAGGTTTGAAGTTAGAAGAATCCTTTGAACCCATGGAATAGTATCTTAAGATTAAGAGAGATAAGAGCTGCACAAAAATTATATTGAATTTTTTTAGTAATTTCATAATTTGTGAATCTATTTTCAATTTAATTTTGCTGATTTGATATATATTTGAAGAATTGAATTATAGTAAGAAATTAACTTAGAGTAAACTAATATGTAGAGATACATAATATAATTATCAAAGATAATTACATATAAATTTAATAAAAAAATTGTTTATTTGTTAAACTATGGCATCATAGTTGTACTTTGTTAGAAATTGAATCGCAATCGGATGTAGAATTGTCTTAGATTGTTGGAAATATATATTGAAAATATGTATCCTAAAATAATTGATTGTGATTTAATTGACCTAATAATAAAATCAATTATTAAATTAATATAAAAATTTAAAAAAATATAAGAAGAAATTTGTTTGGAGGCGTACAGGATTAATCTCAAGAACTCCATTCCAAGATACAAGCAGATACCTCCCTATGGGCACGACCACAGAGAAGATAACAAAGCTTCAACCTGATAGTAGAAATAAAATTGGGATAAAATATTAAAAAAAACTTAGCAAATGAAAGGAGAGGTTTGAAGAGAAGAGCTGAGAAGTATAGACTAAAAGAACAAAGCTAATTTTTCTCATATCCCTTCCAAATCTCTACCAAGGCCAAAGATTAGTCGTTTGGACTAGCCCAATGGCTAGAATATTAAAATAGAAAATTAATCAGGTTATAAACGGTAATTAAGCTCTTAATAGGCAAAAACTCAATGATTAAGCTTTCAACCGCTAGGTACTTAATTAATTAATTAATATTTAATATTTAATTAAATAGGATAATGGCTAATCAAATAAAAAAATGGTCGATAATTAATCTTGTTAAGCAACGTTCATTTTTAATTAAATAGGACAACAATTAATAAGAGAATGATCAAAAAATTAAAATAAGAAAAATAGGAAATTATACTACCCTATGTCATGACCACCATGGATAAGATCGTGCATGTGCAAGCCGGCCGCATACACGCGCGGCTCGCACACACGCATGTGAATGAACTAGAACAAGACAAAGTCTAAGAACAAGACTTTCAATATAAACTATTGTTTAGATCCTTTCTTATTTAATGTGGAGCTAAAAGAGATAATGTATTAATTATTTGAGGAAACAAAGAGATTTTGATGGAAGGAATTTACAGTGAAAGAAATTTAAGCTTTCCCTCCAAAAACATATACAAATTGATTGAATTACAATTGAGTCTCTCTAGAGTAACGAACTGGCAGTCTGATTCTCCTAGTCCATTCATCGAAGAAATCTGCAACTGTTCCATCTTTCGTTTGATTAATCTTGTGCAACAAAAGGGAAATTGACTCGAAGCACAACATCACAAATCCAATTATCTATCCAGAAGAGAGTTCTTTTAAGCGAGTTGAAATTACTGCCAGAAAAAACTCGTATTTCATGGATTACACAATTGAAAAGCATACAGCGCATGAAGTTGAAATAGACTTGATACTTCTCATTGACATTGAAGGTACTGGCATATAATCTAAAAGTATTTATGTGCAGCTCGAGTAACTAAATTGCGTCATGCTTGATCTGCGATAAACCAGATGGTCACTCGATAGGTCTTCCATATCACTATAGCCTATGGGCTGAGATTAGTTATTTTTTTGATAAAAAAAAAAAAAAAAAAGCAGGGAAATGAGTTAGACCCCGGGCGTGGCTATTCCCAGACGGTCCCCCAATCCCAGCCAAGGAATATTCGATACACGGCTGAGATTAGTTATTGTCATCATCTCTTTGGAGAAGCAGCAACAATCGTCCCACCCCAGCGCAGATCCATCACTGTCAAAGTGTAGAAGAGCAAGAGGACATCATCAGTATCAGAGCGAACAAACATGACAGAGTCCATGTACGTCTCTATTAGATTGTCATGTCTTCGTCATTGACTTCAGATTTCACCACAAAGCTGGGAAAAGCCATGGTTATGTCCCTGTGAATCAACCATAAACAAGCCAGTGAAGATGAGATGGAATTCGCTTTCAATTCTAGCACAAATAGGCAATCCAGAATGCACTTATAATGATAATAAATTTGTATAACAGGACCACAGATACCTCCATCTACAGAACTCTCTCTCTCTTCTTATATTAGCAAATTCATTTTCTATCTTGAGCAGGAGTGAGTTAAGCTAATGCATGGATCAGAAAATGAGACAACCATGTAGGACTGCAGGTGGATGCAAAGCATCTATATATATATGCTGAAAATTTGCATTATGATAGAGTGAAAAAAAAAGTAACCCAATATCCAGGGTACACATTAATAGAAGATGCAAAATGTCTTATATATGATTGCTGATAAGATTTTCAGATATAGGTCGCAGTTAATCAGTCACAACAGAATATTTGGGGAAATGTTAATGAAAGGTGCAGGCAAAAATAATTGTAAAAGAAATCAGAAAAATGTTAGAACAACGAAAACTGCAGGTTTGAGTCCATGAAAGTGGCATTCAAGGGTTGTAAAAAGAACTGTGATTGATGCAGATGAGTAGCATGAGCTCACAAACAAGTGCAGGTGAACCAGAAAATGCAAATTTGAGAGCAGAAATCATGGAATCACAACTTTTCACATTTCAAAAAACAGCCATGATGGCATGTGTCAGTTACTGATGGCCAAAGCCAACATATTACTCAAAACGATTTATGCTGCAAAACTGAGGCAAACTACAGTCTGCTTGTCCATCAAACTTGCAAAAAAGCTCAGTGTTGCCGTCAAGATCATCGTGGCCCGCAGTTGCTGTCGGCGCCGGAGTGCGCTCCTTCTGCTTGCTGGTGGTCCTATGGTTCCGGACCTGCAAAACAGAGGTTAGTGACCCGAGCCGGGAATTTCGGTGATGGCACTCCGACGATCAAGTCAGTGACGATTCAGGGAAACAGATCCTCCTGGTCGAGCCCCTCTTGATGGACTCCACGCTAGGAGGAGTGAGTAGTGTGAGAGTGGAGTGCAAGCGCGTCAAGAGAATGGTGACTGAGCTAGAGGGATTCTCTAGGTGGCCCTTCCTCCTTCCCTTGCCTAGGCTTTCTGGTGGTGCTTCACCCTTTGGTTGAGCTTGCACTTGTATTTGTATTTTTGTGTTTTGCATACCTCCCCCCTTCGGGGATGTCGAACGTTCTTTGTAGCCAAGGTGACTGTCACGCCCCGAATCCAGATCAAGGATCGGCTACGTGACCGGCCGCACAATCCTAGATATCTTCTAGAGATCATGCCAGGCCTAACTTTCAAATCTACAACCAAACAATAGTAAGGAAACAACTTTCCATAAAGATTAACAAAAAATAAAATACAAATAAAATATAAACTCAGGGATTAACACCTAAATCCTAGCTCCTCACTGACTGGTTCCAAAACCCAAATGATCTTCGATATCTGAAACAAAAATATAAGAAAACATGGATGAGCTACACAGGCTCAGTAAGTTATCAACACCTTCAATAAACATACACCAATATGCATCTAATAACAACAAGCATAATACATCATGCAACAAGATGTCCAGCAATATAATAATAATAACCCACGACCTGATGCAAATACGTACATTTAATGCGACCGACACAGACACGACACGACTATGGATGGCCAACCATTTACTTAACTCTCCTAGTCCCTCAGACTATGGCCACGATCGGCCCATGGCTCGCCCCGAAAGAGACTAGATCCTGTGTCACATACCGCTCAACAGTCATGTGCCAGCAATAGCCCTGCTGGAGGCCCAAAAGGAAAACTAGCTCTGAGTATCATACGAGAAACATGCATCCTCTACATGTGCCCGCCACGCATGGCTAAAATAAGGCAACTAGCTCCTGTGTCACGTACCGCTCAACGGTCATGTGCCAGCAATAGCCCTGCTGGAGGCCCAAAAGGAGACTAAGTTCTCGTATGATCATAGTCAGACTAGAGAGCACTCACACCATCACAATGCATCCACATCAACACGATGCACGCAATCCAAAGCAATTCCACAATGTACCCACACCAACATGATGCACGCAATCCAAAGCAATTCCACAATGTACCCATACCAACATGATGCACACAATCCAATGCAATCAAATGCAGATATATTACATATATCTACTAAATCATAAATATATACATATTGGCATACATATCAGAGGTCAAGATAACTTACTCAAGAGCATCCACCAACAACGTGCAGTTCAATTCCCTAGATCCAATCTTCCAGAGACAACGACGATCCTGAATCACAAATTAAAAAGAAATTATATATAAACTAAATTTTCTTGGAACAACCTTGTCCAACAGATCTTTTCCCCTTCTTCCCCTTTATTTAATATTATTAATATAATCATTATTATTATTATTTATTTATTTATTTATTTTCCAATGGGGTTTTTTTTTTTTTACTGGACCGGCCTAACCAAGAAATAGACCTAGCCCAACAGGGCATGGCTCGACCAAGTCTGGCCCAACGAGGCCCGGCCCAGCCAAGCCCAGCCCGGCACGCCCCGGCCCAGCCAAGCCCGGCCCGGCCCGGCCCAAACCGGCCCGGCCCAAAACAGGCTTGGCCCAGCCAAGCCTGATAAAAAACGAGCCCCCCTGTCCCCCTTCGGCCAGGCATTCGCCCGACCTCACGAGAGAAGCAGGGAGGATCGACGGCGATCCTCCCGTCCGACCGCCACGACGACCACGCCGGAGAAGGAAGAGGAGTCCGGCGGCGGCTTCCTCACTGCCGGCCACCGCCCAAGGCTTCAACGGAGAGGAAAATCAACCGGATTCTCCCCTCCGTCGAGCCGCACAAGCCCTCAACGCCCATACCAGGGAGAGAGAGGACTTACCGGCGAGAGGCGTCTCCGATCCCACGACCTCCGGCGAAGGGCGTTCCGGCGAGGGCAGGGCACTCGAGGAACCGTCGTCGCTCCACCACAGGAAGAAGCTCTCGGATCAACAGAGGTAATCCCCAGAGCCTTAAACCCGAGGAGAACCTTATCTCCCCCCCCTTCTCCGGCGGCAGCGTCGGATTTGTCCGGATTTCTCGCCGGAAAATCTGACCTGCCGAACCATAGGGATTTTGAACTGAAGTCGGCAAGGGCTGCCGACTTCAGCCCAAATCTGGCCCAAAAGGACCGGTCCTCACAGTGACCGTTGGGCGCTTGCCTCGGGATCTTCGCTAGGCTGGCAGGCGCGTGCGGTGGTGTCGCGTGCCGTGGACGGGACGCCTTTCCGAATTCGTGCTAAGGGAAGCTGTCATGTGTTCTGACATTCCTCCTTGTCGTCCCGTTCCGGAAAGCCTGGCAGTGCCTCGATCGGGGGGCCGCCGCCCCCGGGATTCGAATCTCCTGGTTAACTTCCTCTTTCGGGTGGTTCAGGTGGTTGGTGAAGAGCGTGGCGCTTCGATCGGAGGGTTCCTCCCCTTTCTGGTGCAAGTGAGAGCTGCGGGCAGTTATTACGACCTGATGGGTGTCTTGCTACATTCCTCGGGCGGCTCGCCGATGTCCTAGGATGGTGGTGCCGTCTCTCCATTCGCCGGTGTCTTTGCCCGAGCTGGAGGCTAAGCAGGAAAGGTAGAGCTCGATCTGGCAGGGCACGGCTCCGGCTCAGAGGGCTCGGCCTCGGAGAGACTCCATGTGGCGAAGGAGGGCTGAGCTCGACTCCGGGCCACAGGGCTCGATCTCGAGGGGCTCGATCTGGCGGAGGGTAGAGCACGGCTCCGGCTCAGAGGACTCGGCCTCGGAGAGACTCCACGTGGTGGAGGAGGGCTAAGCTCGACTCCGGGCCACAGGGCTCGATCTGGCGGAGGGCAGAGCGCGGCTCCGGCTCAGAGGGCTCGACCTCGGAGAGACTCCACATGGCGGAGGGCTGAGCTCGACTCCGGGCCACAAGGCTCGATCTCGAGGGGCTCGATCTGGGGGGCGCCGCTCGGCTCCGGCCTAAGCATCCCGGGCTCGCAGGGCCGACCTGGCGGAGGATGGAGCTCGGCTTCGACGGGCTGCCCCCTTACACTGAGGGAGCTCAGCCCGGCGAAGGAGCCCGAGTGGAGTATCTGACGTGGCGTCTGACAGCTACTCCACATCAGCGATCGTGCCACATCATTTGCCCCCCACTCCCGAGGCCCGTTAGTGCACGGCGCTCGGGTCGAAGGGAGTAATTGCGTCGCTGACATGGAAAGGTGAAGATCTGGTGCAATTATACCATGATCGCCGGCGCTTCGCGGGACGGTTTCCCAGGCCATTGCCCGAGCGCCACGTGGCCACGTCCGATGAGTAGTTATTGCTGGTACAGAACCCAAAGCGGCCGGGATGCTTTTCTCACCGATGGCTGGCACGTGGCGAGAATCCGTTGGCGGAGAGGTTGTAACGGTACGGATGCGCCGGGTCGCTTCGAAATGAAAAGAGATTTTTATCCAAAACATCTATTCTTTCGAATCCTTCGCGCCCGCTGCAGTACTCAGGCTTCCCCTTCTTCTTAATTGCCTCAGTCCCCCTAAGGAACCAGGTTAGTCCTCCTTCTCTTCTTCTTCCCATCACGGTAGGGTTCCTCCTCTGAGTCTAAGGCCTTCCCCCGATCGAGTCTGTCCTTTCTGCTCCTTGGATTCCTGGCTTCTTCTTCCTTTGAAGATGCCTCGTTTTCGTCCATCCACCAATCCGAACGAAGCCGGTCCTTCTCGACCAAGGATGCCATCTTCCTCCTTTGATGAGGAGGGGGATGGGGAGTGCTTCAAGTTCAGTAGGAGGCGTCCTCCTGGCCCCGTATCTATTAGAGAACCAGGGGCCGGTCCTTCTCATTCTTCTCGTCTTCCTCCCCTACCCGAACCTGTTTCCGAGTCTGTCCGGTCAACAGGTCCCAGTGGGATCGCTTCGACGATTCTACTGTGGAGCTGGGGACCATCCAGGATGTCTACGACATCCTCACTATGTTCGACTTCTGATTCCCCAACCAGGGGACAGGGTCACTTCGAGTAGCCCAGGCCGGATCGCCTTTTATGAGGAGACCTTTTCGGGAGGGCTCCGGTTCCCCTTCCATCCCTTCTTTATATCTGTGCTGAGCAATTACCGTCTGGTCCCTGCTCAGCTAGTCCCGAACGCTATTAGGACCATCTTCTCCTTCATCGTACTCTGCCACTTTCACGGGTTCTTCGCCTGCTTTTCCTTGTTCAGGGCGTTCTTCACCCTGAAGCGCCACCCCATCGAGGACAGGTGGTGGTCCTTGTCTTCTTGCCTGAAGGGCATCAAATTTGAACTCCCCTCTTCCATCAAGGGATGGAAGAGCAAATTTTTCTTTGCCACGGTTGAGGGGGTTGACTAGGTCTGAAGTGATCCGGATCAGTCCCCCAACCGAATCTCTGTAGTCGATGCGGCTGACCAAGATGACTACGAGCAGCTCCGCACCGCCCAGGTTCCTTCCCTTGAGGTCCTGCTGTCAGAGCAGAACCTTTTCGATGCCAGGGTTGACCCAACGAGAGGGTTGGGTGAGTCCGGCTCAGGTCTTTCTTTCCTCTGTGCTTTCATACTGTCCCATCTGAGCTCTAACCATTGCATGATCTGCATGCAGGAATGATCTTCACGGAGAGCGACCTATTGGCGATCACCAGGAAGAGGCCGCCAACTGGGCTGGCCGATGAGCCTCCACCGAGACGGGCCTGGGGCGAGAGTGCGTCGGTGGCCGCTCCAGCAGTGCTGGTTGCCCCGAATATGAGGGAAGCCGAAGTTGCCCCTGCACCAGTAGAGAGGGCGACGTCCGCGGCGCCAGGGCCAAATCAGTGGGCAGTCCGGAAGCTTCCTGAGAGGCCCAGGCAACAGGAAACGGCCCCTGCCCTGAAGCCTGAAGTGGTTGTCCGGGCTAGGGCCGCAGCTACCGGCACCGTGTCCCCCAGCTCCCCGAGCCCGGCTGCGACTGAGGTCGAGGGGGAGGTTCGAGTTAGGGCTGGGCCCATGATTGAGGCGTCGCCTGAGAAGGTGCCGGGCCCACAGCCCGCTCCTGGGGGCTCCGTTGTTGGTGGAGTGAGTGACCCTACTCTCAGGGAGAGCAGGAAAGAGGAGGCGCGGCGCCGGCTTCCGTTCAGACTGGGACCGGAGAGCTCTCTGCTCCGGAATAACACACTGGCCGAGCGCATGATGGATTTCTCAATCCAGGCATGCGACCGGCAGGGGATGGCAGGTCAGCGGCTGGGGGATGTGATTGGCAACATCTTCCTCAAGCTCTTCTCGTTAAGCGATCCTGCCTCTTTTGCCTCTCTTCTTTTTTTCTTTTGTTTTTTTAACTAACTTTTTGCACGATGCAGATCGGTGCTGAGGCCCTCTTCATAAGGGACTGCTTCCAGAACTGGCAGAGGGACGACCAGCAAAGGGTAACAGAGGTCGAGTTGCTGAAGGCTAACCTGAAGGAGAGAACCGACACGAATAGGGTGCTCGGTCAGAAGGTCAAGGACCTCGAGAAGAAGCTCGCCGACTCTGAGGGGCGAGCAAAGGAGCTCCAGGAGGGCCTCAACCAGGAGCGGGGCCGGTCGAAGAAGAAGGTCGAGGAGCTTGCTGATGCTGAGAGAAGGCTGGGGCTATTCAACGCCGAGGCAGTCCGGCAGAGGGAGATTGCTCGATCTCTTCAGACCGAATTGGCGGCGGTGAAGGAGAAGTTGGCCGCGGTTGAGAGGGTGGCAGAGTCGGCCAGGGGGGAAGCCGCCGAGGCAAGGAAGGATGCTAAGGAGGCAGTGGCTAGGTACAGAGCCTTAGAGGAGTTCATCTCCAAGATTCATCAAACGGCGTTGGACTCCTTTTTCAAAGGCTTCATGTACCTGCGTGGCCGAATTGAGGGGTTCGTTCCTGACGAGGGCCGCAGCCGCCTCAGTTACCCACAAGCCTTGGACATGGAGTCGGACCCGGAAGCGGTCGTCGAGGAAGCGGCTACTCCCGAAGCTTCTCCGTCAGCTGAAGCCGAAGCCGGGCCACTTGAGGCCGGAGCTACCCAACCGGGGGTCCCCGAGAATGGGACCTCGCAGCCTCACAGCCCTACTGGGGGGCTGGCCGGAGCGGAGTAGCCTTCCTTCTATTTTTGTATTTGGTCTGGGTCGCCCAGCATGTCGGGGGCCCAAAGATGCTTGTAAACACCTGTAAATGAAGTAGAAATTTTCTTGCCATCTGTCCCCGAGCTTCAGTTAACTCTTCTCTTCTCTCTTTTCTTTCTCTCTTTTTTTTTTTTGGAGCTTGCAGCGAGATCATAGAGAAAGGTCTGGTCTTGTCCAGGGCTTGATCTTCAAGCTCCAGTGTTGGCGAGGCGAGCTCGGGACTTTGGCAGTTTGAAAGCAGCTAGGCTCTAAGATTTGCTGGCCGAAGAGCTGGGCCCCAGTCCAGGTTGCCCAAGAGCTGGGCTCAGGTCTTGGTGTCTTGGAGCTAGGCTCGAAGACTTCTTGGCTGGAGAGCTGGGCCCCGGTCCAAGGGTTGCCTAAGAGCTGGGCTCAGGTCTTGATGTCTTGGAGCTAGGCTCGAAGACCTTCTTGGCCGGAGAGCTGGGCCCCGATCCAAGGGTTGCCTGAGAGCTGGGCTCAGGTCTTGTCTTGGAGCTAGGCTCGAAGACTTGCCATCCGAAGAGCTGGGCCCCGGGTCTTGTTCTCCTGAGAGCTGGGCTCAGGTCTTTATGTCTTGGAGTTAGGCTCGAAGACCTCTTGGTCGGAGAGCTGGGCTCCGGGGTTGTTGGTGTCTTGGAGTTGGGCTCGAAGACATCTTGTCCGGAGAGTAGGGCTCCGAAGTTGTTGGTGTCTTGGAGATGGGCTCGAAGATATCTTGGCCGGAGAGCTGGGCTCCGGAGTTGTTGGTGTCTTGGAGCTGGGCTCGGAGACATCTTGGCCGGAGAGCTGGGCTTCAGGGTTATCGGTGTCTTGGAGTTGAGCTCGAAGACATCTTGGCCGGAGAGCTGGGCTCCGGAGTTGTCGGTGTCTCGGAGTTGGGCTCGGAGACATCTTGGCCGGAGAGCTGGGCTCCGGGGTTGTCGGTGTCTTGGAGCTGGGCTCGAAGACATCTTGGCCGGAGAGCTGGGCTCCGGGGTTGTCGGTGTCTTGGAGCTGGGCTCGAAGACATCTTGGCCGGAGAGCTGGGCTCCGAAGTTGGTGTCTTGGAGCTGGGCTTGAAGATATCTTGGCCGGAGAGCTGGGCTCCGAAGGTGTTGGTGTCTTGGAGCTGGGCTCGAAGACATCTTGGCCGGAGAGCTGGGCTCCGGGGTTGTCGGTGTCTTGGAGCTGGGCTCAAAGACATCTTGGCCGGAGAGCTGGGCTCCGGAGGTGTTGGTGTCTTGGAGCTGGGCTCGAAGACATCTTAGCCGGAGAGCTGGGCTCCCGAGTTGTCGTTGTCTTGGAGCTGGGCTCGAAGATATCTTGGCCGAAGAGCTGGGCTCCGGAGTTGTCGGTGTCTTGGAGCTGGGCTCGAAGACATCTTGGCCGGAGAGCTGGGCTCCGGAGTTGTCGGTGTCTTGGAGCTGGGCTCGAAGACATCTTGGCCGGAGAGCTGGGCTCCGGAGTTTTCGGTGTCTTGGAGCTGGGCTCGAAGACATCTTGGCCGGAGAGCTAGGCTCCGGAGTTGTCGGTGTCTTGGAGCTGGGCTCGAAGACATCTTGGCCGGAGAGTTGGGCTCCGGAGTTGTTGGTGTCTTGGAGCTCCGGAGTTGTTGGTGTCTTGGAGCTGGGTTCGAAGACATCTTGGAGATTTTCCTGCAAGGAAGATATCTATTCGTGCAAAAGAAAATCTTTATTATTACTGGAAGAAAGTCTTACATTATTGATAGTATCTTCTCAGATTGCAGGCATTTCATGTTCGAGAAAATCTGACGCCGTCGAGATCCTCAAGGTAGTAGGCCCCATATGAGAGGACCTCGGCCACCTTGTAGGGGCCTTCCCAATTTGGCGAGAGTTTGCCGCACTCCCGAGGTTGAGACGCTTCGGCTCGGCGCAACACCAAATCCCCGGGTCTGAAGACCTTTGGCCTCACTTGTGCATTGTAGTACCGGGCCACTCGTTGCCGGTATGCCGCCATCCGGAGCCGGGCTTTGTCCCTGGATTCTTCGAGGAGGTCTAGGTTGAGTAGGAGATGTGCCGAGTTATGTGCTTCATCGTATTGCTGCACCCGTAGCATGGGCACGTCGAGCTCAACCGGAATGATGGCCTCGGATCCGAAGACAAGGCTGAAGGGCGTCTCATTAGTCGCCGTCCTGGGCGTTGTGTGGTAGGCCCACAGGATGCTTGGAAGTTCTTCCGTCCACCTGCCTTTGGCTTGATCCAACCTGGTTCTGAGCCCTTGGAGGATGGTCCGATTGGTCACCTCAGCCTCCCCGTTTGTCTAGGGGTGAGCTACCGAGGTGAAGTGGTGTTGAATGCCGTGCTCCGCACAGAACCCTTCGAACTCCCGGTTGTCGAATTATCGGCCGTTATCGGTGATGATGCAGTGAAGGAGTCCGAAACAGCAGATAACGGACTTCCAGAAGAATTGGCGAACATTAGCTTCGGTGATCCGAGCTAGTGGCTTCACTTCGACCCACTTGGTGAAGTAGTCGATTGCCACCAGCAGGAATCTCCACTGTCCAGATGCAGGGGGAAACGGTCCTAGGATGTCCATTCCCCACTGAGCAAAAGGCCAAGGAGATGAGAGTTGGGAGATCGGCGCTACCGGCTGGCGCTGTATGTGGGCATGGCGCTGGCATTTGTTGCACTTTCTGACGAAGTCGGTTGCATCTTCCCTCATAGTCTCCCAGAAGTACCCCTGGCGAAGCGCTTTATAAGCCAGTGTTCTCCCTCCCACGTGGTTCACACAGAGGCCGTCGTGTATCTCCTGGAGCACGAAAGTTGCCTCTGCGAGCCCGAGGAATTTCAAGAGCAGGTAGGAATAAGACCGACGGTAGAGCTGGCCTTCCATCAGAACGAACCGAGAGGCCTTCTTCTTGATGAGGCCCGCTTCCGCACGGTCCTCGGCAAGGTGCCATCAGTGATATATCTGATGTACCTATCCATCCAGCTTGGCTCGGGGGTGACTTGGTGCACCTCCTCTGGGCCTTCATAGCTTGGATTCTCAAGATACTCGATGTAGGCACGCCCTAATGATGAGTCTGGAAGGGTCGCGAGCCTCGACAGTGCATCTGCACGCGCGTTCTCCCCTCGGGGGACGTGGGAGATGGTAAGACGTCGGAAGCCTGCCATGCTGGAGCGGACCTGGTCCAGGTACTTCACCATCTAGGGGTCTCTAGCCTCATATTCCCCGGAGACTTGCCCGATAACCAGTTGGGAGTCGGTAAAGACTTTCAAGTTTTTCACGCCCAGCTCACGGGAGACTTTCAGACCCGCGAGGAGCGCCTCGTACTCCACCTGGTTATTCGTCGCGACGAACTTGAAGCGGAGAGCACACTCCATTACCACCCCATCATTGTTGGCGAGGATGAGGCCTGCTCCGCTTCCGCCGGAGTTGGATGCACCATCCACATAGAGGATCCAAGGATCCTCCTCTGGTTCGGGCTCCGTTTGGAGCTCCGTTACTATCTGCTCTGGTTCCTCCGCGAGGCCGGTGCATTCGACCACGAAGTCAGCTAAGACTTGGGCCTTCTGCGAAGAACTCGGCCGATATGCTATATCGAACTCGTTGAGGAGCAGAGACCACTTTGCCAATCTCCCGGAGGTTTCAGGGCAGCTAAGTATGGCCCTCAGCGGCTGGTCCGTCACGACCGTGATTAGGTGTGCTTAAAAATAGGGCCTGAGGCGCTTAGTAGACATTATTAGTGCAAAAATGAGTTTCTCGGAGCGAGTATACCTAATCTCCGCATCACGAAGGATTTTGCTGGTGTAGTACACCGGCTTCTGGGATCCGTCCTCGTTTGCGCGGACAAGGACCAAGCTGACGGCTCCAGGTGTAACTGCCAAATAGAGTAGAAGTTCCTTCCCTCCTTCTGGCCTGGAAAGTAGCGGGGGAGAAGCCAGGAACTCCTTCAGCTCCTCGAAGGCTGCCCTGCATTCCTCCGTCCAGGTGAAGTCGTGCATCTTGCGCAGCGCCTCGAAGAAGGGAAGGCAGCAATCGACCGACCTCGAGATGAATCGGCTCAGGGCGGCAATACGCCTCGCCAGGCGCTGGACCTGCTTCTTGGACGTCGGGTGCTCCATGTCGACGATCGCCTGGACCTTCTTCGGGTTCGCTTCGATGCCCCTCTGAGTGACCATGAAGCTGAGAAATTTTCCTGCTGCCACTCCGAATGCGCACTTCGCCGGGTTCAGCTTCATCTGGTGTTGCCAGAGGTTGTAGAAGGCTTCGGCGAGGTTGGCAATGTGATCTGAGCTCGGCTTGCTCATGACAAGCATGTCGTCCACGTACACCTGCATGTTCTGGCCAATCTAATCTTTGAAGACCTTATTGACCAGGCACTGGTAGGTGGCGCCAGCATTCTTTAGACCAAAAGGCGTCCGGATCTAATTGTATCCGAAAAATGCATCCATGAAGGAGAGCAGCTTGTGTCCCGAAGTGGCATCCACCAGCTAATCTATCTTCGACAGAGGGAAGCTATTATTCGGGCATGCCTTGTTGAGGTCGGTGTAATCTACACAGATCTTTCATTTGCCGTTATTCTTTTTCACCATCACCACGTTCGCCAACCAGCTCGGATATTGCACTTCCCGAACGAAACCGGCGGCGAGGAGTTTGTCCACCTCGTTGATGGTTGCCTCTCTCAGGGGCAAAGCTCCTCTTCTTCTGCCGGACTGGCCTGTGCTTCGGATCAATGCTCAACTTATGGGTGATGATGTCAGGGGAAATACCTGGCATGTCCGCCGCTGTCCAGGCGAACACGTCTGCGTTTGTTCGTAGGAACTCCAACAGCTGAGCCCTCTCCTCCTTAGGTAGCTGGGCTCCAATCTGCACCGTCTTCGCAGGATCATTTCCGAGCGGGTAAGAGAGCAAACGTTCGACTGGGCCTCCCCTGGGATCTTGAACTCTTTGGTCGAGGTCGTCCGTCTTGGGGTCGTCCTCGGGGGCCTTGGCCCCAGGAACGGTTTGGAAGCAGTGCTGCACCGGCTGGGGTGCTTCCCTTATCTCCCCGACACCGTAAGGAGTTGGGAACTATACAAGTAGCCTCCTAGTGGAGACAACGGCGTCAAGCAGGTTGAGTCCGGGTCGGCCCAGGATCACGTTGTAGGCTGAAGGAAGCCTAACAACCGTGAAAGTCATCATGACGGTGCTCTGCCGGGGTGGGGTCCCGGCAGTAACTGGAAGAGTAACTTCTCCCTCCACCCTTACAGAATCACCTGTGAAACCGACAAGGGGTGTGTGTACATGTTTAAGTTGAGCATGAGAAAGATTCATCCTGGAGAAAGCATCGTAGAAAAGCACATCTGTGGAGCTTCCACTATCAACCATGATGCATTTTACAGGATGCTTTGCGATCGTCATCTCGACGACCACGGCATCATTATTTACATTTTTTCCTCCGTCTTCTCCTTCCCTGATAAAGGAGAGTACATTTTTAGAATACCCTGCCCCCTGGGCCTTCTTGGTGGCACGCTCGGCCCCCCAGCATATCATCCCCACCGGCTTCTCGGTAGGATGGTTGTCGACTGCTGGAACCGGTGGGAAAGCAATGAGCGCCTAGGGTTCTGCTCGAGGTCTGCCCCCCACAAACCTTCCGAGGTAGCCCCTCTTGATGAGCTCTTCGATTTTTCACTTAAGGTTGCGGCATTCCTCGGTGTCGTGGCCGTGGTCGCGGTGGAAGCGGCAGTACTTTGTCTTGTCACGGCCAGAGGATGGCTTCATCGGTGGCGGGCGCCGTAGGTAGGTCTCACCTTCGATCTCCATGAGGATCTTCGTCCTCGGGGCGAGGAGGGAGGTATAACTCTCCTCGGGAACGGGAGCGCCTCTCGGCCGTGATCCCTGCCGGGAGCTTCGAGCTAGGGGTTTCGGCTTCCGCACCCCAGATGTCTCGGCGGGGGTTGACTTCTTCAGGGGCTTCCTATCGAGCTCCCGCCTCGTATGATTCGCCTCCTCGGCACGGATGTACTGAGCCCGGAGGAGCTCGGAGTAGGTCCTCGGGGGCTTCTTGTCGATTGAGTAGGTCGGGCGGGAGGTTCTGAGCCCTCGCTTCAGAACCAGCATGGCAACCGGCTCCTTAAGGTTGTAGATCTCTAACACGGCAGCCTTGAAGCGAGCCACATAGTCCCGCAGTGGCTTGCGGTCCTGCTGCCTGATGGAGAAGAGGTTGTCTGCCTCCCGTGGCATTTTTCGATAGGCATCAAAGTGGGCCACGAACTTCTGCCCCAGCTGGACGAAGAAATTAATGCTCTCTAGCTTCAAACGGGTGAACC
This sequence comes from Areca catechu, assembly GCA_021397845.1. Classification (NCBI taxonomy): domain Eukaryota; kingdom Viridiplantae; phylum Streptophyta; class Magnoliopsida; order Arecales; family Arecaceae; genus Areca; species Areca catechu. The sequence goes on along the minus strand of CM038051.1, from coordinate 13,073,568 downwards.
ACACCCGGACTGCCTTCCGGAGAGTAGCAGGAAAGGCGATCCACAAGAGTGTGTCGGTGGCCCCCTGGACCCTCATAAGGGCCCGGTAGCTTTCCAAGTGGTCCAGGGGGTCGATGGTCCCATCGTAAGGATCCACCTGCAGCATGCGGAACCAACCCGGGATCGGCTCCTCTTGGATTTCCTGGAAGAACGGGAGACGGGTGTCATAGCCTGCTGGCTCACTAGTGGAGCCCGGTAGATTGGCAAACTGGCGGGATAATTTTGCCAGCTTGCGGTCATGCTCCTCCAGGCATTTTTCTGCCATGCGCCTGATGGCTTCACAGTAGATCCCTCCGTCGAAGGAGACGCAGAAGGTGACATGGGTGCCTGGTGCCCATGGCGGGGGGTTTTGCCCTTTCTACCTCGACGGGGTTTAGATGCTGCCTGCTCGAGGTTTGGTGAGTAGCTCTCCCTGTCGGTAGACCCGGCTTGTTATCTTTTTGCCGGAGTTTGATGGCTACCCCGGTTGTCAGTGATGGCCCGCGGCTATGAAGGCCTTCCTTGGAAGGAATGCAGGCTGTCGCGGGGGGCTGCGGCATGTGCCGCAGGGGTCCCTATCTACTGGTAAGTGGCCAAGGACCGGTGCTGATGTTGAAGCTGACGCACTACTGTGGCAAGGATCTGCATCTGTTGGGTGAGTGCGGCCAACTGGGATTTCGGCGGAGGTGGTTAAACTGGAGCGGATGGCTCCGCCTCTGGGTCGCGCGGGTTTCCTCGGGAGGGGGAGTCCCCTGCACGGCTGGTGAAAACCTCTCTCATCCTTGTCGTCACCATCCTTCCGTCAGACTGCTTGTAAAAAAGGGGGGGTTAAAGGTGGATCAGAGATCGCTTATTTCCCTCCTTCCTGGTGCACCAATCTGTTGCCCCCAAGATCGTCGTGGCCCGAAGCTGCTGTCGACGCCGAATTGTGCTCCTTCCATTTGCTGGCGGTCCTGTGGTTCTGGACCTGCAAAACAAAGGTTAGTGACCCAGGCCGGGAATTCCGGCGGGGGCACTCCGATGGTCAAGTCAGTGACGATCCAGGAGAACAGATCCTCCTGGTCGAGCCCCTCCTAATGGACTCCATGCTAGGAGGAGTGAGTAGTGTGAGAGTGGGGTGCAAGCGCGTCAAGGGAATGGTGACCAAGCTAAAGGGATTCTCTAGGTGGCCCTTCCTCCTTCCCTTGCCTGGGCTTTCTGGTAGTGCTTCGCCCTTCGGTTGAGCTTACACTTGTGTTTGTGTTTTTGTGTTTTGCATACCTCCCCCCTTCGAGGGTGTCAAACGTTCTTTGTAGCCATGGTGACCGTTGGATGCCTGCCTTGGGATCTTCGCTGGGCTGGCAGGCGCGTGCGGTGGTGTCCCGTGCCGTAGACGGGATGTCTTTCTGGATTTGTGCTAAGAAAAACTGTCATGTATTCTGACATTCCTCCTTGTCGCCCCGTTCCGGGAATCCTGGCAGTGCCTCAATTAGGGGGCCGCCGCCCCCCGGATTCGAATCTCCTGGTTGACTTCCTCTTTCGGGTGGTTCAGGTGGTTGGTGAAGAGCGTAGCGCTTCGATCAGAGGGTTCTTCCCCTTTCTGGTGCAAGTGGGAGCCGCGGGCAGTTATTACGGCCTGGTGGATGTCTTGATGCGATTCTCAGGCAGCTCGCCGGCGTCCTAGGGTGGTGGTGCCGTCTCTCCGTTCGCTGATGTCTTTGCCCGAGCTGGAGGCTGAGCAGGGAAGGTTGAGCTCGATCTGGCAGGGCGCGGCTTCGGCTCAGAGGGCTCAGCCTCAGAGAGACTTCACGTGGCGAAGGAGGACTGAGCTCGACTCTGGGCCACAGGGCTCGATCTGGCGGAGGGTAGAGCGCGGCTTCGGCTTAGAGAGCTCGGCCTCGGAGAGACTCCACGTGGCGGAGGAGGGCTGAGCTCGACTCCGGGCCACAGGGCTCGATCTCGAGGGGCTCGATCTAGCGGAGGGCAGAGCGCGGCTCCGGCTCAGAGGGCTCGGCCTCGAAGAGACTCCACGTGGCGGAGGAGGGCTGAGCTCGACTCCGGGCCACAGGGCTCGATCTGGGGGGCGCCGCTCGGCTCCGGCCTAAGCGTCCCGGGCTTATGGGGCCGACCTGGCGGAGGACGGAGCTCGGCTTCGACGGGCTACCCCCTTACACTGAGGGAGCTCAGCCCGGCGAAGGAGCCCGAGTGGAGTATCTGACGTGGCGTCTGACAGCTACTCCATGTCAGCGATCGTGCCACATCACTCAGGGAGAATAATAGAATCTTTGTTAACATATAAGAAAGAAAATAAAGACAACATTGCAAATTGGAATGAAAATCAGTCAATTGGTTGGAAGCTCGCACATTTCACCATGTCTGATCCACAATACAAAAAAAATTGTCTTGAATAATAAGATAAAACAAGACCTAGGAGAGGTCAAGACATTTTAAAATAGATCATTCAAGACCTCTATGGCTTGCTGAAGTAGATAGTCTTTGCCATGGTAAATCAAGTTAATGGTTCCTTTTTCCTAATTATCAAACATTACATGTTGGAATTTCCAAGGAAACTTAGGCTAATTCTCTCGCTTGGCTCGGCAAGATAATTTCACTGATGATGTAGCCGGATTCTCATTACATCCAACAGTTAAAAGACAGGCAGTGGATGAATGAAGTTTTCATGCAAGTTTGTAAAACTATCATGTCATACTCCTGTAATCTTGGAAATATAATGCTCGGGCAAGGCAAAAGTGTGCAAGAACTATAACAAAAAATATTCCAACATATAAAACTTAAGCCATGATCCACCGCACACAAAACCATAGAATACCATTGTATCTAATTGAATGAAAAGGATTAACGTTCTAGAACATGTTGCAATTTTTTTTAAAAAAAAAGATTTCCACAGATATTACAAGATATTAAAGGTTTTACATTATCTGAAAATTTAAATTAAAATCAACTAATTCATGTAATGAAACTCGAGCATCAGTAGCTGCAAAGACAAATGTCATATCTAGACATATTCAAGAAAACCAGCAATTCCAGGGAATTAATATTGAAATGTAGATCAATAGGCTACTCTCCATGACCATTTGAGTTCTTGTAGCTACATAGTACTAATAATTATCATATATCACATATCAGGAAACAAAATGCTCTCAGACAAAATTAAATCACGTATGAACTTGACAAGATAATAAACTAAGCAGGATAATATCGGAAATTATTAGTTATAAGGGACAGGTAAGACCATGCAATATGGAAATTCAGTCTAAGGCTCACTTTAAGTATGGAAGAGTCATGTTCCGCAACAAAGATGGATTTTTGTTAACAAACACCTTCCATTCATCAAGATCTATCATTCCATCACCTTTTAAATCTACCTGACCAAAGGTCTGTAGAGGTAAAGCAACATGAAAATTAGATACTCCAAACAAAAGCAACAACTGCATATAGTGTAGTCCAATTAACATATGGTATATGTGAAATTAAAAAGAATCTGTTTCACCTTATCAACAATTTGTTCCACAACTTCATCTGAAAGACACAAATCTGATTCTTTCAAAAGAGCCACCACCATCTCCTTCAACTATTGAAAACATTAAAAAATGGCAACAAAACTCTCCTTAGATGACAACAAATGCATGATAACATATTTGAAATGAATTCTTCATATAGATTATAAGAATTTTCTGGAGTGGAATGAGCTTAGATTGTTAAGTATTAAATATAGACATGAAGTTTAAAAGAACACTAGTTCAGTCAAAGGAAGTTTACTGAATTATGTAATAACAAATTTGATATGCAGCAAGCTTTATCCTAGTTATATTGGCATGGGTGGTACATATAAGAAAAAATATCCACAGATTTCAGAATTTTTGACAATTAGTTTTCAACCTGACTAATACTTCATGAATCAGCAGAAACTTTCTTGACAAGCTAATTCCAAGGAGGAGACAGACCTGACATCATACCATAGATACTGATTTGCTGGATCCCTCACCTCTGATGATCCACTTAGATCTTAAACCAACCATCTCCACAGTCTATGAAACTAAAGGATATAAACGGCATTTTTCCTTCCAAATCCAACATATGGCTTATTGAAACACATAATACAAATAGTAAATTCATATATCAACCTCTTGTCATTATCCCTTTAGCTATTTTCCTCTTGTGCCCCTCCACCTATTCACCATTTCTATTTTTTTTATCCTCTCTTTGCTCTTCCATTTCTTTTCTTTTTGGCTTTCCTAAGATGATATCAAGCAAAAACCATAGAATTAGCCTTCTACCATTTTTTATGTCTTTTGTACGTTCCAGGCTTGTCTCTTATATTAAAAAGAAAAAGAAAAATTAAATAGAAAGGGAAAAAAGGCACCCCCATCTCATCATAGCAAGAATAAGTTCTTCCATGTGCACTGATTGAAGGAAAATGCCAAGTATCCTAAAGAATGAAACCAATGAGCAGTGCTCTGATGTATTAGTATACAGTTTGAGGCTTTGAGCAGCTATTTAAGTGATCACGTTTTCAGCTTGCAGCTTGGTTTAATTTGGTGAACATATCACATTGGACCAATGCAGTCCTCATGTAGGCAGGCTCCATCAAGCGCTGCAAACCGCCCCCCCGCCCCCCCCCCCCCCCTCCCACCTAAAAAAAAAAAAAAAGAAAAGAAAAAAAAAAGGAAAAAAAAAGAAGGGGGTATATGCAGCCCAGACACATGATGAAGATTGTGATGATGAATTATTGTCTAATAAGTCACTTTTCAAAAAAGTTGACTTTTGAGGGTGTTTTTGAAGAATAGTCTAAGCACTATGTGTTTTGATTACATGGTAGATGTTTAAACTTAGATATATGCAGTGCATCCTTATAGTCCCTAATTCTAAATACTTCATGTTCTTGAAAAATGGTAGCATGGTGCTATATATTTTCGGAAAAATAGTAGCCTAGATACTATGAGTTTTGTTCATCATCATATAATTGGTAAAGTTGTTTTTGCATTATCTTATTTTAAATTTAAGATTTCTTTTATTTTTGAATCTCAAACAAGTGGATGTGTATAACTACATTCTCATTTATTTTTGAATATCTTCTTACCTATATCTAATTTCCACTTAGTCTTATTTATTTTGATAGATTTTATTTATTTGTTAAATATATTTGTAGCACCAACAACATATGCATCCGCATAGACTTCCAGCATGCTATTACCACTTTTTATTATCTTTCTAATAAGTTAAATTACATTAATGCTATTGTGCATAGGTACCTATAATGATGACAGTCCTTTCAAACAAAATAAAGGAGGCTCCATTTCATTAGCTTTACTCAAAGAACACCACTGTTTTAAAAGTAACTTTCCTAAAGTTATGGGTGGAGTATTGACATGCCGGCTTTGTGTCTATTACACGTGGAAGTATTTTGTTGCTTCCCGGAACTAAAAATTTGAGTTGTTTTGTTGCTAAAAGAACTTTCCATCTCTTGAGACTAGTGAAAAGTCCTTCCTGAGTGCCCGTCTGTATTAAAAAAAAAAAAGAAAAAAAAAAAGAATGAATGAAAGAAAGAAAGAAAGAAAATAATCCTTCATCCCTAGGTTGCAAATCAGTACTCAGTTTTGATGACCCAATGAATTACTTATTACATGTTCAAAGGTGTCGACAACAAAACATGGTAGCAGAATTCGTGGTGATTTATTTCTTGAAGAATGATATTACACTGTAAAGCAGTCAGATTGATTCCAAATAATGAGAATCCAAAGCTAATAATAACTTTTGTTACTTAATCACCATGAATTCCAGAGAGGACAATTTACAAGCTATTGTTTGAGCAGCCAAGGAAATTTGGGAACAGCTTATAAGACTCTGTAACTCATTAAGAGAAAAGGCTATATATGGTAGTTGTTTCAGCAGTACAATGTCTCATGAAATCTTAACAATTATCTTTGATAAATTTCTGAACTTCTTGAAGTGTCTAAGGTTTCTTCATTTTCAGACATACCACAATTAAATTCTTCTATCATTTTCTGGTGAATGTTTGATCATTATCAACTGAGGTTATGGTGCCAAAAAAAAAAGGGAGAGAGAGAGATATATTGTACCACAGATGGCAAGAGATACTGTGTACAGAGGACCACAGGTTATGGAATACAAAGTTCAAACCATGGTCTACAATGCCCCTTTGTCATGAAAACACTTGCTAGATTTTCAAAGATGGTGGAGCATGGGATCCATTATCATTCGGAAGCTAACATGATTTTATTATCAGGACCAGTACTGACCAAGCTAAGATTATTATGGTAGCCACCTACTCAATACTGAATATCCAGAATTACCAAAAACCATAAAACAAAAAATGGAAACAAATGAATAAAATTAGTAACTACAATTACCTCATCACGTTCGATGTATCCTGTCTGCCTCAAGTCATACAATCTAAATGCAACTGCCATAAATAAACCACGAATTTGTGAGTTATAAACCAACCAGAGTCATTTTAAAATATCAAAAGTTTAATGAGAAACTTGCTGGAACCAAAGGTGACACATTCTGAACTCCCATTTGAGAACTGCCAATAAAAAGGATGAAAATCTGACAGATCAAATCTACTGCTAGAATCCAAGGCAATACATAGTTCTATTAATATCAAAGCTTATAAGTTATATTGGCTAAGAAAATGAATTGGATATCAATAAATCTAAGTCATAATGATGGAGATCATACATGCAATTTTATCTTCTTCTGGAGCATCAGGGTGAAAAATGCTAAGTGATCTAACAAATTCTCCAAATTCAATAACCCCGTTGCGTTTGACATCAAACAAGTCAAATACCTGAAGAAATTGCCAAGATAATATAAGAAATATATGGTACTCTTAATAGGCTGCCATGAACAAAACTTTCCATCACCCATTACAGAAATCAATACTCTACCACATGCTGACACTAATAGGACATGAGTGTTCAAAAATCTCTGCCATCTCTCGTAGCTCCAAATAGGTACATTTGTGGAAATTATCCAAGATGTGACTACTTTAAATCCAAAGAGAAACCCATTACACAGGATGAAATCTCACTGTGTAACCCTCACATCACTTCTTTGGCAATGGAAGTATGCATCTTTCGTTTCCTTCATTCCAGAATGAAATGAAACAACTACAGTTTTTGACTTCCCATTTTATGCGAGCTACTGTGGGTTGCATGGGTCAGTGGGCACCTGTCTTTCTATGACGGGCTAATCTGGAGTACACTGACCAGGCTTCTTACAAGGAAGAAGGCTACTACTTTGATGGGCCACCAACGATACTTTGTTTTTCTCTGCACTTGCTTTTTTTACCCTTTAATTGATGAAGAAGACTTAAAGAGGAGAGGGAGCTGACCCTGTCTGCAAAGAGACTTTGCCTCTTGCTGTTCCCGAACAGCGCAAGCTGGAATTCTTCCTGCTTAAAGAAATGATTTAGCCACTAATACTAGGAGTTCTAAAACCAGAACCATCAATAGAGTCGCAAATACATGATTCCAGAGTGCTAAGCCAAGAGGATACCTTGTGTATTAGGCCATCTTTGATTATCGAAAAACTCAACTTTTTAAATAGCTCATACAATGCTTCTACTTCACTCACAGTAACTGCCATGAACACAAGGTGTAATTTTAGTTAGACTTGCCTTAAAAATGTAATTTTTAAGGAAAGAAATGCCCACACAATGGAAAGAAATGTAATTTTAGTTAGATAATTTTAAAAGAAATGCATCTAACATCCAATTAGACAAAACCACCTCCACTAGTCATGCACTGGACAAGCAGATACTGGCTTATTACACATTTGAAAAACATCAGGATGTATTTGAAAAACTTTAGGATGCCTGAGATAAATGAGTTTTAGAGTTAAAGTTTAATCCACTGATAAGGAGAAAAGCCAGCACTTGTTGATTCACAAATACATCCCTGCCACATATCCTTGAAAAGCCATGAAAATCACCATGCGATTTTTTTTTTTTTAAGGAGAATCATGTGAATATTTTAGATCCTGCAACATGAGGTTTTGAATACAAATTAAGAAAGACAAAGAAAAAGTTATATAACTCACAAAACGACCCATTGGCAGGAATATACTCACAAGCAGTCTCAGAAGAAAGGACTTCGGGATCTTCATATCCAGGTGTGTGCTTGGTATGCTTCGTATAAACGCAGCCCATCAAACGAGCAAATATAACCAAATATCAGATGAGATGAGAGATGGATGCCTTCAGCGCGAAGGTCCGGGGTCAAGCAAGAACCAACCAATCAACAGAGAACAAGAATTTTAGTTGCATGGAAACATCAAGGGCGAAAAAGGTGCAACATGGAAATGGATGTGTGAATGAAAATTTCATCATAACTAAAATCAAGAACATGAGTTACAAAAATAATAATTTAAGAGAAGACTCGGGAAAAGAAAAAAGAAAATTTATGATTTTAGACATGACGAGTGAGTTTAAGCATGGATTCTAACTCCAGCACTTCATATCCAAGAACCAGCCATGAAGAACAAATCAGAGTCTAAGGGCGAAAAAGAAATCTTGAAGCCATCCCAAAACTTCAAGCTGGGAACTCATGTACGCTAATTGGGTTCCTAGCAAAAACCAATAGAAAAACAAATAAATTATTCATATAAACCTGAAAAAAATAAAATAAAATTCTAGTTTTAGCTTCATTTCCAAGAATCTTTCTTCCTTTCTTCCGGTCGTCCAGAAGAGGGAAAACAACGAAAAAACACAGAGAGGGAAAAAAAAAAACGTAAAAGATCCCACGAATTTAAGCACATATCTGATAGATAAATCTTATATACCAAACCGATACCTAAAAAATCTCAGATTTGCCTCATGCAGTACAATAACTCAAACAAACAACGAGACAACGAGACCGTTTCGATCAAGAAATCGAAAACAGGGAGAGAAGAAAGATGAGTGACGAACAATCGAAGCGACACGATGGCTAGAGCATTATAATCGCCGAGCTTTTCTTTTTCCAGCCTTGGCATTCCCGCGTCTCATAGTTTTAAAAAAAAAATTTTAAAAAAAAAACTGTTATCAAATCCAGGAGATTTGTCTCCTTTTGCAGTTTTCATGTGAAATTTTTAATTTTGATTTGATTTGATTTGACCTAGCAACCATCCCATTCACCAATTTTATTAAATTGAGTGTAATAATTTATTTTATGTTATGTCCTCCTCTAATTCTATTCTATGAAAACAAGATATATGCATCCGCCCGAAGTGACGGTGTAATTTAATAGATATATTAAAGTATACAATAACGATGGCTAAAACAAGATATATGCATCCGCCCGAAGTGACAGTGTAATTTAATAGATATATTAAATTATATAATAACGATGGCTCCCATTTTTTAGTTGCGTCTATTCTTACGTGCCTTTTTTGTCAACAGTAGTTTGACAAAACTCCAAAATATCTTGTACGAAGTACTTTAAAATTTAACATCAAGTCAACATATTAACAAGCTAGCTTGAGTGATAATTGACGGATACCACAACTTTAAAAAATAAATTTTTATTATTCTCATTCTCATTTTCGATTGATTAATTCATATATAATTTTTTATAAAATTTATGCTAAATTTTTACGAACAAGATAAAGACTATTCTCTTACAGCTGATTAGCTCGGAGCATAGGGCTTTCATTGATGGCCGGAGTATGTCTGGCAATGTTCTCACCGTTCATGAATTTATGCATGATCTTCAGCGTGCCCCCAAGCATCAGTGCTTAATAACAATAAAGTTGGATATGGAAAGAGGTCAGTTGGAGTTTTCTCTTCAAGGTTTTGGAGGATTTTGGTTTTCATCCTATTTGGATCACCAAGATTATGGCCTGTATTTCTCAATCATTATTCTCTATTCTGGTCAATGGCTTTCCTACGGATTTCTTCCACTCTTCTCTTGGCCTTCGTCAAGGTTGCCCTTTTTCTTCCTCTTTTCATTATTTCTGCTGACTATCTCTCCAGATCTTTATCTGCAGCCGTGCGGAATGCGGTGGTTCAACCATATTTTCCTACCCCTGGAGCCTCGCCGATTTCACATTTATTATTTACCTATGATTGTTTACTTCTCGGTCGGGCTTCTCTTATAAATACTCGAGGTCTCCGGAGAGTCATGGAGGATTATTGCTATGCCTCAGGCCAGAGAGTTAATCTGCACAAGTCCGGGATTTACTTTAGCCCTAAAATCTCTACCAAACCGCTCCGTAGAGTTGGCGATATTTTGGGGATTACTGAGTGCCAGGGTCCTCTACATTATTTGGGTATCTCCATTTCTGGCGCCATACTTTCTAGGACAGAGTGTGCTCCTCTTCTTGCGGCTGTTCGGCAGAGGATTGATGGCTGGCAGGGTAGATCTCTCTCCAGCATGGGCATGATTACTCTCATTCGCTCGGTGCTTTCTTCTCTCCCCATTTATTTGTTATTAAATGCTGTTATCCTGAAGCGGGTTATCTTCGACGCTGAGCGGATGATGCGGGCTTTTCTTTGGGACTCTTCGCCTGCCCGTCGTAGGATTCACTTATTGAGATGGGATTTGGTGTGCCAACCAACTATAATGGGAAGCCTGGGCATTCCTTCCCTTCTTGCTTGCCAGGAGGCTTTCCTGTCCAGGCATGCTGTCAGATTTTTTCTTTGCCCAGATGGTCTTTGGTCCTTCCTTGTGAGGTCCAAGTATAGTGATATCCCTGCTGACTTCAATGCCTCCTTCAGGCCTCCTAGATATTGTTCCATTATCTGGAGGGAGATGATCACCAGAGCCCCGCGAGTCATTCCGCATTTATCTTGGATGATTGGGGATGGTTCTTCCATCAGATTTATGGCTGATCCCTAGATCTCGGATATTTCACTTATTTGGTGGCCTACCTTTATCTCGGTGCACACGCCATTGACTATTTCGATTCATGACATCTTGTCTCCTGATCTTTTCTCTTGGGATTGCCAAGCAGTGTTCTCTATATTCGGTGACATCCTGGGTCTTCGGGTGCTTTCTATCATTCTGCCCATTCACCCTTGCCCGGATACCAGGGTATGGAGGCACTCAGCTTCCACGCGTGCACCAATTCCAGACCTGGCGATGATTTTCGCTCCGGAGCCTTCTTCGCCTCATTCTTATGGTTGGATTTGGTCCTTACCGGTCCATCACAGGATCTCTCTGTTCATCTAGAAGCTCACCTAGCATCGGCTTCCTACCCGACAGCTTCTTTCCTCGAGGGATCTCTCCATTCCTTATGACTGCCCTTTCTGTGCATATGAGAGCGAGACTCAAGTGCATGCTATTTTTTGCTGTGCTCGAGCGGCGACTACGTGGAGATTGGCTGGATTCCTCAATTTGGCCTCTCAGACTCATGATATTCAAGACTCTTTCTTGCTCTCCCTACAGACGGGCACTTCCTTTAATGTCTCTTTCATGGCCTACCTAGTATACCATATCTGGTTGTCTAGGAATGATCGGATCTTCGCCTCTGCTAGATGTTGTCCCAGGATGCTGGTGGAGAGAGCCAGGGCAGCCGCTATCGAGTATTGGAGATCGACAGTCACGTCTTCGGAGACCTGGGGTTCTCCTTCCGCTCCTCGAGCGACCCTTCGAGTGTCTGTCACTTGGGAACCCCCTCCTCCAACTTTCGTTACTATCAACTTTGACGGTAGCCTCCGTTAGGGCAGAGGAGCTGCAGCCTTCATCATCCGGGATTCTAGCCTTGGATTCTTGGCTGCGGAGAGATTCCCAGTCTGGGACCCCTCTGTCCCCCGGACCGAGTTGCTAGCGGTATGGGCTAGGATTAGATATGCTCGTTAGATCCTCCATCTCGATCGCTTATTCATCGAGGGTGATTTGACCACTATTATCTCTTGGATAGCTCAGACGTCTGTTGCTCCTGCTTCCCATCCCATTATCAGATATATCAGCTTTCTTCTGCAGGGCTGTGCATTCACTTCGGTCAGGCATGTGTATAGAGAGGCGAGAAAAAAAAATTAAGATACTTTCATTTTTCCTTGGAATTGAGAAAAAAAATGAGACTTTCACTTGCATAGCCAGCTTTATTCCTATTGCAAGGTTCATAAAAGAGCACAAGGATGGCTATTGTAACTAGATTACTACTGGACAATTTAGATGAAATTCGGAAATCCAAATAGGGTTATCATAGTAATTTGATCCTTAGTGATGCATTTGATAGGTCACAGTATAGTTATTAAAGATTTTCAAGTATTCATGAATAAATTGTTTGATATTTTATAAAAATTTAAAATCATTAACTATATAATACCAAAAGATCCAAAATCATCTCTCATATTTCCACAAAAATATATTTATTAATAATATACAATATATTATAATAAAATATTAATATATTTATTAATATATTAATTATTAATATTTATATTTATTTTGTTTAGAAAATAAGATAAATATAAGTAATATATTAAATAATTTTATTATATAAATATAAAGTAGAATAAGATATTTCTGCTCTATTTTAAATTTATCATTCAATCATAGTATGACAATGATATGAATAATAAAATATTATAATTAATATAATATATCATAAATATAATATATAATATAGTATTAGATATATAATATTAGCATAATATATTAATGGTATATCAATATACCAACCTGATATGGGAAAAATCTCATATCTGTGATCTCGAAGGTTTCAGGACTGAGGATAGTTTAATCGAATCTGTTTAAGGATAAAAAGAGGCCACATCCAGCTATTTCGAATCCTGGTATCGGGTCTACGACATTTTGAATATGAATAAGTAGAGCAAACAACTAGATAAATCGAATCTATCCAAACGGAGTAGTATGTTACTAAATTTATCAGAAGGATAAATCTTGTTCCAAAACATCCCACCAATCATCTAGTTCTATTTTCCTAGAAGAAGAAGGCTAGGAGAGATACTTTGGCTCACAGTCCTATCAACGATAATTTTAACATACAGCAAACCTGACCTTCAGTCTCTTGGTTTTTTCTCAAACTAGAGATTCTTACGACTTTACTCCAGCATCCATCTTTGGTCCTCCTAGCTCTTAACAGGCATAGATCGAACTATTCTAATGAACATTCGACTAGACATGTTACTATCCTACCGATCCTTGGTCAAAATGCATCCACCTATCGAAGTTTGGTACATTGAAAACCCGGTTCTTCCAACCCTCGAGTTTCGCAGAACCTGGTTACAAAAGGCCCTCAATATACTGAACCCCAGTATAAGGTCCTAACCTCGTCAGCCACTTCTATGAGTGCATCCATAAATGACCGAAGGAGGAATCTATCGATACTCATCCTAAAATATCTTTACATTAGACAAACTGTCAAGTTTCATTATCTAGAGCAGATTTTAGTCATTAAGAAAATGTGACCCTTCTTCAAGCTATATCTCATGTAGCCATTACGACAAATGATTGGAAACAAGAAAGATAAAACCTTCCATTAATGGAAAGGAGACGTTCTAGATAACAAAGGATAATTTCTTCTCAAAAGTCTTGGTAAAGGTCAAAGCCTAATCATTTTATGTCCGCTTCTCGATACATTGGAACATCCTCGGAATACCCCTACTTCTTGAGTATAGAAAGGGGTTCTTGGCAAACCCCCAAGAGATATGCACCCCTTCACATGCCCCATGTATATTTTCATGTGCTTGCACCCTAATTTCATCATGTGGTTTGAAATACTGACTTGATCATTGAAGGGCCTGATTGTTGTCATAGATGGTCAAAAATAAAATTTGCTCACTACTATAGCTAGTGATGAGTTGGGATCGTATCCTCGAGTATCAAAGATAATTATTTCATGAAGAAAGTAAAGAAGAAAATAAATATTTAGATTTTTTAAAGATAGATGAGGGTTTAATTAAAACTAATTAATATAAATTAAATATGAGATCAAAGGATTTAAATGATAAAAAGATGTCTATAAGTTTCCAAGTAATCACAAATTTAAATCATGTATATGTTCTAATCTAAGCAATCAAAGTTCGTAATTATTTTGAAAATCCTTTAAACTAATTCCTAGTATAGACTATCTTACCGAGTACAAACCATATCTTATCAGGATCATGACCCGTTCCACAAGTATAGGCTATTTAATGATTGAGTTAAAAAGATCCTAACAAGATAAATGGATGAAAATCTTATAATCAATTAGCTAGGCTGAGCATGTACCATATCGTGTTAGGATCATAATCTATCCCACCTAGATAATTAATTATAGGAAATCAAATAGGGAAGAGTAAAAAGAATTTAAAGCTTTATTTGATCATATAAATAGAAAAAACAAATACATAACTAAAGTATGGAAATCTATACTTTCCTATAAATTGTACCTTAGTCGAGCATGGTCCTGGATACATCTTCTTGAAGACTCGGGGCTCTGTCATAGCACCTCCTCTCCTGAAGAATCTCTTTTTTTTATTCCTCTCCCTCTCTCTCTCAAAGCCTAAACTAATTACAAAAAAAAAATAAAATAAAATTATGCTAGTGGAATTGATGATCGGCTCTCTACCTGGGGTCCTCCTTTTATAGAGCTCGTCAAGGATTTTCTCTCAATCAAATTTGGAGTCAATCTAGCACAAAATTGGCCAATATCATGAGGACAATCTCAGCCGTTGATCTATTGCTTGATGGGTTGATCGATGCTCACTTTCCTCAGGCTACTGTGCATCTCTGGATCAAAGACTCCTTCTCCCAATTAAGCTCCACCACTGCTCTCTCCCAGTTCCAACCAAACTGCGATAGCAAATGGATGGCCGGCAACGTTGGCAGCGACGTGGAGGAACCGATCGATGAAAAGTAGTTTGGCACGACGAGGGGGAACATTCGACCATGTGGTGGCTAGTTGCAGGTGGTGATGGAAATGGGAAGGAGGTTGGCGCCTCAAGGTCTCAGGCCGGCGAGGAGGTGCAGAAGATGGTGATGGTGGAATTGCTGTGGATGGGCGATGCCAGGTGCTTTGGGATAGCAATGATGGAGAGGGGATAATCGGCTAAGAAAATGGAAAGAAGATGCCTCAGCATGGGGAGAAACTGGCGGTGCAAAGCATGGGCATAGCTGGCGTTGACCTTTCAGCATCTTCTTTAACCACGGATGGTGATGGCAAATGGTAGCGGTGGAGAACGAACGGAGAAAGGATAACTATGGCTAGCTTCAACGATAACTTCTAGTGGTTTTTCTGGCAAGGGATGACTCTCGACGAGCTGACGGTAGCGAGAGGTGGTCTCCGATGGCATTGATAGCACTGGGAGGTGGCACCTCGGCGAAACATGGCCAAATTCTATCCATGGTCCATGAAACAGGATCGTGGACCATAGTTCATGGCAGCCATGGATCGAGCCTGGCTTCTGTGGGCCGAGTGGTTGATCCACCATGAATCGGTTACATTAAAATTCATGTTATTTTTTTAATAACTTTCAAACTTCGATTTCAGACTCGTTTGAACTCTGATTTGAGTACCGTTTGCATCGTTGAACTCTAAAAATTAAGTTCTTTCAATCCATGGACTCCTTTTCTACAAAACACTAATAAAAACTATCAATTCTTAATAAATATGGATTAGTTAATATTTATTTTAATATTTAAATTGGGATATTTAATAGTCTTATCACATCCTAACTTAATCGTTGCTAGTCTCTTAGCAATGTAATTAAAATATAAGTGTTAATTTATAACAATGTATCATTAAGATTCTACTTTAGATCTAGGCTTAAGATCAAAAGAAGTTAGCTAATCACTAACTAGGATTAAGTTTTCAAAATAAATTTCACAGTCAAAATTATTAAAAACTTTCTTAGACTTCATCCAAAGGTTTACAATACTTATATTTGTCATGACTAATTTAGTATTTTGGTGCTAGAGTGTAAAGAATAATTATATTTTCACTTATCACCCACTTTTGGTCAATTTTCTATATACCTCCCAAATTAAACACATATACTAAGATAGCTTTCATACTACCTGAATTTTTTTTTATCTTTTTTCTCTTTTTTTTGTGTTGGTGTCTTCATACTGCCTACTTTTTGATGTGAACAATAATACTTACTTAGACGAAGGTGCCCGGTTACTCGGTGGGAAATCAATGTTTAGAACTTGCCCTCTTTTTTTCTTTTTTTTCAAGTAGGTAGCTCTTTCCTCAAATTCAAGTTAAATGGGGGGTGTATATCAATTACCAACTTTTTAATAATAATTAAATCTTAATTGACCTTACAACTAATACCTACTTTATTTCGTCAGTGTGCATATGCAATGAAAATGCTAATAGCCTTTAGATGACCTAAGTAGACCACTAAAAGTTTGACCAACTAGTTTACTCCTTGACTTGCTATAATAATTAGCAAATATTGTCTAACTCTATTATCCTTTTTCTAGTCTATTTTATTTAAAATTTTTTTTCATGGCACATGATTTTTTTAAAAAATATAATTTTTTCAAACTTTTTTCAAATTTTTTAAAAAGGTTTTTTAAATAATTTTTAAAATTTTTCAAAGAATTTTTTTCTTACCCTCCAACTTAATTTTCATTGTTCTTAATAGAGTAAAAAAAATTAGGACATGAAAGTAAAACAAGGAGAGCTACCACCTGGACTAGATATACATCATGAATTACCAGGTACGTCTGTATAGAGTGGTTCATTATTCCTAAAAAAATAAAAATTACTAAAACAAAAATCAATAAAAAGATTGGGTTACCTCCCAACACTAAGTTTAACATCTTCAGCAAGTCCTCTTAGGATTCTCATCCTATTCCTGTCCAAATCTTGACGTGGGTCTATAATTTTCTACATAATTCGGGTTCAGCTTCAGAATATTTTCTGCATTGGACTAATAAGTGGCTTTTCCCCTGATAGCTAACAAATCTTTCTTTATAATTAGATTTATGTGCAACTCAAGTACTAGTCGGGATTCTAATGGATCTAGATCTATGTAATTGATGTACCAAGGAGTACCTCAGGATCTCCATTTGATGCCTAGGTGGAAGTTCAACCAGAGTCATGAGGGGTTCAGCTAATAATCTAGATATTGGCACAAATCCTTTTTGATCTATAACTTGGCACTTTTTTCAATTCAATATCAACTCTGTCTCCATACATCTTTCAACACTAGAGATAAATTTTGGATGCGATTCTCAAAAATAGTGCCAAATACAGATAAATCAATTATAAAATTTTTAACTATTGAAAATTATGTCCCAAAACCAATCGTCCAGGCTGTAGACGGTTGTGCTATTTTATAGTTATATATGAATTTTTAATGAATAAAAGTTATTCTTTTGGCTGTTCATTACATGTGCATTTTTCTGAAAAGAACTCTTGTGTGATGGAGTCCTTAAAACTATATTATATTTGATATAGAGAGGATATATCAAGTAGTTCTTAAACTGGTTCACAACCAAAGGATACATTGTTATAGGATGACGATGTATCAAGTAAGGTTGTTGTATCTCACATTGGTTGGTTGTCCTTTTGACCAAGGAGTGTGGTGACACTGATGTAACATATAAGTGAAATGTGTGACATCTCACCGAACGTGACCATCTGCGGTTCTCCCTTCTGTCAAAGGATTGCTTGTGAAGGGATATGAGTATATGTGTCCCTTAGACTTAAGGTCACCATGGTAGCTTGCAAGCAACTCACTGTACTTTGGTGCTGGACTACCTGGATTTCTAATCTAGTGATGAAAGATTTATGGATATAGTCAAGTACTTGTGGAGCGATGGTGGATCAAGATGGAATTGACTCCTCCTAATAGTTTGGAGTGAATGACTCGTTGTGTCTTAATTTAGCAAAACCTTGACCAGGATAGTTCTTGTGAAGAGTCACAGAACTTGTAAGGTTGAGACACGATCTGGATGAACCAAATTAGGGTTGGCAGTCAAACCCTGATCATCCTAAGCATTATGAGATCAAAGGGATGAATTATGCGGAACCATATGCCAGAGGTTCTAGAAAATTGCTTTGCAATCTTCGACAAATCCAGACGTCGGATATCATTGCTAGATGAGAACTTTGACTGGTATTGGAAGTGATCCAGTACTACCGGCTTAGTATTCGAACCTATAGGGTCATGGTGCGTGTCGTAATGCACCGATTTAGAACCTTAATTCCACTACTCTAAAGGGTAGAATAGCGGGAGTAAGGGTCGATCCCACAGAGACTTTGGGGTTATCTTGAAAAAGTATTTTCTTTTGACTTAAAATAAACTAAAATAAACTAGACTAATGCAAGAATTAAATGCAAATAATAAATCTGTGAAAATAATTTAGATATGACCTATCTCAAGAGTACGGCCCGTACCCGTGGATCACGGCCCGTCCCTTAGGTATAGGTCAGTCAAAACTAATTCACTACAACTTACCTTAAACGCTAATCCAACATGACTCCAGCATGACTAAAATAAAAAAAATAAGCAAACATGGATTAATATAAAGCAAATAAATTTTATTGCATAAAATATTGGAGTACAGAGAAAATAAAAGTAAGGGAACAAGGGTCCCTTTCTCCCTTTTTATCCGACTCTGACTCTCTGTCACAGCAACAGGTGGAACTACAGACAGCAAGTGGAACCTCCCAAAAATTCCTCCCCCCTTTGCAGAAAAGAATCACCGAGGTATTTATAGCTGAAAAATACCGTGTCGGGTCCGTGTGGAAAGCGCGGTGATTTCTTCATCTCAATCCGATCTCCTTATCTAATTTTTTTACGATCATCCCCATCTCAAAAATTAAATTCAAAAATTCTATCGCACAATCCCGCGTCCATTCAGCGTAGTCCGACATCTCTTCCCGTTTCGATGCTTCCTTGTTTTCGGACATCCCGGTCTGAACGACGATGACAAACAGCTGAGTAGACGACGCTGCGGGCAGAGAGGCGCGGCTGGGGCGGAGACGGACACGGCAGTGGGTGGACGTGACGCAGGGGCTTCGGCGGACTTGGGCGGTAGCGCGGACGGTGCGGCGACGTGGCTCGCGAACTTGGGGCGGACGCGCGGCTCGGCAGAGAATGGCTGGCAGGCGGCTCGCGGACTTGGACGGCGCCGGCTTCGGCTGGGCAGCGGAGGGAGCGGAGATGGCTAGAGGCGGCTTCGGGAGCGGACAGCGCGCGGGCTCGGGCGGCGTGCTCGGGCGACGTGCGGATGGCGGAGGCGGCTTCGGGCATGGACGTGGCGCAGGGGAGACGGGCGGCGGCGTGGCTCGCGGCGGACTTGGCGCAGGGGCGGACGGTGTTCCGTGGGCGGCTGGATGGCGGCGCGGCCGGCTAGGTGGAGACGTGGCCGTGGGTGGCATGCAGCAGCAGGCGGCGGGTGGACGGCATCGCGGACGGCGCAGGGGCGGCGACGGCTTCGGCTGGGCACGACAGCGGGCGGAGGCGTTGTGGCAGCAGCAGGCTTGGGCGGCGAAGGGTGGACGGCGCGGCTCGCGTGGGCGGATGCGCGGCTTGCGGCGCCGGAGGCGAACGCGCTGTGGGTGGCGGAGGGCGGACGCGCTGTGGGCGGCGGAGGGGCTTCGGCGGACACGCATGGACGGACGCGGCTCGCGGTGGAGACGGGCTTGGCAGCGGATTCCGGCCATTTTTCCGGCCGAACGGGAGCTCTCCGGCCGGCGGGAAGGTTGCCGGCGACTTCGACGGTGCCGGGGGAAGCTTTCCGGCAAGTTTCGGCGCGATCGGAGCACGGTGGTCCACGGCTCCGCCCGTGGACTGGCAGCAATGGCTGCCGTGGACCGGCAGCTCATGCGGTGGACCATTGAGCCGGTCCACCGTGAGCCAAACAAAAGTTTTAAGGGCGCTCCAAAAATCGTGTGGCTCTGAAATCCGTGCTAAAATCTTCTAAAATCCATTTCGGGCCCGTTTGAAGTCCGAATTACATTCCGTTTGTGTCGTTGGACTCCTAAAATCAAGATCTACACGTTTATGGAGTCAATTCCTGCAAAGTATCACAAAAAA
This sequence comes from Areca catechu, assembly GCA_021397845.1. NCBI lineage: Eukaryota > Viridiplantae > Streptophyta > Magnoliopsida > Arecales > Arecaceae > Areca > Areca catechu. Next base: position 13,053,602 of record CM038051.1, on the reverse strand, counting down.
TATCAATTTTAATCAAATAAAGTTGGGTTAATTTTTATTATTCTAATGTCTAACACACCCCCCAACTTAAACTTTGCTCGTCCTCGAGTAAAGGAAATGGATGAGTCTTGTGTACTAAGATGGTCCATGAAATGAAAATTATCGTACTAACCCTAAAATCAAAGGATACATGGTTAGACTATTAAAAAGGTACTTCATTGGATTACCAATTCCACCCATTTAGTAGTAGAATAAAGTCCATAGAAGTTTTAAGAGTTTTTTCGTTCCCAACTTTCTATCTCACTATCTAAATCTTCCAACTTAGTTTGGTTTTGATGCAATATTTATTTAGTCCCCACTTTTTCTTCTTCTTTTTTTTTTTTTTTTCTTTTTCTTTTTTTTTTTTAATGTAAAGTCGGTGCAATGTCCTGACACCTTGCTTTCTAATTAACCCTTGTAGCGAGCTTTAAGCCAATGACTCCCAAACCAGTTGACTTTAGGGCATTAGGTGTAAAACACCCCTCGGGCTTACTGACTCGAGTTAAAAAGGCTAAGTCAAGACTAACTCTACAAAAGATTTCGTTACATCCCCACCTTTTGACGCGAACAACAACGCTTACTTAGACGAAGGGGTCCGGTTACTCAGTGAGAGATGCTAAAAATCTTTATTAACATCAGGAATTTTGTTTAACTGGGGACTTTTTATAATGCCTATACCAAAATAAGTAAGATTCATTATTAAGATCAATAGGCCGAAGGGTCTGGAATTACTCTTCTAAAATTTTCTGGACTACACTCTACCACTTATAGGATTTTCTTGATAAATTATCCCTCAGTATCTCTAAAATTTTCTAAACCATTAATCACTCCTCATTTAGTGAGCTTGATTATTTTCAATTCGAGACAAATTTTTGTACACAAAACTGATTAAAATTTTACTCGAGGATTTGATTTAATTAATTACCTCACCCCCCAACTTAATTTCCATTGTCCCTAATGGAAGAGAATATTAATAACTAAATGGCATGGAAGGATACAACCTGGTAGGGTATGGAATTGGATGTCCTTCTATCACCATGTTCCCGCAATCTTCTTTTATTACTCCATTTATTCTAAAAACAAAGAACTAGAAATTAAAATCTTAACGCAAAAACTAAGGAAAGAGCTGGGCTGCCTCCCAGGAGTGCTAAGTTTATAGTCTTCAGCCAGACTAAGTTGAAGGAGGAATGGTGCTAAACATGGGTGGCTCTAACAAAGCATTCACTTCATTTGTATATTCATCAACATCAAAATCGTCAGTTCCATAATGTGTCAAACATGCTTGCAAAGGATCCAAATCAAGCAATACAGGAAGATTCCTATTTACTACTTCTTCAATAATGTTTACTTCATCATGATCATAAGAGGGTGGTCCTTGGCATGCATTAAAAATATTCAACCACATTTTCTTATTTCCAAAAGAGACATCCATAACCCCTGTTCTGCAATTTATGCAAGCATTAGCGGTAGCTAGGAAAGGTCTTCCAAGAATGATGGGTATCTGACTAGGGTTACCGCTAGACTCCATATCCAAAACAAGAAAATCAACCGGGAAGTAGAACTCATCTACTTTTACCAACACATCCTCGAGCATTCCACGGGGTGCCTTGGTGGATCGATCAGCTAACTGTAAGGTCACCGTCGTAGGTTTTAATTCTCCAAATTTAAACAGATCATACACTGATCCTGGGAGAAGGTTTACACTCGCATCTAAATCTAACAAGGCTTTCTTGATTGTAAGGTCCCCTATGACACAAGAGATAATTGGGGTACCTGGGTCTTTGAGTTTAGGTGGAGCTATTTGCTGAAAAACTGAGCTGGCTTGCTCAGTTAAGAGGATTTTCTTAGGGATATGTGCCTTAGATTTTCGTTTTTGAGTGCACAAATCCTTAAGAAATTTGGCATAAGCCGGTACTTGCTTGATGGCATCGAGGAGAGGTAAATTGATTTGGACTTGCTTGAATAATTCAAGCATCTCATTCATTTTTAAATTTTTCTTATCCAATGGTAAAGGTGACTCCAAAGCACTAGGGAATGGAGCCTTAGGTACAGGTACTTGACCAATGGATTCCTTCTCCTCTTCATTCTTTTTCTCTGGCTCTACTTCTTGGGTCGGGTCAGGTTGATCTAATGTTTTTCCACTTCTTAAGGTGATAACAGATTTAGCGTGTTCAGAAAAATTTTCAGGTCCAGTGGAACTCTCAGCCATGTATTGACCCTTGGGGTTGATAATGGGCTGGCTAGGCAACTTACCCTCTTCTCTCCGATTGAAAGCTGTAGCTAGCTGACCTATCTGAGTCTCTAGCTTGGCAATGGATTGGGTATGGGAGTGAAGGATTTGGGTATTCATGTTCAGCCCCTCCTTCAAAGTTTGAAGGATCTTTTCTTGAAAGGAAGGATCAAGATTGTTCGGCGGAGGTTGTGGAGGCTGTGGGGCATTTTGATATTGAGAAAATTGCATGCTTTGAAATTTGGTCTCCTGATAGTTTGGCCTAACGGAAGAATTGATTCCGAATTGGGGTTTCCAAGAAAAATTCGGGTGATTGCGCCAGCCAGGATTGTATGTGTTCGAATAAGGATCGTTTCCTGGTCTAGGAGCCATTCGGGTTTGAGCTTGATGAGCTTGCTCCTGAAGAAGCTCAGAAAATTGGTAAGCTGATGGACAATCACCTAAGGTATGGGTGGAACTCGAGCAGATAATACAGACTTCATGAGTAGGATGAGATGAGGAGGAATTATTTCCAGCTTGCAAAAGTTGGTCGAGCTTCTGAGATAGCTCATCAACCTTGCTGTAGATGTCTACAGCACGACCAACTTCATACATACCTCCTCTCTTAGGTTCTACAGGTCCTGTGGGAGGATCTCTACGGGCAGCTGACATATGATGTAGAGAATTTTTACTTAACGTTTCAAACAACTGCCATGCTTCATGTTCATTTTTAAGCATGAACGTTCCTCCACATGAGGCATCCACCATTTGCCGGTGCCTTTCTGACAAACCGTCATAGAAGCACTGGACTAATTGCCATTTGGGTATGGCATGGTGAGGGCATTTTCTAATTAGCTCTTTCAATCTCTCCCAGGTTTCATGAACCATTTCTCCATCTAATTGGGAAAAACTAGTAATGGCTTTTCTAATTTGATTCGTCTTTCCTATGGGAAAATATTTCTTAAGGAACTCCCTCTGAAGTTGATCCCAAGTTGAAATTGTCACGGTGTCTAGGGAATTCAACCAATATTTGGCTTTATCTTTCAGAGAAAAAGGGAATAACCTAATCCTTAAAGTATTGTCAGAGAAATTTTGGATCTTAACAGTGGAACAAATTTCTAGAAATTCATCTAGATGTTTATATGGGTCTTCAGTCGCAAGTCCGTAAAAAGAGGGTAACATCTGAATCACACTGGACTTGATTTCGTACTGAATGGCATCTACAGGGGGTACTTGGATACAAGGTAAATAAGTGTATTTTGAAGGAGTGAAGTACTCCTTCAGCGGAGGGTCAATTCCTTGATTAGGATCCATAGTACCTGGGCTGGTTGCTCTACTGGAGCCTTCGATTTTTGGATCTAGGGATATATGTTTAGGTTCACGAAGTCGGCGCCTAGAATATACTAACATACACCCTCCCTCCTAAAGCAAACAGCAATCAAAGATTTTTTAAAATTTTTTTTTTAATTGGAAAGCAGAAGAATGAGAAGAGGTCTAAAGGAGAAGTTCCTAAGAGAGTCCTAAACTAGAGAGAAGAAAGTTAATTAATTATTTTATTTTATTTTTTAATCAAACAAGTAAAACAAATCAAAATCACTATCCTAGGGTTAACCTGGATCTAGACAGCTCCTAACTGATCCAAGGTTACCTTCGAGCACTCCAAGCCCAAGATCAATTAACTGACTTGGCCAGGTAAGTGTAAGGTGGGTGAAGGTTCCCTTATCGCTTGCCTTAGACACCAATTATAAATTGGCCAGGTAAGCGGAACCAACTCACGTCCCTTCGGGCTCTAGTCCCTGAACCACTTTCCTTAGACACCAAGGAATTAAATGATCTGAACCCGGTCCAACTCTAGGGTTTCCTTGTCCTATTGAGCTCGAAATCCTTAGGGTTGACGTCTAATTAATTTTAAAATTAAAGGCTTGGGTCAATGCAGATGCTGGATTAATGATTTGTGGGCTAAGGAAGGGTATTGATCTCCCCACCTTATCTGATTAATGGGTTGCGCCCTTAAGATATATTATGAAATTATGAGATGCAACAGTTAAGGTGTCCAAAAAGTTATAAACAAACAAAATTAAACTTAATTTTTTTTTTTAATTTTGATGATTAAGTATCTGATCCTAATAAATTATGAAATATATGTATAATATTTTTTGGTTTTGCAAAAAAAAATAAATTTACCTAAGTGAATCTAAAAAATTTTTTGTGTGTTCAACCTTTTTGTACCCTAGGACAACCATTCAACATAACCTCCCAGTTATGCCAGGGCAACCTTATGTCAGGGCACTCAAGATTGAAAATTGAAAATTTGAATGTAAAATTTTGAAAATTGAATTTTTTTTTTTTTTTGGATTTTTAGATTGTTGATTATATATATTTTTTTTTCAGAATAACGCCGAAAGTCCCCGGCAACGGCGCCAAAAATCTGATGCGTGTCGTAATGCACCGATTTAGAACCTTACTCCCGCTATTCTATCCTTTAGAGTAGTGGAATTAAGGTTCTAAATCGGTGCATTACAACACGCATCAGATTTTTGAAAGTAAGGGAACAAGGGTCCCTTTCTCCCTTTTTATCCGACTCTGACTCTCTGTCACAGCAACAGGTGGAACTACGGACAGCAAGTGGAACCTCCCAAAAATTTCTCCCCCCTTTGCAGAAAAGAATCACCGAGGTATTTATAGCTGAAAAATACCGTGTCGGGTCCGTGTGGAAAGCGCGGTGATTTCTTCATCTCAATCCGATCTCCTTATCTAATTTTTTTACGATCATCCCCATCTCAAAAATTAAATTCAAAAATTCTATCGCACAATCCCGCGTCCATTCAGCGTAGTCCGACATCTCTTCTCGTTTCGATGCTTCCTTGTTTTCAGACATCCCGGTCTGAACGACGATGACAAACAGCTGAGTAGACGACACTGCGGGCAGAGAGGCGCGGCTGGGGCGGAGACGGACACGGCAGTGGGCGGACGTGACGCAGGGGCTTCGACGGACTTGGGCGGCAGCGCGGACGGTGCGGCGACGTGGCTCGCGGACTTGGGGCGGACGCGCGGCTCGGCAGAGAATGGCTGGCAGGCGGCTCGCGGACTTGGACGGCGCCGGCTTCGGCTGGGCAGCGGAGGGAGCGGAGACGGCTGGAGGCGGCTTCGGGAGTGGACAGCGCGCGGGCTCGGGCGGCGTGCTCGGGCGACGTGCGGATGGCGGAGGCGGCTTCGGGCATGGACGTGGCGCAGGGGAGACGGGCGGCGGCGTGGCTCGCGACGGACTTGGCGCAGGGGCGGACGGTGTTCCGTGGGCGGTTGGATGGCGGCGCGGCCGGCTAGGTGGAGACGTGGCCGTGGGTGGCGTGCAGCAGCAGGCGGCGGGTGGACGGCATCGCGGACGGTGCAGGGGCGGCGACGGCTTCGGCTGGGCACGGCAGCGGGCGGAGGCGTTGTGGCAGCAGCAGGCTTGGGCGGCGGAGGGCGGACGGCGCGGCTCGCATGGGCGGACGCGCAGCTTGCGGCGCCGGAGGCGAACGCGCTGTGGGCGGCGGAGGGCGGACGCGCTGTGGGCGGCGGAGGGGCTTCGGCGGACACGCGTGGACGGACGCGGCTCGCGGTGGAGACGGGCTTGGCAGCGGATTCCGACCATTTTTTCGGCCAAACGGGAGCTCTCCGGCCGGCGGGAAGGTTGCCGGCGACTTCGGCGGTGCCGGGGGAAGCTTTCCGGCAAGTTTCGGCGCGATCGGAGCACGGTGGTCCACGGCTCCGCCCGTGGACCGGCAGCAATGGCTGCCGTGGACCGGCAGCTCATGCGGTGGACCATTGAGCCGGTCCACCGTGAGCCAAACAAAAGTTTTAAGGGCGCTCCAAAAATCGTGTGGCTCTGAAATCCATGCTAAAACCTTCTAAAATCCATTTCGGGCCCGTTTGAAGTCCGAATTACATTCCGTTTGCGTCATTGGACTCCTAAAATCAAGATCTACATGTTTATGGAGTCAATTCCTGCAAAGTACCACAAAAAGTATCAATTTTAATCAAATAAAGTTGGGTTAATTTTCATTATTCTAATGTCTAACAGGTCACACACCATAGGAGTTTCTATCTGATCTAAAGACTGATCGATGATTGAGAATCGTTTGCCATCACTGGAGGTCAATGTGATTGACCATGTTCCAAGTGTCGACACTTAGCTGTGACGAGCAAAAGTTCTGGGAAGATTTCTGGGAATGTTTTGACTTTGAATTTTGAATTCAAATTTCAAAATCTAGCTGGTTTTGGCTCCAAGCTTTCATGAAATGATGGTCTTTCTTGCCATTTAAACTTGGAACCTATTTGGTATAACCCTCAACCTTCTCCCCCAATCACTCCTCCTTCCTCATTCTCCCTCTCAAGGCTGCCTCTATAAATAAGGGTTGTTTTAGGGCTACTAAACAGGAAGAAACTGTTTTCTTGTTGAAGAGTATTTTTGCTGTTAAGATTTTAAGAGGGAAGAGACAATGGGCTTGTTAGGACTAGGGTATTGGGTGTGTGAATACCTAGCACTCAAGCTAGGTCTTGGGAAGAGAGCTAGTTAAGAAGAGTCCCACCTCTCCTTCTCGTCTTTCGAGAAGAAATAGATCGGCCTAAAGGATCCTAAGGAGTTAGTACTCCGAGGGAGTTGATCAGAGTCGAGCCCTAGTGTGAACTACCCGTAGAGGCCAGATACATGTATGGCTCGATGGCTTTTTCTACAACATCCTTCAAATGTATAACGGTAATGTATCTTTATATCTTTGATTCTTTTCCTGCTTTTGATATTTATTGCATGCTACATTATCATACTAGATCCTATTGTAGGCAGTTTTGTAGATCATTTTATTGATCTACCAAGTCTTTCGCTGATTTTATTTTAAAATAGTTTTAAAATATCTTTCTGTCGTGCATGCTCGCCTGTATTTTTCACCTTCATTAACTTTGTTATCCCCCATATATGCAATGTCCTATCCAATAATATCTTTATATACTCTTAGAACACCTACAATTTGGACTTCCTGATTGTATATTACCAATAAGGTATCAGTGGAGGAGACAGGAAGTGGCTTCGATTCTAGGTTACATGGTGATTCTAACAAAGGAGCTATTAAGGGTTTGGATGATGGCTCATATTGCTCGATCCAAGGTGGGGTGTGTTGGGAATATGGCTCATATTGCTCATATGGCTCATTTATATTTAGGGTACATCCCTTTATATCAAGATCACCCACCTTAAAGTGAGCTAGACTAGGGTTTAATGAATCATGGAGAGACTTTTATACATGGCTTCCTCTATTATAGTATTTGATATAGCAAGATCGCTGACGTGGAGTACACCTCGAATCCAGCTGGCAACCGGATGGGCAGATAGCACCGTGCCAAGTTCCTTTCCGAGCTCCCCCGCCATGTGGCCTCTCCAAGGATCGAGCCCACCCCGGCCTGAGCTTGGCACCCCTGCTCTTTCCCCAGGTGGCGCCCCCAGGTGGGGTCCACCTTGACCGAAGTCGAGCCCTGCTCCTGCTCCTTCACCAGGTGGCACCCCCAGGTGGGGTCCACCTTGGCCAAAGTCTAGCTCTGCTCCTGCTCCTTCTCCAGGTGGCACCCCCAGGTGGGGTCCACCTCGGCCGAAGTCGAGTTCGCCTCCACTCCTTTGCTAGGTGGCTCCCCAAGGGTCGAGCCCACCTCGATCGAAGTCAAGCCCTACTTCGCTCCTTCGCCAGGTGGCATCCCTAGGTGGGGTCCACCTCGGTCGAAGTCGAGCATGCCTCCGCTCCTTCGCCAGGTGGCTCCCCAAGGGTTGAGCCCACCTCAGTCAAAGTCAAGCGCACCTCAGCTCCTTCACCAGGTGGCCCCACAAAGGTCGAGCCGGCCTCGGCCGAAGTCGATCACTCTCTTCGGAAGCGTCGAGGATAAAGGCGCTAGCCCTAAGATCGCCGTCGAGGCAAACGCGCACGGTGTGGCGCGCCCAGTACGACGCCTCCAAATCGGTAATGGTGCGCGTAACGACATTTGCACCAATTTGGGATAAGCACCCCAATCGAGATGTTAGATCCTATAGCCGACCATTTGAAATCCCCCGAAGAAGAAGGCCACGTGTAGGATCTCAGACCTAAGGGCGGTTACACCCAGATCGAGGTTCTGCTTAATTTTCCCCTTCGTGACAACACACCGGGCGAAGCATATTCACAACTTAACTCCCAACTTAAGAGAAAATGATCTCGGGAGAGCGGCCAACGGATACCGTTGACCCCTAAGCCCTCATAGGGAGGGCAAGTCGAGGCACTGAAGCAATCGACGATCTACAAAGGCACCAATGGGCGAGAAAGAAGGTAAGCGACCAGAAGCAACAGAAAGAGGGCAAACGCACAAAGTAGCGAGACGAGTGACTTGAGGTAGGAAGCTCTCAGAGCGAGTCCTCACGAGCACAGACGCCATAACTCAAGCACCATTCTCCCCTCATTCTCTCATACTCAATTCCTTACTAAAAGCTCCTCTAAGTACAATGACCCAAGTGGGATCCATCTTAGGAGATCTATTCCGCTTTGCCATCCACTGACTTGATCGTTGGAGTGCCCTCACCGGGATCCCCAGCTCGGGTCTCTAACTCTATTTTGTAGGTCTGGGAACTCTAGGATTTCGGAGTAAAGGGGCAGACGTTCAGCGCCACCTCACAGCTATAGGCCATGACAGTAAGGTCGGCAACAGTATTCATTTGCAATCTTTGGGAAGTATCAATTGATTCCATCACAGTGCCTATTTGTTCTTCCTTCCCATTGGTAGTAATGGATGATTCTATGGTTCTTGGGGTTGGAACCATAGGTAAGTTGGATGATGATGGAAGTGGTTCTCCTTCCTTTCCAATTTCTCTTTATAAGTTTCTGTCTTAGTCAAATTATCCAGGTTTGGTCTCTTTAGTTGTACAGGGTTGCTCTATGACCAATTCATTTCCGAGAGTCATAGTCAATTGTGCTGAGGGATAGTTACAAGGATATTAAAGGTTCAAGCCAGGTATTGTCCCTTAAGATCACTCTCGAGCTGACTAGGCAACTCTTTTTCACTTATAGCTATGGCTAACTGATTCAATTGCATCTCCAAACGAGTGATAGCTTGGGTGTTGGAGGTTATCAATTGGCCCGTGGTCTGCATAAAGTTATTCAGGGTAGCATTAGTGTTCTTCATTGTAGCATCAAGGTCAGCACGGGATTTAGCCATAGCTTCTAGGTTTTTTTTAGGGAGCTGGGTTCCTCCTCAAGATCTAAATCTGGTTGATGATTAAGTACTTGGCTAGGTCTAGGGTCGGGCTGGTCAAAATTAGGAGCTCCTAGTGTTGCATCTTATGACCACACAAAATTGGGATGATGATCCCATCCTGGGTTATAGGTTGGAGCATAAGGTTCAATTATATATCTATTATTGGCTACACTTCCCTATGTAAACCCATCTTGAATTGGGTGCATCAAGTAAGGATATTCCTCTACAACATGATCTGGTAAGTCACATGCCATGCACATAGGTGCTGACACATGGTGAAATTGGGTATATTCTTTATGTTCTAGGACTTTTTCAATCCAATGGATCATAGATGCCAGGATAGTTCTTTCAGGTTTTCTTGTTTGTATGCATCTTCGAATCTCATCAACTTAGGATGCATATCAATATGTTATGGTCGATACATAAACTTATTAGCTTGGGTTCTCATTCTAAACGATCAGTCAGAGTCAATATTGTACCAATAATCTTGTAGGATTTGAGATCATTCAATAGGATCTAGATAACAATAATCCATTAAGTTCTTTGGTCATCCAATAGAATTCATGATCTTTTAATCTTATATGGTTTAGATTGTATCTGATCAATTATCTTTTTGTCTTAGCAAAAAAAAAATTGATTTTTTAAGAGAGGAAAAAAGGAGAAAGAAAGAGAAAAATTTTAAAGATGAGAGACCTAGAGGATCCTAAATCTACAGATGATAGAAAATAGTAGTTTAATTAAGTTAAGATTGTGTTAGCACAAATAAATTATCACATAATAGACTCTTTATTCTAGGATTAACATATATCTAAATAGCTCCTAACTACCAAGGTTGCCTTTGAACCTTTGAAGTCAGATACTAACTAGCCACTGGCCAGGTAAGGATAAGGTCGATGGGGGTCCCTTCATTTCTTTTCTTAGGTACCAAATTAATTGGCTATGTCAGATAATGAAACCAATTAAAGAATCACCTTCCTTCATGACTGCATCATTCTTGAACCCCTTTCCTAAATACCAGTTAACCAGTTAATTTTGAGCTAGTCCAACTCTCAGGATCCCTTATCCTAGTAAGCTCGAAAATCTTTAGGGGCCAATATCTAATTGATTTTAAATTAAGGCTTGGATTAATGCAATATACAGGATGATCGTTTATAGGCCAAGGAAGGGTGATAAAATCTTTACCTTATGTTGTTCAGGGGTTATACCCTTAAAGTGTTTTATATAAATGTAATGCAAATCAAACAATGTGTCTAAACAAGTTAGAAAGTTTTTAAAGTTTATTATTTATTTCCTAAAATTAATTAAATTTTATGGAAAGTATCTTATAGTTTTCTTTTGGATTATTTAAGGTAAGTTAATTAAAAAAAAGTTAATTAGGTTAGGAGTTGATTTGTATAAAAAGGAAAGTATTTTTTTATGTTAAAAAGAAAATAAGGAAATCTAATAATTAAGACAACTAAAAAAAGATAATAAAACTAAACATAGTAATAATTAAAATAAAAAAGATTTTTTTTCCTTTTTTTCTTTTTTTGTAAAATAATAGTACCTTGATTTCAGTAACGGTGCCAAAATTTGATCGATGTCATAGACGGTCAAAAATAAAACCTACTCAGTACTATAGCTAGTGAAGAATCGGGATCATATTCTCGGGAATCAAAGATAATTATTTCATGAAAAAAGTAAAGAAAAAAATAAATATTTAAATTTTTTAGAGATAGATGAGGGTTTAATTAAAACTAATTAATATAAATTAAATATGAGATCTAGGGATTTAAATGATAAAAAAATGTTTATGGGTTTCTAGGTAATCAATCATGAACTTAAATCATGTATATGTTCTAATCTAAACAATCAAAGTCCGTAATTATTTTGGGAATCCTTCAAACTAATCCCTAGTATGCAATATCTTGCCGAATACGAACAATATTTTGTCAGGATCATGGCCCATCCTACAAGTATAGGCTATCCAACGATTAAGTTAAAAAGATCCTAACATGATAAGTGGACAAAAATTCTATAATCAATTACCTATGTTGAGCATGGACCATATCATGTTAGGATCATGATCTATCCCACCTAGATAATTAATTGTAGAAAATCAATTAGGAAAGAGTAAAAATAATTTAAAGCTTTATTTGATCGCATAGAATAGAGAAAACAAATACATAACTAAAATATGGAAATTGGTACTTCCCTACGGACTGTATTTTAGTTGAGCATGGCTCTTGGATACATCTTCTTGGAGACTCGGGGCTCTGTCATAGCACCTCCCCTCCTAAAGAATCTCTTTTCTTTATTCCTTTCCCTCTCTCTCTCTCTCAAAGCCTAAACTAATTACAATAAGAAAAATAAAATAAAATTTTGCTGGTGGAATTGATGATCAGCTCTTTGCTTGGGATCCTCCTTTTATAGAGCTCGTCAAGGACTTTCCTCAGTCATATTTGGAGTCAATCTGGATCAAAATCGGTCATATATCATGAGGAGCAATCTCAGCCATTGATATGTTTCTTGATGGGTTGATCGATGCTCACTTTCTTTCTCTGGCTACCGTGCATCCCCGGATAGAAGACCGGATAGAAGACTCCTCCCAGTCGAGCTCCACCACTGCTTCTCTTCCAGTTCCAACCAAATTATGAGACAAATGGATGACCGGTGACATTGGCGGTGACATGGAGGAACTGATCGATAGAAGGCAGTTTGGCATGATGAGGGGGAACATTCAACCATGTGGTGGCTAGTTGCAGGTGGTGACAGAAATGGGAAGGAGGTTGGCGCCTCAAGGTCTCAGGCTAGCAAGGAGGTGGAGAAGATGGTGATGGTGGAATGACCATGGATGGGCGATGCCAAGAGCTTTGGGATAGCGGTGATGGAGAGGGGAAGATGCTTGAGCACCGGGAGAAGCCGGTGGTGCAGAGTGTGGGCATAGCTAGCATCGACCTTCCTGCATCTTCTCCAACCATAGGTGGTGATGGCGAATGGTAGCAGCAAAGAATGAACAGAGAAAAGGATAATTGTGGCTAGCTTCAATGGTGACTTTCGGTGATTTTTTTCGTGAGGGATGACTCTCGGCGAGTTGACGGTGGCGAGAGGTGATCTTCGGTGGTGTTGATGGTGACAGGAGGTGGTGCCTAGGCAAAACATGACCAAATCCTATCCACAATCCACGGAACGGGATCATGGACTGCAGTTCATGGTAGCCATGGATTGAGCCTGACTTCTGTGGATCGAGCGGCTGGTCCACCATGGACCGACTACATTAAAATTCATGCTATTTCTTTAATAACTTTCAAACTTTGATTTTGGGCTTGTTTGAACTTTGATTAAGTGTCATCTGTACTGTTGGATTCCAAAAATTAAGCTCTTTCAATTCATTGACTCCTTTTCTATAAAACACTAATAAAAATATTAATTATTAATAAATATAGATTAATTAATAATTATTTTAATATTTAAATTAGAATATTTAATAGTCTTATTAGGGTCTTTGCCGGAACCATCTTCGATAGGGCTTCTTTTGGCCATCTATGTCCCCTCTCTAGCTTACTCCGATATTCGAACAAATTTCAGCATCATCAGATAGAAGAAGGGCCCACTGTTCACTTACCATTTGAAAAGAAACTTCTAGTGCATATTACATGCCTCCGAAGGGCATGTCCACTCAATGCTCGGGTATCACCACTTTTCAATAGGATAGCTAACCCATCAGGAACTTGGTCCTAGGGATTCGAGTCGACCCCCTCCCATAGGAAAATCAATCCGACATCCTAACAAGGCTCACCCAACAAATACATGAGCTAGTTATCATTATTCAGGTGATGCAATATCCGGCAGTACCCACAATGCCGATGCTGCACCATAGCTAGAAGTAGATCCAACCCTGTCATCACAAATCCCTACATCTTTAGGAGCAACACATTTGGAAACACAATGACTTCCATTTCCTTAAAATATCGAGCAGGGGGAACCTATTCCTCTCATGGCCCAGGAGGATCCTAGACAGATAAGGAGGCATTCCCCTTCACCTCAATTAGATAAAGGGTCTACTCTAGCCCATTTACCTCTTCAACCTTCTACAGTATATCCAGCTAGAGATGCTGAGGTGGACTGTAAGTTTTTGGAAATAGATCGACATCTTAAAGCCCTATAAGACTTAACACCATCCAAAAATGATGACCTTGGCTTTACTATTGAGCCACCTTTTGAAGCCCACATTCTACAATACTACTATCGAAACACTTCAAAATGCCATAGTTGAAGATGTATGATGGGTCTACTGATCAAGTAAACCATCTCCAGAATTTCAAAATGATGATGCTCTTGCATGGAGCTACTAATACAGTGTTATGTCATGCCTTCCCTTCAACTCTTAAAAAATCGGCATGATATTGGTATTCCAGCTTGAAACCAGGTTCTATTCACTCCTTTGACCAGTTAAGTTGGTTTTTTGTTTTGCATTTTGCTAGTAGCCGAAAGCCATGGTGAAGTTATACTCCCTGATCCGTATTAAGCAAAAGGAGGGAGTGTCCCTCAAGGCCTATATAAATCGATTCAATGAAGTGACTTTGGAGATATATAACATCGACTATTCAGTCGCTATGAAATGCAGTCTTTAGCCATGTAAGCCTTCTCTCTTTGAAAAAGAAGCCATCAATAGATTTTTTTGAGATGCTTACTAAGTAGAGAAGCACGCATGTGTGGAGGAAGCATATAGCGCTTATGTTCCTTCCATTGTCCCACCTCCTTTAGTCCTTGCTCTACCTTTTATTTTGCCATCTACCTTGATATGAAATGAATAACCATTGGCCTTCAAATCTCACCCGAGAAAAAAAAGCCAAAGTAAAAGGCCAAGAAGCCGGTCACTACCCGACACCAAAGGTCACCCCTCTGAATTCAACATCCTCAAAGTCTTGACCAATTGGGCATCATACCACCGCCACAGTTCAACTAGTATACTCCTCTCAACATCTCGCATGCTCATATTTTAACACAAGTTTGGAAGTAGTTGCCCAAAGTTCAAAAGATGCCGAAAAAGCCCAAAAGAAAAAACCAAAATAAATATTGCTTATACCATCGGGATTACGATCATGATACTAAAGAATGTAGACAATTTCAGGATGAGATTGAGAAGCTCATCTGCCATGGCAGGCTGAACAGGTTCCTCCAAGATAGAGGGAAGAGACGTGACGCTCTAGTCCCATGCCTGCCAGAACCTCCGCCAAGGGTGGAAAAATCTGTTGACCGACCTATTAGAGACAACATCAATACTATCACAGGCAAACCGAAAAAAGAAACCAGAGGTAGCAGCCATGAGGAGTCTTGATGAAGCCATAACCTTCACTTGGACTGATGCAAGGGGGTCCAATATCTCTATCATGATCCTGTAGTCATAACACCGAACATTGATGACTATAATGTCCATCGTGTGCTTGTTGATAGTGAAAGTTTAGTAGATGTCTTATTTTAGGATACATTTCTAAAGATAAATGATTCTCTTAAATGATTGAAAAAGGTAGGCACACTAATATTAAGGTTCTCAGAAAAGTCGGTCCCCATTGAGGGTACTATTGTTGGAAATTGTGTCCCAAAGCCAATCACCTGGGTTGTAGGCGGTTGTGTTGAGTATTGTATTCTTTTTTATGAATTAATAAAATATTATTTTTGGCAGCTCATCACATATTGTATTTCCCTGAAATGAACTCTTTCCCTGTGATGAAGTCCTTAGGACTACACTGACTTCGATACAGAGAGGATGTATCGATTGGTCCTTAAACCCTGTTCATAACCAAAGGATATATTTTACTGGACGGCAATATATCAAGTATAGGTTGTTGCAGTTCACATCGTTTGGTTGTCCTCTTGACCAAATGAGTGTGGTGACACTGATGTGATCTACAAGTGGGATATGTGGTATCTCATTGAATGTGACTCCGTGCACCCCTTTCTGCCAAAGGAAAACTCACGATTGGATATGGGTATATGTGTCCCTCCGACCTGAGGTCATCACGGTAGCTTGCAAGCAACTCCCTGTGCTTTGGTGCTGGACTACCCGGATTTTTAATCCGGTGACGGAAGGTTTCTGGGTACAGGCAAGTACTTATGGAGCAGTGATGGACCAAGATGGAATTGACCTGTCCAAACAGTTTGGATTGAATGTCTCGCAGTATCTCAATTTAGCAAATCCTCGACCGGGGTAGTCCTAGTGAAGAGTCACTGGGCTTGCAAGGTTGAGACACGTTGTCGACTGACTCAGTCTGGGTTGGCAGCCCAATCTCAGTCGTCCTGAGCATTAGAGGTCAAAGGGATGAACTATACGGTAACCATATGCCTGAGGTTCGACAGTTTGCTCCCGCATCTTCGACCTATCCGGATGCCGGGACCCATTGCTAGATGGTATCTTGTGCTGGTACTGGAATTGTTTCAGTGCTATCGCCTAGGTTCGAACCTATGAGATCACACGCCATAGAGGATTTCTCCCTGATCCAGGTACCAGTATTTGATTAGGAATCTTATCGGTGACGGTGTGATTGAGCACATTGGATTGACCTGGGTTTGGGTCTATCAGATTTTGTTCTGATTTATCAGGAATTTTTTCTGGTTAACCAGGACTAGACCAAGCCCTCTGATAATTAGATTTTGATCTAATTATATGGATGAACCTATTTTGAACCATTGTTTTATTTATTTAAACCGTTTTCATTGGTTTTTGACCCTTTGAACCGGTCTCCACGGTGATTTGCTGTTTTGGGCGAACAGAGCTTTTGGGCATCCCTTCTTCTCCCCTTTTACTTTGTTTTGGCTGGATTTTAAACTCCTTTGATTACTTCATTGAAACGAATTGAATTCGTTTTTAATCGATGCTGCCTTTTGGTTTTCCCGCAAGACCTCTCACCTCCCAAAATCACCGGTTGGATGGGTTCATCGCTCCATATATTTATTTCTGTTGGGCGCTGTTCTTTGAGAAGTGCAGAAAACCGTGAGGCTTACAATATCTCTCTGGTTTTCTTATTTTTAGAGAGATTTAATCATCCTTTCACCACAGATTTTTGGGGTGGGTTTAGGAAATTGATTGGAAGGAAAAATCAATTCCATTTGTCCCTGTTTCTTGTGCTCATTGGAAGAAGAAGTTCGTGCTCTGTTTGGAGAAACATTGCAGCAAAACAGCATAGCTTCTTCCCACCGTTTGAAGGTGTTTTCCGGCGACTAGCATCGCCTGAGAATCGGATCTGTGGAGTCCCACGCGTGTTCCCCCTTTGGAGAGTGCTCATTTGAGCACTTAAGAGCCGGATCAACGCTCTTTTTGCTGTTTAAGTGTCCTGTTTTTTTTTTTTGAGTTGCAGGTTTTAACTTCTGTTGTTTTTGGAGAAGAACAAGTGTGTTTCAACGTTGAAGTTCCACCCCTATCCCTTCTCCATTTGAAGCAAGAGAAGTCCTTGCTGTTGATGATAGAGAGGAGACCAAACATTGGTCATTCGGATTGGCCATCGTTGCTGTTGAAGCAAAAGAAAACAGAGCATTCCAACGTTTGAAGAGGAAGACAACAAGAATAAAATTATTCCTGTTATCCCAGTTATTCCAGAACTATACCAGATTTATTCCATGCAGGAATAAGGTATGGGTTTTAATTTTAAAATTCATGCATGCGTAGATCTAAGCATTTAAAATATTTTATAAACATTATATGCCCATATTATAACATGTTTTAGTCTGTACATGCTTCCAGATCGTGTTAGATCCTGCATGGAGCAAGTTTTTCCGCTGTGCATTTTAAAATTATTTTAAAATACTTACCTGCTCCCTGCTGTTGCATGCTTAGAGTAGGCACCTGCAAATGAACCTTTTAACTTTCATTGGTATCAGAGCTAGGTTGTCTGGTGTAACATAATCTTGATGCATGTTAGATTAAAAATACTTTAATCTACTTTTTGTATCCTGATAGTACTTTTAGGAACCTAGTTGAGACCTTCATCATGACCGTGTGTCTTTGACACAAAGCGGATCGTCTGTGTTGGCCTCTTTAGAAGGATCCTTTAAGGAAAACTTGGAATTAAAATTGTTTTAGTTCAGATACAGTTTTGACATGTCTGTTAATTATTGGGCCATGAAATGTTTATAAAATAAAATCTAGATATGATGCATGATTTTGTAATGTAAAAAATATTTTACATTGATACTTAATTAAAAATGTTTTGATTAAATGTATGGCTTATTAAAATTAAATTATTAGGTTTATGAAATCTAATTTGACATGAATAAGCCATTTCTGGGTTAAATTGGGTTAATTTTTCTAATTGGGTTTTTTTTTTTTTATTTAACTGGGTTAGACCTAGGTTTAGTTGAACCGGATTACAAGAAGATTAAACAAAAGTTGTTTAAGGCCCTTCTTTAGAACTATCTAATAGTTAGATTGGTTGATCCGTTCATCTAAAATGGATCCAATTAGTGGCTCAGTGGAAGCCCGAGTCTTTAGGCTAGTCTGATCGAGTCTGGTAAACCGACTGGTGTCAAGGTAGGTTTGGCATGTTGATCATGGTTGCATGAGGCTACCTCTTTCCTGGCCAACTTGGTTGGTGTCTAGGAAAGATGGTTAATGGCGGATACTCACCCATGATCTCACCTACCTGGCTAGTTGAGTCGACCAGAACTGATTGGAAAAGCTCAATGACTCGAGTTAACCCATGTCACCCAGGTTGATCGGTCTGACTGATCTATAGGTGCCCATGGATCAATTGTTGAATTGATTCAACTCTCCTGGAAACTGATTGATTCAGTGGAAGGATGATCCATGTCCTTGTCTTTTCTTCTGTCACAACTAAAAATCCTCTAAAATTATTAGGTCCTTAAAAGACTAAGTCAAAGAGTTGACAGTGTCTTAGCCTCCCATTAAGTTGGATAGAAATGTGTCCACTAGCTTGGTGTGCATCGGCAGTTCCATAGAATGGGTGTACATCCGGCGACTGGAATTTCTATCTGATAGATGATGGTTCAGTGCAACCTCCTTAACGGGACCAGGTGAGCCGGCCTTAGTCGGGCTTGGTCTTAAGTTAGCTGGAAGCATTGGATTTGTCATTTTAATGGTTGGACCTAACCAGAGACCCACAATAGGAGGCCCCTAGGCCGATTGGGGTGTTCTCTAGGGCAAAATAAAATACTGAAAATTATTTAGGGAAACAATTGGTTTACGAACCTACCTTTAGGCTCGTATGGGTGAGCTGGCCTTAGTCGGGCTCATGCGAGGCCTATTGGATTTCAGTACCCACTTGAAAAGATGTTGTTTTCACGGATTGGAGTTAGAGGCTACCAATTTGAAAAATTAGTGGGAGAAACCTTTAGACTAAAGTCCAAGTCTTTTGGTTAAGTTATTAATTCATAAACTAATTTGGTCTTGTTTTCTTTTCAGATGTCTTCAAACTTATCGCTCCGGTCACTTCTCGATAATGAGAAGTTGAAAGGTCATAACTTCGATACTTGGTATCGAAGGTTAAGAATTGTTCTGGAGCATGAACGGATCCTTTATGTGATAACGGATCCGGCGCCTGAAATCCCTCCTGCAAATGCACGGAGTGCGGTCAGAGATGCTTACTTGAAGTGGGTTTCTGATCGAACTACTGTCCGTTGCATTATGCTTGCAGCGATAAACGACGAGTTCAGTCGCAAATTCGAGGAGGCCCAACCTAATGAAATCCTTCAAAAATTGAAGGAATCCTTCGGCACCCCGGATGATGTAGAACGGTACAAAGTGTCTCGTGCCATCTACAACTCCAAGATGCCGAATGGTGGTTCAGTCACTGATCATGTATTGTACATGATCGAGCTGATTGAAAAACTGGGCAAACTCGGATGCCCCTTGCACGAGCAGCTCGGCAAGGATGCGATCCTGAATTCTCTTCCCTCCTCCTATCTTGACTTTCTTGATCATTTCAGAATGAACAAGCCTGCAGTAAACTACCATGGTCTTTAGGGGTTGCTACAGACTTTCGAGAAAGACCACCAACTAAATAAGGGGATGGTGAATTTAGTGGGAGGAAGTAGAGGTCGTCGTCCCTTTAAGAAAGGGAAGAAGAAAATGAATAAAAAGGGAAAGAAGGTGCAGAATGCTCCTGGCCCGAGTCAGACCAAGAAGTATAAGGCTGATCAGTCTTCTGCAGAGTGCTTCTACTGCAAGAAGAAGGGACACTGGAAGAGGAACTGTCCTCTTTACATTGCATCCCTTGATCCGAACAGGCCAAGAAAGTAAAAGTCTGCTGAACAAGGTATTTATATGATAAAACCTTATAATTACTCAATTGTTGATACTGCTAACTGGGTATTGGATACTGGTAGTCCTATTCATGTTTGTAATTCGTTACAGGGACTTCAAGTTAGCAGAAGATTTGAAGATGGAGAACAGTTTCTGAGCGTCGGGAATGGAAATCGTGTTCCAGTACTGGCGGTTGGAATCCTGCGTCTTGTCTTTGAGTCTTATACTGTCGAACTAGTCGACTGTCACTATTGTCCTAGTTTTATTATGAGCATAATCTCTGTAGGCCTTTTGGCCAATTATGGTTTTGAACTATCAATAAAAGGAGATTTTTGCAATGTTATTTTGAATAATGGTGTTATAATGAAAGCTAGATTAAATAATGGCATATACGTACTATCAAGGCCTGTTAGTATAATGTACACTTCTAGCAAACGCCCAAGGTTAGATAATGTCAATAATTTGTATCTTTGGCACTGTAGACTAGGTCATATTAACCAAAATAGGATAAACAAGATGCGAGGAGATGGACTTCTTGAGGTCAGTGATTCTGAATCACTGCCCACTTGTGAATCCTATTTACTTGGTAAAATGACCAAGTCACCTTTTTCTGGAAAAGGTGAACGAGCTACAGAACTCCTAGGTCTAATACATACTGATGTATGTGGACCGATGTCAATTAATGCTAGATGAGGATACAAATATTTCATTACATTTACAGACGACTTTTCGAGATTCGGTTATGTCTTTCTAATAAGACATAAGTCTGAGTCGTTTGAAATGTTCAAACGATACCGTAATGAAGTAGAAAAGCAAACTGGAAAAAGTATTAAAACCCTTCGATCTGATCGAGGTGGTGAATACTTATCTGGTGCATTTTTGACATATCTTGAGGAGAATGAAATTCTCTCTCAGTGGACTCCTCCAGGAACACCGCAGTTGAATGGTATGTCTGAAAGGAGAAATCGAACCTTGTTGGACATGGTTCGATCAATGATGGGCTTTGCAACTCTACCGCTATCCTTTTGGGGATATGCACTTCAGACAGCCTGTTACTTGTTAAATAATGTTCCAAGTAAGTATGTTGTCTCCACTCCGTATGAGATGTGGAATGGACGTAAACCCTCAATCTCACACCTTCGGGTCTGGGGTTGTCCGGCTTACATAAAACATTTAGACGCAGACAAACTTGGTCCTAAGTCTGACAGGTGTTTATTCATTGGTTATCCTAAGGAAACCAAAAGGTATTTCTTCTACTTGGAGAATGAACAAAAGGTGTTTGTTGCTCTTAGAGCTATCTTTTTGGAAAAAGAGTTCCTTGGAGAAGGAACAATAGCTTCTAAGATTGAACTTGATGAAGTTCAGCCAATAGAAGAACCTGCACACTCTAAGGACATCGTGGAACCGGCTGTGATTGACTCACATCCTGAACCCATTAGGAGATCTGGTAGAATACCGCGTTAGCCGGACAGATACTACGGTTTCTTGGTCCGGGATGGCGATCCCATTGAGCTCGATGAGAACAATGAGGATCCGATCACCTATATGGATGCTCTTCAGAGATCTGACTCTGAGGCATGGCTTGGAGCCATGCGATCCGAAATGGAGTCCATGGAAATCAACAATGTTTGGACATTGGTTGATCCGCCTGAAGGAATAAAACCCATCGGGTGTAAATGGATCTTCAAGAAGAAAAGGGGCGCAGATGGGAAGGTAGAAACCTATAAAGCCCGTCTGGTTGCCAAGGGGTATCGTCAGCGATATGGTATCGATTATGACGAGGCATTCTCCCCTATGGCAATGCTCAAGTCTATTCGGATCATGCTTGCTTTGGCAGCATATTTTGATTACGAGATCTGGCAAATGGATGTCCGAACCGCTTTCCTAAATGGGGAGCTGGAAGAGGAGGTGTATATGATACAGCCTGAAGGGTTCACATCCACAGATGAATCAAAAGTATGCAAATTACAGAAGTCCATCTATGGACTCAAGCAAGCATCTCGAAGTTGGAACTTACGGTTTGATAGGTGTATCAAATCGTATGGCTTCGTTAAGAACGGAGAAGAACCGTGCATCTATAAATGAGTTAATGGTTCTGTGATTGTATTCCTAGTACTGTATGTTGACAACATTCTCTTAGTCGGGAATGATGTCGCAGCATTACAAGGAATAAAGGTCTGGTTATCATCTCAGTTCTCCATGAAGGACTTGGGTGAAGCTTCTTACATACTAGGTATGAAGATCTATAGAGATAGATCTAAGAAGCTTTTGGGACTGTCCCAGTCTACGTACATTGACACCGTGCTGAAACGGTTCAGCATGGAAAATTCCAAGAAAGGCTATCTTCCGATAGGTTCTGGAATTACTCTTTCCAAGAAGGATTGTGCGACAACTCTTGAAGAAAGAGAGCGCATGAGTAGAGTACCTTATGCTTCTGCAGTAGGCTCTATCATGTATGCTATGAATTGTACTAGACCAGACGTGGCATACTCACTAGGAGTAGTGAGCAGATACCAGTCTGACCCAGGTGAGGTGCATTGGAAGGTGGTTAAGACCATCCTTAAGTATTTAAGAAATACTAAAGATCAATGGCTGATTTATGGAGAACCTGACTTGAAACTTATGGGGTACACTGACTCCAGTTTCCAGTCGGATAGAGATGATAGCAAGAGTGTGTCGAGGTTTGTATTTACCCTGAACGGAGGAGCGATCTGCTGGAAAAGTTCCAAGCAGGCAACAGTTGCAGACTCGGTATGCAAAGCAGAATATATTACAGCATCAGATACAGCAAATAAAGCTGTATGATTGCAGAAGTTCCTTGGAGAGCTAGGGGTGGCACCTTTCCTAGATGGTCCTGTTCCGGTGTACTGTGACAGCACTGGAGCCATTGCTCAAGCTAAGGAGCCTAAAGCACATCACCGCACCAAGCACATTCTGCGGCGCTACCACCTCGTACGAGAAATCGTGGAACGAGGCGACATCAATCTTCTGAAGATCGATGGAAAAGAAAATCTGGCCGACCCCTTCACTAAAGCCCTCGGAATAAAAGAGTTCGACTATTGTAAATGAAAAATGGGTATTAGATACTCTTCTGATTGGCTTTAGTTCAAGTGGGAGTTGTTGGGAATTGTGTCCCAAAGCCAATCACCTGGGTTGTAGGCGGTTGTGCTGAGTATTGTATTCCTTTTTGTGAATTAATAAAATATTATTTTTGGCAGCTCATCACATATTGTATTTCCCTGAAATGAACTCTTTCCCTGTGATGAAGTCCTTAGGACTACACTGACTTCGATACAGAGAGGATGTATCGACTGGTCCTTAAACCCTATTCACAACCAAAGGATATATTGTACTGGACGGCAATATATCAAGTATACGTTGTTGCAGTTCACATCATTTGGTTGTCCTCTTGACCAAATGAGTGTGGTGACACTGATGTGATCTACAAGTGGGATATGTGGTATCTCATTGAATGTGACTCCGTGCACCCCTTTCTGCCAAAGGAAAACTCACGATTGGATATGGGTATATGTGTCCCTCCGACCTGAGGTCATCACGGTAGCTTGCAAGCAACTCCCTGTGCTTTGGTGCCGGACTACCCGGATTTTTAATCCGGTGACGGAAGGTTTCTGGGTACAGGCAAGTACTTGTGGAGCAGTGATGGACCAAGATGGAATTGACTTGTCCAAACAGTTTGGATTGAATGTCTCGCAGTATCTCAATTTAGCAAATCCTCGGCCGAGGTAGTCCTAGTGAAGAGTCACTAGGCTTGCAAGGTTGAGACACGTTGTCGACTGACTCAGTCTGGGTTGGCAGCCCAATCTCAGTCGTCCTGAGCATTAGAGGTCAAAAGGATGAACTATACGGTAACCATATGCCTAAGGTTCAACAATTTGCTCCCGCATCTTCGACCTATCCGGACGTCGGGACCCATTGCTAGATGGTATCTTGTGCTGGTACTGGAATTATTCCAGTGCTACCGCCTAGGTTCGAACCTATGAGATCACACGCCATAGAGGATTTCTCCCTGATCCAGGTACCAGTATTTGATTAGGAATCTTATCGGTGACGGTTTGATTGAGCACATTGGATTGACCTGGGTTTGGGTCTATCATATTTTGTTCTGATTTATCAGGAATTTTTTCTGGTTAACCAGGACTAGACCAAGCCCTCTGATAATTAGATTTTGATCTAATTATATGGATGAACCTATTTTGAACCATTGTTTTATTTATTTAAACCGTTTTAATTGGTTTTTGACCCTTTGAACCGGTCTCCACAGTGATTTGCTGTTTTGGGCGAACAGAGCTTTTGGACGTCCCTTCTTCTCCCCTTTTACTTCGTTTTGGCTGGATTTTAAACTCCTTTGATTACTTCATTGAAACGAATTGAATTTGTTTTTAATCGATGCTGCCTTTTGATTTTCCCGCAAGACCTCTCACCTCCCAAAATCTCCGGTTGGATGGGTTCATCGCTCCATATATTTATTTCTGCTGGGCGCTGTTCTTTGAGAAGTGCAGAAAACCGTGAGGCTTACAATATCTCTCTGGTTTTCTTATTTTTAGAGAGATTTAATCATCCTTTCATCACAGATTTTTGGGGTGGGTTTAGGAAATTGATTGGAAGGAAAAATCAATTCCATTTGTCCCTGTTTCTTGTGCTCATTGGAAGAAGAAGTTCGTGCTCTGTTTGGAGAAACATTGCAGCAAAACAGCATAGCTTCTTCCCACCATTTGAAGGTGTTTTCCGGTGACTAGCATCGCCTGAGAATCGGATCTGTGGAGTCCCACGCGTGTTCCCCCTCTGGAGAGTGCTCATTTGAGCACTTAAGAGCCGGATCAACGCTCTTTTTGCTGTTTAAGTGTCCTGTTTTTTTTTTGAGTTGCAGGTTTTAACTTCTGTTGTTTTTGGAGAAGAACAAGTGTGTTTCAACATTGAAGTTCCACCCCTATCCCTTCTCTATTTGAAGCAAGAGAAGTCCTTGCTGTTGGTGATAGAGAGGAGACCAAACATTGGTCATTCGGATTGGCCATCGTTGCTGTTGAAGCAAAAGAAAACAGAGCATTCCAATGTTTGAAGAGGAAGATAACAGGAATAAAATTATTCCTGTTATCCCAGTTATTCCAGAACTATACCAGATTTATTCCAGGCAGGAATAAGGTATGGGTTTTGATTTTAAAATTCATGCATGCGTAGATCTAAGCATTTAAAATATTTTATAAACATTACATGCCCATATTATAACATGTTTTAGTCTGTACATGCTTCCAGATCATGTTAGATCCTGCGTGGAGCAAGTTTTTCCGCTGTGCATTTTTAAATTGCTTTAAAATACTTACCTGCTCCCTGCTGTTGCATGCTTAGAGTAGGAACCTGCAAATGAACCTTTTAACTTTCAACTATTACTCTACCGGTAGTAGCAAGGAAGGCCCCTTGATGTTTCAAGTATGTCCTACTTTTACTGTCGTGAAGATGCATTTGGCCTATAATATCATATTCGGCTGACTGAGTCTAAATACTATACGAGTGATAGTGTTTATCTATTATTTGATAATGAGGTTTCCAACATTACAAGGCATAGAAGAGGTATGAGAAAACTAGATCCTAGTAAGATAATGCTATCTAGTGGCCCGACAGATAAAACAAAGTCAAGATATCAGATAGTATCTTAGTGGAGGGGTTGGATACCAGGAACAAACTGACCAAAGAAAGGGAGAAGCCAGCAAAGGACATTGTAGCTATCCCCCTGCATGATAGGGACCCTCGGCATGTTGTTTAAATTGGCTCAATGTTGAACAAAGATACAGAATAAAGACTGATAGTCTTCCTACAAAGAAATGCCGATGTTTTTGCTTGGATCCTTGTAGATATGCCTAGGATTGACCCGAAGGTGACAATACATCACTTGAAAGTGGACCAAATCATTATCCTATAAAATAAAAGAAAAGGAGTTTCACGCTAGAATATCAGAGAGTCGTAGTAGATGAGGTATAGAAGCTCATCGATGCAGGGTTTATTAGAAAAGTTAATTATCTCGAGTAGCTGACAAATATAGTGTTGGTAAAAAAGGTCAACGGAAAGTGGTGAATGTATATGGACTTCACTGACCTCGACAAGGCCTATCCAAAGGACAGCTACCCCCTTCCCCACATCGACCAATTAGTAAATGCAACAGCTGGCCACGAACTGCCAACTTTTATGTATGCATTTTCGGGATACAATTAGATCTAGATGGTGAAGATAAGAAAAACCTCTTTTCTTACTAACTAGAATTTATTTTATTACAGGATGATGTCATTCGATTTAAAAAATATAGGGATGACTTACCAGCAGCTGGTGAACAAGATCTTCAAGGACCAGATCGGCTGCAATATAGAAGTCTATATTGATGATATGCTAGTCAAGAGTTGTATCTCGCAGTGTCATGTAGAAGATCGAGGAAATCATTCATTTTGACTCATAGCCAAATTAAATCCTCCCAAAATCACTGGATTTGGTTATTCGCTTTGGCCTTTAGATTTTTGACCACAGCTTCATGATTTCTCTCCAATTCAGCAATCTCTGCTTTAGCATTCAAAATCACCTGGGCCATACCATGACGCGTGGCCTTTAACTTCTGATGCACTGAAACAAGATGACTACCCGCTTCCCCGGCTTTATTACCGAATGGACGATATTCTTTGAAAAATCGTTCACATGTTTCTTTTGTTCCCGAAACTATCCTTCTATTTTAGCAGCACGAGTCTTGGCCTCACTAAGCTCTTTTTCAATATCAGCAACTTTTTTTCCATCGCGATGATCATTGCTTCGATAGTTATGGCCGACTCCATAAAAAAGCATAGATGATGAGATAGCTGCATTAAATTCGGATGGCATCATATTATTAAGAAAGATGATACATAAAATCGAATAGCAATAGTTTAGGTAATAGACTTTCCCCATACCTGAACAATCGTCTCAAAAGTTGTGTGGCCATGCTCTTCAAATTCACCCCTGCAAGCCTAGCAGTCACCTGCCACTCGAAGGAATGTCCAAACTCGCTCTTTAGTAAATAAGGGACTCTCGAAAATATTAGAGATACTAAAATTATTTTTTGATGCATCAACCCTGGAAATACAAGTAAGACACCGGCCCTTCGACACTTCAAGACTGCTCTTCATAAATCTGGAATATCACGCGGATCCTTGGAGTACTTAAAGCTGCTAAAAATATCACTGGAAATTGCCTCCTTATACTGGAAATCACCGCACAACGAATGGAGAGTTGCTCAAGCTCAAGCATTCATGGCTACAAACCATTTTTAGAATTCTTTTATAAAGGGATCAACCATGATAATTTCTCACATTCCCCGAGAAAGACATCATAAATGCAATATACCAAAACTTTCGAACAAGTTCACTTTTTGAGAATGTGAAACCCAACATGACTATCGGGATCCCCTAGGCATGGTGCTAGAACTACTCCTTAGCTCGAATACTCTATATTCGGACTAAGAAGTGGGGGCTAATGATGTATACCTAGGATCCTGAAGGTTTCAAGATCGAGGATAATTTGATCGAATCTGTTTCAAGGTAAAGAGAGGTCACATCCAACTATTTCAAACCTCGACATCAGGTCCATGACATTTCGAATATGAATAAGCAGAGCGAACATCCGGATAAACCAAATCTATCCAAATGGAGTAGCATGTTACCAAATTTATCGAACTCCCAAAACATCCCATCAGTCATCCGGTCCTATTTTCCTAGAAGAAAAAGGCTAGAAGAGATACTTCGACTCCTAGTCCTATCAGCGATAACTTTAATATATAACAAACCCGACCTTCGGCCTCTTGGTTCCTTCCCAAACTAGAGATTCTTATGACTTTACTTCAGCACCTATCTCTAGTCCTCCTAGCTCTAAATAGGCCTAGACCGAACTATTTTAATAAATATTTGACTAGCCGGATTACTATCCTACCGACCCTTGGTCAAGATGCATGTGCCTATCTACTTTTGGTATATTGGGTGCCAGTTCTCCCAACCCCGAAGTTTTGCAAAATCTCAGTTACAAAAGGCCCTCAAACATATCGAACCCTGGTATAAGGTCCTGACCTGGTCAGCCACTCCTGTGAGAGCATCCGCCAAATGACCAAGGGAGGAATCTATTGATACTCATCCTAAAATATATCAACAGTAGATAAACTGTCAAGTCTCATAATCTAGAGTAGATCTCAGTTATTAAGGAAGTGTGGCCCTTCTTTAAGCTATATCTCTTGAAGCCATTAAGATAAATGGGGGGAAACATGAAAAACAAAACCTTCTATTTAAGGGAATGAGACTTTCTAGATAACAAAAAATAATTTCTCTCCAAAAGTCATGATAAAGACCAAAGCCTAATCATTTTTTACCCGCTTTCTGGTATATTGAAACATTCCCGGAATACCCCTGCTGCTTGAGTATAAAAGGGGGATCTCAGTGAACCCCCAAAAGGTATACACTCTTTCACATGCCCAATGTATATTTTCATGTGCTTGCACCCTTATTCCATCTTGTGGTTTGAAATACTGACTTGATCGTCAGAGGGCCTTCGCTAGAATTATCTCCGATCAAGGCTTCTTTTGCAGGTATAGCTATTTACATCTCTCCAGCTCACTTCGGGCATTCCAGTGGATTTTAACACCATCACAACCTTTTTAACTAGATTCAAGGATATTTTTATACTTTAATTTTAGTACAATATCGCTACCTCAAGGATAGGTATTCTATCACTAGATTAGATGGTGATTTAAGAAGTGAAAGTGATTTGAGATCATTATAATATAAAATCATTATGAACTCGTTTGGTTTGAAGGAAGAACTTTTCTTCCTAAAAAATAATTTCCAGGGAAGTTATTTCTTAGGAAAAGAACTTTAGTATGTTTAGTTGACTATAAAAAAATTAACTTAATTCAGATTAGTTTATGTTTGGTTGGGTACTTTCCTAGGAAGACTATGTAAAATACATATTATATTCTTAATAGATATGACCATATATTTTTGCTTCCAAACTTTATATAAATAATAATATTATATTTATAATAATATTAATATATTATAATATATTATTATATCATAATAATTTATTATATTGATATTATATTAATATATATTATATTCATATAATACTAATATTTTAATATAATATATTTATTAATGTAGATATATATATATAATATTATGTTAATATAAATATTAATATATTAATATAAAAACTATATTAATATTAATGAAAATATTTTATTAACATAAATATATAAAATATTATATATTTTTGATATATATCATTGGGCCGGATTTGTGATGGATTTCTAACTATCCAAATCCAAATCTAAATATTCAATAAACTATCTAAACGCAGTCCAAATACAATCGAGACTGGATTTTTTTGTCCAAACCTATCTCAATCCGGTACCGAATAATTTGAGTTTACCTGGTCCAAATCTAATTAAATTATATTGAGTATTTTTTTTTATTTCTATCAATTCTAGAGCCATACTATCATTCGATAAATTATACATATCTTAAACAAATAAATTCAGCTATATTTTTAGTTCGACAACACTTAGTTCCATATTCAATCAAAATAAAATTTAAATAGTCTTGGGTAAATAAAATTCAACGATGCTTAGTTCAATACCTATGAAGTAAATAAAATATATCTAATATAATATATATAGGGGTTTAAGTATTTTAAAATTTAATAACTAATAGATAATAATTGATAAAATATATTTATATTATATATATATATATATTAAAATATTAAAATAATTTGGGTCGGGTTCGAATTAGATGTATATCTATTCAATCGGGTTCAAATCCAAAGTTAAGCATTCGGGTTCTACCTAAATCCAGTCCAAACCTAGTTAAAGCATTGATTACCTGACCTGATTGGTTAAGCATTCGGGTTTTATCAAAATCCATTTAAAGTGTTAGCTACCCAACCCAATCGGGTTGGATCGGGTAGGGTGCCCACGGATTTAGATTTTGTTACCATCTTTAAATCTTAGTCCTTGATTTTTAAATGATATTTTTGGAAATAAAAAACATCATCACTTCTCATTTCTTGGAAAGTTGTAAAATCTATTTTCTTCTTGAATTTTCACTTTCATGAAATATAGAAAGCATCTTTTCGTGAAAAATATTTTTTTTCATTCTCGATCTCCTTAAAACTCCAATCAAGTAATTGACTTCCCCCCTTGTACTTTTCAGGGATTGCCATCTCCCGTCAACCAAATGGATTCTATAGTACAACCAAATACAGTGATCTCGTTTCTACCCATATCATTTTTTATCTTAAATTGATTATCCAATATCAAATACCTCGTTAATTAAATAATGCCCTGGCCTGGTAACCATTCTAATCTTGTAGTTAGGCACCACAAGCCATGGCTAGTTTATAGATCACGTGTCACTCTTCTCAACCATTCTACAATTGCTATGAGCTCGCCGTCTTTGGAAAACAAAAAAAGAAAAAGTTAGGAGTGATAAAAAAACAAATTCGTACATAATTATTGGCACCAACAACGAAAGAAGCCTCATAATAATGGTACTTGTTAGCTTTCACTCCAAGATTGGAGCCACAAGTAGTCGGTACAAATGATAAGAAGTTTAACTGCAAGGAAGCCTGGGCTCTTTTGACATCTAATAGTGAAGAATTGGACGGATACTTCACATTATCTTGAAAAATATTAGAGTTTAATTTTAATCTATCGTGTTCTTGTTCTAGCAGCAAAAGAATGAAAATGTAAATAAAAAGTTATTCCAAATACCAGTCTTGTTACCTTTGTGTATAGGAAAAATTTTTTGAGCTCACTAATGCCGAGAAAACATTTCAAGATTAACCACTCCGTATGTATAACACTACTTCCTACAAACAATACTATTCTTTCTATCTGACTTGGGAAAAATAAATTTTTCATGGCTCGGAACTGATTTTATAACATTATGCTCATTAAAGAAGGAGAAGAAGCAGCAGGCGCTCATGAATGCTGATAAGTTGCTCTCTCCCATTTGAGCACAAGGCATACTTCGTCTGCATGCAAGATTAGTAAAAATTTTAATAACAGTTCTCAAAAATTAGCTATAAAGATATAAAAATTTAAAATCTTTCTACAGTTTTATTGATCTAAAACTAAAAAATTCGAGATCAAAATTTTTTTTTATATTATATATATTATCCATATAAAAAATAACTTAAAATTAATATATATATATATATATAAGCACACGAGCTTGCATGTGTCCATGAGCCTGCATGCATGCATGATTTTTTTTTTTTTTTTTAATGACGTAAAAGGAGTTGGATTTCCCATTCTCTAGTCAAAAGATTGGTAGCGATTGATGCTCAAAAGCTTGCATGATTAGGGGAGCTTATTTCTCCGGTTCTCTGGTCAAAAATTGATACAGATTGGTGCTCAAAAGGTTGTTCTAAGGATCGGGGCCTCAATCCAGTAAAGGGAAAGCAGGCTGCACGATAGAAAATTATTGCTCATATCGTACGCACCACCATGATCCTGCAGCCAATCACAATCGTTGGTTTTTATCATAATTCATCGAGATAGGTATTTGACAAATATCACAGCCTATTTTATTTTTAAGAAGGCAGGCGGCGAGCCCACAGGCCACAACGCATCATCGAAGGCATCGCGTGATGGTGATGAGGTGGGGCTCGTGAATGTTACCAAATACTAGGAACAAGCGGTGGCTACAGATCCGGGACGTGGCGTATCAAGAACCATTCACATAGCGTCCCATTGTCCCATCCATTTTGGTTTTTTTGGCAGACCGAACAACGTCCCGTCTCTTAGAAAGTAGGCGGATAGAGCAGGTGCATCCACAATTGCTAATTTGCTGGTAGCTATCTCGGAGGACAATTTTATCAAATAATATTTGATTCAAAATTTTTGAAATATTATTAAAATATTTTTAGATAATATTCGAAATATTTGATTCGAAATACTCAAACATTATTAACAGGGATAGAAAAAAAAATCATGATTTCTCATTCAGATCAGTAATCATGAATTTCAGAAAAATTTTGCATTTAATTGAACCATCGCTGGGATCATGCATTGAACCCATAACCGGTGGCTAATTTGTTAGTTAATATGTTTCTTAAATTTACAATGGTAAAATGGTGAGAACGCCCATAATTTTACAAAATATGCTTAAATGGGAAAAAAAAAATTTCAACATTGCATACCCAATTGATAGGTCTACGTACTTCGGCTATGCACCATCTAATTAACTCATGAACCCAAAAAAACCAACCTGAACAAGTATAATGCGAAAAAAAAAAAAAAAAATCAGTAATAAGTTTCTAAGAGACTGAGAAGTACAGAGAATTAAAAAAATGTCCAAGAGAATTAAAGTATAGAGACCTATAAATAAGAGAATCTTCTTCATGTACCTTATAAATAAAACGTACTCATATATAAAAAAATTAAAATGTTGCAGGCACGTAATCAATCATATGGAATATCAACAAAGGTGACTATTCATGAAAAAATTATATTTAGTTATTTTTAAAATCTAAAAACTTGTCCAAAGACCGTGCTAGAAGTTAAAGAATAGTAGTTGCTACCACTGATAAATGGTGTAGTTGGTTGTGAGACTTTTCTCACGACTAGCTGGTAGGGGTTCGAGTCTTGGATTTAGACGTATTTCAACGAGAAAGTCCAGGAATAAAATAAAAAATAAAAAAATAGTTCAAAAATAAAATCATCGAAAGCCTAGAGATAAAATAAAAAATAGAAAAATAGTTCAAAAATAAAATCAAAAATAGAAAAAAATTAATAAAAGAATCCCGGAGTTCCTGTTGGCTGGTGGTAGTGAAAAAAGTACCAGTGGTAGTCAGGTTGACGTACTCACCTTCGAGTGGGGAACGGCTGCGAAAAAATTAATATGCGCCGTGTATCGAACATTCTCTGACTGAAATTGGGAAGAACCATCTGGGGATGGCCATGCCCGGAATCTAGCTCCCCCCCTTCCTTTTTTGGTTCATCAAAAAAGAAGAATAGTAGTTGCCCACATATTACCATTTGTATATTCGAGAAGCAACGTACTATTGATGGTTCACAATAGTCAAATTCAAAATGAGTTTAACGAACACAAGGTCCAAACAATTTTTTTTAGAAAATATTTTAACATTTTATCTTAGCAACCTTGAAAATCGCATCTATCTTGATCCTCATAGACCTAACTACGCTCTATTACAGAGTTGTATGGTAATTGGCAATTTGCAAATTCTTGAGATAGACTCAAGTTCATTTAAAATAAGTATCACATACAGGGAAATCCTCCCAATAGATATGATTCTTTAGGAGAATACCGAAAAATTTTTTGTTCGATATATCTTTTTACAGTCCCATGTACACTAAGATGGCAGCTAACAAGCTTAGGTTTTACCATGCTAATATGATATGTGTCCAATTATTGTTTGTAACCTTTATTTTAGGACTGGCTCTTGAAAAGGATCGGTAAGGCGAAATCTTGATGGTAATGCCTTATCACCCTGTTACTCCAAATAAATAAAAGAAAGTGAAAAAGAAAAAGGTCTAACATTGCCATATCAATCAGTCAAAATCTTGGTGGTGTGGCATGCATATTTCCTAGGATTTGCCTGGTCCCACTGGACCAAGACCAGGCAGATATATATACCAGGCTCAAGTAATCAATAGCGAAGCTAGAAAATTAAACTAGAAAAAGCTAAAATAATATATATATAATATAATTTTTAATTTTTATAATTTAAATTTAAAATTGTAAATGATGTTCTTTTAAAAAATAAATTCATCAATAATAAAATCTAAACTAAAGGTCTCTGTAATTTTTATTTCAACATAAACGACCAAGCTATCAACAAGAAATTCATTCTCAATTTTGCTGTGCAATCTAGTTTTAAAAAATTCTATAGCTGAAAAAGTATGTTCAGTAATTGCAGTGATACTGAAAGAGTCAAAATAAGACGAATCAATCTATCAACAGGATAATAAATTCTCAACTTTTTTGTTTTCATTAAATACTGGTACAATTCTCTAATAGATGACAATCTTTTCAAGTATGGATCATTGAGAAAATCAATATGAAAATGTTGTAGCTGATATCTCAAAATGATTCTCTCATTTTCTATGAAATCAAAATGATAATATTTCTCTGTAAGGGAACAAATAGCATCAATGTCAAAGAATTTATACCTATCCCTCGGATTCAAGGCAGAGCTAAGTTTAAAAAACTCGATGACTTGCTCATTAAATCTTGTAGATATCTCTTACAGTTGAAAGTCTAAAACAACATTAAAAATATCAAAATGATTATAATGCTCCATGGTAATATCATCTAGTCGGTGACCACTATGACCTGCAACATGTGGAGAACTAAAATTCGGAACATCAATACTATAATTTATACAAAGTAATATAATCTTTTTTAAAAAAGAATTACATCCATCATCTCTAAATTGTTCAATGAACGATGTTGTAGTTGACACCATGCATATTTTATTAACAATATTTTGAAACTTTTATTGCAAACTCTGATAAAGAATATCATAATACCCATAATTTCTTTCATTAGGTGTAAGATAAAAATGAACTCAAAAGATGTGATCCTTTTGAGAGCTGCAACAGCATCTCCTTTTATTTTATAGTTAAATTCATCATTTTTAATACTTTCAGGAATTGAACAAGTTACATCAAATAATTTGATAAGACTACAAATAGAATAAAAATGAGAACTCCAACGAGTATCACCTAGTCACTTCAAAGTGCCAAGTTGATTGGCACCTTTTCCTATTTTGATTCCTCTATCATCATCATCATTATCAATAGCTAACATTTATGCAATCTCAGTTTGTTGAGCCACGCATAACTCATCTTGTGGCTTACAAGAACTAGTCACGGTATTAACGACAAAAGTTAAATTCAAAAAAAATTCATAAACAACAAAAACCTCTGCAGCAGCTACAACCAAAGTCAACTATAATCAATGAGCCATGCAATGCACATAATATGCATAAGGATACTCATTGAAAAATAATACCTGCAATCCCTTCCATTCTTCTCACATATTACCAGCCCTATCATAACCTTGACCATGTAGATTTTGGACATCAAGACCATGGTGAGAAAGAATAGCACAAATCGAAAAAAACAAAGTTACTGCTGATGCATCTCTAATATGGACAAGATCCATGATACGTTCTTGTATGCAACCTCTAATGTCAACAAAATAAAGAACAATAGCCATTTGTTCTCTCTTGGATTCATCATTTGCTTCATCAATAATAATGCAAAATTTAGAATCTTCAATCTTTTCGCGTACTTTCTTTCTCACATTATTTGCCAAAATATATAAGATCTCTTTTTGAATCATAGGAGATATGAACTTTGCATTTAATAGAACATTCTATAAGATAATATTTTTCACTTCATCATTATAAAATACTGTAAATTTAATCAATTTAAGAAAAATTTCATGATTCAGAGAATTAATAAACTCATTATGAGCTCTGAAAGCTATCCCTTAAAATGCAAGCCATCAAATGGCATTAATTAATATTTTAATCCGAAGCTTATTCTTTTTCTTTTGTTCTTCTGATTATCTCTCAATTACTTTATCAATATGTCCAGGCTGGTTTAATAAAGTTGAACAATGTCTTACAGCATTATTATACGAAGAATATTGATCATGTCCCATATGTTTGAGAAAAGCACAGTTCTTTTCACATTTTATCTTTTTTTAATTTCTGGAACCAGTAATTATAAATGCATCATAATCACTTTGTATTCTTAGTTTCTTCAAAAAAAAATAACATGAAAAATAAAATATAGTATTTTTTGCAACAGAATATTCAAGTCAAAAAAAATTAGAATATCAAGAAGCCTGAAAACGGTGATCGGTTGTATCCTTCCTTCACACTGATCTACCATTAGATCATCCACTGTACAGCTCTCAAAACGGTTTGAACTCATCTACACTGTCGCAAATTAAAATGGGATGATCCGACGGTCAATAGTCGCGAAGGATGCAACCGGGCTCCAAACACAAGAGAATTGACAAGATGTTGATTCACAGCAATCTCTGTCTCTCCCGGGCCGTGGAGATTTATGGGTCCTTTTCAATCGTTGAAGTAATGGTTATTTCGATGAAATAGAAAGCTAAGGTGATGATTTTTTTTTTTTTTTATATCTTAATTTATTTTTTAAAAAAATATTATTTATTATCTATTTTATGATTAATAATAATTAACTAAGTAATAATTAAAATATATTTATTTATATTTGTTCCAAATCATATCTAGATCTAATTTTTTTAAATTAAAATCGGGTTATTTATAAACTCGATTCAATCTAAATGTTTCATTGGATTGAAGATTTTGATAGTAAACTCGATCTAATTTTTTAATGGATTGAGTATTGATCTAATATTAGGATCCGATCAAAGAATCGAATCAGATCAAGATCATTCATAATCCAATCTAACCTAATCCATTTTCATCTCTAACAATAGCCACAACTGGATAAATATTGACACATTACATGAGATCATGAGATAGCATACTCATGTGCTACACATGACCATACACTCCTGCTATCATGTAATATCTATTTTATTTTGTACAAGAAACTATATCAGGATCTTGATTCTTGCCCTTATGCCATAAAATAAATAAATAAATAAATAAAAATAAAAAAAATATTGCTTCCGCTCCAACTCTCATCAATATAATTATAATAATATAAATAAAAAAATTACTACGATACTTTTTTATAATATTTTATTATAAAAAATTAAAAAATTAAAAATATTTTATATATTTTATTTTTTTAAAATAATATTTTATTATTTTTAAATTTTTTTTCTTTCTCATCATTGATCTCATTGCCAACTGCATGATGCCCCATGTGCCGCTGGCGGCTCCTCGGCACCCCACCCTCCCCTCTGTGTAGTCCTCCCTCCCCTCCCAATGGTGAAGGCCAACCAACCCCTCTGGATTGCATCCATAATCAGGGATAGACTCCGCCAATTTTCAATAAAGACCAAAAATATAAAAATATAAAATATTAATAAATAATTAAAATTAATTTAAATAATTTTTTTATAAATATTATTTGAATCGAACTCAATATTGTTTCATAAAATAAATTCATCAATAATAGAATTAACTATAAAATTTTTAGCTATCTCCTTCTCAATGTAAGTGATTAAATAATCGACAAAAAAATCATCTTTCATCTTATTGCACAACCCAGTTTTGACAGTTTTTATTACTGTAAATGCTCTCTCTATATAATAATTAAAACCAGAAGAGTCAATACAAGATAAATCAATCTATCAATGAGCAAATAAATATATAATTTTTTTATTCTCACCAATCCTTGATATAAATCTGAAATTGTAGACATATTCTAGAACTCAGAATTCTTTGAAA
This sequence comes from Areca catechu, assembly GCA_021397845.1. Taxonomy (NCBI): domain Eukaryota; kingdom Viridiplantae; phylum Streptophyta; class Magnoliopsida; order Arecales; family Arecaceae; genus Areca; species Areca catechu. The sequence goes on along the minus strand of CM038051.1, from coordinate 13,016,436 downwards.
TATCAACATAATAATATTGTAATTAATTTTTCAAAAATCTTCTTTCATTCTCACTGAAGTCATTTGGAAAGGATTTCTCAGCAAGCTGACATATACTCTCTAAATTGAATGATCTGTAATCATCTCTAGGACCCAAAGTACTACTAAAAATTAATAACTCAACTCATCATCACTAAATCTACTATGTAATTCATGAATTTGGTATCAATAGCAAATATTAAATATATCAACCCGAAAATGATGCTTATTTATACTATTACTTTGTCGATGACCTCAACCACCATGCTTATAAGTAGGGTACTTTCAGGGTTAAGAAGTACCTCTAGGAGGGATTTCTTCTTTCTGTTAGGGTTGTTCTTATATCCAGAAAAAAGAAAAAAAATTTTTCTTTGTTCTTATCTTTTGTAAACTTCCTGATTTTTCTTCTAATGATTCTGTGCGGCCATGATGTAGTAAGAGATTCCAAACCACATAAATCCCTGTATTTTGTGCTTATATGTTCTTTATTTTTTCAAACATTTTCTTTCCTTCTGCAACTTTCGTAATCCGCTATATACTAGTCCCCAACATCTAAGATGAAGGATGGTTACAGAAAGAGATTTCAAAAAAAAAAATCTTCATAGCCCGGGATAGATATCAAGTATGCGATTGACTTACCGGTCTAGATCTATAAAACCATTAAAAACAAGGAAATCCAAACATGATGGGATGATGATTCCTCATTGATGGATCTTTTAATGTCTAAATCAGTCTCCTACGGATGTAAATAGAAAAAGCCTAAAAAAATAGGGTGTATGATAGACGAGATGAATCAGGGTACAAATGAAAAAAGAGTTGGCGGAAGTGAAGCATGTGAGCAAGTGAATGTTAGAGTGGGAGGTGATCAGCACTTCCTGGAGAAGATGGACTCCAGTGCCTTTGGGATTCATCTCTCACGATGAGAAGGTCATTGTCCTTCCTTCTTGGTCGGCTTCCTTATTTAAAGGATTCCGAAAAATGGCTTTATAGGTGAGTATTTGTCACCTTAGAGACTATGATCTAAGTAGTAGAAAATAATAGTTGCACGTCTTCGCTACGAACACTCTCTCTTAGAGCGCACATCTGGGAGCCGTTAATCTACCAACGACCTCGCATGATCATGGAGCATGGCGCGGGATGGTCCACGTACCACCCAACAGTGGGGGAATATAGAGCTTCTCCTCTCACACAATCGTCAATAATAAAGTGGCTGATCCTGGGTGCTCGCATTACCATCCATCATACGAACATATATGGGATTGCGACAAGATCTTCAAATGGCTGGAATTGGGCCGGCCGGTCCGGGCCACATGCCTACTTAAGTCCGGCCTGAAAAAAATCTCGGGCTTTGGGCCAGGTTTAGACCCGAATTTTTTTTCAATACGTCAAGCCCGAGCTTGGCCCGAGCCTGATGGGCCAGCCTGAATTGAAATAGCACGAATAAAGCCCGTTCAATTTGAATAAAAAAAATTGAAGAAACGAGATCGTCGAGAAGGAGATCAGAGCCCGAAGAGATGGGGACACCGGAGAGGAAGGAGATCGGAGCCCGAAGGGACGGGAGCACAAGATCGTACTGTGGGACGAGATCATACCGAGGGTCGGGGGCATAAAAAAAAGAAAAAATGGGGCCATCGGAAAGGAAGGAGATCGGAGCCCAAAGGGACGGGGGTGCCGGGGAGGAAGGAGATCGAAGCCTGAAGAGACAGGGGCGCGAGATCGTATCGGGGGCTAGGGGCATCAGGTGCGGGTGCCGGGGTTAGAGAAAGGACATCGGAGCCGACGAGCATGGGGTTGCACAAGGATGGATGGGGCATCGAGTGCGTGCACCAAGACCGAGGGAGGGACATCAGAGTCAAGAAGGCAGCAGGATCGCGTGGAGGCGACAGAGCTGGGAGTGCGGGTGCCGCCGGGGCTGGGGAGGTTGGTGCAGAGCCGGTGGGTGGCACAGGGGGCACCATTGGGGCTGGATGGGCGAGGGTGGCGCCAGCGGTTGAAACGAGAGAGAGAGAGAGAGAGAGAGAGAGAGAGAGAGAGAGAGAGAGAGGCCTCAGAGGTGCAGATCAGCGACGGTCGGACCGTTGGAAGGCTGGAAGAAGCTGTGAAAACATCTGGAAAGAACTCAAATGAGAGACGGAGAGAATAGATCATATCAGTATTTGGACGGGCCGGGTTCGCGCCGGGCTGAAAGGATGCCCGAGCCCAGCCCAAAAATTAAATGGGCCTTCTTCTTAGACCCAAAGGCCAGCCTGATTTCAGACTAGCTCGATCCAGTTCCAGCCCTAGATCTTCATCACCATGCCAGATACCCAATTCTGGGTATATCACCTTTTAACCAAACATGTCCTTAATGTGTTACACCAGAGAGTGAAAGAATGGGATTAACACAGCTTTTAATTGGAGTAGTTACATGAATAGGTAAAGATTAATTCTATGTATGTGAATTGGACTTGCATTGAATAGCATCAAGCACGGATGGGAAGCATTTAGCTTAGCCATCAGCATCCGTTACAGTTTAGTAAGCTTCATTTGAAGTGCAAGGTCCATAAAGGGAACAGAGATGACTATCGTCACTAGGCTACTACAGGACAATTTAATCTATTCTAATATTGTAGCTAGCGGCACCCACAATCCCTGAATATATAGTTTATCATTTAAAATATCTATTATATATAATTAAAATTTTACTATTTTGATTTAAAAACTATCATGCATCAAATTTTTTTCAGAAATTATTTTTCTATTCAAAATATCTACGACTTTATTTTTTAAATTTAAAATTTCAAATGAATTTATCTTTTCCAAATCGATCTTTTTTTTTTCCATATTTTTTTTCTTTTCTTTCTTTTTTAATAAATCTTTAAATTTAAAATTTAAAATAAAAAAATAATTTTATTTTTTCAAAATCCATTAATTTTTTTCATATTTTTTATTTATTTTCAAAGATTAATCTAAAGAAATAGTAATAAAATAAAAAAAAATCGATGGTCATAGACGGGTAAAAATCTAGTCCTAGACAATTGTGCAATTACTGTTGGCGTTGTACAATTACCCGTTGGCGCTGGGCTCCCAAAATATGCCTCGTGACCATCACCATTTGCGCGAGCCTAAGTGCTTGAAACTTCCTTCAAAGGAACTTAATTGCTATGAGCCAGTCCTCTTTAAAATTTTCAAATAAAAAAAAAAAAAATCCTATAAGTGATCAAAAGTACAAACTCATGTTTGATGGTTGTCATCGACAATGGAAGATGTCTCATAATGGTAGTTGTTAGCTTTCACCTCGAGGGTGGAACCAAATAAAGAGTAGTTGGCACAAAAGTGAAAAATTGGACAAACTTCACATCATCTTGGAAAATATTCAAGTTTAAATTTAATCCGTCATGTTAATGTCCTACAGCAAAAGAATGGAAAGGTAATTAAAAATTTATTCGACATACCAGTTATGTATAGGAAAAATTATTCGAGCTCACTAATGCCGAGATAACAACTTAGGATCAAACCATTCCTGATGTATAGCATTAATTCCTACTAGCAATACTAATCTCCCTATCGGATTTGGGAAATGGACAATCAGCACGCACAAAACTGATTTATAACATTACATAAAAGAAAGGAAAAAAAAAAAAGAAGAAGAAGAAGAGACTCATGAATGCCAATAAGTTACACTCCAATTTGAGCACAAGGCATACCTGTCCGTGTGCAAGGTTAGCGAAAATTTTAATCACATTTCTCACTAAATTAGCTATAAAAATATAAAGATTTAAAAACTATGTGCAATTTCATTAATCAGAACTAGATTGTATGTCAATTTTTATTTTTTTATATTATATATATACATATGGAATGTACTATATATTTTTAATGAATTTAAAGCCAAATCTGATTTGATCAAAAATCTATAACGAAGATCCTACATCTATAATCTAAATCATTGAATATAATCTACTATATCAAAATTACTTATATATCAAATATCATATGATTTTGAAATTCCTAATCTATACACCAAACAATCAAAATTAAATAATATAAATTAAATTAAATTTAGATCTAGTGCTTCTGGATTGTAAGGGGTATTTTTTCCCGAATTTTATTTAAGAGGATAATATGTACAGTCAGTGGTCTCAGGAGCTAGCGAGAGACAATTGTGATTTTATTTAAGATCTAGTCCTTTTGTCATTACAAATGAGTCATGATATAAAAATTGATAGGTAGAGATTATATTTGATACCAAAAAATAATCATTTTGGTGCCACAGTTGAACTCCAAGGTAGAAACCCAACTCCGAAACGAAGCATTGGTAACTAAACTCCAAGTTATCTGCACAGGTATATGTTCTGCATCCTCATTTTGCTTAAGTATAAAATTCACCCTCGTTGTCCAGTAAAAAGAAATAAATGAAAGAAAGAAATAAAGAAGCAAAACACTGACCTACACTACCGGCCACTAAAAAATTTATGCAGAAGGAAAGAAAATTTTGAACATTCTGTAGAAGCGAGGAGAAATAAAAACTAGTGGCCTGATACAATTAATCAAGTTCCTTATCAGTAATGGTTATGTATTCTCAAGCAAATCATGGAACTGGCTCACTTCAAGTGTTTGGAAGCATGCAAGTCTCATGTAACACCACACTTATTTGCCTCCTGCTTACGTATCTGATTTCAAACAAACAAGTTCCAAAATGCAAAATCTCTTCCCATAGTCAAAAGGAAGCTATATTTAGACCTGTTGTCACTATCTCGACCATAATGACATGGTTGATCACGATCATACACAGTTAAGCATGGTAGACCATCTCACTTGTCATGTAAAACTGTTCAGTTCTATCATGTCACATACATGGATTTCACTTCCACACCTTAACTTTTTTGGTACCAAACATTCAGAATTGAAACTCACCTCTTAATCTCAGTTCCTTTAAATACGTTGCCTAAGATTCTCACCTTAGCCTTTGTTTCTCCCTCTCCCTCTCTTATTTTTGTTCTTTCTATTTTCACTCTTTACTCCTCTCCTAAAATCCTTTTTCTTTTGATGCTGAACATATCCATATCAAATCTGGTTTCTTGATAATGTTATTACTGATCCATACTACTGATCTATAGAAAACTAATTATAGATCCTATTAGCAACTCAGCCATAGAGAACCATGTATCCTTATTCCTCAACTTCAATTTTTTTTTTTTTATAGTTAAACCAGACATCAGGACCGAACTGATTAACGAAACAACAATTTAGATCATTAGGACCTTTTTCACCACAAATCAATCAAGTACAGAAAGTTTTTTCACACAATTAATTTCATTTCAAATGGAAATCCAATTTCTGGAGACCAAACTTACCTCGTTCGAGTCAAGGGTATTGCTCCTTGCTTCATTCTTGCAAACCATAACCATGGGTTTGCACATTATTGTTGAAGTAAAAACAACTCAACTCTCTTCATGTAAAAATTAAAGTATCATGTGCCGCACATGAGCTGGTTATGGTCTTTGTCAATCACGTGCCTAATAAAAGGAATGAACATATGCCAATTCATATTGATGTGTCAATCGATGTCTTACCCCAAAAAGCAGCAAGATGAACGGTAGCAGTAAGACACAAGGCCCTGACATGGTGTGAGGCTGCACCAATTTAATGCATGCTGGCGCATGCGTGGTGGGTGAGCCACCTCTCACTCTCTGCATAGGCTATCGGGCATCCTCAAATGAAGTGAATGAGATCATTTCATCTTCCAGCATGAACAGGCCAGCAGCTACATGTGGTCATCTCATGCTTGCTGCTGAAGCTCAGCATGGCATGATGTGGCAAGGCACATAAATCTAATGCAGTGTGAACTCTCACCAATTTAATGCACAACTGGTGCATGTGTGATGAGTGAATGGCACATCAGCAAGGTCCTGCAAGGGATAATGGGCATGCTTGATGAAGTGATTCACATTTTTTCATCTTCTAACATGGGCTAATAGGAAGGCTACAAATGGCTATCATGTGATGATAGATGGTACCGCTACTAGGCTAAGCAATTAAGAAATGACCACAGCATTGTGATGGTGGAAATTGTAAATTTAACGAAGATCCTTAAAAAGGGCTTATAAAAAGCAAGAGTTGAAGGAAAGAAGAGGCTCTGAATACTTTGACTACTATGGTATCTTCAACCGGGCATTCTCTTCTTCTAACAGGCCAAGTATGAATGCTGGGGAATGGAAATACAACTTGCTCTCCAAGCATCCCTTGAAAGTGGAGATTCAACTTGCTGTCATACATCATTGCCACACTCTTTATGCAACCCCTCGAAGTGGATGTCTAACCTACATTTTTCTTTTAACCTAGAAAGTGGATTGTGTTTCCTTTATCCTCCTTCCTATCCCTTGTCATGTACCTGTCTATTTTGTGAAAAGCTATTAGAGGCAAACGTCTGTCTATCTACTTCTTCCTGCTTCTCTTCTAAACACTTCAATGGAAATTTGAGAGGTCCTTCTTAGCTGAAGTGCCAGCCTGTAATGTTTGATTGATGAGCCTCTACATCGGCTTGAATCCCATTCAACATCTATCTACCAAGCTGCACATACATGGACTATTGGTGTTTTCCCAGAGAAACACTGTGTTGATCAGCATGAACTGCATGGACCAGCGTGCACAACTTAGGGGAGTGCATCCTTGTACCATGCCCATACTTAGCTAGCATGGTGTACCACATACAACATATCGACCAGCATGGCACAGAACTTTTTGGGTCTTCATCAGTAAGCAGAGTATAAGCTTTGTGTTTGCTTACTTTCCTTGCAATCAACTAATTTTTCAGCAGCTGGCATGTTGTACCCCTGCTTAGCTCAATCCTGTGCCAGGAGTAGAAAAGGAAAACCAACCACTTTTTTAAACTATGAAGGCAAAGCATCCACCACGCCCTTCAGCTTTTAGAAGCTGCCTATTTTTTATTTCGTATCTCTTGATATCTGAATATTATTAGTCTACTTTGTGACAAAGCAACTTGTGCCAACCTTAGTTCAATGAGCTTGTAAACATATTGGGCTTGATAGCCCTCCATTCATCATCACGGATAAGCTGCCACATTATTGCTGCCTCATCTTTCTCAGATTATTCACCTGATTATGCTATGTAATCCAACACTCTTTCTCTACGATGCACCAGAGTCTAGCACTTAGGATACCTATATCCCCCACGCATAGTTTTGGAACTAAAGTATAATGCATTTGTTCCTTTGGAGGTTCAGTAAAATCTGCTAAATCTATCATAGTACACTGAACTAATACTCCACTTACACCCTAAGAAAAGACATAAAATTGAAATGTCAAGACATTCTAGTTCTTGTATCTGACCTATTTTCTTTCTACTGGGGGGTAGATATGCCATTTAAGTTATTTGGTGGAGAGCAGACATGTCTAGAACACTCAAGCATGACTTAATGATCCATCTAACGCAATGTTACATCCCAAGTGATAATAAAGACTCATAATGCTTTCTGATAAAACAACCCTTAAACATGTGTACAAGTCAAACACATAATACAACATCTAGGGAAACTATATTAAATCAACCAAACAATAAGAAGTTCAAGGAAAAATATATAAGAAATCTTATATCTAATTTCAGATATTCGCTTACAAACAAAGTATCTACATGCATGAATGTATGTCAATGAAAAACATTGGAAACCAAGCCGTGCACAATACACATTTGCTATCAGAATCGGAGCATGCAGAAGCACATACACCTATACAATGCAATGTTGGCCAGTACCTTGAATTATGATTTGCACCCCATGTGTAGATATCTTGATGGCATTATACACAATATAATGATATACAACAAAACACAAACACAATTTTCTTAAACCTTGCAAATAATAAGATCCATCAATCAATAAGATCATTGACAGCAAAGAAAAGTGAGGATGACATGTCAATGTGACTATATCATAGTATAATTAATAGCATGGTACACACAAGTGGGCTATTTCACTGTATGTATTCAGCCTTCTCAACTATAAATTTTCCCAACTCTAGCAACTATCAAGCCACATAAAAAATCAAGGAACTCAAAGAATCAGAATGTAACCAAATACTTTGTCTCGGAAAAAAATTAGACCAATTAAAGACTATTCTAAACTGAAATTACATCAATACAAAATTTTGTTGGTGATGAATATGCTTTCTCAAGTACCTGACAAAGCAACTTAAACAGCAATAGCATATCCTTGACAGCAAACACAAGCAACTAAGATGCCTAGAAGAGCCCCAGCAATGACTTGTGATGGAGTGTGACCTAGAAGCTCCTTAAGCTTTCTTTCACTAATAGGATGCCCTTGAAACAAGTCCTCAGTGATCTTATTAAGCACCTGCATAATTTAGCAGCTCACAATAGTAAATCTTTGGAACCAGAAAATCATATCAAAGAAGTTGCTGAAGCAATAATATCAAAGTTCAACAATCACATGCATATATGCATGCACATGCATGTATTCATGCATAGATACATATATGTGTAAGTGACATACCAGAGTTCATGCTTCACAACAAACTTTGGCACACACACTATACATATATATATATATATATATATATATATATATATATATATATATGAGAGAGAGAGAGAGAGAGAGAGAGAGAGAGCACGTAAATAGAATGTTTGGTTACCTGAACATAATAATATAACTATGAAATGAAAGATGCCTGTGAAAAATTTCCAGAACAAGACTTTCTCACCGTTAAAGACATCATAGAATGGATAATAAAAAATAGAGATATTATATAGAGATTTTCCTTCTGAAAAATAATATATTTATCCTGAAATTTGAGCATTGTGAAAGCCAGCATTACCTAGACACTTGGCATGGGTGCCATGTCCTCAAGTGTAAGACAGCAACCTCCAATAATCGAGGCATGGGACATGGCTACATATGTATGAGTAGTTTGTTTGATGCTTATTTAATTATTATGCTATTTAACAAATAATTTAATCAAATAGTCATGAGTTTTCAAATTGTGTAATTTATTTGCTAGGTTCATGTATGATGTTTTGAGATGCTCGGATCAATAACTCAATATGATATATTTATATCTAAATCACAAAACTTAAAGCATTCACATAATCTTGATAACGTTTAATCAATATAAAAGGACATTATCCAGGACACTTTGCTTGAAGTGCCCAAAAACCACTTCAGGACATCACTCGAAGTCTCCAACACTTAAAACTACGAATCCCCTGCATGACACTCTAAGAAGTCACACATAATGTGACTAGCAAGTATATTCTCTTTTGCCCCCCTAGTCATTGTAGACACATTTCTAGACGATCTTTCCTTCAGCAATCACATTGTCAAACTCAGGAATTGTCTCATAAAATTTCACCTTATTAATGTCATATATCTTAAGATTCAATTTGAAAAAGCTTCTCCCATATTATATATAGTAAATCCTGTCATCTAATCCAAAAGGGAATTTGGTAAAAGATCAAAAAAATTTTCTGGTGGCTTTTCTTGACAGTTTACCATTCCCATTTACTTATAACAAAGTACTGGACCAAGTTTATCTGCTCTTTGTTCTTTCTTTGAAAAAAAAAGGAAGAACTACTAGCCTATGTTTTGTAGTCATAATCAATCTAGACATCCCTTTTCTTCTACTCTCATCTTGAGTATGATAGATAAAACTGAAAAAAGAAGTCAAAATTTCCTCACCTCCGCCTGCATCCCAGCATGCCGCCGCACCCCAATGGCATCATACATAACAACGAGACTGAAACCAAGGCACACAGGAAACAACGAGTCGGCCGCCCCAAGGCGCAGGCCCACTGACGCCGTCAGTGCCATGCACAGCGCCGAGTGAGATGACGGCATCCCCCCGGAACTAAACAGCATCCCAAAGTCCCATCTCCGCTCCACAAAGAAGTTCAAAAGCATCTTTATAGTCTGCGCCATCGCCCACGCCACAAGCCCCGACACGAACGTCGGGTTCCCAGCCAGCGTCGACAAAAACGGGCTGACCCGGGCCTTCGACAACGCCGCCGTGGTGTTCATCAACTTCATCCCAATCCCACCGCAGCACAGCAAATCATTCCCACATATCCCTTCATCCCCGCGAAGACCGCCTTTGAGCCAAGATCGAAACTTTGGCACCCAAGAGAAGACGAAATCCCTGAAGGAGTGGAAGATTGGGAGGAGGAGACAGAAAGGGGCGACAGGATGGGCATTGGGTGGGGTTTCTAGGGTTTTGAGGGGCGAGGTTTTTCTTGGGGGGGCAACGACGGAGATTGAGGACGGCGAGGGTTTGGAATGGGGGTTGGAGCATGGATTAAAGTGGGATGGAGTAGCCTTAGGGTTTCTGGGAACGTGAACGGCCGAAACCCTAAAGAAGAGTTTGATGCTAAGGGCCTCCATGGCCGCCCTGCATCGCTGCGGGGAGGGAAGCGGGGGGGCCGCGGGCGCGGAGGAGAGGTGAAGAAGCAAGTCGAAAGCGGCATTGGGATCAGGTAACCGTTATCTAGAAAGAGCTTTCTTGGTCAATGAACCCTTGGCCTGTTTTACAATGGCGGGTACACCTTTTACAATGGTCCCCGGTGATGTGAATATCAGAGTGATTTGATCACTAAAATAATCTAGATACAAAATAATATAAACTATTATATTTGATATATTATTAACATATTTTTAAAATTTAATTTTTATTATATTTGATATATCATGATAATGATAATATATAAAATATTATAAATAGCCTTGCATACTAATATGTAATAATTATTCTATAAATTAATTAAATATTCTACACTTGCAACTCCTCATAAAAATATATAATAATAATAATAATAATAATAATAATAATAATAATTAAATAATAATGATAATAATAACAGAAGTAATTATTATTATTATTATTATTATTATTATTATTATTATTATTATTATTATTATTATTATTATTATTTCTACTATATGTTATTATTATCATTATTATTTCTACTATTATTATTACTATCTCTATTATTATTCTAATAATTACTTCTGTTATTATTATCATTATTATTTCTACTATTATTATTACTATCTCTATTATTATTATTATTATTATTATTATTATTATTATTATTATTATTATTATTATTATCATCATCATCAATACATCCAAAAATTGTCACATTTACATGGATTCTGCATGGCTTGCATGGATTCCGCGTGGCTTGCTATCTCATTTGCTAGCTCAACTCCAAGTCACTTTATCCTTTAGCTTAGACCATTTCACTTATCAGTTTAACATAGCAAGCAAGCTTCTTAACATCTCGATATGTGGCTCCGGAGTCATCATGCAAGAAAATATAGCATGCCTTCTTCTTATAGGGGATAGGTGATCTTGCACCATGGCTTTCTAATGACGGTCATTACCTATTAATACAAGTAGCACATATGCCATGCACTCCTCCAAGGATATACGTTTTACAATGACATGCCAACCACCACTCCCTGTATCACACAATATCTTCATAGGTGCTAGGTACTCTGTATACCTTGTCTATGAATTTATTCCCCAGACCCTCCAGGCAAGATTCTCTGAAGCTCCTCTGAGAAAGCTCTCCTTTAGAGGTTCCATCGAAAAATCCATCTTCACAAGGGCTTTCCCTGGAAAGCATCCCTAAGTATCCCTAGCTCTCTGAGAGACTCGATAGTCTTCCCAGAGTAACCCGAAAGTCCCAGAGCACTATTCCAATATAGGCTAGGACCACCTTGCCTTGTCTAAACTTCACCTTGCCTTACCTAAGCATTACCTCACCTTGTTTAAGTTGCACCTTGCCTCATCTAGGCCTCTCCTAGCCTCGCCTAAGCCTCATCTTACCGGGCCTACTTGTCGCATCCACTACCTCACTTATGCACATCTTCATTGCCTTGTCCACTTTTACTCTATTTTGCTATTCTTTTGCTGCTACATTATTTACGTAAAAGCTATGGTTTTCTCTTTTTGTTTGTTTGCTTTTATATGAGACTGACTTAGACATCGAAAGATCCACCACGGGGAACCACCTCATTATGTTTTCATGGCTGGTGTCTATATTTTCTTTATTTTGTAGGTTCTGGAATGCCTACACCTAATGAAGGGAAGTCCAAAGCCGTTCGACTCAGCAGCCATCTCCAACCACATCAACAACTCTTAAGTAGAAGCGCAATTATTATTATTATTATAGGTATCTATTGTGATTAAGCTATTAAAATGGTAATGAGAGTTTTTTTCTTCAATTATGAAGGATAAATTTATTTAACTTTTATTGATTAGGGATATTTTTATCTCAAAATAACTTTAGCATATCACCAATATCTGGTAATATGCTATCACCTAGGATATGTGAGGTGATAGCATCACCAAATTTATCACTTGATTCCTTCTCACTAGATGGGATTTTGTAATACCAAACAAGGTGATCACATCATATAACTCACATCATTGGGATGATGTGAAATATCACCCCTACCAAACAGCACCTTAGGGTTTTAAAATTAGAAAGGTATGGTCCAGTTTAATAGAAGGTGGAATGGAAATTTTGTGCGACAAATAAAGAGTCACGCACTCCTATTTCTCATGAATCGGGATTCCACCGGTTGTTTAGGTGCCGGATGAGTCCGAGAGAGCATATCAATAGTTTTTCTTGTTGTTTTGCTTCATTGGATCACCTTGGTTTTCTAAAAAAAAACTTAGGTTCAATGGATCAAGGCCATCCATTTATTTGACTTTAAGCTACTTGTCAAAATCATGAAATTCAGGTAGTTGTGGCTATGATTGACTAACTGGCATTGTTGTTGTTAGCAATTAGGTGACATGTTTATTAAGTAGACTAAGCTGAGTTCAAGCCAAGCTCAATCTAGGGGATAGCAAGAACTCTTAGACTTCTGGACCGAGCCAAGGGCTTCCTTGGATGAGGTGGGGAAGTGACAAGGTAGTGACAAGGCAACCAGAGCTCGAGAGATAAGGAAGATGGGAGGAGAAAATTGGAGGTTGGGAGGACCAAGGACCGAGGAGGTAAGAAGGTTGGGAAGCTCGAGGTGATGGAGATGTTACGATGGCACAAACACAAGGAGGCCAGGAGGCCTGGGACAACATGGGAGGGGGTAGGGGGTGTTGTGGCCACAACCCAACTACTCGACCTCGATGAACCAACCAGATCAACAACTAAGATGGAGGCAAACTTTGATTGAGTACCTGTGACCGAGTACGAGTACCTCCTTGGCTAAGTAACTTTGGTCAAATACCTATGGCCGAGTACAGATACCTCCTTGGCTGAGTACAAGTACCTGTGACTAGGTACAAGTACGTATGGCTGGTATGAGTACCTCCTTGGCTGAGTACTTCGGCCAAGTACCTGTGGTCGAGTATAAGCAGCCTTGGCCAAGTAGACCAACCTTGGAGTAAGAGGCAGAGATGAACAAATTGCCACTGTCCCAACAGATATCGTGGTGGACAAGATTGTGGGAGATAGGATCCCAATAGAACCTGCCATCCTAACAGAAGGATACCAGCAAAAAAAGATGCGAAAGATAAGATCTTGACACCCACATAAAATATATTATACATGTCAGAAGAGGCTACCTCTCTAACAATATTCAGTTACTCCATGTAACTTTATAAATTAGTAAGAGGGGATCTCTGAAAGGTATGTCTTCACACCCCTATCTATATGCTCATTCTAGCATTTTTCTTGCCATGGCTCTCAGCTCCGGTTGCTATTGTCCAAACTCCCTCCACTAACTTGAGCGTCGAAGAGACACCCGCCAGTAACCACCGGTGAAGGGGGATTGTTCTTACAAGTCTCGCTCGAGAGGAGCCCAAGAGTAGCTCTCTACCCTCACCAGAGAAGACCAGAAGACCCTCAAGTATCATCGCAGTCTAGTGAAAGGTGATTTGTCGACAATAGATTGACAAGCCAGGAAGGGGACAAGCATCATCTAGGAGAAATCCTTGAAGCTTGAAGACTAATAGTGATCATTTGAGTACAAGATGCCTTCACCAGCCATATCAAATGCTCTCCACATTACGAGGAGCATCCCAGCCAAGTGATGGAACCTCTCGCTCCTCCACCCCCACTGTCGATGACCCAACAGAATCATCTCACCACCTTGGCAAAGCAGATCTAACAGGCTAGTCTTTGTGATACGGGAGTTGCAGTAGCAACCCGTGGTGAAATAGCAACACTAGGAGGTCTTAGCCGATCCCATTACTACTACTCGGCCTAAATGCTGAACTTCCTAGAGAAGAATTTTTGGCCAACAGAATCTTCATCAATCATAATCTTCCTCGCCCCACTGAGCAACTTATCTGTCTCCTCGAGAAGATCTCCTTATTGATAAACTTTTCATTGGTCACAGTTCTCATCTCCATGATGAGCAAGCCTCTAGTACGAAGAGCATCGACAAGAAACAGGCGAAGGCCCAACAAAAATCTTTGATCGGCAATTCTATGACTACAACCTAGGGGGCAAACTAGGAAGCTCATCATGCTTGTCTTTTTTTCTTCCAACGAATCATGAAGAATTTGATCTCTAGTCGATTCAAAACACTACAGCTGGAACTCTACCCTGGTTGGCCTGACAATGCTTTATGGATACTTACTCCGGCTATGACTAGGGCAGGATGACTTTCAAAGATGAGGAATACATTGCCTAATCAAAAAGGCACTCTATTATTACAAAGCAATAATTTCTTGGCTTGAAAATTATAGAAACCACCTACCAATAGATAGACAAGAGCTGACAAGCTTCCAAGAAATTGAAGTTCCTCAAGCCTTCACTCTCTAAGCCAAAAGTTGGAGACAAACTTTATTTATTCCTAGAGGTAGTTTCAGAAGCTACAAATAGAATACTTATTTGGGTGGACGACAAAGGAGTCCAAAAATCCATTTACCACTCCAACAGAGTACTTCATGATACTGAGACCAGGTACTCCAAACCTAAATAAATTATTTGTACCCTAATCATCTCAATGTAGGCCATATTCCTAAGCTTATTCAATCATCATCACAATCGAGCTTGAGGAGGCCTCATTCGGTCGATTAATACTCAATCGACAAAGAAGATCGCACAAGCCAATCTCTCTTCAGCAATCCCTCATCCAAAGACTATCTTGGCTAACTAACTCTCGATGGATAAAGATTACATGAGCCAATCTCTCTCTAGTAGTCTTTTCTCCAAGGACCATCTCGGTCGACTAACTCTTGGTCGATGAAAATGATCATGCGAGTCAATTTCTCTAGTGATTCCTCTTCCAAAGACCATCTCGATCGACAAACTCCCAGCTAACGAAGAAGATCTGGCAAGCCAGTTTCTCTCTAGCAGTCCCTCCTCTAAGGATCATCTTAGCTGACTAACTCTCAACCGATAAAGATGATCATGCAAGCCAATCTCTCTCCAGTAGTCCCTCCTTCAAAGACCATCTTGATCGATGAAGAAGATTGTGAAAGCTAATCTCTCTGGTAATCCCTCCTCAAAGGAACACCTTGGCGACTAATACCTGGCCGAAGAAGGTAGCTGCATTCTCACATCTTCATTTTGAATCTCACTCCCATCCAATCGGTTCATATTCTGTCGAAGAAGGTGGTTGCGTTCTCACACCTCTACCTTGGATCTCACTCTCATCCGGTTGATTAACACTCGATCGAAGAAGATGGCTATATTCTCATACCTCTATCTTGGATCTCACTTCCATCCGATTGGCCCATATTGGGTCAAAGAAGGTGGCTATATTCTCACAGCTCTACCTTAGGTCTCACTCTCATCCGGTCGGCTCATACTTGACCGAAGAAGGTGACTGCATTCTCACATCTTTATCTTGGGTCTTACTTTCATCTAGTTGATTGATACCTGGTCAAAGAAGAGGGCTATGTTCTCATCCTCCATCTTGGATCTCACTCCCATTCGGTCGATTGATACTCGAGCGACGAAGATGGCTGCATTCTTATACCTCTATCTTGGATCTCACTCCCATCTGGTCAGCTTATACTCAGTCGAAGATGGTGGTTGTGTTCTCACACTTCTGCCTTAGGTATCTCCCATCTGATCGATTTACAAGATGGCTATATTCTCATACCTTCATCTTGGATCTCACTCCCATTCGATCAGTTCATACCCAATCGAGGAAGATGGTTGCGTTCTCACACCTTTACCTTGGGTCTCACCCCATTCAATAAGCTCATACCTAGCCAAAGAAGGTGGCTATGTTCTCACACCTCCATTTTAGATCTCACTTCCATCTAGTCAATTGACACCTGGTCAAAGATAGTGGATGGGTTCTTACACCTCCACTTCAAGTTCCATCCCCATCTTATTCGAGTTTCACTCCCACTCTTATTCAGGTTTCACTCCCATCTTATTCAAGTTTCACTTCCATGTTATTCGGGTTTTACTCCGATCTTATTTGGGTTCCACTCCCACTTTTACTCAAGTTCCACTCCTACTCTTATTTGGGTTTCACTCCCATCTTATTCGGGTTCCACTCTCATTTTTTTGGGTTCCACTCCCACTCTTATTCAGGTTCCATTTCCATCTTATTCAGGTTCTACTTCCATCTTATTCAGGTTTCACTTCTACTCTTATTCGAGTCCCACTCCTATTCATATTTGAATTATATGCCCACTCTTTTTTAGGTTCCACTCCCACTCTTCTTCGAGTTTTACTTCTACGATCAAGCTTCGCTCAACAACTAACTTTTCATAGTGAGGTCCAAGCAACAACTGACTTCCCATAACTAAAACTCCAGACTAAAGCACCAACAAAATCTATTATGATTTCAATATACGAATGCCACCATAAGTCGAGGCCAAAAAAGTGATGCTACTCTCTTCATTCCAAGCACTTAATCAGCAGTATTTTGGGCTTGGAAGTAGGAGACAATGTTGTGGCCACAACCCAACTACCCGATCTCGATGAAATAACGAGATCAACAACTAAGCTAGAGGCTTTGGCTAAGTACCTATGACCGAGTACGAGTACTTCCTTAGCTGAGTAACTTTGGTTGAGTACCTGTAGTCGAGTACGAGTACCTCCTTAGCTGAGTAACTTTGGTTGAGTACCTGTAGTTGGGGTGGAACTGGGCTTGGCCGGGCTACACCCTTGCCGAGCCTGATCCAA
The DNA here is from genome assembly GCA_021397845.1 of Areca catechu. Classification (NCBI taxonomy): domain Eukaryota; kingdom Viridiplantae; phylum Streptophyta; class Magnoliopsida; order Arecales; family Arecaceae; genus Areca; species Areca catechu. The sequence continues at coordinate 12,999,300 of CM038051.1, read as the reverse complement.
AATAATTTTTGGGGCTTCAGGCTGGGCTTAGGTCCAATTTATTTCAAAAAGATTGATCCGAGTCCAAGCCCAAGCCTGATTAGGCCAGCCCGATTTCAATGCCCAACCCGGGCCCCAAAAAAAAAAGAAAAGAAAGAAAAGACTGTTCATAATGGGAAGCTTTGACATGGATACCCAAAATCCCACCCCCAAGTCCTCCTTTTCCTACGGCACTCTAAAGAAGCACCTCCCCCCATCCCCACCAATGGTAGTGGTGGTAAACAACCGCCACCAATACCGAGAGCACCTCCAGAATCACACTACCAGTCTTAGTGGCCATGCCGTCGATGGCTGCTATGAGTTCATGCCTTCCCCCTCCATCGTTGCCATCGTTGCTGCCCCCTCCCTCTATTACTTGTTCACTAACAATACCCCTGCCAAAAAGAATTCCACGCTGTCGATTGCCCCCACCCTACTGACTATGTTGAGGACCATATGGATGATGGGGGGTTCATGGCTGTGGAGGTAGAGGAGGCCCCTCAAGATCTGCATGCACCAATGCTTCACTACCTAGATGTTAACCCTCCTATGCTTCTGCATGTACCTATTCGAATAGAGGGAAAAAACAGAAGGGATTAATTCAACAATAAAACACTAGCCCAGTTCTTTAAGGGGGTGGATCCACTTACTACATGAGAGTGCCCAAGGTGAACATCTCGGTGACAACATTGATGTTCCTCTTAGAGGTGTCAATCTAGGAGTTGTAGAACTTCATGATTTTCTTATGCTTGAGGGTCTTGTGGAGGTGGATCTCATAGTAGAGCCTCTCTAGGTCCTTAATGTTGGTTCTCTGAATAGGATCGCTGCAAGCAAGTCAGGGTTCAAAGCCTGACATAGCGGAAGATAACATATAAAACAATTTTATATATAAGCATGTAGTTTATAAATAAATCTAATTTATTTAAAATAAATTCTTAAACATGCTAGAATTAATCAAATATAATTCAATTCTGAATATAAAATTATTTTGAACGAGAAATACATACATAAATCGCTCTCCTTGCTTGCTTTAAAAACTGTGCCAATCCGGATATGAACCGAATACCGGATTCTTGGGATTTTGCTCGGGTCGTGCAATTGCTCAGCCTCTACTGGTATCTACACGGAGCTCGTGTAACCGAATCATAGAGAGCATCGGACTGCTAGATCCTTGCAGCCCTCTCCCCTTTCAGCAAATCAGGACCTTTCTTCTTCTTGAACGGCTTCTATCTTGTGAATCGGAGTCACAAGATTTTGGACCTCTCTCTTTTGATTTTCTTTTAATCTCTCTTTCTTTTTTTCTTTTTTTCAGATTTTGAAGACCTTCTCTAAGATTTTTGGATAAAAAGAAAGGTAAAGAAGAAGAGGAATAACAATACTATATGTTACGATACTTTTCTCCTCACCTATACGCTCCTTAAATAACCCATGCCTAATAATAGAGTCCAGCCACTAATTATTCCAAGATTATTATGGATCTTAATCAGGATTAGGATAAGAGAGAGTCCTAATTAAATTCATAATTAATTAGATAAAGTTTTGGTGGAGAAGGTTACTTAAAGCAGAAGGACTCTTCCTTCATATTTGCACAACAAAGTTTTCACGCAAAAATCCTCCACGCCTCAAGTATTTTGCACCACATTTTTTTGCTGGATTAAGGTAGGTCCCATCTAAATTAACATTAGATAAAAGTCCTAAATTAATCCATATTTTATGGGATAGAGTTTGGGATGAATTAAGAGTCCCAAAATAGAAGGACTTTTCTCTTCTTGTGCCAACTTATTCCTTGCCGCACAAAATATTACGCCATTCTCATTTTTGGCATGTGGAGAGGAGAGAGAGTCCCAGTCAAATGGGACTCCAAATTATAGGTCTAATTAAAATGATTTGACAGTCAAATCGAAGCCAATTTCAAGCCCGATCGAACCTATTTCGAAAAGGCTGTTGACCTAATTCAATTAGGATTAGTTAATCGAGTCAAATTTAAATAACTAACCCAATTAGAATCAAACTAATTAAATTAAATCTGATTTAATTCAATTAATGACTGATCCTTAATTTAATTAGGTCAAATATAAATTGTAACACTTACAATTAGGTCCAAATGTATTAAAATTGATAGGTGCCAAATTTAGCAACATTTTGATTTGCTGATTGGTTAGTTGAGCTCCTAATGTATGTGATCCCTCAGGCCCAACCCTGTCTGGTAATGAGATATGCTATAATCTTTATTATACATCATCGAAACTCCTTTCGATAGGCTGAAACAATTTCAGTTCAATCCTAATTAGGATCATCAATCCGTAAACGATCCTAATAGGCTCTCATAATCCACCAGTGATACCTAGCAGTATGTAGTGGCAACCCAGTAGGATAAGATTGGAACCCCTAGGTATAGTTACCGTGTGATTCGGTTTCTCTATCAAAAATCCTGACATGATGTAGGTCACGAAAACTCGTCAAACCCATCAATCATATATTTAACTTAATCGACTCGAGTCCGAATATGATACTAATGAAAATACCTTTCATTATCACTCTGCTATGGCCATAGACTTATGGACTCGGTCTCACTAAGTTGCATAGAATTATTCCTTACCACTAAGGCGATAGATCCTATAAGTGTGCACCCTACTCCGATAATAAACTTACTGCAGTCAACAAACACTGCAAGGTCCCGAATGGATAGAAACTATGTTTTATATGCTGTCAAACTACAGTAACCTAACTGTGAGTAGCTGAGATACCCTAGGTCAAAGAACTATTCATACAACTACAGCATTAGAAAGTTATTGATGAGTGAGTAGTCATCCGTATAACTTCCTGTACTTGGTCACGCTCAGTACCGTTGATCTCTATCAACTACCTGTATTCTCACTCCAGTGTCACCACACTATAGATCAGAGACTCATCTACCCATAAAGGGAAGTGTTTTGTGCACCGATCTTAACGGATCAATCACCATCCTCATGATGTTCCAATAATCAGGAGCTTTTAGGAGTTAACATATAAAGACACATGCCTTGGATTCTCAATTCTTGAGAATAAGTGTCATTGTCCATTAACTCCATGGATGATTTATAGACACACCAATATGAATGAAGTAAATGCCCTTTTTATTAATGAGAAAAATTAAGTACAAAATTCATACCCTAGAAATATAATGTGTCAAACCAACTTGGCTTTTGGGACATACATCTAACAATCTTCCACTTGCATTAAAGCCAATTGGCTACATATATAAGTCCCATCTGCTCAAGGTGGGCTTCAGTCTTTTGCTGGCTTAATGGGTTGGTCAGTGGGTCTGTCACGTTGTTCGCGGAGTCTACTCTTCGCACCTCGACATACTTCTTCTCGAGGTAGTCTTGTATTATATGAAACCACCGCTCGATATGCTTAGACTTCTGGTGAGACCTGGGCTCCTTCGCAAGAGCTATTACACCATTATTGTCACAATATATGGGGATGGCATCAAATGGCATCACTCCGAGCTCCGCAATGAACTTTTTGTACTAGAAGGCTTCTTTTGTAGCTTCTGAGGTAGCGATGTACTGTGCTTCCATTGTTGAATCAGCTATGATGGGCTGCTTGGAACTTTTCCAGCTAGTTGCTCCACCATTGCACAAAAACACTGACCCTGATGTAAATCTTTTATCATTAGGATCAGACATGAAGTCTAAATCTGTATATCACTTTACCCGTAATTCTGAATTCCCTCCAAAGACTAAGAACAAATCTTTAGTCCTTCTCAAGTACTTAAGAATGTTCTTCACAGCTATCCAGTGTTCTTCACCTAGATTCGACAATACCTACTCATGATACTCACAGTAAGGGCTATATCAGGTCGAGTACACAACATGACATACATAAGGCTTCCAATTACCGAAGCATATGGGATCTTGCTCATACGTTTAATCTCTTTAGGTGTGTTAGGATACATTTTCTTGGAGAGATTAATGCCATACTGAAGAGGTAAAAATCCTCTTTTAGAGTTCTCCATGCTGAACCTTTTCAGCACTTCCTCTATGTACATTTTTTGTGAAAGGCCAAGCATCCGATTAGATCTATCTATATAGACCTTAATCCCCTAAATATAAGATGCTTCATCTAAGTCTTTCATAGAGAATTCCTTAGATAACCAACTTTTGACCGAAGTCAACATGGAAATATCATTCCTAATAAGGAGGATATTATCCACGTACAATACGAGGAATGTCACTGCCCTCCCATTGGCCTTCCTGTAAACACATGGCTCATCCTCATTCTTGATGAAATCAAATAATTTAATTGCATCATTAAAACGAGTATTCCAACTTCAAGAAGCTTACTTCAATCCGTAGATTGATCTATACAGCTTGCAGACTTTTTGATCTACATCACTGGAAGCGAAACTCAAAGACTGCTCCATATAGATATCTTCCTCAAGATATTCATTTAGGAATGCAGTTTTCACATCCATCTGCCATATCTCATAATCATGATATACTGTAATTGCAAGTATTGTATGGATGGATTTCAGCATAGCTACTGGTGAAAAGGTGTCGTGATAGTCAATGCCTTCACGTTGACTATACCTTTTCGTCATTAACCTAGCTTTAAAGATCTCTGCCTTACCATCTGCACCTATCTTCCTTTTATAGATCCATTCACATCCAATGGATACAATACCCTTTGGTGGATCCACTAAGGACCATACTTGGTTTGAATGCATTGATCAATTTTTGACTTCATAGCATTCAACCATTTCTCAGAGTCGATGTCTGACATCATCTCATCATAAGTCTTAGGATCAACCAATTGATCCTTGTCCCCTACTAGTAACATTTCCTTTATATCCTCTGTAAGCATACCTAAGTACCTTTCAGGAGGATTGGAGACTCTAGTAGATCTACGAGGTGGAAGAGTATTTATCTTAATTGGTTGACTGGGTTCGATATGGTCTCTCGCTGGCTACTCTTCAGAGACTTTCTTATTGAGCTCAATTAGCCTCCCACTACCACCTTCCTGAATAAACTGTTTCTCCAGGAATGTGGCATGCCTACTCACAATCATATTGTGATTTTCTGGAAAGTAAAAGTAGTGTCCCAAGGTTTCCTTAGGATATCCTATGAACCGAGCTTTCGTAGATCTAGATTCCAACTTAGCCTCCATTGATCTTTTGACATAGGCTGGACATTCCCAAATCTTGAAATGAGCAAGATTTGGTTTCTTACCATGCCATGTCTCATATGATGTGGTAGGAACAGATTTAGATGGAACCTTATTTAAAATGTAAATTGAAGTTTATAGGGCATATCTCCAAAAAAATAAAGGCAAATTAGTGAAGCTTATCATGGATCGGACCATATCTAATATGGTCCTATTTCTCCTCTCAAACACCCCGTTGAGCTGAGACGTACCAGGTGGAGTCCATTGTGAGACTATGCCATTGTCCTTAAGATAACCTAAAAATTTTTTACTAAGTTATTCACCTCCTCGATCTGATCGGAGAACCTTAAGGGTTTTTCCTGTTTATTTTTCTACCCCATGTCTGAATTGCTTGAACTTTTCAAAAGGTTTAATTTTGTGCCTCATAAGAAACACATAACCATACCGTGAACAATCATCGATAAAAGTTATGAAGTAGTAAAAACCACCCCTAAACTACACATCAAATAAACCACACATATCAGTGTGTACCAGGGCAAGCAATTCTGTGGCCCTCTCCCCATGTCCTATAAAGGATAACTTGATCATTTTTCCTTGAAGACATGACTCACAAAGTGGATATGATTCAGAATTAACTGAATCTGGGATCCCATCCCTTTCCAGTTTGTTAATCTGTCCTCTTCAATATGACCGAGCCTAAGATGCCACATATATTTTTTGTTTAGGTTATCCCTAGTGCATTTATGTCCTATGGCATTCACATTAATTTGCTCGTTAATATTTATAGATGCATCGGCATGCAAATAATAGAGACTGACAATTAGAATAGCTTTTGCAATCAATTTATTTCTCAAATAAATATTACAAAAGTCTTTATTGAATATAAATTCAAATCCTTTCTGTGCTAGCGCAGAGATAGAAATCAAATTTCTACTAGCTACAGGCACAAAATAATAGTCACTAAGTACTAATCTAAACCCTAAAGTTAATGCCAGAGAATATGATCCAACGGCTTGTGCAACAACTTTTGCTCCACTTTCGACACGTAGGACCATCTCACCTTTCCTCAGCATTCTACTTCTTTCCAGACCCTGCATTGAAGTACATATATAAGCACTAGAGCCAGAGTCCAAAACCTAACTAGAAGTAGATGAAATTGTTAGGTTAAATTCAATAATGAGTATGGACTTACCTTTAGAAGGTATATCTACCTTTAGTTTCTTTAAGCTTTCCAGGTATAGTGGACAATTTCTTCTCCAGTGGCCATCTGTATTGCAGTGAAAACATTTTTCTTTGCTGACCTTGATTTTTTTTGGAGTGTCCTTCTTTTGCTTGTTTTCCTTCTTATGCTTTTTTGCAGGTTTCTTCTTCTTCCAAGTAGACTTTCTTTTGGAGGAAGCCTACTCCACAGAGAAAACAAAGCTCTTTGAACTCTTCAAGGTCCCCTCATTGCTTATCAACATGTTCAATAATTCAGGTAGGGTGTAATTCAACTTGTTCATATTATAGTTCATAATGAACTGAGCATATGAACTAGTCAAGGATTGGAGGATCAAATCCACCTGAAGCTCCTTGTGAATAGCAATGCCCAGCTTCTCAAGCTGTTCTATGTCCTTGATCATTGTCAAACAATGATCGTGGACAGATTGCCCTTCACGCATATTGTTGTTGAAAATCCTTTTCGATACCTCAAAGCGTGCAATACGACTTTGTTCACCATACAACTCTTGCAGATGAGTCAAAATCAATTTAGCAGTTGGCATGTCCTCATGTTGGCTCTGCAATTCATTTGACATTGAGGCCAACATGTAACACCTAACCTTATTATCATCATCCATCCATTTTTCAAATGCAGTCGTCTGACGGGCATTTGAATGGTCAGGTAAAATAGGGGGTTCCTAGTCAAGCACATAGCCCAACTTCTCAGAATTCAAAATAATTTTGACATTCCTCAACCAGTCTTTGAAATTAAGGCCTACAAGTCGATTTGACTCTAAAATGCGGGCCAAGGGATTTGAAGCAGACATAGTTAACTGCAAGAGTAGAAGATTCTAATTAGATGCTTTATACTTAATTATAAAAATTATTCTAGGATCTTTAAGAAATAATTTTAGAACTCCCACTATTTTCTTGGATCTCTCACACTCCCCCGTGAAGATGCAGAAACCCTAACGCGACTCTAGGTTTCTAGTGGGTGCTACGGTCCCATCGATGTGCGGCACCTCACCATGCCCGATTATTAGTAACAGGCTACACCAATAAGTGGGCAACTCTTGTCCAATGTATCTAATACAAGTTGTAGCAATATAGTCTCTAAATCATGGAGCCTCATGATCGTTTATTGGCCCAATCATTAGTTAAGTCAAACCCACCATTATGCTAGACAAAGCCATCATTGAGTCCCTCAACAGGACTGTTTATTGGGCCCAACCCCATCAATGCCTAGCTACATCTCATGCTTAATAGGGTGGTGGTTGTGTCTTCTCGATGCAACTGAACCACTGTAACCAGCCAAGAATAATTAACATCGGTAGGACACCAGCACACCTACAATAGTGGAAGACCTTAGACTTGATATTTATAGGAAGATTAAGTTCAGGTCTCTCCTAAATTGATCAGCCAAATCATGTTTGACCAATTAAATTAAGTCAGCACAATCTCATGTCTGAATTAAAATAACTGGCATGGGGAACTCAAATCAAAAGTGACCCTTTTGAAAACTTAATCAACCAAATTGGCCAGGTCAGTATGATGCATGAGAGGGTTCTGCCATATATCCTCTTTCTGCCAACCGAGTTGAGTTGGTTAGGAAAGAGTTAGCCCTAATTAAAAACTATGATGGAAACTTTCCTTAGACACCAATTGGTTGATAAGATTCAATTAGGTCAATCTAGTGATTTGGGCTCATCACTGAGCCAAAATTAGATCTTAACTTATCGATTCACAATTATGAATCGATCTGACTAGACTACATCTAAAATCAATTTTGAGCACACTTGACTTAACCCTAATCATCATTTGATTAAGTCACTTGCTCAAAATCGAATTAGGGCTACTAGTTGATCTAAGCCCTAATTGCGCAGCCAAATCTCTAGACCTAATTTATTCAACCCAAACCCTCATGCACCTAATTTAATTTTCTAATTTCAAATCAATTTTATCATAGATTCAAGTGCATGATATTTAATGGCTTATGATCTTGAATCAAATTTAAGATGTAAACCTAATTTGGTGCATCATATACATCAACATTTTAGATCATATGATTAAACTATATCTAATGTAATTAACTAGATCTAAAACAAGATCTAAAACATACTTAATAACACATCACATATGTAATTAAGATTATAAATTGATCAAAATCCTTTTTGAAAACTCTTTTTCAAAAGAGGTTTGCATCAAAGTAGGAAAACCTTATTTATTCACTTTGTGCAACCTTTGATCAATTAATTTTCAGATCATGATATAAATTAATAATTAATTCATAACAATTAATTTCAGATCTAAAAGTTATGATTTTAAATTTTGAAAATAATTTTCAAAACAAATCAAATCTATGCTAGGGCAACCTTTGCACTATAGGAGATAAACCCTATTGTAGGACAACCTTATAATCAGCATAGATTTGATGAAATCACAATCTAACTTTCATATCTGAATATGTTTCAGATCTGATCCTAATCCATGCATGTTAAAGAAAGGGAGAACCGTGGCTCTAATACCATTGTTGGTTCTCCGAACAGGATCGTTGCAAGCAAGTCAGGGTTCAAAGCCCGACGTAGCAAAAGATAACATATAAAGCAATTTTATATCTAAGTATGCAATTTATAAATAAATCTAATTTATTAATAATAAATTTTTAAACATGCTAGAATCAATCAAATATAATTCATATCTAAATATAAAATTATTTTGAATGAGAAATACATACCTAGATCGCTATCTTGGCTTGCTTTAAAAACTGTGCCGATCCAGATTTGAACCGAATACCGGATTCTCGGAATTTTGCTCGAGCCGCGCAATCGCCCAGCCTCTGCTGGTATCCACACGAAACTTGTGTAACCGAATCATAGAGAGCACCGGACTGCTAGATCCTTGCAGCCCTCTCCTCTTTCAGCAAATCAAGACCTTTATTCTTCTTGAATGGCTTCTATCTTGTGAATCGAAGTCACAAGATCTTGGACCTCTCTCTCTTTTGATTTTTTAGTTTAATCTCTCTTTTCTTTTTTTCTTTTGTTCATATTTTAAAGACCTTCTCTAAGGTTTTTGGATGAAAAGAAAGGTAAAGAAGAAGAGGAATAACAATACTATATGTTACGATACTTTTCTCCTCACCTATACGCTCCTTAAATAATCCACGCCTAATAATAGAGTCCAGCCACTAATTATTCTAAGTTTATTATGGATCTTAATCAGGATTAGGATAAGAGAGAGTCCTAATTAATTAGATAGAGTTTTGGTGGAGAAGGTTACTTAAAGCAGGACTCTTCCTTCATATTTGCGCCATAAAGTTTTTATGCAAAAATCCTCCACGCCTCAAGTGTTTTGCACTACATTTTTTTGCTAGATTAAGGTGGGTCCCATCTAGATTAACATTAGATAAAAATCTTAAATTAATCCATATTCTATGGAATAGAGTTTGTGATGAATTAAGAGTCCCAAAATAGAAGGACTCTTCTCTTCTTGCGCCAACTTATTTCTTGCCACACAAAATATTACACCATTCTCATTTTTGGCATGTGGAGAGGAGAGAGAGTTCCAGTCAAATGGGATTCTGAGTTATAGGTCCAATTAAAATGATTTGATAGTCAAATCGAAGCCAATTTCAAGCCTGATCGAACCTATTTCAAAAAGGCTGTTGACCTAATTCAATTAGGATTAGTTAACCGAGTCAAATTCAAATAACTAACCCAATTAGAATCAAATTAATTAACTTAAATCTGATTTAATTCAATTAATGACTGATCCTTAATTTAATTAGGTCAAATATAAATTGTAACACTTACAATTAGGTCCAAATGTATTAAAATTGGCAGGTGCCAAATTTAGCAACATTTTGATTTGTTGATTGGTTAGTTGAGCTCCTAATGTATGTGATCCCTCAGGCCCAACCCTGTCTGGTAATGAGATATGCTATAATCTTTATTATACATCATCGAAACTCCTTTCGATAGGCTGAAACAATTTCAGTTCAATCCTAATTAGGATCATCAATCCGTAAACAATCCTAATAGGCTCTCATAATCCACCAGTGATACCTAGCAGTATGTAGTGGCAACCTAGCAGGATAAGATTGGAACCCCTAGGTGTTGTTACTGTGTGATTCGGTTCCTCTATCAAAAATCTCGACATGATGCAGGTCACGAAAACTCGTCAAATCCATCAATCATATACTTAACTTAATCGACTCGAGTCCGAATGTGATACTAATGAAAATATCTTTTCATTATCACTCTGCTATGGCCATAGACTTATGGACTCCGTCTCACTAAGTTGCATAGGATTATTCTCTACTATTAAGGCTGATAAATCCCTACAGTGTGCACCCTACTCCGACAATAAACTTACTGCAGTCAACGAACACCGCAAGGTCCCGAATGGATAGAAACCATGTTTATGTGCCGCCAAACTATAGCAACCTGATTGTGAGTAGCTGAGATACCCTAGGTTAAAGAACTATCCACACAACTATAGCATCGGGAAGTTATTGACGAGTGAGTAATCATCTGTATAACTTCCTGTACTTGGTCATGCTCAGTACCATTGATCTCTATCAACTATGTACACTCTCACTCCAGTGTCACGACACTATAGATCAGAGACTCATCTATCCATAAAGGAAAGTGATTTGTGCACCAATCTTAACGGATCAAACACCATCCTCGTGATGTTCCAATGATCGGGAGCTTTTAGGAGTTAACCTATAAAGACACATGCCTCGGATTCTCAACTCTTAAGAATATGTGTCATTGCCCATTAACTCTATGGATGATTCATAGACACACTAATATAAATGAAGTAAATGCCTTTTTTATTAATGAGAAAAATTAAGTACAAAATTCATGCCCTAGAAATATAATGTGTCAAACCAACTTAGCTTTTAAGGCATACATCTAACACTTAAGGCTCTGGAGGAAGTCATAAGGCTTCACCTGGTTCCAAGCCACCTCAATCCCTTCATACTCATCAAAAGACCATCATGTTGGAGAGTGGTGACACCTGCACTGACTGGTCATCAGTATCCCTATGGGATAGCATGCAATGGAGGATCAGTCAGTGAGGGCATGGGTGTAGGATCGGTGGACCTCGATCAACACTACAAGGCAGAGTGCCAGCTATGGAGCTCTGCTTGATTACCTTGAGGCAGGAGGGGAGTGGGAAAGCCTTGGCGATGGAGCTCCGGTTAGGATGACAACGGAGGAGGAGAAAAGGAGCTTGGCCTTATCTATTGTGTAAAAAAAAATAAACCAGAGAACTGAGAAGACAAGCTGTAAATATTGGGCCGAGGGTTGGACCAGGGCTCAGGCCTGTTCTGAGTCGAGTTCGAGCTAAGCTAGGCCAGGCCAAAGTTAAGCCCAATCCTGGCCCAAAAATGAAATGGATTCTATTATTAGGCCCAAGCCTAGCCTGATCTACTTCGAGCCTAGCCCAACTTTAGGCCACTATAAGCCCAATTCTGGCCCTATCCTTGGCTAAGTAATTTTGGCCAATACTTCCTTGGTTGAGTAACTTTGGTCGAGTACCTATGGTCGAGTACAAGTACTTGTAGTCGAGTATGACTACCTTTTTAGCTAAGTAACTCTAGCCAAGTACCTGTACGAGTACCTATGGTCGAATATGAATACCTCCTTAGCTGAGTAACTTTGGTCGAGTACCTGTGGCCGAGTATGAGCAGCCTTGGCCAAGCAGACTAGCTTTGGCCGAGCAGACCAACCTTGGAGTAAGAGGTAGAGATGAATAAATTATAACTATCCCAGCACATATCATAGCTAATATGATCGTGGGAGACAGGATCCCAACATAACTTGCCATCCTAATAGAAGAATACTAGCAAAAAAAATGTAGGAGACAAGATCCCGTCACCTACCTCAAATCGATTACATATGTCACGGGAGGCCACCTCTTTAATGATATTCAATTACTTCACATAACTTTATAAATTGATAAGAGGGGACTCCTAAAAGGTATATCTTCACATCCCTCTCTACATGCTCATTCTGGCAATTTTCTTACAATAGCTTTTAGCTTCAGCTGTTGTTGTCCAAACTCTCTCTACTGACTTGAGCATTGAAGGATCTCCTACCAATAACCACCGATCAAGGGGGGCTATTATTGCAGGTCTCTACCCAAGAAGTGGCAAGGAACAGCTCTCCACCCTTGCCAGAGATGACTGAAAGACCCTTAGGTGCCACCACAACCCAGCGAAGGCTGATTTGTCAGCAATAAGGGAGACAAGAGTCATGGGACAACGTGAGAAGATGGTGAAGAGGTTGAGACAACACAATGGCCAAGGAGGACATGAAGGTGCTAAGAAGGAGATGAGATAGGAAGGCCAGGGCAACATAAGGAGACTACAGGGAGGATGGGATGGGCGATGCGAGGCAGTGGCGAGGAGGACAGGTGATGCAAGGCGAGGATGCCGAGAAGGAGACAAGCACACCAATGATGCTAGGATGGACATGAGCATGCCGAAGACAAAGGAGACCCAAGCCTCGAGAAAAAGATGAGCCACCAAAAAGTTGGGTTGGGACACGGGTTTGGCTAAGTCAATGCAAACCCAGGCTTGGCTTGTTTAAATAGTCAGGCTTGATTTTGAGGCCCAGCTCAATCCACTAGGCTGAAGTTTGTAGTCCAAGGCCATTTTCAAACAATTGGGCTCAAGCAAGCCTGGTAGGCAACTTATCAAATGAATAGGTCTAGTAATGTTATGGATTTTACTATGATACTCCTTTATAATATTATATTATAAAAATATTTAAGATATTACACAATCATATAATCTTTTTCTTTGTAATTTTTCTTCGTCCTTACTATCCCCACTGCTACCTCCTCGCATGCTCGACAGCCTCTTCTTCATTCACCTCCCCTTGCCCCTCCTCCTCCGCTCCGTTCTCCTCCTCTGCTCATCTCCCAATCACCACAAGCTCCCCCTTCCTCCTCTTCCATGCCCTCCTCCTTCTCTTCTCATATCTTCCCCCCTACCTCCCTATTCCCTCCTCATCTGCTAACTCCCCTTGACCGTGGCTCTTCTACCCACCCCCTCTCCCCTTGCTCGTGGCTTTTCCACCATGCCCTCTTAGCCACAACTCCTCTGGCCCTCCATCCCCCCTCCATGCCACCCCACCCTGTCCACGGCTTCTTCATGCTTTTCCACCCCACCCTTGGCTCTCCGCATCCCCCTCCCCCCTCCCCTAGTTCCCATTGTAAAGGCTAGGCCCCTCCAACGTCTCAAGTGTCATTTATCCTCACCACCATAGTGTCGCAGGGTGAGTATTTTCTAATTCCAATAGTCAGGTCCATGACAGCAGGCTTCCCCTTCCTCCCCTCCTCCTTTGCTCGCCTCTTCCTCCTCTGCCTCCCCTCACCCCTCCTTTGCTAACTCCTAGCCATAGCTCTTATGTAGAACGAGGCCCCTAACCACCATTTCAAAATGAACGTCTTTGTTGAAAGGCTGGAAACCAACAATCTTGAAATGCATAGCGAATGGGGTCCACAGGTTGAGCGTGCACTTATTTAGTCGATCCGATAGGAGGAACCGAGCCGACCTACGAGACGATCCTTTGAGAAAGTTGACCAGACCCCAGTTACCTAGCCCGTAACTGCATTGCATGGAGTGGGACCTATTAGACATTAGAATAATAAAAATTAACCCAACTTTATTTGATTAAAATTGATACTTTTTGTGATACTTTGCAGGAATTGACTCCATAAACGTGTAGATCTTGATTTTAGGAGTCCAACGACGCAAACGGCATGTAATTCGGACTTCAAACAGGCCCGAAATAGATTTTAGAAGGTTTTAGCACGGATTTCAGAGCTGCACGATTTTTGGAGTATCCTTAAAAGCTTTTGTTTGGCTCATGGTGGACCGGCTCAATGGTCCACCGCATGAGCTGTCGGTCCACGGCAGCCATTGCTGCCGGTCCACGGGCGGAGCCGTGGACCACCATGCTCCGATCGCGCCGAAACTTGCCGGAGAGCTTCCCCCGGCGCCGCCGAAGCCGCCGGTAACCTTCCCGCCGGCCGGAGAGCTCCCGTTCGGCCGGAAAAATGGCCGGAATCCGCTGCCCGTCCGCCCAAGCCCGCGAGCTCCGCCCACGCCCACGCGAGCTCTGCCGCGCCGCCGCCCAGCCGCCTGCTGCCGCCACGCCGCCGCCCACGGCCACGCCTCCACCTCCGGCGCTGCAAGCCGCCCATCCGCAAGTCTTCCGCCCATGCCCACGGCCACGCCGAAGCCCCGCCGCCCGTCCGCAAGCCGCCCACGCCCATGGCCACGCCGACTGCAGCCGTCTCCGCCCAGCCGGCCGCGCCGCCGTCCAGCCGCCCACGGCCACGCCTCCGCCCGTTCGTGCCCAGCCGAAGCCGTTCTCCGCCTGCTGCCGTGCCCAGCCGTTCGCAATGCCGCGTCCACGTCCCTGCTGCCCAGCATGTGAGCCATGTTCGCCGTTCCTGCGCCACGTCCGTGCCCGAAGCTGCCTCCGTTCTCCGCCCAACCTGCAGCTCCGCCCCTTCCCCTTCCACAGCCACACGTTGCACGTCGCAGTGCCGTCCGCCGATCAGACCGGGATGTCCGAAAACAAGGAAGCATCGGAACGAGAAGAAATGTCGGACGACGCTGGATGGACGCGGGATTGTGCGATATAATTTTTGAATTTAATTTTTGAGATGGGGATGATCGTAAAAAAATCAGATAAGGAGATCGGATTGAGATGAAGAAATCACCGCGCTTTCCACACGGACCCGACACGGTATTTTTCAGCTATAAATACCTCGATGATTCTTTTCTGCGAGGAGGAGAGAAATTTTTGGGATGTTCCACTTGCTGTTCGTAGTTCCACCTGTTGCTGTGACAGAGAGTCAGAGTCGTATAAAAAGGGAGAAAGGGACCCTTGTTCCCTTACTTTTATTTCCTCTGTACTCCAATTTTTATGCAATGAAATTTATTTGCTTTATATTAATCCATGTTTGCTTATTTTTATTTTAGTCATGCTGGAGTCATGTTGGATTAGCGTCTAAGGTAAGTCGTAGTGAATTAGTTTTGACTGACCTATACCTAAGGGACGGGCCGTGATCCACAGATACGGACCGTACTCTTGAGATAGGTCATATCTAAATTATTTTCACAGATTTATTATTTGCATTTAATTCTTGCATTAGTCTAGTTTATTTTAGTTTATTTTAAATCAAAAGAAAATACTTTTTCAAGATAACCCCAAAGTCTCTGTGGGATCGACCCTTACTCCCGCTATTCTACCCTTTAGAGTAGTGGAATTAAGGTTCTAAATCGGTGCATTACGACACGCACCAGATTTTTGGCGCCGTTGCCGGGGACTTTCGGCGTTATTCTGAAAAAAAAAAAAATATAATCAACAATTTAAAAATCCAAAAAAAAAAAAAAAATTCAATTTTCAAAATTTTATATTCCAATTTTCAATTTTCGATCTTGAGTGCCCTGACATAAGGTTGCCCTGGCATAACTGGGAGGTTATGTTGAATGGTTGTCCTAGGGTACAAAAAGGTTGAACACACAAAAAAATTTTAGAACACACACAAAAAAAAAATTTAGATTCACTTAGGTAAATTTATTTTTTGCAAAACCAAAAAATTACACAGACATTTCATAATTTATTAGGATCAGATACTTAATCATCAAAATTAAAAAAAAATTAAGTTTAATTTTGTTTGTTCATAACTTTTTGGACACCTTAGCTGTTGCATTTCATAATTTCATAATATATCTTAAGGGCACAACCCATTAATCAGATAAGGTGGGGAGATCAATACCCTTCCTTAGCCCACAAATCATCAATCCAGCATCTGCATTGACCCAAGCCTTTAATTTTAAAATTAATTAGACGTCAACCCTAAGGATTTCGAGCTCAATAGGACAAGGAAACCCTAGAGTTGGACCGGGTTCAGATCATTTAATTCCTTGGTGTCTAAGGAAAGTGGTTCAGGGACTAGAGCCCGAAGGGACGTGAGTTGGTTCCGCTTACCTGGCCAATTTATAATTGGTGTCTAAGGCAAGCGATAAGGGAACCTTCACCCACCTTATACTTACCTGGCCAAGTTAGTTAATTGATCTTGGGCTTGGAGTGCTCGAAGGTAACCTTGGATCAGTTAGGAGCTGTCTAGATCCAGGTTAACCCTAGGATAGTGATTTTGATTTGTTTTACTTGTTTGATTAAAAAAAAAAATTAATTAATTAACTTTCTTTTCTCTAGTTTAGGACTCTCTTAGGAACTTCTCTTTAGACCTCTTCTCATTCTTCTACTTTCCAATTAAAAAAAAAATTAAAAAAATCTTTTATTGCTGTTTGCTTTAGAAGGGAGGGTGTATGTTAGTATATTCTAGGCGCCGACTTCGAGAACCTAAACATATATCCCTAGATCCGAAAATCGAAGGCTCCAGTAGAGCAACCAGCCCAGGTACTATGGATCCTAATCAAGGAATTGACCCTCCGCTGAAGGAGTACTTCACTCCTTCAAAATACACTTATTCACCTTGTATCCAAGTACCCCCTGTAGATGCCATCCAGTATGAAATCAAGTCCAGTGTGATTCAGATGTTACCCTCTTTTTACGGACTTGCGACTGAAGACCCATATAAACATCTAGATGAATTTCTAGAAATCTGTTCCACTGTTAAGATCCAAAATTTCTCCGACGATGCTTTAAGGCTTAGGTTATTCCCTTTTTCTCTGAAAGATAAAGCCAAATATTGGTTGAATTCCCTAGACACCGTGACAATTTCAACTTGGGATCAACTTCAGAGGGAGTTCCTTAAGAAATATTTTCCTATAGGAAAGACGAATCAAATAAGAAAAGCCATTACTAGTTTTTCCCAATTAGATGGAGAAATGTTTCATGAAACCTGGGAGAGATTGAAAGAGCTAATTAGAAAATGCCCTCACCATGCCATACCCAAATGGTAATTAGTCCAGTGCTTCTATGACGGTTTGTCAGAAAGGCACCGGCAAATGGTGGATGCCTCATGTGGAGGAACGTTCATGCTTAAAAATGAACATGAGGCATGGCAGTTGTTTGAAACGTTAAGTGAAAATTCTCTACATCATATGTCAGCTGCCCGTAGAGATCCTCCCCCAGGACCTGTAGAACCTAAGAGAGGAGGTATGTATAAAGTTGGTCGTGCTGTAGACATCTATAGCAAGGTTGATGAGCTATCTCAGAAGCTCGACCAACTTTTGCAAGCTGGAAATAATTCCTCCTCATCTCATCCTACTCATGAAGTCTGTATTATCTGCTCGAGTTCCACCCACACCTTAGGTGATTGTCCATCAGCTTATCAATTTCCTGAGCTTCTTCAGGAGCAAGCTCATCAAGCTCAAATCCGAATGGCTCCTAGACCAGGAAACAATCCTTATTCGAACACATACAATCCTGGCTGGCGCAATCACCCGAATTTTTCTTGGAAACCCCAATCCGGAATCAATTCTTCCGTTAGGCCAAACTATCAGGAGACCAAATTTCAAAGCATACAATTTCCTCAATATCAAAATGCCCCACAGCCTCCACAACCTCCGCCAAACAATCTTGATCCTTCCTTTCAAGACAAGATCCTTCAAACTTTGAAGGAGGGGCTGAACATGAATACCCAAATCCCTCACTCCCATACCCAATCCATTGCCAAGCTAGAGACTCAGATAGGTCAGCTAGCTACAGCTTTCAATCGGAGAGAAGAGGGTAAGTTGCCTAGCCAGCCCATTATCAACCCCAAGGGTCAATACATGGCTGAGAGTTCCACTGGACCTGAAAATTTTCCTGAACACGCTAAATCTGTTATCACCTTAAGAAGTGGAAAAACGTTAGATCAACCTGACCCGACCCAAGAAGTAGAGCTGGCTAAGCCAGAGAAAAAGAATGAAGAGGAGAAGGAATCCATTGGTAAAGCACCCGTACCTAAGGCTCCATTCCCTAGTGCTTTGGAGTCACCTTTACCATTGGATAAGAAAAATTTAAAAATGAATGAGATGCTTGAATTATTCAAGCAAGTCCAAATCAATTTACCTCTCCTCGATGCCATCAAGCAAGTACCGGCTTATGCCAAATTTCTTAAGGATTTGTGCACTCAAAAACGGAAATCTAAGGCACATATCCCTAAGAAAATCCTCTTAACTGAGCAAGCCAGCTCAGTTTTTCAGCAAATAGCTCCACCCAAACTCAAAGACCCAGGTACCCCAATTATCTCTTGTGTCATAGGGGACCTTACAATCAAGAAAGCCTTGTTAGATTTAGGTGCGAGTGTAAACCTTCTCCCAGGATCAATGTATGATCTGTTTAAATTCAGAGAATTAAAACCCACGACGGTGACCTTACAGTTAGCTGATCGATCCGTCAAGGCACCCCGTGGAATGCTCGAGGATGTGTTGGTAAAAGTAGATGAGTTCTACTTCCCGGTTGATTTGCTTGTTTTGGACATGGAATCTAGCGGTAACCCTAGTCAGATACCCATCATTCTTGGAAGACCTTTCCTAGCTACCGCTAATGCTTGCATAAATTGCAGAACAGGGATTATGGACGTCTCTTTTGGGAATAAGAAAATGCGGTTGAATATTTTTAATGCATGCCAAGGACCATCCTCTTATGATCATGATGAAGTAAACATTATTGAAGAAGTAGTAAATAGGAATCTTCCTGTATTGCTTGATTTGGATCCCTTGCAAGCATGTTTGACATATTTTGGGACTGATGATTTTGATGTTGAAGAATATACAAATGAAGTGAATGCTTTGTTAGAAACACCCAAGTTTAGCACCATTTCTCCTTGGACTTAGTCTGGCTGAAGACTATAAACTTAGCGCTACTGGGAGGCAGCCCAGCTCTTTCCTTAGTTTTTGCTTTAAGATTTTAATTTCTAGTTCTTAGAATAAATGGAGTAATAAAAGAAGATTGCGGGAACATGGTGATAGAAGGACGTCAAATTCTATACCCTACCAGGTTGTATCCTTCCATGCCATTACATTTTTAATATTCTCTTCCATTAGGGACAATGGAAATTAAGTTGGGGGGTGAGGTAATTAATCAAATCAAATCCTCGAGTAAAATTTTAATTAGTTTTGTGTACAAGAATTCGTCTCGAATTGAAAAAAAAAAAAAAAAAAAATCAAGCTCACTAAATGAGGAGTGATTAATGGTTTAGAAAATTTTAGAGATACTGAGGGATGATTTATCAAGAAAACCCTATAAGTGGTAGAGTGTAGTCCAGAAAATTTTAGAAGAGTAATTCCAGACCCTTCGGCCTATTGATCTTAATAATGAATCTTACTTATTTTGGTATAAGCATTATAAAAAGTCCCCAGTTAAAAATTTCTGAGGTTAATAAAGATTTTTAGCATCTCTCACTGAGTAACCGGACCCCTTCGCCTAGGTAAGCATTGTTGTTCGCGTCAAAAGGTGGGGATGTAACGAAATCTTTTGTAGAGTTAGTCTTGACTTAGCCTTTTTAACTCGAGTCATAAGCCCGAGGGGTGTTTTACACCTAATGCCCTAAAGCCAACTGGTTTGGGAGTCATTGGCTTAAAGCTCGCTACAAGGGTTAATTAGAAAGCAAGGTATCAGGACATTGCACT
Source organism: Areca catechu (assembly GCA_021397845.1). NCBI lineage: Eukaryota > Viridiplantae > Streptophyta > Magnoliopsida > Arecales > Arecaceae > Areca > Areca catechu. The sequence continues at coordinate 12,979,322 of CM038051.1, read as the reverse complement.
GACTTTACATTATAAAAAAAAAAAAAAAAAAAAAAAAAAAAAGTGGGGACTAAATAAATATTGTACCAAAACCAAACTAAGTTGGAAGATTTAGATAGTGAGATAGAAAGTTGGGAACGAAAAAACTCTTAAAACTTCTATGGACTTTATTCTACTACTAAATGGGTGGAATTGGTAATCCAATGAAGTACCTTTTTAATAGTCTAACCATGTATCCTTTGATTTTAGGGTTAGTACGATAATTTTTATTTCATGGACCATCTTAGTACACAAGATTCATCCATTTCCTTTACTCGAGGACGAGCAAAGTTTAAGTTGGGGGGTGTGTTAGACATTAAAATAATAAAAATTAACCCAACTTTATTTGATTAAAATTGATACTTTTTGTGATACTTTGCAGGAATTGACTCCATAAACGTGTAGATCTTGATTTTAGGAGTCCAACGACGCAAACGACATGTAATTCGGACTTCAAACGGGCCCGAAATAGATTTTAGAAGGTTTTAGCACGATTTTCAGAGCCGCACGATTTTTGGAGCACCCTTAAAAGCTTTTGTTTGGCTCACGGTGGACCGGCTCAATGGTCCACCGCATGAGCTGTCGGTCCACGGCAGCCATTGCTGCCGGTCCACGGGCGGAGCCGTGGACCACCATGCTCCGATCGCGCCGAAACTTGCCGGAGAGCTTCCCCCGGCGCCGCCGAAGCCGCCGGTAACCTTCCCGCCGGCCGGAGAGCTCTCGTTCGGCCGGAAAAATGGCCGGAATCCGCTGCCCGTCCGCCCAAGCCCGCGAGCTCCGCCCACGCCCACGCGAGCTCCGCCGCGCCGCCGCCCAGCCGCCTGCTGCCGCCACGCCGCCGCCCACGGCCACGCCTCCGCCTCCGGCGCCGCAAGCCGCCCGTCCGCAAGTCTTCCGCCCATGGCCACGCCGAAGCCCCGCCGCCCGTCCGCAAGCCGCCCACGCCCATGGCCACGCCGACTGCAGCCGTCTCCGCCCAGCCGGCCGCGCCGCCGTCCAGCCGCCCACGGCCACGCCTCCGCCCGTTCGTGCCCAGCCGAAGCCGTTCTCCGCCTGCTGCCGTGCCCAGCCGTTCGCAATGCCGCGTCCACGTCCCTGCTGCCCAGCATGTGAGCCATGTTCGCCGTTCCTGCGCCACGTCCGTGCCCGAAGCTGCCTCCGTTCTCCGCCCAACCTGCAGCTCCGCCCCTTCCCCTTCCACAGCCACACGTTGCACGTCGCAGTGCCGTCCGCCGATCAGACCGGGATGTCCGAAAACAAGGAAGCATCGGAACGAGAAGAAATGTCGGACGACGCTGGATGGACGCGGGATTGTGCGATATAATTTTTGAATTTAATTTTTGAGATGGGGATGATCGTAAAAAAATCAGATAAGGAGATCGGATTGAGATGAAGAAATCACCGCGCTTTCCACACGGACCCAACACGGTATTTTTCAGCTATAAATACCTCGATGATTCTTTTCTGCGAGGAGGAGAGAAATTTTTGGGAGGTTCCACTTGCTGTTCGTAGTTCCACCTGTTGCTGTGACAGAGAGTCAGAGTCGTATAAAAGGGAGAAAGGGACCCTTGTTCCCTTACTTTTATTTCCTCTGTACTCCAATTTTTATGCAATAAAATTTATTTGCTTTATATTAATCCATGTTTGCTTATTTTTATTTTAGTCATGCTGGAGTCATGTTGGATTAGCGTCTAAGGTAAGTCGTAGTGAATTAGTTTTGACTGACCTATACCTAAGGGACGGGCCGTGATCCACAGATACGGACCGTACTCTTGAGATAGGTCATATCTAAATTATTTTCACAGATTTATTATTTGCATTTAATTCTTGCATTAGTCTAGTTTATTTTAGTTTATTTTAAGTCAAAAGAAAATACTTTTTCAAGATAACCCCAAAGTCTCTGTGGGATCGACCCTTACTCCCGCTATTCTACCCTTTAGAGTAGTGGAATTAAGGTTCTAAATCGGTGCATTACGACACGCACCAAGACCCGAAGGCGTGAGCTAGTACCTAGTCAACATTCCCCCCAATGAAATGCCTGAGGAGCCCTACCTCAGAATCGAATCCGCGACCTCGACTCTGATGTCGGTTGTAGGATCGAGGTCAGTAGCGGACCGCCGGGGGGGCAAGGTGGGCCTTGGCCCACCTTAATTTTTTTTATTTTTTTATAAATTAATATTTTATGTAAACTTATATATATATATATATATATATTGTCCTTCTAAACTTGGGGATATTAAATATAACTTGAAGAATCTTTAAAAAAAAATTAAATGAAATAAATACTGTAAATCAGCTTTTTTATTTGAAAAATGGATCACTACCAATTTTATTTTTATTTTCATTAATTTTTTTTATTTGTTTAGAAGAAGACATAATTTTCTTTTTGTTACTCGACAAGCACCCATCTCCAGAATTCGTCGTGGTTGAAGCCACAGCATGCAGTCAGCACCATCCCATTCACCACACCGATGGACAAAATAGCAACCGGACTTGTCATGTGATGTGATTGACGAGAACCTCCCACGACGAGACTAGGTGGTTGTGCATACATAAGGTCGGATACCACCGATGTACTAGCCTATGACTACCATCTTGGTGGCCTTTGTTAGCCTCGTCGCACTAATGAACATTGCATGCGATGAAGCCGCACACCGTCTTAGTGATCGGATTCATCGCGTAGCATAATCGGATCTTTAAGGGCACAGACGGGTGGGCGCCCGTCATGCCTTAGGCTCCCACCAATATTATTGCACTTACATCCCATCATCTTTGGCATCGTCACTTGATGGATGTCACATCTCGCTGTACAGCGCCAACGGTGCTCGACGCGACGCTGCCACTACTGTGGTCGGTGCGCGCACATCCTCTACTGAGTCCTTAACGCTTATTACTCTTCCGATTTCAACTACTACTATAGAAAAAATATTTTCAAAAATGAAGATTGTCAAGACCAGATTATGCAACAAGATGGAAGATGATTTTTTTATCGATTATTTAGTTACTTATATCAATAAGAAGATAGCTAAAAATTTTATGGTAGATTTCATTATTAATGAATTTAATATTATGAAATAAGATAAGTATAATTTAAATAATATTTATAAAAAATATTTAAATTAATTTTAATTATTTATTAATATTTTTTTGGCCCTTCTTAGAAAAATTGCTGTGGTCCGTCCCTGATTGAGGTCCCTAACTACCATTTCAAAAGAAACATCCCCGTTGAAAGGTTGGAAACCAACAATCTTAAATTGCACAGCGGACGAGGCCCATAGGCTGAGCGTGCACTTATTTAGTCGACTCGACAGGAGGAATCGAACCGACCCATAAGATAGCCCTCCGAGGAAGCTGACCAGACCCCAGTCATCTAGCCTGTGACCGCATTACATGGAATGGGACCCGAAGGCATGAGCTGGCACCTAGTCAACATCCTCGATCCCCTATGCCCCCTCACCCATGACTCTTTTACCCTCCCAATCGTGGCTCCCCTGACCCTCCATCTACCTATAGCTCAGCACTTCTTGTTTCCCATGGTGAAGGTTGGCCCCCGCCAAGGTGCCATCCGTGGTGAATGGTAAAGGTATTTGAATAAAAAAGTCGTGATCCATCTATTTAATGTTGAAATAATTCTCGACTTTAAAATATTTATCACACAAGTCATGCTCATTAACTTTCAATCAATTAAAATCTAAATAATTTAGTTTTAATTCAATAGTGAAAAATAAATAAGTAATAAAAAGATTAAAATATTTTTTTAAAGCACTATAGTAAAACCAGTAGTATAATATAATCAACTAGGGAAGACATAATGATAATTTCAAGATAAAAGGATAATTAAAAATTAAATTTTATAAAAGTTTTGTGGGTCTTAAGGCATCATAGCATGTTCCCCTAGCCAATGTGGCAAGAGGCCTACCACTTTATGATTCAATGAGCAAAAGTTCGAGATTTCATGGCATCAGAACCCAATTGCCATGTCAAGTAAGAACTTCATAAAACCTGCACCTGATAGTATTACTCTAAATCTAACGTGTGGAGGAACATTATGCGAATATTCGTGTTGTGCTCGAGAGGGCTCACAAAATTAGGCTATAATGGGAGTTGCATTTCAGATCAGCCTTGGACCACTATAATCCAAATCTCTCTTTCTCTGTCTCTCCCTCTCTCTATATATATGAATGAGACCCCTTTTGATCATGATGATATCTGATCAAGATTTAAAATAACACGGACAATCATAACTATTACTACCGGATCATATTTTGGGGGGGGGTCATGGCGACACCGGGAAGTCCTCTGGTCCTTTTCGATAGGTTTGGAAGTTGCTCTCGGTAGCTCATCAATGGAGACATGCAAAAAAAGTTCATAGATCTAGATTACTGGTAGGGACACTCCGATGCTCAAGTCAATAAGAGAGGATGGAATGGGAGCCGAAGCCATGAGCCGTGGTGACTATGAAGGCATAAGTGTAACGAGCACTCCGAATGGCTTTTCTTGTTGGGTGTTCGTCTTACTTATTTATAGCGTTGTGCGAAGCTATAAAAATGCTACGAGGAAGGTGGTCTCTGATAAGCATAACGGATCCTGACAGATTATTAGGATCTTATATCCTGGGATTCTTTCCACTGGTATCTTTTCTATTAAGATCTGATTCTATTAAGATACTATCTTCCACAAACTTGCCTGTTGATCATATCGATCATACTCATTGTAGCAGACACATGGAAATATTTGTATAGCTAGAGCAGGTGGGGTCAACCTTAGCGATCTCGGTGCCAAGAGGTGATTAAGCACCATGAGTAGACCTCACCGAGAGAGGGCCAGGCATTGAGAATGGATCAAGTGTTGAGAGAGGGTATCAGGTGCTGACTCTCTAGTACACTCGACTGAGTGGAGGTTCAGGTCAAAGCCGATTAAGCATCCGATAGGCATGGGAGTCAACCTTAGCCACAAGGTCTTTTAGAGCTTTTATAAGAGGTAGCCGATGATGAGAGAGCTACCTGATCGCCCGGCGGCCACCCATACCATGGTCAGTGGTCCAGTGAGAGTCTCGAGACCAAGAAAGAGTAGTTGACATAACAAATACCCCCACTCTTGAGTTTGAAATGGCACCGAGTTGGTCTATCAGGGCTTGCTACTTTAGGAAGTTGGGAGTAGTCGCTTAACCATTCCCGAGAGTTAGGTTTGTCTTTTTACCTTCTAGTTTTTAAATTTTTGCCTAGGAGTTGTCAAATATCGTCTTGCCGCATCGAGGGAGGAGCTCTACTATTTCGAGAGGAGTGTTGAGGCGATAAAGGAGAGTTATTATCTTGGTACCTAAAGAGCCATGCCACAATCTCTGAAAGTATGCGTGATCGCCAGTAGCCAGTTGGGTGGTGCCACATGGCCTACTAGCCGTAAGCCTTAAATGTGTGCATGGAGCCCGAGGCAAAGAGACGGTCAGATAGTTAGGCTTTCGAAGCATGGTAGCCATACTTGGACGAGAGTGGTCCATGTGGTATGATCCGGGGGCCTCAAGAATGCTAAGCTTCTGATCCCAATGGGTCGAAGGCTCTATAAATAGGAGCCCTCTAGATGGGTTGAGGGATCCTTGCCATTGCATTCGAGAGAGATTTCTTGAGAAGGAAGTCTGCACTCTCCCCCCGAAATCCTTTCTATATTTCGATCGATCTGGTTTTTAAAAACCTTGTTGACGAGTCTTGGGTACATGGCCCCTGCATTCTTAAGACCGACAGGCATTACTTTATAATAGTATGTATCTTTATCGATCACAAAGATCATGTTTTCTTCATCTTTGGGGGTTATTCTTATTTGGTTGTAGCCCGAAATGGCATCCATGAAGCTGAGCAATTTATGACCCGAAGTGGTGTCAACTAACTGATTGATCCTTAGTAAAGGAAAACTATCCTTTGAGCATACCCTATTTAGATCGATGTAGTCTACGTAGATGCGCTACTTCCCACTTGCTTTCTTCACTATGATGATGTTGGCTAACCAGTTGGAGTAATGGGATTTTCAAATGAACCCGGTGGCTAGGAGTTTGTCAACTTCTTTGTCGATGGTTGTTTGTCTCTTGAGGGTGAAGCTCCTCTTCTTCTATCGGACAGGCTTAAAACTCGGGTCGATATTTAGTTTATGAGTAATTATTAAGGAAGAGATTCCTCATATGTTCGATGCTGACCAAGAAAAGACATCCATGTTCTAACATAGGAATTCTAGGAGTTGGTTTTTTTCGGGCTCGAGCAAGGATGTCCTGATCTACACAGTCTTCGTGGGGTCATCATTCAAAGGAAAAGAGAGGAGACTCTCAGCAAGCTCACCCTTTTTCTCAAGTTCTCTTTTGTCCAATAGCTCGATAGATGGAAGCTCATTGGGCATTGACTACTTAGATGCCATTTGGAAGCATTATTGGGTGAGTTGCTGGTCTCCCTGCATTTCACTAAAGCCATTATCGGTGAGGAAATAGATAAGAAGATGCTTGATAGATTGGTGGCGTCTAGCTGATTTAGCTTAGGATGTCCAAGAATGGCATCGTATGCCAAAGGGACTTGAAACACGATGAAAGTGATGAAAACCATCTTCAACCGAGGTGGAGTTCTCACTTTGATGGAAATAGTTATTTCCCTTTTGATGTCAATTGATTCACCATTAAAGGTGACCAAAGGTATAGAAACAAATTTTAAATAGTTCAATGGCAAATTTATTCGAACAAAAGTATCATTAAAAAGAACACTAGCTAAACTTCTACTATCAACAAGGATTCTTCTTACAAGATACTTCACTATCATCATTGAAACGATAATTGGGTTGTTGTTGGAGTTATGAACCCCGATCAGGTCTTTATCAGAAAAAGAAATTACATTACTTTCTCTTCCCTCTTCTCTTGGTCTCTTTGAAAGGTCGCCCTGCCCCCTAAGATATCATGCCAACTTCATTTTCAGTCGATCGGTTGTTGATCTCGGGCAAGGTCGAATGTCCCCCGGGTTTGGAGCATTGGGATGAGTGATGCCCCATGGATATACTTACCGAGATAGTCGTGTAGGATAAGATCTTCAATCTCTTTCTTTAGCTGGTGGAACTCATCCATGTCGTGGCCATGGTCGTGATGGAAATAACAGTACTTTCCCTTATTCCGGGAGGTGGAAGGTTTCAAGGGTTTGGGCCTTCACAGGTACTGTTCCCTTTCAAACTCCATCAAGACTCGAGTGGGGGATGAGAAGAAGGGTTTAGTTAGGCAATCGGTCAATGAGATTTCTTGGCTTGAGGCTCCACTAGCGAGAGGAGTAGGTTTGCTGGATGGGGCTCTGGAGGGCTCCTCCTTCTACTTTGCATCGAGAGAGAGATCTTCATCCACATGGATGTACTTCTTTGCACGGGCAAGTATCTCCGAATATGACTTCACCAGGATCTTGTCCAGAGAGTAATCAGTCGGGAGGGGTAGAGTTTTGTTTCAGAGCCAACATAGCCAGGGAGTCATCAAAGTGATAGATTTCTAGCATGGTCATCTTAAATTAGGCCATATAGTCCTTCAATGGCTCATTGTCCTGCTGTCGAATGGAGAAGAGGCTGTCGTCTCATGAGGCATCTTCCTATAGGCACTAAAGTATTTTGCCAACTTCTTCTCTAGCTGAGAAAAAGAATCGATACTCCTCGGTTCAAGCTAAGAGTACCATGCCCGGGTCGTCTTCCGAAGGGTGACCGAGAAGGTGATGCATAGCAAGGCATCGGTGGCATCCTGAAAACTCATGAGAGCCTTATAGCTCTCAAGGTGGTCCAATGGATCGATAGTGCCGTTATATGGCTCCAACTGTGGAATTTTGAACTGACCCGAAATTGGCTCTTCCATGATGCATCGGGAGAGAGTGAGCCGAGTATCAAATTAAGTAGGACCCCGATTCTTCCCTTGGATGTCTACAAGTCAACAATCGATATAGTGCAGCTCGCGATCATGCTCCTTGAGGTGTCGCTCAGCTCATCACCGGGTAGACTCCTCGATAGACTCCTTTGAGAAAATTTCCAGAGGTACTCATCAGAAGAGTCGGAGGGGGAGCGGGAGCGCTTCTCCAACCTTGGTTCCTTCCCGGATCATCGATGGTCCATATCAAGGCTATGCAAAAATGGTGTGGGCAACATGTCGGTGGGGTGGTCCGTCGATAAAGGGATTGTTCCCAGGATGACTAGCGACTCCCACGTCGTGAGGGAGGAGACCGCAAGCGATGGAAAGTTTGTTTGCATGAAGGTCCCATAGTGGGAAGGCGATGATTGCCACAAGCTGTGGGAGCTGTGACCGGAGCTTCCACTGATAGTTGCCCCATGGCAGGAGATTGCTACTGCTATAACCCCTGTACCATTGAGGCAAGGGCTTTGACTTGTTGTGTCAAGATGGCCAGCAAACTTTGCTCCAATGTAGGCGGCTAAAGAGGAGGTGGAGCAACTAGTACCAATGCTTGACCGGTTAGTTCTCCATCATACGAGTGCTGCCCGATATGGCTTGTGGTAAAATCTTATGCACGGGTGGTCACCATAGCTTCAGGCTCCAGAGATCTAAGAGTGTTTAAATAATAACTCAATCCCCCTTCCCGATATACCAATCTGTTGCCACCAAATCACCCTCCGAGGGGTCATGGCGGTGCCGGGGAGTCCTTCGGTCATTTCTGATAAGTTCAGAAGCTGCTCTCGATGGCTTGCCAATGAAGATATGTAAAAAACATCCCTGGGCCGGGGTTACCGGTGGGGACACTCCAATGCTCAAATCAGTAAGGATGGAATGGGCAACAACAGTCAGAGCCATGAACCATGGTGACGATGAGGGCGTAAGTGTGACGAGCACTCTGAATGGCCTCCCTTGCTAGGTGTCCCTCTTACCTATTTATAGCATTGTACAGAGCCACAAAAAGGCTGCCATGGAGGTGATCTCTGACGAGCATAACAAATCCTGATAGGTTGTTAAGATCTTGTGTCCTGAGATTCCTTCTACTAGCATCTTTTCTGTTAGAACCGTTGATTCTGTTGAGATACTATCTTTCATGAACTCGCCTATTAGTTGTGATGATCATATTCGTTATAGCAAATACATAGACAGATTGATATAGCTAGAGCAGGTGGGGTCGATCATAGTGGTCTCGGTTTCGATAGGTGGCTAAGTATCGCAAGTAGACCTCATCGAGAGAGGGCCGGGCACTGAGAATAGATCAGGCATTGAGAGAGGGTATCGGGTACCGACTCTCTGGTGCACCTTATTGAATGAAGATCTAAGTCGAAGTCGATTGAGCGCCTGCTAGGCATTGGAGTTGGTCTTGGCCACGAGATCTTCTAGAGATTTTACAGGAGGTGACCCATCATTAGAGAGCTACCCGATCGCTAGACGACCATCCATATCATAGTCGGTGATCCAGAGAGTGTCTCGAAGCCAAAAAGAGTAGTTACCATAACAGTAACCATCATTATTTATTTTAGAAAATAATTCTTAAATTTTAATATTAAAATAATTACTAAAATAATGAATTTTATAATAATATTATAATAAAATAATTGATAATAATGGAAAATGGTGTTATCCTTTCTTTGCTTTTATTTGATAAAATAATGTATTTTTTGGAACCTAAAGTAAATTTTGAGAGAAAAAATTGGAAATTATTTAATTTAAAAATATAAATGAAAATAACAAACTATTATATAAATGAAAAATAATAGAAAATAATAATTATTAATTTCTTTTATGCTATCTATCTCAATTGTAGAATCGGAGATTGCCAAAATCTATATTGCTGTAACAAAATTTATGGATTGGTAGGATCTAAAATCTATTTATCAAAAAATGGTAGGTTTCTCTTCATATTAAATTGCTTAACTTTGTAATGGGTAATATAACAAGTTATAACATTGGGATGCATAGTCCCAAATTAATAAAGTTGAATGTGAGATGTCTCATTTCATCAAGCTAGATGACGAATGGATGTTTGCCACAAGTAAAGAACTAAATCCACAAGTAAATCTAATGTCACTGGTGTCAAACATTAAATTCTTAATTTAAAAAATTAAGAAAGATATATTATCTTATAAAATTAATGCAGAGAATTAAGAAATTTGATGCAAAGCATTCCCCGTAAGTGATTGAAAAATCCAAATCAAGGATAGAAGCATGTGATAAGAGTTGAATTGCCTTTTTTTTTGGATAAAAAAAAGATGGAAGAGGATAAATCCCGGTATAGCTATTCCCGTAGGCCCCCATCCCGCTACTAAGGCACCGGCTAGTAGAATGGAGATAAAGAGAGAGACCCTGACCTCTCACTCATACCAGTGATCATGAATCCTAGAAAAACTTCTGAATTTAATCGAGTCATCCATGGAATCATGTCTCGAATCCGCGACCGGTTGGTAGTGAGGCAAGACTTCTACCAACCGGGCTACCGCATTAATGGTAATTTGCCTTTCAACATACCTATCCTCATAATACATTCTTTAATTTGTTTAAATGCACTTTTATTAATGTTGACTATAGACGCTCTCTAATATACTGTAGAAGAAAGAATTCATTATTATTCAGAAATTGAAGAATTCATTATTATTCGAAGATTTTAAAACTTTTCGCATATACTTACATCCTCATATACTTATATTAATTTTTAATCTAAAAATTAGATTGAAAACTCTTTTTTACTTCATATAGGCCACAAAGGTTGGAAAGAATTTAACTAGTCAGAAAATTTTATAAAAAAATAAATATAAATGTTATATAAAAATTATTTAATTATTAATTGTATGAAAAAAGTGTTGTTTTTATAAAATAATATTAATTTATTATTCATTGATAATTTTACCTTAGGCCTTCTATAACATATTTACAAAGGCATTTATTATAATTTTTTCACAGGAGTTCACTAGTGCAGTCGGAGTGGCTTGGGTTTCGTGCCATCTCCTTCCTTGTTTTGAGAGTTCTGGGTTTGGGGTCTATTTAGGGTTTCTGTTCCTAGTTTTTGGTGTCTTAAATGACTGACGAAGGTGTAGATCGAAGTGCTGGTGTGTCCGATTTCGATGGAAAGGGTTCTTCGGAGCACTCATGGGTAGAGGTGGTTCTTGGCTAGCCGCGAGCTCCTTTGTGGTCCTCATATAAGCTCTCGGAAGACGAGAACGATCATCTCTGGCAAAGCTTCTCGAAAGTTCTGGTGATGTCGGGTTTTGTGCTCAAAGAGGCCCGCTAAAAATGGGAAGGCTTGGCCGTCATCTTCTGGAGCCTTGGGCATCGTGTACAGGCTGCTAGGGTGGCTAGGGACGTCCGGCTGAGACTGCAATTGCCTTCAAAGTCGGAGGTGTTCCCTGTAGGTGAGGACCACTTCATTCTTCGGGTGGGAACCAAGGATGACTGCGATCGAATCTTGGTGGGCGGGCCTTGGTATGTTGTGGGTCAGCTGATGGCTCTGGCTCCATGGCAGTTTGACTTCCTTCCAAGAAGAAGGCCGGTTAACCATATGGTGGTCTGGATGCGGTTGTGGAGCTCTCATTGGAATATTGGGAGCTCTCGACGATCATGGCGGTCACAGGGGAAGCTGGGGTCCCTCTCTCCTTAAATAACTTCACTAATCTGATAAAGAAGATCGGGTTCACTCATGTACGGGTTGAGATTAATGCCTCCAAGCCGCTTTTACCCGGAGTGCTTATTCAGGGCAAGGAGTTTGTGTTTTGGCAGCAGTTCGTCCACGAAAGCCTCCCTTCTGTGTGCTTCCAGTATGGAAGAATTGGCCATACGGTAGCTGACTGTAGGTTTCTGGATGCTAATATCACAAATGTCTCAAAATCCCCTGGCCTTACTTAGGAGAATTTTATGGTGGAACAAGTGGAGGCAGGGGAGTTGAAGCAAGGTCCCAATGAATCTGGGTCTAGGCCCTCTGTTATAGGTAGGCAGCTTACCTTTGGGCCATAGCTAGTTACTGCTAGGACCTACCAACAGCGCCCGGTGGGAGCCCCTGTAAGGGAACTTCAGCTAATGGAAAGGGGAAGGCTCCGGTATCATTGTCCGATCCCCCATCTCTATCCCCTCTCGTTGTTCTCCCACACATCTGTCTCCCTCTCCCAGCTCGTCGCCTGACTCAGAGGGCTGGAAAAAACCCACTAAGGTGGCGAGGAGACGATCCCTGGAGGCTTCAGGGTCTGACCATTCTGAGGGGGGTAGAGCTCTTAAGGGAGGGCTCTTTGCTTCGATTACCGACTGCATGGAGGTGACCCTGACCGATGCTGGATAGAAGGACCTACATATGATCGATTATGGCACGATTTCTTTGAAGCGGAGTAGGAGTCCATCAAGGTCCTCTTCCCCTTCTTCTTCCAAGTCTATTCCTTCTCTGCCGGACCAGGTTAGCCCCTCTGTATCCTCTGTGGTTGTAGATAAGGGTGGTAACATGCCTGCGGCTCGGTTGTCTAGTTTCCTTAAGGCACAGGGTAAGAAGGGTGAGTTGAAAAAGGAGTGGAGGAGGGTGGAGGGGAAGGGTGGTGAGACCTGGGAGGTCGCGGCTAAGCAGAGGGAGTTGCCGGCCCCTCCCCCTGGGGATGGGATGGCGTTGGTGGTTTCTGGGTCTGCTGGGGGTGGACGTGAAGGGATGGCTTTGCTCTCGGCCGGCTCTATTTTGGTTTCAGCTGGAATGATGGGGGTTGTTGGGCTGTCAGGGGGTTTGCCAGGGCTTCCCGGTGGTCTTGGGGCTCTGGGTATGGATATGGGGGAGGTTGGGCTTCCAGGGAGTGATCCAAGGGTGGCTGGGTCATCGGGGGGTGATGGGTTTCTTGGTGTTGTTGTTGGGTCTTCTTCCCCTGGTTCTGAGGAGAGTGTCGGGAGGGAGGTTTTGGGAGGCTATTCTTTGTCTCAGGGGAGCTTTGGGAATTCCTCTTTACTACTTTCAGGGGTTTCTGGGAAGTCAACATCGGTCCTACCGGAGGCTCATTCGGGTCTGAAGAGGAGGTGGGGCTTTCCAAAATCACTGATATTAGGAGGAAGACTAATAGGCCGCTGACTGCTCAACCAAAAGGTGCTTCAAAGAGGCATGTCTCTGTCTACGAGAAGGTTAAATTGGCTCTGTCTTCTATGGGGAGTCTCTCAGAGATTGAGGGGGTGGCATCTGTTGCAGAGGGTGGTTGGGCCAAGGGTTCTGGCAATGAGGTATCATGAAAGATGGAAATGGAGATGTGGCTGGACAGGGGTCTGGTCCATCTATGTCTTGACCTTTTCTTATGAAGGTTTTTGTATGGAATGTTGGAGGGGCTAATAAACCCTCCTTTTTATCTACTTATCTTACGTTCCTTCAACTTTATAATCCTCATATTTGTGTTTTGTTGGAGACTAGGCTTTCGGGGCCTAGTTTGGATTGTATGAAGCATCGTGTTCCCCGTGATTGGGGGTGTTATTCTGTGCCATCTCAGAGGTTGGCTGGGGGTATTATCATCACTTGGAATATGGTAGTTGTTAAAGTTAGTGTTTTTCATCGTTCACCCCAACTTGTTGCTATTGTGGTCTTTGAAACCAACCTATCGTCTTGGCTCTTGTGCGGTATCTATGACAGCACGTCCTATACAGAAAGAAGGACAACCTGGGAGGAGACCTTGGTGTTGATTAGCCAAGGGATTCCTACTGTGGTGGCGGGTGATTTTAACTCTATTGACCGGCCAGAGAGCAAGCATGGCGGCAGACCCTTTGTCCAAGATATCGGTTGCAGAGAATTCACCAGTTTTATCAAGGGTAATGGATTGGTTGATATGGGATTCGTGGGGCCCCGGTATACTTGGTGTAATAATTGGGCAGGGATGGCCAGAGTTAGGGAGAGACTGGATAGATATTATGCTACTCCGGCTTGGCTCTCTCTTTATCCTGATTATGTTGTGCGCCATCTTCGACGAATTGCTTCGAATCATTGCCCTATTCTCCTATCTATGGACCAAGCTGTCCAGGGGCCTACCCCTTTCAGATTCGAAAAATTCTGGCTATCGTACCCCAAATCCAAGGACATTGTTCGGGCGGTCTGGCGGATGCCGGTTAGGGGTGATGCTGCCTACAAGATTTTCAAGAGGATGGACCTATTAAGGAGATGCCTTCTCTGGTAGAACAAGGTGGAGGTTGGTAACCTTCAGAACCACCTCAAGTCTATTGAAGCGTCTATTGATTCCCTGTAGGTTAAGGAGGACTCGAATGATTTTTTATCTGATGATGATATGGAGTCTCTTCGAAGCAATCTCACTCTTCATCATTTTTTTTAAGGAATCATGAGGTCCTTTGGAGGCAAAAGTCCAAAGTCCAATGGTTGAAGGAGGGTGACAGAAATACCCGATTATTTTATCATGCTACTATTATCAAAAGACATGCTAATAGAATTCGGACTCTCTATTCTAATCAAGCTAGTTTGTTGGAGGATGAAGCGGATATAAGAAGGGAACTGCTCCAGTACTTTTCATCCAGGTGGTCGGCTCCCACCACTATTCCGTACTCTTCCTCTTCTTATCCTCCTTGTTGCCACTCTCGCCGCCGCGCCCGTGGCTCCGGTCCGTGGATCCTTCCTGACCGCCTGGCGAGGGAGCCTCCCCGGCTGCTGCGAACCTGCAAGAAGGAGTTAGAAGACCCTAGCCGGGGATCCCGGCGAGGGAGCTCCGACGGTCAAGTCAGTAGGCGACGAGAAGGAACAGACTCTCCAAGGCGGACCCCCCGAAAGGGTTCCAGACTTGGCGAGTTCACTAGTAAGAAAGGCACTCTGGGGACCGGAAATTCGGCCGGGCCTCCCTGCCGAGCTCACACCAAGTGATCCCCTCTCGGGATCTTTGGTTTCACTCTCGGAGCGAGGCCTTTTGCCGCTGCTTCTTCTTTGTCCCCAGGCTTGTTGCTTACCTTGTCGTCCCCAGATTCCTCCCTTTTTATCTCCTTTCGTCGTGCGCTTGTCTTCTCCTCCTGGGAGGCTCCCCTCCCCCGTCCTTTTCTCTTTTCCCTTTTCGGCGAGGTGGGCCAGGCAGCTTTCCGACCTCGTTCGCCGAGCCCAATGGAGAAAAGACAAAGACAGAAAAGGGGGGGGCGGTGCTGGTAAGGCGGCCGGTCAGACTTCGGGCCCAGTGAGAGTGCTCTCTTTCCCAAGTGTGGGCGCCATCCATCTATGGGGCCTGTTTTGTCAGAATCGCGCCTCTCGACTGCGGGACCTGTCGGGCCGATGCAAATGGTGTTCCGCGTGCCGCCGCCATCCGTACGAGGCACCGTCTGTGATGCGTACGGCCCGAGGGATGACCTCGGGGCCTGCGCCTCCTTCCCTGGGACCTTCCCCGTACGGGCGGCCTGGCTTCGGGCGAGGTGGGCCCATCTTCGGGGGCCACCTAGCGAAGGAGCGAAGGACCAGCCGACCTTAGCCTAGGTGGACCCCTCCTGGGTGGACACCTGGCGAGGTGGCAGGAGGTTGCCTGGCTTCGACCGAGGTGGGCCCGTCTCCGGGGGTCACCTGGCGAAGGAGCGAAGGACCGGCCGACCTCGGCCTAGGTGGACCCCTCCTGGGTGGACACCTGGCGAGGTGGCAGGAGGTCGCCTGGCTTCGGCCGAGGTGGGCCCGTCTCTGGGGGCCACCTGGCGAAGGAGCGAAGGATCGGCCGACCTCGGCCCAGGTGGACCCCTCCTGGGTGGACACCTGGCGGGGTGGCAGGAGGTCACCTGGCTTTGGCCGAGGTGGGCCCGTCTCCGGGGGGCCACCTGGCAAAGGGGCGAAGGACCGGCCGACCTCGGCCTAGGTGGACCCCTCCTGGGTGGACACCTGGCGAGGTGGCAGGAGGTCGCCTGGCTTCGGCCGAGGTGAGCCCATCTCCGGGGGCCACCTGGCGAAGGAGCGAAGGATCGGCAGACCTCGGCCTAGGTGGACCCCTCCTGGGTGGACACCTGGCGGGGTGGCAGGAGGTCGCCTGGCTTTGGCCGAGGTGGGCCCGTCTCCGGGGGGCCACCCGGCAAAGGGGCGAAGGATCGGCCGACCTCGACCCAGGTGGACCCCTCCTACGTGGACACCTGGCGAGGTGGCAGGAGGTCGCCTGGGTTTGGCCGACCTCACTTAGGCGGACCCCTCCGGGTTTGAGCGCCAACGAGGCGGTAGAGGAACTCCGAGCCGTGCTCGACCTCGGCGAGGGCAGTTTGCCTTAGAAAGTCGTCGGGCGGTGTGGTCTTGCCGAACCTGGTCTTAAAGACGTGGCACTGACTCGGCCGGAGAAATCTCCACGTGGCTCGATCGCATTCGACGATATCTGAGCCTGGCCACGTCACTGTTACGGCCATAACAGTTGCCCCCCAGCCCGCCGTTCCGTCGGGGCGTCGTAGAACGGAACGTCGGGATTAAATGCGGACATGACATGGGGAGGCGAAGATCTTGCATCATAATTGCCACGATCCTCGTCGTCGTGGCTCGATGCGCTTGAAACCCTATGGGAAGCTGCCACGCGTCGCCCACTTGCCAGCAATAAATGCATCGCTTCGAGGCAGAGGCCGTTACCCTGCTAACGAGGCATCGGTGTCGGGCGTGCGTCCACATGGCGATCGTCCAGTGGCCCGAGGCGGAATGACGGGTACGATCGCTGTCGGCTGAGTTTGAAAGGGAGGGGACTTTCCAGAACGAGGCCTTTCCCCTTGCTCCGTGGGCGGTTTGCTGCAGGCTAACTCCTGTTGCCCTGCGCTCGTCTGGTGTATTTTCGGTGAGTGCCTCCATCTTCTCCGGTTCCCCTCCTTCTCTCTCTTTTCCCTTTGATCCTTTGTCCTTCTCTTTTCCATGGCGCGCCGTCGCCATGTCTCTTCCAATCCGGACGAGGCCGGTCCATCCCGGTCGAGGACTCCATCTTCTTCCTCCTCAGATGAGGAGACGATCCCGGAGGAGATCCGTCGGCGTCTGCAACCCGGGGGTGTCACCATTGGCATCCCTAGGGGATCCGGTCTCCTCCGGTTGCTCCTGCCGTGCCCCTTCGTTCTCTTCCTGCTCTGCCTTTTCTTCCCGCAGGTCCCTCCGGTCATGCTTCCACCATGACCGAAGGCGATCTTTCTCTGCTCCGGGATGCCTATGGTATCCCGGGGTCAATTCGTCTGTCTGTTCCGCGGTCCGGGGAGCGCGTCACCATGAGTGGCCCCGGCCGCATAGCCTTCTACGAAGACTTCCTTCTTGGGGGTCTTCGGTTTCCTCTGCATCCCTTCTTCCTTTCTTTTCTCGGCCATTTCCGGCTTGTCCCGGCCCAGCTGGCTCCCAATGCCATTCGGGTCATCTTCTCTTTTATAGTCTTTTGTCACTTCCACTGGTTCGTTGCCCGTTTCTCCCTCTTCAGGGCCATGTTCACCCTGAAGAAGTGCTCCACCGATGACGGCTGGTGGTATATTTCGCCCCGACCCAGGTGTCTCCGGTTCGACCTTCCTTCCTCGGTCAAGGGCTAGAAGAGCCGATTTTTCTTCGCCTCAGTCGAAGATGTCGACTGGGCCTGGAGTGAACCGGACCGGTCTCCGAACCGGAACTCTCGAGTTGAGTCGGCGGACCAGGAGGCCTACTCCCAGCTCCTGAGCGACGTGGTCCCGGCACTCGATGTTCTGCTTTCGGAGCAGAATCTTTTTGAGGTCGGGATCAGTCCCGTCCACGAGACGGGTGAGATTCGGCCCTACTTTGACTCCTGCCCCCTTTTTCTTCGTGACCGAGCCGGCTGACCTTCTGTTCTTTTGTATTGCAGGAATGAAGTTTTCACTGGAGAGCCTCCTAGAGGGCGCAGCCCAGAGAGATGTCCCCGAGGTAGAAGAGCCCGCGGCCAAGAGGGCTCGTACCGAGGCTGGCCGGGAGATCGCGCCGGCGACCGCACCCAGCCCGATGGCCGCCGCTCCCCCGCCCAAGTTGCCTCAGGGCTGGGCCGCTGATGCCTCGGCTGCCCGACCTGGTGGCGCCACTGTTGAAAGGGCTCCACCGCTCGAAGCTCCGTCCAGCGCCGGTCCCGTCGTCGCCGCTGCCTCAACGGCGCAGCCTGTGGCCACCGCCGGTCCGTCGACCGCGGCCTCAGAAGAGGGGGCAGCCGCCGCAGGAGCCGGCCTGACAGCTCCGCCATCGGTGATCACCCACCGGTGTTCAGTCATCCGTGACAAAGGGCTCGCGGAAAAGATCATGGAGTATGCCTCCACCGCCCGGGACCGCCGAGCTCGGGGCGGCCGGGATTATGCGGATGCCTTGCTCGGGATTCTCCCGCAGCTCTTCACGGTAAGCCCGAGCACCTTTTTCTCTGTTTTTTCGAGACCTAGTCTCCTTTTCTCCTGACCTGGTTTGTTCTTATTGGTGCAGATCGGGAATGACGTTCTCCTACTGAGGAACTTCCTCGTAGGGAACGCAAAAAGGGATGCCGAGAAGGAGAAGAAGCTCGGCAAGCTCGCGACCGATGTCAAGGACCTCATGGAAAAGGGGGTCGAGCTGCGAGCCAGCAACCAAGCCCTTCAGTCTGACCTGGCGCATTCTGAGGGGCGGAACAAGGAGCTGGAGGCTTCCTTGTCGGAGGAGAGGATCTCCTACCAGCGTCGTACGGAGGAGGACGCGGCGGAGAAGGCTCGCCTGCAGGCCCACTCCCAGTGGCTGGAGCGCCAGCTGGAGGAGGCCCGGCGAGATGCGAGCGCGGCGAAGGACCGGAGTGCGTACATCAACGGACTCCTGGAGGCCGCGAAGCAGGAGGCGCATGAGGCCGCACCAGGAGGCGCATGAGGCTTCCGACGAGTACACGTCGGAGGTCCGGGAGGCCGCCGTGGACTCCCTGAAGGGGTTCCGGATGTGCCGGGAGAAGGTGGGGGCCTTCTTCCCCGAGCTCGATCTCAGCGGGGTGGTGCTCGGAGGCAGGAGGCAAGGAGTTGAGAGCAAGGCCTCTGGTGCGGCCGACGCCACTCCTGCGGCCCTGTCGGCTAGCGAAGCCGTGGCTCCGGAGCAGCCTCAAGAGCCGGCCGCCGCAAAAGTCGAGGATGCAGCGCCAGCGCCCCCGGCGGAGGGCTCCGACCCCGCACCACACTGAGCCCATTGTCTTCTCGCCCGCTTTGTAGTTGTTTTTTCCTCTTTTTCTCTTTCTTCTTTTTGGGGACTCCCGACTTGTCGGGATTCCCGGCTTGTACTGGTTGCTTG
This sequence comes from Areca catechu, assembly GCA_021397845.1. NCBI lineage: Eukaryota > Viridiplantae > Streptophyta > Magnoliopsida > Arecales > Arecaceae > Areca > Areca catechu. The sequence continues at coordinate 12,960,192 of CM038051.1, read as the reverse complement.
AATCAATGAAAGTTTTCTTTGACCAAACCTCGAGTTCATCCCATCTCCCTTCTCCTTTTTTTTTTTTTTTTTTTTTTTTTTTTTTTTTGAGATGTTGGCATGGAATGCTGAAACGATCGCAGGCCCGGTCCTTCCATTGCTCAAACCGAAGGTTGGGGCCTCTCGGGTCGCGTGGCGACAGAGAAGGCCTCAAGCGGGTCCGTCTTTGGGATCGCCTTCATACTCGCGCGGGCGACATGGTTTCTGCACCGCCTTCCAGGCCGAAGCCCGGGACCTCCGGATTGAGCCTCGGAGCCGCAGGCCTTCTCAAACCTTGCGCGGCTTGCCGAGCTGTTCTCCGGGCTTGCGTAGGCAAACTGGGTTTCGCGCCACCTTCCAGGCCGAAGCCCAGGATCTCCGGACTGAACCCGATGCCGCAGGCTTTCTCGAGCCTTGCGTGGCTTGCCGAGCTGTTCTCCGGGCTTGCGTGGGCGAACTGGGTTCTGCGCCACCTTCCAGGCCGAAGCCCAGGATCTCCGGACTGAACCCGATGTCGCAGGCTTTCTCAAGCCTTGCGCGGCTTGCCGAGTTGTTCTCCGGGCTTGCGTGGGCGAACTGGGTTCTGCGCCACCTTCCAGGTCGAAGCCCAGGATCTCCGGACTGAACCCGATGCCGCAGGCTCTCTCAAGCCTTGCGCGGCTTGCCGAGCTGTTCTCCGGGCTTGCGTGGGCGAACTGGGTTTCGCGCCACCTTCCAGGCCGAAGCCCAGGATCTCCGGACTGAACCCGATGCTGCAGGCTTTCTCGAGCCTTGCGCGGCTTGCCGAGCTGTTCTCCAGGCTTGCGTGGGCGAACTGGGTTCTGCGCCACCTTCTAGGCCGAAGCCCGGGATCTCCGGACTGAACCCGATGCCGCAGGCTCTCTCAAGCCTTGCGCGGCTTGCCGAGCTATTCTCCGGGCTTGCATGGGCGAACTGGGTTTCGCGCCACCTTCCAGGCCGAAGCCGAGGATCTCTGGACTGAACCCGATGATGCAGGCTTTCTCGAGCCTTGCACGGCTTGCCGAGCTGTTCTTCGAGCTGCGTGGGCGAACTAGGTTCTGCACCACCTTCCAGGCCGAAGCCCAGGATCTCCGGACTGAACCCGATGCCGCAGGCTTTCTCATCGAAGGGAGAAGGGAGCGTTTGAAGTGGGGGAACTTTATTACAGGAGCAGGGAACCTTTCATTACTGATAGTACATCCTTAGGTTCGAGGCGTTCCACGTCCGGGGGAACCTGGCACCTCCCAACTCCTCCAAGTAGTATGCGCCATGAGGGAGGGCTTCTGCCACCCGGTATGGGCCTTCCCAGTTGGGTGAGAGCTTGCCGCATTCCCATGGCTGGGAAGCTTCAGCGTGCCGGAGGACCAAATCTCCGGGATGAAAAACCTTCGGCCGCACTCGGGAGTTGTAATACCTGGCCACACATTGCCTATACGCCGCCATTCGAACTCGAGCCTTGTCCCTCGTTTCCTCGAGAAGGTCAAGGTTGAGCATCATCCTGGCTGGGTTTTCTATCTCGTCATATTGCTCCACATGCAGTGTGGGTAGGCTGAGCTCGATCGGGATGACTGCCTCGGCTCCGAAGACGAGGTTGAACGGGGTTTCGTCGGTAGCCGTCCTCGGGGTGGTGTGGTATGCCCAGAGGATGCTGGGGAGCTCGTCGGTCCACCTGCTCTTGGCCTGGTTCAGTCGCGTGCGGAGGCCCTGAAGAATGGTCCTGTTCGTGACTTCGTTCTCCCCATTGGTCTCGGGGTGCGCCACCGAGGTAAAGCGATGCCTGATGCCGAGGTCGCTGCAGAATTCTTCGAACTCCTGGCAGTCGAACTGGCGCCCGTTGTCAGTGACCACGGTGTGGGGGAGGCCGAAGCGACAGACGATGGACTTCCAAAAGAACTTGGCGACGTTTGCTTCGGTGATCCTCGCCAAGGGTTCAGCCTTGACCCACTTTGTGAAGTAGTCGATGGCCACTATCAAGAACTTCCACTGTCCAGACGCCGGCGGGAATGGGCCCAGGAGGTCCATCCCCCACTGGGTGAACGGCCAGGGGGCTGAGAGCTGGGAGATTGGGTTGGAGGGCTGCCGTTGCACCGTGGCGTGACGCTGGCACCAGTCGCACTTCTTCACGAAGTCAGCGGCGTCTTCCTTCATTGTCTCCCAGAAGTAGCCCTGACGGAGGGCCTTGTACGCCAATGCCCTGCCCCTCACGTGGTTCCCGCAGACGCCTTCGTGAATCTCCTGGAGCACAAGCTTGGCTTCCGTGGGTCCTACGCACTTGAGGAGGGGGTAGGAGTAGGATCTTCGATACAACTGCCCGTCCATCAGGACGAACCGCACGGCCTTCTTCCTGATGAGGCGAGCCGCCTCGCGGTCCTCCGGCAGGGTGCCACTGGTGATGTATGCGGCGTACTTGTCTATCCAGCTGGGTTCATGGCTGACCTGATGGACCTCCACCGGTGCCTCGAGGCTTGGGATCCCAAGGCGCTCCACATAAGCGCGTCCCAACATCGTGTCCGGCAGGGTCGCCAGTCGAGAGAGAGCATCCGCACGGGCGTTCTCCCCGCGGGGGATATGGAAGATGTTGAAGCATCGGAACCTGGACGCGCCCTCCTTGACGAGCTCCAAGTATTTCGCCATTTAGGGGTCATGTGCGACGTACTCCCCGGATACCTGTCCTGCCACAAGCTGGGAATCAGTGAAAGCCTTGAGGTTGGTTACGCACAGCTCGCGGGAGACTCTCAGTCCGGCAAGAAGTGCTTCGTACTCCGCCTGGTTATTTATCGCGGGGAATTGGAAACGGAGTGCGCATTCGGCGACGACCCCGTCGCTGTTGGCAAGGATGAGCCCAGCCCCGCTCCCGCCGGAGTTTGAGGCTCCGTCCACATGGAGGATCCAGGCGTCCTCTCCGGGCTCGTCGGTGCCTATCTCCATCGACCGGCCTGAGGGGCCTTCCTCGGGCTCCTTGCCCAAGCCTGCACATTCGACCAAGAAGTCGGCCAGCACCTGTGCCTTCATGGCCGACCTTGGCTTGTACGTAATGTCGAACTCGCTGAGCTTTAGTGCCCACTTCGCCAATCATCCCGAAGTATCGGGTCGGCTGAGCACCGCTTTCAGCGGTTGATCCGTCAGGACAGCGATGGGGTGCGCTTGGAAATAGGGCCTGAGACGCTGGGCAGACACTATTAGCGCAAAAACGAGTTTCTCGGGCCGAGAATACCTGAGCTCCGCGTCACTGAGAAGCTTGCTGCTATAGTACACCGGCCGCTGGACCCCCTGGCCATCAGTTCGAACCAAGACTGAGTTGACGGCTTTCGGGGTAACCGCTAGGTAGAGGATAAGCTCCTCTCCCTCCTCGGGCCTGGACAGCAATGGTGGCGATGCAAGCATCTTCTTCAGCTCCTCGAAGGCCTGCTGGCATTCCTCGGTCCAAGCAAAGTCATTCATCTTCCTCAGCACCTTGAAGAAGGGACGGCAGCGGTCCGCCGACCTGGAGATAAAACGGCTGAGGGCCGCAACTCGGCCGGTTAGTTGCTGCACTTGCTTCTTGGAGGCGGGCTGCTCCATATCCAGGATGGCCTAGACCTTCTCCGGGTTGGCCTCGATTCCTCTTTGGGTCACCATAAATCCTAGGAATTTCCCAGCAGAGACGCCAAAGGCGCACTTCACCGGGTTCAGCTTCATCTGATGGCGTCGGAGGTTGCCGAACGTCTCCGCCAAGTCAGCCACGTGGTCCGAATCGTGTTTGCTCATTACCAGCATGTCGTCCACGTACACCTGCATGTTGCGGCCTATCTGGTCTTTGAAAATTCTATTGACCAGGCGTTGGTACGTCGCCCCCGCGTTCTTGAGGCCGAATGGCATCATCCTGTAGCAAAAAGTTCCGCGGTCAGTTATGAAGGCGGTGTGCTCTTCGTCCTCCGGGCTCATTCGGATCTGGTTGTATCCGGAGAAGGCATCCATGAACGACAGGAGGCGATGCCCCGAGGTGGTGTCGACCAGCTGGTCGATCTTTGGAAGAGGGAAGCTGTCCTTTGGGTAAGCTCGGTTGAGGTCGGTGTAGTCCACACAGATCCTCCATTTACCACTACTCTTTTTTATCATGACCACGTTTTCCAGCCAACTGGGATACTGGACCTCTCGAACGAAACCAGCGACGAGGAGCTTCTCCACTTCCTCGTTGATCGCCTTCTGCCTTTCCATGGCGAAGCTTCTCTTCTTCTGGCAGACCGGGTGGCAATTTGGGTCCACGTTTAGCCTGTGCATGATGACCTCGGGCGGGATGCCCGGCATGTCGGCTGCTGACCAGGCGAACACGTCAGCGTTGGCGCAGAGGAACTCCAGCAAGCGGGTTCGTTCTTCTTCAGGGAGCTGGGCCCCGACCTGCACCGTCTTCAGGGGATCCGAACTGAGGGGAAAAGTCAGCAGGCGCTCTACAGGCCCTCCCCTGGGTTCCTTCTCCCTTAGGTCGAGGTCGTCGATACCGGGGGCGAGCTCCGCGCCCCGGGCGCTCGGGACCGTCTGGAGGCAGAGCGGGACTGGCTGGGTCGTCCTCTTCATCTCCCCGAGCCCGGAAGGCGTAGGGAACTGTACCAACAACCTTCTCGTGGAGATTGTGGCGTCCAGTTGGTTGAGCCCGGGACGCCCGAGAATGGCGTTGTAAGGTGAAGGAAGCCTGACGACGGTAAATGTTATTAGGATGGTCACCTGTCGGGGTGGGGATCCGACGGTGACCGGGAGAGTGATCTCCCCCTCGACTCCCACGGAATCCCCTGTAAAACCTACCAGGGGGTGTGCACCGGTTTCAGCTGATCGGGGGACAAGTTCATCCGAGAGAAAGCGTCGTAAAAAAGTACGTCAGCCGAGCTTCCACTATCCACCATGATTCGATGTACAGGATGCTTTGCGATGGTCATCTCGACCACCACGGCATCGTTGTTTACATTATCATTACCCTCCCCCCCCTCGGGAGGGATTATATTCTCCGGGTTCCCAACTTCCCTGGCTCTCTTCGCCGCTCGACCGACCCCGCGCGAGATCATGCCCACGGGCTTCTCCGTTGAGCGGTTATCGATTGCAGGGACGGGCGGTAAGGTCGCGAGCGGCTGCCCCTCCGAGGGGGCCTCATTCTTGATGAACTTCCTGAGGTAGCCCCTCTTAATCAGCTCCTCGATCTCCCGCTTCAGGTTGCGACACTCCTCTGTGTCATGCCCATGCTCGTGGTGGAACTGGCAGTACTTCGATTTGTCTCGGACGGCTCTCGGGTTCTGAGGAGGAGGTCGGCGGAGGTAGCGCTCGCCCTCGATTTCCATGAGGATTTTCGTCCGAGGTGCGAGGAGAGGGGTGTACCTCCGCTCGGGAGTGGCCTCGCCCCTCGGCCTTGGATTCGGGCGAGGGTCGGCGGATGGCCCGGGCTTCCGAGCTCCCGGGGTGTCTCTTGGGGGCAGCCTCTTCGGAGTCTTCCCGTCCAACTCTCGACGGGTGCGGTCGGCCTCCTCCGCTCGGATGTACTTGTGGGCACGGAGGAGGAGCTTGGAGTACGTCCTGGGCGGCTTCTTGTCCAGGGAGTAGGTCAGGCGGGACGTCTTGAGCCCGCGCTTCAAAGTCAGCATGGCGACGGGCTCGTCCAGGCTATAGATCTCCAGGGCTGCGGTCTTGAACCGGATGATGTAGTCCCGGAGCAGCTCCTGGTCCTGTTGGCGGATGGAGAAGAGGCTGTCCACCTCTCTCGGCACCTTTCGGCAAGCGTCGAAGTGTGCCACGAACTTTCTTTCCAGCTGATGGAAGGAGCAAATGGATCCAGGCTCGAGACGGGTGAACCAGACTCGAGCGGCCTTCCGGAGGGTGGTCGGGAAGGCGATGCACAGAAGAGCGTCAGTGGCCCCCTGGACCCTCATGAGAGCTTTGTAGCTCTCCAGATGGTCCAGAGGGTCGGTGGTCCCGTCGTAGGGATCCACCTACGGCATGCGGAACCGTTTTGGGATTGGTTCTGCCTGGATTTCTTTAGAGAAAGGGGGGCGGGAGTCGTAGCCCGCCGGGTCTGCCGACGAGTTCTGCAGGTCGGCGAATCGGCGGGCGAACTCCGCCAGCTTGCGCTCATGCTCCTCCAGGCGCCTCTCGGCCTGGCGCCTGATGGCTTCGTCGGTGGAGTCTTCCACCGAGGCTGCGGGTGAAGGGGGCGCCGATCGGTCTCGGCACGAAGTCAGGCCTCGGCGTCGCTTGCTGCAATGCACCGTTTCGGCCTCGTCGGCCGGGGATCGACTCTCGTGATGCTCCGAATCGGAGTAGTTTCTTTTTGCGGGAGCTTGGTGGCTCCCCCGGGGGTTGGAGACGGCCCTCGGATGGGATGGCCTGCCCTGGATGAAGCGCAGGCTCCCACGCTGCCCCGCGGCTCAGGCCGCGGGGGTCCCTGGCTGTGACTGCGTGGCCAGGGACCGCTGCTGATGCTGAAGCTGCCGGACCGCCGAGGTCAAGGTCTGCAGCTGTTGGATGATGGCCGCAAGGGGTCCGTCCGTTGGGGTAGGCTGTGGTGGAAGAGGAGGGGGAGCTGGAAGCTCCCTCTTCGGGCTGTGGGCCCCTGGAGGGGAGTGAACCTCCCCCACGCGGCTGGTGGACGCCTCGCGGCCATGAGTGACCACCAATTTCAGAGAGCGCGACACCTGCAGAAAGCTGGCCCCCGCTTGGGTTTGGTGTCCTGCCCTCCTACCTGGCGCGCCAATCTGTTGCCGCTCTCGCCGCCATGCCCGTGTCTCCGGTCCGTGGATCCTTCCTGATCGCCTGGCGAGGGAGCCTCCCCGGCTGCTGCGAACCTGCAAGGAGTTAGAAGACCCTGGCCGGGGATCCCGACGAGGGAGCTCCGACGGTCAAGTCAGTAGGCGACGAGAAGGAACAGACTCTCCAAGGCGGACCCCCCGAAAGGGTTCCAGACTTGGCGAGTTCACTAGTAAGAAAGGCACTCTGGGGACCGGAAATTCGGCCGGGCCTCCCTGCCGAGCTCACGCCAAGTGATCCTCTCTCGGGATCTCTGGTTTCACTCTCGGAGCGAGGCCTTTTGCCGCTGCTTCTTCTTTGTCCCCAGGCTTGTTGCTTACCTTGTCGTCCCCAGATTCCTCCCTTTTTATCTCCTTTCGTCGTGCGCTTGTCTTCTCCTCCTGGGAGGCTCCCCTCCCCCGTCCTTTTCTCTTTTCCCTTTTCGGCGAGGTGGGCCAGGCAGCTTTCTGACCTCGTTCGCCGAGCCCAACGGGGAAAAGGCAAAGATAGAAAAGGGGGGGCGGTGCTGGTAAGGCGGCCGGTCAGACTTCGGACCCAGTGAGAGCGCTCTCTTTCCCAAGTGTGGGCGCCATCCGTCTATGGGGCATGTTTTGTCAGAATCGCGCCTCTCGACTGCGGGACCTGTCGGGCCGATGCAAATGGTGTTTCGCGTGCCGCCGCCATCCGTACGAGGCACCGTCTGTGATGCGTACGGCCCGAGGGATGACCTCGGGGCCTGCGCCTCCTTCCCTGGGACCTTCCCCGTACGGGCGGCCTGGCTTCGGCCGAGGTGGGCCCGTCTTCGGGGGCCACCTGGCGAAGGAGCGAAGGACCGGCCGACCTCAGCCTAGGTGGACCCCTCCTGGGTGGACACCTGGCGAGGTGGCAGGAGGTCGCCTGGCTTCGGCCGAGGTGGGCCCGTCTCCGGGGGCCACCTGGCGAAGGAGCGAAGGACCGGCCGACCTCGGCCTAGGTGGACCCCTCCTGGGTGGACACCTGGTGAGGTGGCAGGTGGTCGCCTGGCTTCGGCCGAGGTGGACCCGTCTCCGGGGGCCACCTGGCGAAGGAGCGAAGGATCGGCCGACCTCGGCCTAGGTGGACCCCTCCTGGGTGGACACCTGGCTGGGTGGCAGGAGGTCGCCTGGCTTTGGCCGAGGTGGGCCCGTCTCCGGGGGGCCACCTGGCAAAGGGGCGAAGGACCGGCCGACCTCGGCCTAGGTGGACCCCTCCTGGGTGGACACCTAGCGAGGTGGCAGGAGGTCGCCTGGCTTCGGCCGAGGTGGGCCCGTCTCCGGGGGCCACCTGGCGAAGGAGCGAAGGATCGGCCGACCTCGGCCCAGGTGGACCCCTCCTGGGTGGACACCTGGCGGGGTGGCAGGAGGTCGCCTGGCTTTGGCCGAGGTGGGCCCGTCTCCGGGGGGCCACCTGGCAAAGGGGCGAAGGATCGGCCGACCTCGGCCCAGGTGGACCCCTCCTACGTGGATACCTGGCGAGGTGGCAGGAGGTCGCCTGGGTTTGGCCGACCTCACTTAGGCGGACCCCTCCGAGTTTGAGCGCCAACGAGGTGGTAGAGGAACTCCGAGCCGAGCTCGACCTCGGCGAGGGCAGTTTGCCTTAGAAAGTTGTCAAGCGGTGTGGTCTTGCCGAACCTGGTCTTAAAGACGTGGCGCTGACTCGGCCGGAGAAACCTCCACGTGGCTCGATCGCATTCGGCGGTATCTGAGCCTGGCCACGTTACTGTTACGGCCGTAACACTCCTATTGTTTCGGTGTCTCCTTTCCAAAATTCTCTGCTCCTGATACAGGTTCTCGAGGGGGAAGTCAAATCTACTCTTTAGTCTCTGGGAGAAGATAAATCTCCTGGGCCCGACGGCTTCCCTCCTTTTTTCTTCCAGACATTCTGGGACATTCTTCATGTTGACTTGGTTGCTGCCATCCAGCTATTCTTTGATACTGGGAGAATGCCACAATCTTGGAAGCATACTTACATTGCTCTTATTCCCAAACATCTCAATGCTTCTGAACCTTCCCACTTTCGGCTGATTAGCTTATGCAAAACTCTCTATAAAGTTTGTGCCAAGTTACTGGTTAACAGGATGAAGTTTATTCTTTCTCAGCTGATTAGCTCAGAGCAGGGGGCTTTTATTGGTGCTCGTAGTATATCTGATAATATTCTAATTGCCCACGAGTTTATGCATGATCTTCGGTGTACTCCTCAGCATCGCTGCTTGATGGCTATCAAATTGGAAATGGAGAGAGCTTATGATTGTGTTAATTAGGACTTCCTCTTTAGAGCTATGGATGACTTTGGTTTTCACCCTCTATGGATTTCTAAAATCAAGTCTTGTATTATTCAACCTTCCTTCTCTATTTTGGTCAATGGCTCTCCTACGAATTTATTTCGATCCACTCTAGGCTTTCGATAAGGTTGCCCCCTTTCTCCCTCTCTTTTCATCATTTATGCTGATTTTCTCTCTAGATCTCTTTCTGCAGTTGTGAGGAATGTGGTTTTTCAGCCATATATCCCCTCCCCTGGTGCTTTTCCGATATCTCATTTATTATTTGCTGATGATTGTCTGCTGCTCGGTCAGGCTTCTCTTATTAATGCTCAGGGTCTTTGGCGAGTTATGGAGGATTATTGCTATGCTTCAGGCCAGAGAGTGAATTTGCACAAATCTGGGGTTTATTTCAGTCCCAAGACCTCCATCAGACTGCGCTACAAAGTTGGTGAGATTTTGGATATTGCTGAGCGCCAAGGTCCTTTACACTATTTGGGTGTTCCTATTTCTGGTGCCAAACTTACTAGAGCAGAGTGTGCTCCGCTCCAGATGGCTGTTAGGAAGAGGATTGATAGGTGGCAGGGTAGATCTCTCTCTTTTATGGGCAGGATTACCCTCATCCACTCGGTCCTATCTTCACTTATTTATTTGTTATCTAACGCTGTAATCCTGAAGCAGGTTATCCGGGACATCAAGCAGTTGATTTGAGCTTTTCTTTGGAAATCCTCGCCTACTTGAAGGAGGGTCCATTTGATGAGATGGGAGTTGGTCTGTCAGTCGACGAATGCTGGTGGCCTGAGTATTCCATCCCTCATGGTTCGTCGGGAGGCTTTTCTGTCTAGACATGCAGCCAGATATTTTCTCTGCCTTGATAGTTTTTAGTCTTCCCTTATGAGGGCCAAGTATGGTCATATTCATGCTGGCTTTAATGCCTCTATAAAGCCACCTAGGAATTGTTCTATTATATGGAGGGAGACGGTCACCGGAGCCCCGCGCATCATTCCTCACTTGTCTTGGGTGATTGGGGATGGTTCGTCTATCAGATTTATGTTAGACCCCTGGATATCAGATATTTCATTGATTTGGTGGCCTACTTTCATTTCGGTGCACACGCCATCGACTATATCGATCTCAGATATTATGCTTCCTGGTCAGAGCAGCTAGGATCAGCATGCTGTTCTCTCCATCTTTGGAGAGGTTCTTAGTCTTCGGGTTCTTTTTATCATCTTGCCCATTCATCCTTACCCGGATACTAGAGGCTGGAGGCATTCTGCCTCTTCTCATGCATTGATTCCTGACCTGGCATCGATTTTCAGTCCGAAGCCCCTACACCACGCAGTCTTGGATGGATTTGGTCTCTTCCGGTGCATCCCAGGGCTTCTCTTTTTTTATGGAAACTCGCTTGGCACCGACTCCCTACTTGTGAGCTCCTCTCCTCGAGGGGTCTATCTATATCTTCGACCTGCCCTTTCTGTGGGTCAGGGAGCGAGACGCAGGCTCATGCCATCTTTATTTGTGGACGGGCTAAGAGGGTCTGGAGGTTGGCAGGATTCGGCAACTTATTCTCTCTGGCTGGTGATATTAAGGATCACTTTCTGCTCTCTCTGAGGACGGGTAATTCCCTCCGGGTTTCCTTTAGAGCATACCTGGCATATCACATCTGGTTATCCAGGAACGACCGGGTATTCACCTCAGCTAGATGCTCCCTCGGGATGTTGGTGGAGAGAGCCAGGGTTGCTACTTCTGAGTTTTGTAGATCGATAGTGACGTATTCGGAGTCCTGGGGTTCCCCTTCTGCTCTTCGAGCGACCGTTCGGGTGTGTGTCTCCTGGGAACCCCCTCCTCCATCTTTCGTCACTGTTAGTTTCGACGGTAGTCTTCGTCAAGGGAGAGGTGCTGCGGCCTTTCTCATTCGGCACTCCAGTCTTGGTTTCCTAGCGGCTGGGAACTTCCCTATTTTGGATACCTCTATACCCGGAGCGGAGTTGTTTGCGGCCTGGGCAGGAATCAGATATGCTCGTCAGATCCTTCACCTAGACCATCTTTTTATCGAGGAGGATTCAGCTACTATCATTTCTTAGATTGCGGGGATGACCCGTGATTCTTTTCCACACCCCATCAATCGAGATATCGGCTATCTGCTACAGGACTGTCTTTATCTCGATACGGCATATGTATAGGGATACGAACTCTGCTGCTGACTGGGTCGCCTCTTATGTGGCTAGTCACTCGGTTCCTGTTTTATGGTCTGATTGGCATACTGCTCCTGTACAGCTTAGGAATCTTGTTTTGTCTTACTTTCTTAGTTGTATTCATTTTCGTTCCTTGAATTAAATACACCAGTTTATCAAAAAATAAAAGGTATTTATTATATATATTTCAAATATCTTATATATATTTTGCTAGATGCTTGCCTTTATACTTTGATCCAGAAACAAATTTATTTTAAAAAAGTTAAATATATATTATTCCTGTAAATGATAACAATAATATAACATTTTCTTAAAAACTTATAATCAAATATTTTTTTATGCAAAATCTACTTAATACATAAATCAACAAATAAATAACACAGCAAACACCAGCCAGTGAAAGCCCATGTGTGATGCAAGAAGATTCGTGCTATGCATCGGGAGGTATTCCCATCTTTTTATCGTTGCCCTCCATATCACATGAAACTACCAAAGTACCCACGCTTCACCGACCGCAAACCCCTCAAAAACCCCAAATCTCTTCTCCTGCTCTCCCCCTCCCCGACCCCCGAAGCCTAAAAAAATGGCGCTCTCCAAGCCCCTCTTTTCCCACCTCAAATCCCTAAAACCCTACCCCAACCCCTTTCCCGCCGCCGCCGCCGCAGCCGCCGCAGCCGCCATCCCTTTCCGCCTCCTCTCCTTCGCCACCCCCGAGGAGGCCGCCGCCGAGCGCCGCCGCCGCAAACGCCGCCTCCGGATCGAGCCCCCCCTCTCCTCCCTTCGCAATCAACCCCCATCCTCCGCCCCCCGCCGCCCTCCTCCGGGCCCCAAAACTGCATCCAATCCCAACGCCCCCAAGCTCCCGGAGTCCGTCTCCGCCCTCGCGGGCAACCGCCTCAACCTCCACAACCGCATCCTTACCCTCATCCGCGAGAACGACCTCGAGGAGGCCTCCCTCCTCGTCCGCCACTCCATCTACTCCAACTGCCGCCCCACCATCTTCACCTGCAACGCTGTCCTGGCCGCCCTCCTCCGCCAGTCCCGCTACGCCGACCTCCTCTCTCTCCACCGCTTCATCACCCAGGCGTCCGTCGCCCCCACCATCATCACCCACAACCTCTTCCTCCAGGCCTACTGTGACTGCCGCAAGACCGACACCGCCCTCGAGCACTACCGCCTCATCCTCAAAGACGCCCCCTTTAACCCCTCCCCCTCCACCTACCGCATCCTCGTGAAGGGCCTCGTCGACAACTCCAAGCTCGACCAGGCCCTCGAGCTCAAGGACGACATGATCGCCAAGGGCTTCTGCGCTCCCGACCCCATCGTCTACAACTTCCTCATGGCCGGCTTTGTCAAGAACGACGACCCTGACCGCGTCCTGTCCCTCTTCGAAGAGCTCAGGGAGAAACTCGGCGGCGGTACAATCTACGACGGGGCCGTCTACGGGAATTTCATGAAGGGTTACTTCAATAAAGGCATGGAGAAGGAGGCGATGGATATCTACAGTGAAGTGCTTGGCGATGAATCCAAAGTCAGGTTCGGGGCAGCGAGCTACAATTCGGTGCTGGACGCGCTGGGAAGGAACGGGAAGTTGGAGGAGGCAATCGGTTTGTTCGATAGGATGATGAACGAGCACAACCCACCGCGGAGGATTGCCATGAATTTGGGGACCTTCAATGTGATGGTGGACGCATATTGCCTTGCTGGAAGGTTTGATGAGGCAATTGCTGTGTTCAAGAGGATGCGTGAGAAGAAATGCAGCCCGGATACGCTGTCTTATAACAATCTCTTTGATCAATTGGGGAAGAATAGATTGGTCGCCGAGGCTGAGGAGCTGTACAGGGAGATGGGTGAGGGTGGGATTAACCCAGATGAGTACACCTATGTTCTGTTGGTGGAAGCATGTTTCGGAGTGGATAGGGTGGATGATGCCACGGGATACTTCAACAAGATGGTGGAGTTGGGGCTGAGGCCGAATACAAATGCATACAATAAGGTTATTGGAGGGTTGGTGAATGTGGGCAGACTCGACGAGGCGAGGGGCTTCTTTGACCAGATGAAGGATAGGGAGGTGAAGCCGAACATAGTGAGTTATGAGATGTTGCTGAAGGCATTTATCGGGGCAGAGAAGTCGGATGATGGACTTAAGATCGTTAGGGAAATACTTTTGGATGAAGAGGTGACTTTTAGTGAAGAAATGAAGGAGCTTGTGGAGGGGGTGTTGAGGAAAGAAGGGAGAGAGGACGACTTGGGAAAAGTCTACGAGGATGTAGAAAGGGAGAAAGCTGAAGCATTGGCTCGAGCAGCAGAAGAGAAGGCGAGAGCTGAGGCTCTTGCCAAGGAAGAAGAGGAGAGGAAGAAGGCCGAGGCTGCTGCAAAGGAGGCAGCTGCAGCCAGAGCTAGTGCTGCAGCCATCGAGGCTGTTTTGGGACGGAGAAAGCAAGAGGCAAAGGAGGAGTCCACGCCTGATGGTGCCAGTGCTTCCAATGGGGGGTTGCTGAAAGAAGATAGGAATGATAGTGGATCGGTTGAAGAATTGAAAGCTGGAGATGGAGAAGCTATCAGTGTGAGCTTACCTGATGGGGAAGTGCTCAAAGAAGTGAGTAATGGTAGTAGTTCAACTGAAGGAAAAAAGGAAGGAGCTGGAGATGCTGCTCAACAGGTATCACCTTCACTAATCTGAGCTTGTTTCACAGTATCCATTATAAAATTTTGATGAGGGGAGTTTTTCTTGGTCCTGGTTATTCATCTATTGCGGTCATTCTGAACTGTTAAGGGAAAATGTAGTTAATCATATATTATTATTGTTATAAGGGTTGTCATTTGAAATGTGATTCAGGTTTCTATAAGCGTGGTTATTAATCATCATTTGGAAATGAAACTTTGGCTCAGTATATGTTCCATTCATTGTAATGTGGAAATTCTGAAATCTGATAGTAATGGACATTTTGGATTATTTCAATTTTATCATTATTAGAATTTATGCTACATGGTGCACCACTAACTGTATTGCTTTATATGCTTGGTACCAGAGTCTCTTGATTATATTCTTTGTACAATTCTACCTGTTCACATGTACAATTTCTTTTTAAATGTGCTCTGGTTCTTAGTGAGTAGACTTCAGGCAATGAGAATTGGTGTTCTGAGCTGATGCAGTGTCCCCCCTTCCTTTTCCTGGTACAAATTGTCGATTTTCTGTGATTTGCATGAAGGTGGAATGCTTTTTTAGAGTCAAAGCTGATCAAAAAGAAGAAAAGAACTCATTTGTGAACAAACATTTGATTCAAAATTTCTGCAGCATTTGAGTTTCGTAAGAAATGTGGACTTTTAATTTATATAAAATGCTTCATTCACATTCTGTCAAGTATCATGGTAACTTGAGGCAATTGAGCTGTTCTCTTTCTGACAAAGCTGCAATAAGAGCCAATTATAGATTAGCCATATTTACCTCCTGATACTTCTTTACTATCAAATATTCTGCTAATTTATCATATTACGACTGTTATCTATGATTTTATGTGACTGCATATGATATTTCATCCTTCAGAGTTTGTATGCCAAATAGTTACTCACTATCAGAGAATTTTTAGCACTTTCAAGGTGGCATCCCAAGTAGACTCCATGAAGTATTTATTGGAGATGTCATGTTGGAGGTGTTCTCTATAGTAAACATTTCAATACCGATTCTGGTTCCTCTATGGTGCATCGTTTGCACCACAGAGAGTTGTGCATGCTTGGATCACCGCCATGTCGCCTCCATTTCTGTTATTATTGTTATCTGCATATAATATTTTATAACCACCTTTACTATTTTTGGATTTACTATGTTTGTATTTAGTTTCGTGTAAACAAGGAATATTAACTTTCCTACATGTCGTTATATCAACGAATTCTCTACTTTTTTCAGTAAAGTTCCAATATTCCAAGTAATAAACCTAATTCTTTTTTTCTATGTAGTTAACTTCTTTAAATGATGCAATTTTTCTTTGCCACCTAATTTCCCTGCTTGGCTGCCATTGTACTAGATTACTACTAGAAGACTCTTCAATCCTAAATAACCTTTGCATGCTTGTCGTTATAATTGTGTTGTAAAGGATGGATTTACTTCAACAAATTCTTACTCATTTATCACTCCAATGAGCCATGTTGGTATATGAATAAAGATGCAACGATGTTTACTTTTTTGTCACTATAAAAAGAAGATAAGATGTTTTGATAAGTTAGCTGCATGTCAAAGGTATGGGGGAGGAACATACTTGTTGCAATTACAAAATAAAAGGAGGGAAAATGGAACTAAGGCAAGGCGACAGGATTGGTGGAACTTACTTTGGCCACCAACAGAAGATTGGTCGGAGAGAATGAGGATGCTCATGTATGAATATGGGGCAGAACTTGGTAGGAGACAACTGTAGCAGAAGAATGTGGGCAGGCCATAAATTTAGGTGATGGACATGAAATAAAAATAAAGGACTATCAACGTGAAAATCTGAATAGAAGGCTTTATATCTTGAAGCCCCAGCTTCCAACTAGACTCCTTCAAAAAGAATGCCATGTCTCTGACTCTTAGAGCATTCCCCCCAAACAAGTTGTTTGGAGGTGTTGATCATGCTCCAATTTTCCTCTTGAAAGTGTTTTTCCCCTTTTCTTTTCTTTTCTTTTTTTTCTCTTTTTTCATTCCTCTTACAGACAACGTGCTCACGGTTTCATGCTTTTCTTACAAATTTGTCATGGAATAAGCTGGAGTTACCATCCTGGTTCTTGCTTCTGAAGCAGATCTAAGTATTGCTGACCCTCATGAAAGCAGCATTTGTATATATTAGCTTTACCCTTCTTCAGTGATGGGATAACCGCAACTATCAAGTGCTCCCTGTTTCTGGTCTATGGGATCAGAGCATCGATCTAGTGCTCCCTTTCTGATCCTGTAGTGCATCTTCATGCGGCTTTAGTTTTCTAATCTAACAAAGGAATGAGGCCATGTTAGCTCTACAATATCTGCAATCTAAACAATCTGTACAACTTTAAAAGTGTCGTGAGCAACTCTCTCCCCTAATTTCAGCACGTATATCGTGTCTTGGCTGCTGCCTCCCTTTGGTGCACTCAAAAAGTTAATTTTGATCCTGCCATAACATCTGATAAATCAGGTGCTGCCTATGTAATTCGTGATCATAGGGGCTATCTGGTTCGGGCTGGCGGCAAATTACCACCAACCTCATGGGTGCCCAACACTGAGTTGGTGGCTGCTTGGTTAGGTTTTCAGTTTGCTGTGAATGAATTGCAAGCACAGTAACTTTGGTTGGAGGGTGATTCTCCAACATTGGTCAAGTGGGTTACTAACACTTCTTTGAACAGATGCCAGCATTTGCCTTCTTTCTGAATGATATTGACCCATGGATAGCGACCAGGCAGTGGTTCTATGTATCTCATACCTATCGAGAGGGCAATCAAGCTGCTGATTTTATGCTTACCATGGCCTGCCAGGTAACATCGCTTTGCTGCATACTGATTTATTGCCTGCTGATCTTGCTGTTATTCTGCAGGCTTATGGCGGGGCTGTCGGTCATGTTAGGAGTTCATAATGGCTGCTATTGTTTTGCTGTTGTGTATCATTTCTATGCCTTCAATGCTCAACCTGTCTACGGCCCAGCTTGGTCACATCTACGGAGCTAGGAAAAGTGCAGAGTTGCTCACAGGGAAACACTGTTCTTACTGCCATGTATTCACACAGGCCCTGTCATCCTGCTATTCTGCTTCTCACCACTGGCCTTGTTATTTACACTAGTCAAATCCTCACATCCACCAGATTCTATGGTGATCTCATGGCTTCATGATACAACCTGCAGCTGCAAATCATCCACAACGTCTAAGCTCTTGCGCTGCCTTATTTGTATAAAGATTGCTGGAAGGTTGGTAATTTTGCTCTGCTTTTCTTACAGGACATATTGCTTTTGTAGTAATAGTGTTAGTTATCTCATGTTTATAACCTACATCGTGGCTGTAATACCTTTATATATACAATCCGTGACTAGCTCCTCAAAAAAAATAAAAAAAATAAAAAAACTGGTGCAGGAAAACGTAAAAAATAACTTATTTTACTTCTTTGTCATTGGCTGAGCTGTTCGATAATTTATGTACTCCCGCTTATGTCCTAGGGATTGAGAACCATGGAATTAAATTCCTGGGATGTCCTTTTGCGGAATTAAAATGGCTGCTAGGATAAGCTGGACAGCTGTCCCATAAGGGCTCTTGTGTTGATGGCACCCGGTCATTGGGGTATGGTCGATGGTTCAACGGTGTATTAACCATAAAAAAAAAAGTTTGAAATAAGAGGACCCTTTATGTTATTAAGGTGATAGTCTAGTTAAATGGGATCTTTGTCTTATAATCAACAGGTCATAGGTTTAATGTATGATCTTACAGATTAAATTCAGAAATTATTTTTTCAAGCATGTGATGGTTAGATAAGTGAGAAATCTGGATTGGGATTTGTAGGGTAGCAATGTCGAATTTATCTTTCCTATTTTTTTTGTTATTAAAAAAAATGACTGTTTGTGAGTGTGTGAGGGAGAGAGACCCATCTCAACGATGTATAAAGCATAGAATGTGTTATTTTCTCAAGAATAAGTCTTTGTGCATTGTGTGTTGTGTAGAAAATCTAAGTTGGTATGTATCATTTTTTTTTATTAGTCCATGTAAATCTAAGTTGGCATGATGGGACGGGATGAAATGTACATTGAATATTGGAAAAGTGGTATCTGTTATCAACGTGACAGAGAGTCAGTCTTTTTAAAAATTTTGGATGGACCAAAATGTCTTTTTCTTCTCTCAAATTTTTTTTTCTCTTGGATACTATAGAGTGCCAAAAATTGCATGGTAGGAAGTTTATTTACGCCTCCTTAAGCTGGAAAAAGAAGATGACGACAAAGAAGAAGGTGTCGAGCGTCCAATGTTATGCCATACCATTTCACGCGATCCCTCTCCATGGTCAAGTAATCACTTGGTATTCTTTGCTTTCCTCCGATTCTTTTTTGTAGGAGGTGTTAATGCCTTGAGTTTTATATCTTGTACCAATATGTCATGATTTTTAAATTAGAATGTCATAATCTTGTTTCGGCATATATGTACCATCATTTTCCATCTATGGTATATTATAATATTCTGGAAGTTGTAATTCAGGCGACAAATAATAGGTATTCTTGGTATCAGGGGTTAATACTTTTAGTTATATATTTTCTATATGGATGTCATAATTTTTTAATTAGGATGTCATAATTTTTGAATTAGAATGCCGTAATCCTATTTTGGCATATATTTATCATCTTTTACCATCCGTTCTATATTATGACATCCTGGAAGTCATAATTTAGGTCACAAGTGATATATGGCATGTGATGACATCCGTGGCATATTTTTTTATATAAGTTTCATAAAGTTTCTTAAATAGTATGTTATAAATTTTTGAACTAGAATATCATTATCATGTTTAGGCATGAATTACATTTTTTTTTTTTCGTGGCATGTTATTACATTCTGGGAGTCGTAAATGAGGTCATGGACTATGTAAAGTTCTTGTAGGAGGTGTTAATACCTTGAGTTTCATATCTTGTACCAAGATTTTGATCTAAAATGTCATAGTTTTTGAACTAGAATATCATACATAATCTTGTTTCGGCATATATGTACCATCATTTTCCATCTATGGTATATTATAATATTCTGGAAGTTGTAATTCAGGCGACAAATAATAGGTATTCTTGGTATCAGGGGTTAATACTTTTAGTTATATATTTTCTATATGGATGTCATAATTTTTTAATTAGGATGTCATAATTTTTGAATTAGAATGCCGTAATCCTATTTTGGCATATATTTATCATCTTTTACCATCCGTTCTATATTATGATATCCTGGAAGTTATAATTCAGGTCACAAGTTATATGTGGCATTTGATGACATCCGTGGCATGTTTCTTTACATGAGTTACATAAAGTTTCTTAAATAGGATGTCATAATTTTTGAAATATGATATTATTATCATGTTTAGGCATGAATTACATTTTTCTTTTTTCATGATATGTTATTACATTCCAGGAGTAATAAATGAGGTCACGAACTATGTAAAGATCTTGTATGAGGTATTAATGCCTTGAGTTTTATATCTTATACCAAGATTTTAAACTTAAATGTCATATTTTTTGAACTAGAATGTTATAATCTTGTTTCGGCATATATATATATCATCATTTTACATCTATGGCATATTATAACATTCTAGGAGTTATAATTCATGCCACAAGTAATAGGTATTCCTGGTAGAAGGGGTTAATATCTTTAATTTCATGTTTTCTATATGGATATCATAATTTTTTAACTAGAATACTGTAATTTTTGAACTGGAATATCGTAATCATGTTTTGGCATATATTTATCATCTTTTATCATCCATTCTATATTATGACATCCTATAAGTCATAATTCAGATCACAAGTGATATGTGGCATATGATGACATCTGTGGTATGTTTCTTTATATGAGTTTCATAAAGTTTCTTAAATAAGATATTATAATTTTTGAAATAGGATATTATTATCATATTTAGGCATGAATTACATTTTTCTTTTTTTCGTGGCATGTTAT
Source organism: Areca catechu (assembly GCA_021397845.1). Taxonomy (NCBI): domain Eukaryota; kingdom Viridiplantae; phylum Streptophyta; class Magnoliopsida; order Arecales; family Arecaceae; genus Areca; species Areca catechu. The sequence goes on along the minus strand of CM038051.1, from coordinate 12,940,326 downwards.
TACATTCGGGGAGTCATAAATGAGGCCACACACTATGTAAAGTTCTTGTAAGGAGTGTTAATGCCTTGAGTTTCACATCTTGTACCAAGATTTTGAACTAGAATGTTATAGTTTTTAAACTAAAATGTCATAATCTTGTTTCGACATATATGTACCATCATTTTCTATCTGTGGCATGTTATAACATTCTGGGAGTTATAATTCAGGTCCCAAGTAATAGGTATTCCTGGTAGGAGGGGTTAATACCTTTAGTTTCATGTTTTCTATATGGATGAGTATCGTAATTTTCGAACTAGGATGTCATAATCCTGTTTTGGCATATATTTATCATCATTTACCATACGTTCTATATTATGACATCCTAGAAGTCATAATTCAGGTCACAAGTGATAGGTAGTCTTGGTATGAGGGTTAATACCTTTCGTTTCAATTTTTTTTGCAAGGATATCATAATTTTTTAGTAAGGGTATCATAATTTTCATAATCCTATTTCAGCATATATTTATTATCTTTTATCATCCGTGGCATGTTATGATATCTTAGGAGTTATAATTTTAGATAAGTACTTCTTGAATAAATGGTGCAAGGACATGAAATACTAATTTGACGATTTTGAATGTAATACTCAATTTGTGATAAAAGCACATGAAAATCATGGTACGTAGTAAATGAATTATTTAAATTTAGATGTCTTACTTTATTTTTATATAAATTTATTATATATCATGAAATCTTAATATAAATATTATATTTTTTTAATCATAGATATGCTTTGATGAGTTATTGGATGATGAAGCTTGCAGAGATAACCTCCATATTTGAAGATATATTTAATTTAGTGATGGAAGATCATATACCATTATTCAGAAGAGCTATAGATGCTAACTATGCAGCTAAGCAAAGTATACAATTTCTAATCCAAGATCCTGACCAAATTAGTACAAAAGATCGTTCAAGAGAGTAGAATTAAGAGTGAAGTCGAGAAGAAGTTAAAGAGATCAAGAAAAAATATGGATACGGATTATGTTGACACTCCTGTATAGAATGAAAGAAGAGGTAGTACAAGCAAGAGATAGACTTTACATATGTAGTGGAAATATCCGAACAAGTAATTAAATCCAATGTACCATCTTCCGATCTTTTTTAGATGAATTTGATGATTATGTATGTAGTCAACTAATACAGGAGATGATATAAAATGCTGAATTTTTGTACAGTCTTGTATATATTTATATTATCTGGAGAAATTTAAAATAGGATGTATTGGACATGTGATTGAATCTGTTTATTTCAAATATAAATTTTAGTAGTACTTTATTAATCCAAAGACTAAAATAGAGATAACAGAATTATGACATCCCTTGATATAATGGATGACATTAAATTATAAAATTAGAATATTCCAGCATGAAACAAGAAAGTGATGAAAATAATTGCTCCCAACAGGACTTCCCATCATTTATGTTCTGAATAACGACTCACAGAGTATCATAAAAATGCTATAAGCCAATAAGATTACTCAGAATGGTCGAAACAGTATTACGACATTCCAGTATAAAAATTACAATATCATAGTTAAAAAACTACGACACCCATGCATAAAATATAAAATAAAATTTTCTAATCCCTTCTACATGTAATACATGTCATCTGTGCCTTGGTTTATGATTTCTAGAGTGTAGAAAAAATATCACAGATGCTATAAGATTAATCAAGTAGTCTGAAACAGTATTACGACATCCAAGTTAAAAAACTATGACACCTTAGTTAAAAAACTATGACATCCTGGCAGAAAATATAAAATAAAACATTCTAATCTATTCTACCTGTGATACATATCATTCGTAGCTTGGTTTATGACTTTCAAAGTATCAAAAATTATCATGAATGCTATAAGATTAATCAAATATCCTGAAACAGAATTACGACGTCCAAGTTCAAAAACTACGACACCCTAGCAGAAAATGTAAAATAAAATATTCTAATTCATTTTATATGTAATACATATCATCCATGGCTTGGTTTATGACTCTCAGAGTATAAAAAAATATCATAGATGCTATAAGATTAATCAAGTAGCCCGAAACAGTATTACGGTATCCAAGTTCAAAAATTATGATATCCTAGTTAAAAAACTATGACATCCTTGCTGAAAATATAAAATCAAAATTTTTAACTTTTTCTGCCTGTAATATTGTCACCTGTGGAAGAGGTAACTGAATTACATATCCTAAATCTATAGTTATGACATTCCAATTGGAAAACTATGACACCCTATCAAGAAACATAATATTCTTTTAAAATACAATCACATCAATGAAGAAATTTGATAGTCTAAAAGTAAACATAACATCTAAAATACAAAAACTTCATATAATATGAAAATAATATTTAAATCATTACTATATAAATGAATTACAGAATTTTTTTTGGGAATGTTGCTTAAAATATAAACATTAATTGACTTACAAATTTTTATAACATATTACAGAAGTGCATGAATTGAAAAGAATAAGTATATTAAACAAAGTTTGCTTTTACATGCAAAAAATTATGACAAGTACATTAAAAAACTACGATACTCATATAGAAAATATAAAAGCAAAGTTTATAATTCCTTTATACCTATAATACATGTTATCCGTGACTTGGTTTATGACTCCCAAAATGTCATGACATGCCACGGATGCTCGAAGATTACTTATATAGGTCGAAACAAGATTATAACATCCCCATTAAAAAATTATGATATCCTAGTTAAAAAAACTACGACATGCATGCAAAAAATATAAAAATAAACTTTCTAACCTCTTGAACCTATAATATCCATTACATGTGATCAGAATTATAACTCTCAAAATGTCATGATACACCATTAAAAAGTAAATTATAAGTAAATACTGAAATATGATTACGACCCTTAGTTCTATACTTATGATATTTCAATTAAAAAACTATGACACCCTATCATAAAACATAATATTCCTATATAATATCATCACATCCATTTAGAAATTTCACATTCCGGAATAAAACATAATATCTAATATACAACAAACTTAATGTAACGGGAAAATGATATTTATAACATCACTATTTGAAAGAATTACATAATTTTTCTTTTCAATGATGCTTAATAGATTACATCAATTAAATTACAAATTTCTGTAACATGTTACAGAAATCTAAGAACTGAAAAGAAAAAAATATTACAAATATTTAACTTTTACATCCTAATTTTTAAAAATTCTATTTATTTTTGATTAAGGCTCTCTTTCAATATTCTTGTTACAACTATTATCGGTATAGACTATTATCATCTTGTATAAAATTCCAATGATCTGGCTTATCCCTGCAAACAAGAAATTTCATGTATTTTAAATAATTATGAAGCCTCCACACTAAGCTGTGAAATAATTATAAAATCACCTGAAACATAGAAAAAAAGAAATGTAAAATTATGAAAAAATATATTATAACTATTATAAAAAATATAAGCCTTCCTAGCTTAAATTTGTGCAGGGTGTCATAATATTAGAACTAGGATGTCATAATTTCTGAACTAAGGAGTCATAATAATGTTTTGAGTTGAATTACTCATAATTTTTTCACCATGGCATATTTTGACATTGTAGGTATCATAATTCACCCTATGGATGAAAGAAATACTTTAAAATGACATTCTACTTCAAAAATCATGACATCTTAGTACAAGATATGAAACTGGTGCGGACACCAAGGTTAAAAGAAGACTTCAATCAAACCTAGTCGACACCAATTCCTTATGGATTGTAAATTGAATTCTAACCTTGTTAACTTGTTCCTAGTCTGAGTCTTGAATCTAGTTAAGTCTTCTTGTATCATGAATTATATGTTTGAGTCTTGCTAAGTATTAGGTCTTGAAGCCTTGGATCAATTGAGTTGTAAGAGTCAAATGTACTTGAGTCCAAATTAAGTTATAATTTTTCTTTTGAGCTTGAGTCAAGTCCAACCAAGGGAGCATATAATTGGACCATGGGATGAACCAAAGCTACATCAAGTAAATCTTCAAATCAAGGGTGCATGAAATAAGAGCCATTGGATGGAATGAAACTTTGATTGAAGCCACCTCACCAAACACCTTATCCAAGAGAATGGACACTTGGCACCCATACATGAAGATTTTTATATTTGGACACTTGGCATCCATACATGAAGAATTTCAGATTTGGACACTTGGCACCCATGTATGCAGATTTTCATATTTGGACACTTGGCACCCATATATGAAGATTTTCAGATTTAGACACTTGGCACCCATGCATGCAGATTTTCAGATTTGGTGCCCCCTATTCATGAATTTTGAAATTCAAATATGTAACTACATTTCCCCCTCTTTTCATGTAAAATTTGAATTTCAAATGGGGCTTAGAAGGTTATAAATAGGCCCCTAATCTCTTTGTAAAATGATGCTTTTTAAATGAATGAAATCCAGAAATTTTCTTTCTTCCATTTGTGTTTGCAAATGCCATCCGTGAGGGATTGAGTGAGAGGCTCAACAAAGTGTTTTAGTTTTCAAATTTTAGCAAAAGTTCTTCTCCCATGGACGCCTCCCACATCTTCAAGAGCAGCTGGCCACACTCCACTTAGATCTTCAACAAATCCTTACTTCCTTCCTTCCATTATTTCTATTCTTTGCTATCTTCCATCTTCTCCACAACATTAATGGGTGTTCTTGCAGGATCCTAAAGAGTATCCAGTTCAGGATGAAGTCCTCCTTGCCTTCAACTCAGCAGCAGGAGCCTCTACTCCAATTGGTGGTTTGATTTGATCTTTCAATCCCAGTCTTGAGAGTTCTTATAGTAGGTTTAGTGTAGGGTCTTTAAAGTTCATTATTGGTCTCTAAAACCTATCCTTACCTCTTGAGGTCTGAAATTTTGAATAGGGTAAAGTCCTAATTAGATGGTTTCTCTAGCCACGTAGGTCCTTATTTTCTTAATTTAATCCAGATTTGCACTGCGAAGCATTTCGGCCTTCTAATTTAGTCTTCTTCAATGCATTTAAATGACTCCTCTATGAATGAATTCCGACCGCATGTTTTTCGAGTTTAATTAGCTTAGTTTCTTTCTTCACTCATGCCATATTTTCTATAAATATGCCACATCATATTTGGTATCAGAGCATGGTAAGTTAGGGTAGGACTTTCTATTTTCTGCTTGCTGCATTTCTGAGTATGCTGACTGTAATTCGTATAAAACTCAAAAAAAAAAAGTTAATTTTTTATTGAAGTAATTTTTTTTCTAATCCATATTAAGTTAGCTATCCGCATGCAAAATTTTATCTTTAGAAAAAATCACAGAAAAAATGAAAAATCATGTACATCACTATTGCTAAAATTTCTGTATGTTCTGTTCTGTTCCTTTTAGCATTGTCTGAGTTCCAGAAATTATCTAGCAAAGCACAGATTTTATTTTTTATTTCCTTTCATCTGGTGTATCCTCTGCAAGCTAGGAGTGTTTTGTGATTTTCTTAGAATTTCTTGAGATTAATTCATAGCACTTCTCTGCCCTACTTCAGAACTGTAATACACTAAATTTCTGCACCCGAAATTAGAATTCATATGCATGCTTGCATTCATCTCATGATAAATCATTTTAAGGGCATCATTATGACATGGGGGCAGGATTTCATCACCTATCCTTAGCCCAAAATCACCATCCTGCATATCGGACCCAATCCTTAATTAAAACTAAGTAGACACTTAATTTGCTCTAGTGAGCTAGGGACACCCACAAGGTCGGGTTGAACCAAGTGTCAAGCCAATTTGGACAACTTGTTTGTGTATGCTTGTGTATTTGGTGTCTAGGCAAGTGGTTCAGGGACAAGAGCCCGAAGGAAGATGGGTTTGTCCGCTTACCTGGCCAATTTCAAATTGGTGTCTAAGGTAAGCAAAGAGGGATCTCCACCAACCTTACACTTACCTGGCCATGTGTCAAGTTACTACAACCAAGATTGTCATCTTGACCTAATCTTTGGTTTGGACTCTAGGTCTAGCAAACCCCTAGCCCGAGTTTGAGTCTGTGTGTGCATGACAACTAGATCAGGAACTCCCTATCGGCATTCACTTGACGATCCCAATTCTTCCATGGACCCCAATCTAGAAACCCTGATGAGAACTATGACTGAGCAGTTAAAGCAATTGAACACTAGGTTTGATCGAATGGAAAACTGCCTTCAAAATCAAAGATGGCTTGTATGAGTGGGTAGTGATGCCTTTCGGCCTGTCCAATGAGCCTAGTACCTTCATGAGGATCATGACCCAGGTTTTAAGGACATTCATTAGGAAGTTCATAATGGTCTACTTTGATAACATTCTCATTTACAGTAAAACTAAAGAAGACCATTTGAACCATCTGAAATAGGTTTGCCAAGCTCTTAGACAAGATAGTCTCTATGCCAACCTCAAGAAATGTGAATTCATGATCCATAGAGTTATCTTTCTAGGATTTGTTGTTACCACTGAAGGGGTGTCAACCGACCCTGAAAAGGTCAAGTCCATAGTCAAGTGGCCCGTACCCAAAAGCATCCATGATGTCCATAGTTTCCATGGTTTAGCTACCTTCTATAGGAGATTCATTAGAGGATTCAGCACAATAGTAGCACCCATTACTGACTGCATTAGGAAGGGAACCTTTGAATGGACAAAATCTGTCGATAGAGCCTTCCTAGAAATAAAGAAGAAAATGATACAATCACCTATTTTGAGATTACCCGATTTTTCAAAGGTATTTGAGGTTGCTTGTGATGCCTCTGGAGTAGGAATTGGAGAAGTTTTGAGTCAAGAGAGTCATCCAGTGGCATTCTTTAGTGAGAAATTGAATGAAGCAAGGATGAGATACTCGACATACGATAGGAAATTGTATACGGTAGTTTAGGCTTTGAGGTATTGGAGACACTATTTACTACCGCAGGAATTTGTTCTTTATTACGATCATGAAGCCTTACGATTCCTTAATTCTCAAAAGAAATTGAATCCTAGGCATGGAAAATGAGTAGAATTCATTCAGGCTTACACCTTTGTTCTGAAGCACCATGCTGGCACTGAAAATAGGGTTGCAGATGCATTAAGCCGACGATCCGTGTTTTTGATCTCAGTTAGCACCGGGGTTGTAGGGTTTGATAGACTGAAAGAGGAATACCCTAAGTATCCAGACTTTAGTGAAATCTACCAATCCCTCCAACAAGGCCCATCTAGTATACATAGTGACTATACTCTCCTAGATGGATTCCTTTTCAAAGGAAATCAACTGTGTGTTCTCCGAACTTCCATTAGAGAGTTTTTGATATGGAAAGTTCATGCTGGAGGCCTAACGGGTCATTTTGGAAGAAACAATACCATCATAGCAGTAGAAGACCAATTCTTTTGGCCTGGCCTTAAAAGGAATGTGGCCCAAGTTGTAGCCCAATGTCGAACATGTGCTGTTGCCAAACAGCAAAGACAGAACACCGATCTGTACACTCCCTTACTAGTCCCTGATTGTCCATGGCGGGATCTTAGTATGGACTTTGTACTAGGACTCCCAAAGACCTCTAGGAGACACGATTCCATCTTCGTTATAGTCTATCGATTTTCTAAGATGGCTCACTTCATTTCATGTTCTCAAACCCTAGATACTTCTAGAATGGACAAACTTTTTCTTGACGATGTGGTTAGACTACATGGTTTACCTAAAACTATTGTATCTGATAGAGATGTTAGGTTCACTAGCTATTTTTGGAAGACCCTTTGGCATATGCTAGGAACCAAACTGAAATTCTCCACTGCCTATCATCCTCAGACTGATGGCCAAACTGAAGTAGTCAATCGAAGTCTAGGAAATCTACTTAGATTCTAATTGGTGACGGTATAGGAAATTAGGATCTCTTACTCCCTCGTGCTAAATTTGCTTACAACAGCTCAGTCAATAGATCTACTGGGAAGAGCCCATTTGAAGTGGTCCACGGTTACAAACCTAAGAAGCCCTTAGATCTTATCCTTTTACCCACACAAGCATGAGTTTCTGTATCAGCTGAGTCATATGCACAGCATATTGGGGATATACATAAAGAAATTAACAAAAAGATCCAATTAAGCAATGAAACTTATAGGCACATAGCAAATTTACATAGAAGAGTCAAAGAATTCACTGAAGGAGATTATGTTATGATAAGGCTTAGACCAGAGCGGTTCCCACCAGGAACCTTAAAAAAATTGCATGCTCGCAGTGCAGGTCCATTTAAAGTTATAAACAAAATAGGATCTAATGCATATGTGCTAGACTTACCATCTGATTTAGGTATCAGCTTGACTTTCAATATTTCAAACCTAGTAGAGTATAAGGAGCCGATAATGATACCTAGCGAGCCATTTGAGCCTGAGCCAATTATTGAGAATGAATCCATCCCTGGGTGTCCACCAAGCCATCACCACTCGGAATAAAGATTACCGATGCTATTTAGTTCGTTGGCAAGGTCGACTTGAGTCCGAAGACTCGTGAATTATTCGAGAGGATCTACAGAGAATCAACTCCGGGACATGATGTGAGGTCATGTCTAGTTATCCCCTTGATTCCATCTTCCTTATCACCTTCCTGTCCTTTGAGATTTATCTTAATGGCTCCATTAGTGAAGTGGGTGAGATGCCCTAGAGGTGAGAGATCTCTCCGTGAGTATGAGTCCCAAAGCCAATGAGTTCCAAACCTCAAGTCCTTCATCCCATTATTCCTTCGCCACCCTCTTAGGAAAAAAATTCAAAAAAAAAGAAGAAAGTACCCTAATCTATGTGACTTCTAGGCTCACCAACGATCCTACCCCGTCTGTCCCGCTTCAATTTTAGTATCAGAGCCCAGAAAAATTAGGATATATTTTTTCTCCTCCGCTTATTCTTCTTATTTCTATTATTCCTGCTATCCCGACCTTATTCCTCCTCTATTCTGGGTTTATTCCTGTCATCCTCTGTTATTCCTGTTGTCTTCTTCCTTCCACCGTTACGACCAACAGCCCAGATCTAAGTAGCTACCGACCGTGGTCATCCTCTCCGCCCCATGCTCACCGTCGTGCGTACCAGTCTCGGCCCCAAGGGCATGGACACGATGATCGCCTCCGCCTCCGGTGAGGTCATCATCACCAATGACAGTGCCACCATCCTTAACAAGATGGAGGTCCCCCCATTCCCGCCGTCTCCGCCATCTCCAACCAGCGACCACCGGCGTCGCACCTAACTCCCGCCCCAGGCTTCCTCCGGTACAACCGCGGTGGTGCAAATCGAGGCCCTCCCCCTCTACCGTTTCCTCCCCAAAGCCCCGCCCTGCCGATCTTCCCCATCGCTGGCCGTCGTCGCCGCCCACTTCATCCACAACGACTGCAACAGGGAGCCGTGATCCAGCAGCGCCAGCAGATGGTCCTATCGCGGCCGCCCGACATCAACCTTCCCCTCTCGGCCGAGCGCTCCCCACCATCGCCGTCCTGGAGCTCCGACTCCTGCGACATCCTTGACGTTGGACTCGGTCCCCAGATCTCCAAGATCGAGGCCATCCTCAGCCTCCCAAAGTCCAGTGGCAGCACCGTTGCCGTTGCTGCTGCCATTGCCAGTGCCCGGAAGTGCGCCACACCTCCCTCTCATTGAGCTCCATCGCACAATCGTGAAAGCCATTCCGGCTTCAATTGCCGATTTCAAGTTTTGCACGCTTCTCAAAGCAAGGTGCCAATCCCTTTGCCACTTCAGGATTAGGCAGGAAATAAAAAAAATGGAAAAAAAATAAATAAAATAATGCTTTGGGATAGTCTCCAGAGTTGCACAATCCTCAAAGCTGATGCACACTCTTCAAAGTTGCACGCTCTTCAAAGTTGCACTATCTTCAGAGCCACACTAATTTCAGAGCACGTGGATTTCAAAGCAATCCAAGGATCCATGAAGCACAGTTTTAGAGCAAACCTTTTTTTGGATTCGGTTCTATCGGAGCCCTGCTGATCCTGACTCGACGGAGTTGAGTTCTTCCCACCTTGGGGGAATTGGTGCGGACACCAAGGTTAAAAGAAGACTTCAATCAAACCTAGTCAACACCAATTTCTTATGGATTGCAAATTTAGTTCTAACCTTGTTAACTTGTTCCTAGTCTGAGTCTTGAGTCTAGTTAAGTCTTCTTGTATCATGAATTTTATGTTTGAGTCTTGCTAAGTATTAGGTCTTGAAGTCTTGGATCAATTGAGTTGTAAGAGTCAAATGTACTTGAGTCCAAATTATAACTCCCATAATTTTATAACATGCCATGGATGAAAAATGATGGTACATATATGCCAAAACAAGATTATGACATTCTAGTTCAAAATCATGGTATAAGATATGAAACTCAAGGCATTAACACCTCCGGTAAGAACTTTACATAGTCTGTGGCCTTATTTATGACTCCCAGAATGTGATAATATGCCACGAAAAAAAGAAAAATGTAATTCATGCCTAAACATGATAATAACATCCTATTTCAAAAATTATGACATTCTATTTAAAAAACTTTATGAAACTCATGTAAAAAAACATGCCATGGATGTCATCACATGTCACATATCACTTATCACCTGAATTATGACTTTCAGGATGTCATAATATAGAACGGATGGTAAAAGATGATAAATATATGACAAAACAGGATTACGACATCCTAGTTTAAAAATTACATCCTAGTTAAAAAATTAGGACATCCGTGTAGAAAACATGAAACTAAAAGTATTAACTCCTACCAGAAATACCTATTACTTGTAGCCTAAATTATAACTCCCAAAATATTATAACATGCCACGAATGGAAAATGATGGTACATATATGCCGAAACAAGATTATAACATTCTAGTTAAACAACTATGACATTCTAGTTCAAAATCTTGGTACAAGATATGAAACTCAAGATATTAACATCTCCTACAAGAACTTTACATAGTCCGTGGTCTCATTTATGACTCCTAGAATGTAATAACATGCCACGAAAAAAAGAAAAAGGTAATTCATGTCTAAATATGATAATGACATTCTATTTCAAAAATTATGACATCCTATTTAAAAAACTTTATGAAACTCATGTAAAGAAATATGCCACGGATGTTATCGCATGCCACATATCACTTGTGACCTGAATTATGACTTCTAGTATGTCATAATATAGAACGGATAGTAAAAGATAAATATATGCCAAAACAGGTTTACGATATCTTAGTTCAAAAATTATGACATCATAATTAAAAAATTACGACATCCATGTAGACAACATGAAACTAAAGGTATTAACCCCTCATACCAAGAATATCTATTACTTGTTGCCTGAATTATAACTCCCAGAATGTTATAATATGTCACGGATAGAAAATGATGGTACATATATATATCGAAACAAGATTATGACATTCTAGTTCAAAAACTATGATATTCTAGTTCAAAATCTTAATACAAGATATGAAACTCAAGGCATTAACATCTCCTACAAGAACTTTACATAATCCGTGGCCTCATTTATTACTTCCAGAATGTAATAACATGCCACGGAAAAAAGAAAAAAAATGTAATTCATGCCTAAATATAATAATGACATCCTATTTCAAAAATTATGACATTCTACTTAAGAAACCTTATGAAGCTCAAGTAAAGAAATATGCCATGGATGTCACATATCACTTGTGACCTAAATTATGACTTCCAGGATATCATAATATAGAATGGATGGTAAAAGATGATCAATATATGCCAAAACAGGATTATGACATCCTAGTTCAAAAATTATGAAATCCTAGTTAAAAAATTATGACATCAATGTAAAAAATATGAAACAAAAGGTATTAACCCCTCTTACCAGGAATACCTATTACTTGTGGCCTGAATTATAACTCTCAGAATGTTATAACATGCCACAGATGAAAAATGATGGTACATATATGCCGAAACAAGATTATGATATTCTAGTTCAAAAACTATGACATTCTAATTCAAAATCTTGGTATAAGCTATGAAACTCAGAGCATTAACACCTCCTACAAGAACTTTACACAGTCCGTGGCCTCATTTATGACTCCCAGAATGTAATAACATGTCATGGAAAAAAGAAAAATATAATTCATGCCTAAACATGATAATGACATCCTTTTTCAAAAATTGTGATATCCTATTTAAGAAACTTTATGAAACTCGTGTAAAGAAACATGCCACGAATGTCATCACATGCCACATATCACTTGTGACCTGAATTATGACTTCCAGGATGTCATAATATAAAACAGATGGTAAAAGATGGTAAATATATACTAAAACAGAATTATGACATCCTAGTTAAAAAATTACAACACCCTAATTTAAAAATTATGACATCCATGTAGAAAATATGAAATTAAAGATATTAACCCTCCTACTAGGAATACCTATTGTTACAGTAGTAAACAAGATCCATTCGGCCCTGACACGCATCCTCCTTGGAGGCTGGCGCGGCCACGTACTTTTCCACCTTGGCCAGGCACCTCTCCACCTCGGCCTCACCACGGCCCTACTTCGGCCATGTGGCGGTTCAGCCCAGCTCGGCCCCACCTCGGCAGTGAACCAGTACCTCGGCCCCACTTCGGCCATGTGGCGGTTCAGCCCAGCTCGGCCCCACCTCGGCAGTGAACCAGTACCTCGGTCCCACTTCGGCCATGTGGCGGTTCAGCCCAGCTCGGCCCCACCTCGATAGTGAACCAGTACCTCGGCCTCACTTCGGTCATGAGAAGTCTAGCTTCGGTTGTTCAGTTCAACTCGACATGCTCGTGGCATGCCCAGGTCAGCTCCAGCTCGATCAGCCCGCTGCGATCGGACCCAGGTCGGCTCCAATCATCCTAGCTCAGCACCTTCTTCGTGCTTCGGTCCGTGCGCATGGAAGGTACGCGCGTCCATCACTTGTGCTAGGAGAAACTGGCGCCTGCACCGCCCATGCACACACTTGCACCTGGGGAGGCCCTCGCCAGGGTGACGACCGGCGGCACCCCGGCAGTGCCTCGCCCACCGCCGGCGAGCCCCCGCGCCTGCCACGCCTCCGCCCGCTCCAGCGCCTCCGGCTTCCGCCCAGGCTGGCGCCTGTTTCGCCCGTGGGAAGCTCGCAGCAACCTTCCGCCCGAGCCAGGCATCCAGTTCGCCCGCGGGAGGCTCGCCTCCGAGCTCCAGCGCCTCCGGCTCCTCCCGACCTCGCCCACGGCCGGCCCCGGCTCACCCCCGCCAGCTACGGCACTGGCTCGGCTGCGCAAGCCCGCGACTGCCCCGTGTCAGCCCGGCTTCGCCCACGCTTGCGATCGTTCCAGTTCGATGCACCCAGCTCCGCTTTCGCCCGTGGGAAACCCACCTCGACACTGCTTCCGCTCGCAGCTCCGGTCCTGCCCCGCTCAAGTCCAGCGATCGGTGCCCCGGTTCGGCTCCCAGCTCGACCTGGCCACACCCCCGCGCACCCGCAGCTCCGCGACCGCGCCAGGGGACGCCCCAGCGCTGGTGCACCTCGGTGCCACCTGCCCCTGCGTCGGTGCACCTCGGTGCCACCTACCCCTGCACCGGTTCACCTCGGCTCCAGCATCTCCCAATCCGATGCTCCCTCGCCAGCACAGCAGCGGTGGCGCTCGGTCCTTCTCGGCTTCGGCCCCTAGCCTCCCGGTGCCCGCGAGAGGCCTGCACCCATGCCAAGTCTGGCACGTAACGCCCACTGCAGCCCCAGCCGCGTTCGCACCTCTTCCGCGCCCGCTCCAGCGTCCGACCCACCGCGACACGCTGGTTCCCGACTCAGCACGACCGCGTGGCATGCCCGAGCCCGGCTGTGCTTCGTCCCAGTTCGGCTCCGCCCGCGGGGATTCAATCTGGCCTCATCGGCTCCGCCCGACCTCGCCCGGTCCGGCTCAGCCCGTCCGGCACGCCCACGTCGGGGCACGACCCCGCTCCGGTCCACCTCGGCTCACCCCTGCGCCTGGTCCGGAACGCTCAGTCTACTCCGGCTCCGCCTCCGCCCGCGGCACACCAGCCCCGGTCCAGCTCCGCCCTACTCGCCCGTGCGCTCCGCCCACGGCTCCACCCGCGTGGAGTCCTTCCGCCCATGCCAGTGCCTCGCCCACGGTCGCCTCCAGCTTTGTCCGGCTCGCCTGTGCAGGTTCGACTCCTCCTCCGCCCGATCCGGCTTCGCTCAATGCATCCCCGCATCGGTCCGGCACGCCTCCACTCCGCGCGCCCCCGCTCTGCGCGCCCCAGGTTCGGCGCGCCGTGCCTGCACAGGTCCGGCGCACCCGCGCCCCCGGACCGGCATGCCCGTCTCCGACCTTGCGTCCGCCCACTCCGGTCCGACTCTACCCGTGGGACTGCATCTCATTTACGCCTCCTCCGATGCCCAGAACCACGTGCATGGGGAAGACCCTGCATGCCGTGCCTCGATCCGTGCAACTGCCCCATGCGCCTCATCCCGCATGCACAGAAGCCCTACAGAAGGGCTATGCGGCCTACCTCGCTATGGGATGCCTCGAACAATGCGCACGAAGAACCTCTCCTGCCTTATCTCGAAGCACGTGCCATGATTCATCTATTTCCATTGCAGGTACACTTCTCAAAATATAGGTATGGAGGAAGGCTGGATTGCAGCCTGACACATCACCATCTTTACCAAACTGAGCCCCCGCCTGCAAAGGAGGGCTATATTAAAGCCCCTGGATACAACTTACACCAATTAGGAAGGCGTGTCCCATCTTCCTGGAAGGAGGAGGTTGACCAACCTGTCTAAGCCTCCCAGGCCTGCAGAAGTCTCACAGGCCTATACCAAGAAGAACGTGCCTCTCTGAGCACCAGGGGCCGCTCATCTACATAAGAGCAGCGGGAAGAGGTAAGAAGGGGGGAGGGAAGAGAGAACACACGCTCTTCATTCTTACATTGTCTATCACCCTCTGGCAGCAGAGAGTCCCCCAAGCTCTCCGCCTCTGAGATGGGAAGAGGTAAGAAGGGGGGAGGGAAGAGAGAACACACGCTCTTCATTCTTACATTGTCTATCACCCTCTGGCAGCAGAGAGTCTCCCAAGCTTTCCGCCTCAGAGGTCCCTTATTTCCTTCGATCGTCCCGCTGACTTGATCGTCGGAGTGTCTTTGCCGGAATCCCCGGCGCAGGTCTCCCCTGTTTTGCAGGTATCGTCCAACGGAGGGACAATAAGGAGGAAGATTACTCCTCACCGGAGAGGCCCACAGGAGGACCACCACAGTACCAAGCCCCTTTCATCCCAACTATGACTATGTTCCCCTTGATCGTCTCCGACCAACGAGCCCGGTGATGCTGGCACGGAGCCCACTCACCTAGGCCCGTAAGAGCTACTGGCCACGGTGATCTAGGCGGCAACAGATGGCGCGCCAGGTAGGTGGGCAGATCCATGCTCCTCAATGAGGTGGGATGATGGTTTCCACCTTCGTCCTTAGTCCCTGGGGGGCATACCGGGGGCACGGGGATTGGGGCACGAGAACTTCTCCCTCTCTCTCTCGAGGCCCCAAGGAGCGGCTTACCAAAAAAAAAAAAAAAACCTTGAACTGTGAAGGTGCATCGCCACCCTTGCTGGGGCAACAGGCATCAAGCCAAGGTTGGAGCCACCTCCCGGCGGTGCCACCATCCAAGAGCCCCACTAAAAAAAAAAAAAAAAAGTAGAAGAAGAAGAGAAAAATAAGAAAGGGAGAATGGGTCTGACCATCGTGAAGAAGGAAGAGATCCATGCAACGGGCTCTCTCCCATACAGCAGAGCCTCATTCTCCCATGCAACGGAGCTCCCTCCCATGCGATGGAGCCACCTCTCATGCAATGGAAGCTTCCTCCCATGCAACGAGCTCTCTCCCAGGTAATAGAACCTTGTGCTCCCATGCAACGGAAGCTTCCTCCCATGCAACGAGCTCTCTCCCAGGTAACAGAACCCTGTGCTCCCATGCAACAGAAGCTTCCTCCCATGCAACGAGCTCTCTCCCAGGTAATAGAACCTTGTGCTCCCATGCAACGGAAGCTTCCTCCCATGCAACGAGCTCTCTCCCAGGTAATAGAACCTTGTGCTCCCATGCAACGGAAGCTTCCTCCCATGCAACGGGCTCTCTCCCAGGTAACAGAACCTTGTGCTCGGAGCCACCTCTCATGCGAGGGAGGTCCGTCCTTCCATGCAATGGGGCCTTGCTCCCCCATGCAACCGAGTTCTATTCTTCTGTGCAAGGGAGTCTCATTCTCTCCTGAGAGGGCGACCGACGAATTTGATCCCGACCCGCTCAAGGAAGGAACATATCTTTATATGTTCATATGGCCGGGGCTCAATAGGTAACTCCTCCGCTACATTTACATGATGAAAAACTGTCACAGTTCTACAGGAAAAGCTCCCCGCAAGCTCAAAATGCCTAGGCCGGAGCCCTGTTCTTCTGCCCTCCAGAGCGAGACCCTCGGAGGTTAGTGCCCTGTGGTCGAGGTCGAGCTCAGCGCTCACCCACCAATGTGGAGCCTCTCCGAGTGCGCGCCCTCTAGACTGGGTCCATCTTCTGCCCTCCAGAGCGAGACCCTCGGAGGTTAGTGCCCTGTGGTCGAGGTTGAGCTTAGCGCTCACCCGCCAATGTGGAGTCTCTCCGAGCGCGCGCCCTCTGGACCGAGTCCGTCTTCTGCCCTCCAGAGCGAGACCCTCGGAGGTTAGTGCCCTGTGGTCGAGGTCGAGCTCAGCGCTCACCCGCCAATGTGGAGCCTCTCCGAGCGCGCGCCCTCTGGACCGGGTCCGTCTTCTGCCCTCCAGAGCGAGACCCTCGGAGGTTAGTGCCCTGTGGTCGAGGTCGAGCTCAACGCTCACCCTCCAATGTGGAGCCTCTCCGAGCGCGCGCCCTCTGGACCAGGTCCGTCTTCTGCCCTCCAGAGCAAGACCCTCGGAGGTTAGTGCCCTGTGGCCGGCCTCGAGCTCAACGCTCACCCTCCAATGTGGAGCCTCTCCGAGCACGCGCCCTCTGGACCGGGCCCGCACTTTGCCTCCTTCCACCAAGATGAAGCTTCCGAGGCTCTGTATTCAAGCCAGAGAGATGAGGAAGACTAATCCCCACTATGGCTGGGGAAGGCAACGAACGAAGCACAATTCCTGAAAGGAAGAAGCAGTGAAGGCTCAGTCACTTCACCCACATCATGCGAAACTCTGGAGTAGGATTTTGCCCTCCACACCATGCGAACATGATGCAAAGGGTGGTCATGTTCCTCCATGCAACATGGGTGGTACAAAACTAATAAAAGCATGATCGTCACCAACATCATTAAACATCCTCGGCCGTTGGGATGTGCAAGGCCAACCACCATGGAAAGCTTCGGAGGCCCAACCATTCACGGCCCTCCTAGCATGGCGAACCAGTAGCTCTGCCACCTCACGAAGGATGTAAGAATCCCTCCTCAATAATTAAAGTTCATCTCTGGTGCAACTTTGTTCTTCACCAACGCAGGAACTCACCCGTCCGACTCCAAGTCCGGCGAAGTTAAGAGCTGAAGTCAAGCTCCGCAGCTCAGCCAAACTAAAATCAAATAGAGCCGAGCTAAAGTCATGCCTCTTGATTCAGCCGAGCTGAAGTCAAGCTCTTCATTGAACCCCGCATCTACCTCCTGACCATAGTCCGGAGATGTCCATAGGTAGCTCTGAAGGTCCGACCATTTGCGGCTTGTCTCCTAGCGTGCCAAACAGCTCTGCCACCTCACAAAGGATGTAAGAATCCCTCTTCAAAAAATTAAAGTTTATCTTCGGTGCAACTTTGCTCTTCATCATTGCAGGAACTCATTTGTCCGACTCCGAGTTTGACGAGGGAAGCCCGGATCCCAGCTCCGGCGTAATGGAACCCAGTTCCCCCACGTGATCCTGGACTTCGGTCTGGAAGGTGGCGTGGAACCCACGTGATCCTGGACTTCGGTCTGGAAGGTGGCGCGGAACCCAGTTCCCCCACGTGATCCTGGACTTCGGTCTGGAAGGTGGCGCGGAACCCAGTTCCCCCACGTGATCCTGGACTTCGATCTGGAAGGTGGCGCGGAACCCAGTTCCCCCACATGATCCTGGACTTCGGTCTGGAAGGTGGCGCGGAACCCAGTTCCCCCACGTGATCCTGGACTTCGGTCTGGAAGGTGGCGCGGAACCCAGTTCCCCCATGTGGTCCCGGACTTCGGTCTGGAAGATGCCTCGGAACCCAGTTCCAGCATGAAGGCCCGAACTCCAGTCCGCGTGAGTTCCTCCGCCAGGTCGACTCCCCCGTGGTCGAGCATTGCTCTCCCGAGGCCGAGCATATGACCGGAGTCATTTTCTCTCCCCAACTCCTTGGGCTTCTTCATCCGGGATGGCTCCTATCTACTAGCAACTTCAATACCTTCATCCAAGGTTCTGACGGATATTCTAGACTTGGCCACATCAACTATATGCCCGGTCATATATGTGAGCACCCACCCAAGTTATACACCTCACCAACCTATGCCTCCATGGTACCACCTTCTACCTGGTCCAAGAAGAACTGGCATCGTCATGAAACACCTAACTCAAGGTAAAAACACCTACAGGCAAGTAAGTTTCAAAAAATAACACCTTTTAAGTTGTGTTGCAGGACGTTCCCTATTCGTGAAAAGGACAGCAAGACTTGATGCCTTCACCTAGGCCTTCAAAGACCAACAGCTAAAGTTCAGTTTCATTTAGCGACTAACTTCTTGCTGTCGGTATAGAGCCCGCTAAGGTACAAAGCTGAATGGGTGATAATACTCCCCTTATCCAAAACGAAGACGTTTTGGACTCAGGGAGTGGGGGCATCTGTTACAGTAGTAAACAAGATCCATTCGGCCCAGACACGCGTCCTATTTGGAGGCTAGCGCGGCCACGTACTTTTCCACCTTGGCTAGGCACCTCTCCACCTCGGCCTCACCACGGCCCAACTTCGGCCATTTGGCGGTTCAGCCCAGCTCGGCCCCACCTCGGCAGTGAACCAGTACCTCGGCCCCACTTCGGCCATGTGGCGGTTCAGCCCAGCTCGGCCCCATCTCGGCAGTGAACCAGTACCTCGGTCCCATTTCGGCCATGTGGCGGTTCAGCCCAGCTCGGCCCCACCTCGGCGGTGAACCAGTACCTCGGCCTCACTTCGGCCATGAGAAGTCTAGCTTCGGCTGTTCAGTTCAGCTCGACATGCTCGTGGCATACCCAGGTCAGCTCTAGCTCGATCAGCCCGCTGCGATCGGACCCAAGTCGGCTCCAATCATCCTAGCTCGGCACCTTCTTCGTGCTTCGGTCCGTGCGCAAGGATGGTACGCGCGTCCATCACTTGTGCCAGGGGAAACTGGCGCTTGCACCGCCCATGCACACACTTGCACCTAGGGAGGCCCGCGCCAGGGTGACGACCGGCGGCACCCCGGCAGTGCCTTGCCCACCGCCAGCGAGCCCCCGCGCCCGCCACACCTCCGCCCGCTCCAGCGCCTCCGGCTTCCGCCCAGGCTGGCGCCCGTTCCGCCCGTGGGAAGCTCGCAGCAGCCTTCTGCCCGAGCCAGGCATCCAGTTCGCCCGCGGGAGGCTCGCCTCCGGCTCCTCCCGACCTCGCCCGCGGCCGGCCCCGGCTCACCGGCCAGCTCCGGCACCGGCTCGGTTGCACAAGCCCGCGGCTGCCCCGTGTCAGCCCATCTCCGCCCACGCTTGCGACCGTTCCAGTGCGGTGCACCCAGCTCCGCTTCCGCCTGTGGGAAACCCACCTCGGCATCGCTTCCGCTCGCAGCTCCGGTCCTGCCCCGCTCGAGTCCGGCGATCGGTGCCCCGGTCCGGTCCTCCCGGTTCGGCTCCCAGCTCGGCCTGGCCACACCCCCGCGCGCCCACAGCTCCACGACCGTGCCAGGGGATGCCCCAACACCGGTGCACCTCGGTGCCACCTGCCCCTGCGTCGGTGCACCTCGGTGCCACCTGCCCCTGCACCGGTTCACCTCGGCTCCAGCGTCTCCTAGTCCGACGTTCCCTCGCCAGCACATCAGCGGTGGTGCCCGGTCCACCTCGGCTTCGGCCCCTAGCCTCCCGGAGCCCGCGAGAGGCCTGCACCCGTGCCAAGTCTGGCACGTAACGCCCACTGCAGCCCCAGCCACGTTCGCACCTCTTCCGCGCCCGCTCGATGTCCGACCCACCTCGGCACGCTGGTTCCCGACTCAGCACGACCGCGTGGCACGCCCGAGCCCGGCTAAGCTTCGTCCCAGTTCGGCTCCGCCTGCGGGGAAGCAATCTGGCCTCGTCGGCTCTGCCCGACCTCGCCTGGTCCGGCTCAGCCCGTCCGGCATGCCCACACCGGGGCACGACCCCGCTCCGGTCCACCTTGGCTCACCCCTACGCCCGGTCCGGAATGCTCGGTCTACTCCGCCTTCGCCCGCGGCACACCAGCCCCGGTCCGGCTCCGCCCTGCTCGCCCGTGCGCTCCGCCCACGGCTCCACCCGCGTGGAGTCCTTCCGCCCATGCCAGTGCCTCACCCACGGTCGCCTCCAGCTCTGTCCGGCTCGCCTGTGCAGGTTCGGCTCCTCCTCCGCCCGATCTGGCTTCGCCCGGTGGACCCCCGCATCGGTCCGGCACGCCTCCGCTCCGCGCGCCCCCGCTCTATGCGCCCCAAGTCCGGCGCGCCGTGCCTGCACAGGTCCGGCGCACCCGCGCCCCCGGACCGGCATGCCCGTCTCCGGCCCTGCGTCCGCCCACTCCTGTCCGACTCTACCCGCGGGACTGCATCTCATTTCCGCCTGCTCCGATGCCCAGAACCACGTGCATGGGGAAGACCCTGCATGCCGTGCCTCGATCCGTGCAACTGCCCCGTGCGCCTCATCCCGAATGCACAAAAGCCCTACAGAAGGGCTATGCAGCCTACCTCGCTATGGGACGCCTCGAACCATGCGCACGAAGAGCCTCTCCTGCCTCATCTCGAAGCACGTGCCATGATTCATCTATTTCCATTGCAGGTACACTTCTCAAAATATAGGTATGGAGGAAGGCTGGATTGCAGCCTGACACGTCACCATCTCTGCCAAACTGAGCCATCGCCTGCAAAGGAGGGCTATATTAAAGCCCCTGGATACAACTTACACCAATTAGGAAGGCGTGTCCCATCTTCCTGGAAGGAGGAGGTTGACCAACCTATCTAAACCTCCCAAGCCTACAGAAGCCTCATAGGCCTATACCAAGAAGAACGTGCCTCTCTGAGCACCAGGGGCCGTCATCTACATAAGAGCAGCGGGAAGAGGTAAGAAGGGAGGAGGGAAGAGAGAACACACGCTCTTCATTCTTACATTGTCTATCACCCTCTGGCAGCAGAGAGTCCTCCAAGCTCTCCGCCTCAGAGGTCCCTTATTTCCTTCGATCGTCCCGCTGACTTGATCGTCGGAGTGTCTTTGCCGGAATCCCCAGCGCAGGTCTCCCCTATTTTGCAGGTATCGTCCAACGGAGGGACAATAAGGAGGAAGATTACTCCTCACCGGAGAAGCCCACAGGAGGACCACCACAGTACCAAGCCCCTTTCATCCCAACTACGACTATGTTCTCCTTGATCGTCTCCGACCAACGATCCCGGTGATGCTGGCACGAAGCCCACTCACCTAGGCCACGTAAGAGCTACCAGCCACGGCGATCTAGGCGGCAACACCTATTACTTGTGGCTTAAATTATAACTCCCGGGATGTCATCACATATCATGGATGGTAAAAGAATATAAATATATGCCAAAATAGGATTATGACACCTTAGTTAAAAATCTATGATATCCTAGCTGAAAAGTTATGACATCCCTGTAGAAAATATGAAATCAAAGACATTAACCTCTCCTACCATGATTACCTATCACTTGTGGCCTGAATTATAACTCCCAGTATATCATAACATGCCACGGATAGTAAAAAACATGAAACCAAAAGCATTACTTATCATATTTTACTATCCGTGGTATGTTATAACATTCTAGGAGTCATAATTCAGACTACAAATGATAGATAATCCTGGCCGAAACAGTATAAGATTACTCAAAATGGCCGAAACAGTATTACGATACTCCAGTTTAAAAATTACGATATCCTAGTTAAAAAACTACGACATCCATGCAGAAAATATAAAATAAAAATTTCTAACCCCTTCTACCTGTAATGTCATCTGTGGCTTGGTTCATGACTTTCAGAGTGTCATAAAATACCATGGATGCTATAAGATTACTGAAAATGGCCGAAACAGTATTACGACATCCTAGTTTAAAAACTACAATACCCTAATTAAAAACTACAACATCCATGCAGAAAATATAAAAAAAAAATTTCTAACTCCTACTTGCAATACATGTCATCCGTGGCTTAGTTTATAACTCCTAAAGTATCAAAAATTGTTATGGATGTTATAAGATTAATCAAATAGCTCGAAACAGTATTACGACATTCCAGTTTAAAAACTACGATATCCTAGTTAAAAAACTACGACACTCAAAATAGCCGAAACAGTATTATGACATCCCTATTTTGGCATATAGTTTTTATTTTATTTTATCTTCTCTCTATACAATTGGTGGGGATAAAGAGGAATGGGGACATGACCTTTGTGCTGAAGAGAGACAGGGAGAACGATGACAAAGCGAGAAAGAACTGGAGGAAGGCGGGGGATACCAAGTGTTACGGCCGTTACGATGACGTGGCATATCTCAGATTTCGCTGGGCATGGTTCGAGCCACGTGGAGCTTTTCGGCAAAGTCATACGTGGATTCGCCTCGGCCGAGGTCGATCCAAGCCTTCCCGCCGCTCCGCCAGGTGTCCACCCAGGAGGGGTCCACCTCGGCCGAAGCCGGCGGCCCTCCCCTGCTCCCTCGCCAGGTGGCACCTTGAGACGGTCCCACCTCGGCCGAGGTCGAGCCGGGCCCCTTCGCTCCTTCGCCAGGTGGCACCCGGAGACGGGACCACCTCGGCTGAAGTCGAGCGACCTTCTGCCGCTCCACCAGGTGTCCACCCAGGAGGGGTCCACCTCGGTCGAAGCCGGCGGCCCTCCCCTGCTCCCTCGCCAGGTGGCATCCTGAGACGGTCCCACGTCGGCCGAGGTCGAGCCGGGCCCCTTCGCTCCTTCGCCAGGAAGCACCCGGAATACGAGGCGCTCGCCAGACTGAGAGTCTCCTGCGAGCTGGGCGTAGCCAACCTCAAAGCCTTCACTGACTCCCAGCTGGTGGCCGGACAGATCTCCGGAGAATATGCTACGCACGACCCTCAAATGGTGAAGTATTTGGAGCTCGTCAAAATGAGCGCGGCCGGATTCCGGCGCTTCAGCATCTCCCATGTCCCCCGTGGGGAAAATGCCCGTGCAAACGCTCTCTCCCGGCTGGCGACCCTACCGGACTCGCTGCTGGGTCGTGCTCATGTAGAGCGCCTCAAGGCCCCGAGCTACGAGATCCCTATCAAGGTCCAACAGGTTAGCCACGAGCCCAGCTGGATGGACAAGTACGCCGAGTACATAACCGGCGGCACCCTGCCAGATGACCATGCAACAGCCCGCCTTATCAAAAAGAAGGCCGCGCGGTTCGTCCTGATGGATGGACAACTGTATCGGATGTCTTACTCCTATCCCCTCCTCAAGTGCTTGAGACCCGCGGAGGCCACACTCGTGTTCCAGGAAATCCATGAGGGCATCTGCGGGAACCATGTGGGGGGCAGGACGCTAGCCTACAAGGCCCTCCGCCAAGGTTATTTCTGGGAGACGATGAAGGAGAACGCCGTCGATTTCATGAAGTGTGACCGGTGCCAACGGCACGCCATGGTGCAGCGGCAGCCCTCCACTCTACTTTCCCAGCTCTCGGCTCCGTGGCCGTTCACCCAATGGGGAATGGACCTCCTAGGACCATTTCCCCCGGCGTCCGGACAGCGGAAGTTCCTGATCGTGGCCATCGACTACTTCACGAAGTGGGTTGAGGCCGAACCCCTGGCGCGGATCATAGAGGCAAACGTCGTCAAGTTTTTCTGGAAGTCAATCGTTTGCCGTTTCGGCCTCCCCCACACCGTGATCACCGATAATGGGTGTCAGTTCGACTGCCGGGAGTTTGAAGAATTCTGCAGCGACCTTGGCATCCACCATCGCTTCTCCTCGGTGGCGCACCCACTGACGAATGGAGAGGCCAAGGTCATGAATAGGACCATTCTGCAAGGCCTCCGAACGAGGCTGGATCAGGCCAAGGGCAGGTGGGTAGAAGAGCTCCCGAGCGTCCTGTGGGCGTACCACACCACCCCAAGAACGGCCACCGACGAGACCCTGTTCAATCTCGTCTTCGGAGCCGAGGCGGTTATCTCGATTGAGCTCAGTCTGCCCACCCTGCGTGTGGAGCAGTACGACGAAGCGGAGAACCCCGCCAGGATGATGCTCAACCTGGACCTTCTTGAAGAGATGAGGGACAAGGCCCGAGTCCGGATGGCGGCGTACAGGCAGCGAGTGGCCAGGTACTACAACTCTCGGGTACGGCCAAAGTCCTTTCGCCCTGGAGATCTGGTGCTCCGGCGCGCTGAAGCTTCTCAGCCCCGAGAGTGCGGGAAGCTTTCCCTGAAGTGGGAAGGCCTGTACAGGGTAATGGAAGTCCTCCCTCACGGGGCCTATTACCTGGAGGAATTAGGAGGATCCAGATTTCCTCGGACTTGGAACGCCTCGAACCTAAGGATGTATTATCAATGATGTACGGTTCCTCCAACTCCTGCAATAAAATTCTTTTGCTTCAAACGCTTTTTCTCGTCTCGTAGGAAAACGGGCGCATAGCTCTGAGTTCGGCAAACATGGCTGTGGCCGGAGACCTGAGAAAGAGAGAAGTCCCAGACTTCGGTCTGGAAGGCGGGGCAGAGCCCAGCTCGCCCATGCGATCACGGAGAACAGCTCGGCAAGCCGCGCAAGGCTTGGATAAAGCTTGCGGCCCCGGGGTTCAGTCCGGAAGTCCCGGACTTCGGTCCGGAAGGCGGGGCAGAGCCCAGCTCGCCCACGTGATCACGAAGAACAGCTCGGCAAGCCGCGCAAGGCTTGGATAAAGCTTGCGGCCCCGGGGTTCAGTCCGGAAGTCCTGGACTTCGGTCTGGAAGGCAGGGCAGAGCCCAGCTCGCCCATGCGATCACGGAGAACAGCTCGGCAAGCCGCGCAAGGCTTGGATAAAGCCTGTGGCCCCGGGGTTCAGTCCGGAAGTCCCGGACTTCGGTCCGGAAGGCGGGGCAGAGCCCAGCTCGCCCACGCGATCATGGAGAACAGCCCGACAAGCCGCGCAAGGCTTGGATAAAGCCTGCGGCCCCGGGGTTCAGTCTGGAAGTCCCGGATTTCGGTCCGGAAGGTGGGGCAGAGCCCAGCTCACCCACGCGATCATGAAGCACGGCCCGGCAAGCCCGAAGGACTCGCGCAAGGCCTGCTCTGCTGTCGCCCAACCCGGAAGCTCCGAACTTTGATTAGAACGCTGGATGGGACCTAGTCTACCCGCGAACTCAGCTCGAAGCAAGCCACGGGACCTCGTCTCCGCACTCGATACAAACATCTCGACAAGACACAGAAAAGTGGAAAAGAGAGATGAGGTCAAGACTTAACAAAATCTGAGTTTTCATTAATTTAGAAAGAAAGGGGTACAACGAAGGAGTCCCGACAGGTCGGGAGTCCTTAGAAAAAAGAAGAAGAAGAAAAGAAAAAGAGAGAATACAGCTGGGGGCCTAGTTCGGCGCGGTGGCAGGATCTTCGGGCTGGGGCGTGCGCTCTCCATCCTCGCCGTCGGTGGCTGGTTGCTCGGAGGGCCGCTCTGGAGCTGATGCCGTGTCGTCCGCTGCAACTGGAGCCTCGCCGGTGGGCCCTTGCCTTCTACCACCAAGCACCACCCCACTGAGGTCGAGCTCGGGGTAGAAGGAGCCCACCTTCTCCCGGCACACCTGGAACCCCTTCAGAAAGGAGTCCACGGTGGCCTCCCGGACCTTCGAGACATATTCGTCGGAGGCCCAGAACCTCGGGATGGCCTCCTGTGCCTCCCGCTTCGAAGCCTCCAGGAGCCCATTGACGTAGGCACTCCGTTTCTTGGCCGCGCTCGCCTCCCGCCGGGCCTCCTCCAGCTGGCGCTCCAGCGACTGGGAATGAGCTCGGAGGCGAGCCCTCTCCACCGCGTCCTCCTTCGTGCGCCGCTGGTTGGAGATCCCCTCCTCGGACAGAGAGGACTCCAATTCCTTGACGCGCCCCTTAGCGCGTGCCAGGTCCGATTGAAGGGCCTGGTTGCTCCCCCGCAGCTCGACCCCCTTCTCCATGAGGTCCTTCATGTCAGCCGCGAGCTTGCCGAGCTTCTCCTCCTTCTCGGCGTCTTTCTTAGCATACCCTGCGAGGAAGTTCCTCAACAGGAGCACGTCGGTCCCGATCTGCACGAAAAGGAGAATTGGTTAGTGAAGAGTTAACTGGAATTATGAAGGAGAGGGATCCGAGCTCGGACTTATCGTGAAGAGCTGCGGGAGAATCCCGAGCAGAGCATCGGCATAGTCCAGGCCGCCCCGAAGTCGGCGGTCCCGAGAGGTGCAGGCGAACTCCACCTTCTCCGCGAGCCCCTGGTCGCGGATCACGGAACACCGGTTGGTGATTGTCGGCGGCGGGGCGGTCAGATCGGCGGCAGGGGCGACCGACCCCCCGGGTGGGACTGCCACCGGCGGGGCAGCTGAGGTCGCGGGCGGCGCCGTCGAAGCTGTAGTAATGATGGGCCCTGCCCGGGAGGGAACCGCTGTCGATGGGCCTCCCTCTTCGGCGGCCCCGTCAGGGCGGACGACTGGAGCGTCGGTGGCCCGGACCCGAGGTGGCCTTGGCGCAGCAGCTGCTGGACCGAGGACGGGCATCGGCACGGCCTCCTGGCCCACCTCGGTGCTAGCACTTTTCACCGCGGGCTCATCTCCCTCGGCGATGTCTCTCTGGGCTACGCCCTCCAGGAGATTCTCCACCGAGAACTTCATGCCTGCAAAGGAAAGGAGGTCGGTCAGCCCAGTCAAAGAAAGAAGGGGAGAAAGTGGGGAGGTGCAGAGTGAGAGAAAAGCTGAGCCTCACCCGGCTCTCGGATGGGACTGACCCCCGCCTCGAACAAGTTCTGCTCCGAGAGCAGAACATCGAGCGGGGGGATCACGTCGCTCAGTAACTGGGAGTAAGCCTCCTGGTCCGCCGGCTCGACTTGGGAATTCCGGTTCAGGGACCGATCCGGCTCGCTCCAGGCCCAGTCGACGTCCTCGACCGAGGCAAAAAGGAACCGGTTCTTCCAACCCTTGATGGAGGAAGGGAGGTTGAACCGGAGACACCTAGGCCTGGGCGAGATGTACCACCAGCCATCATCGGTGGAGTACCGCTTCAGGATGAAAAGAGCCCTGAAAAGGGAGAAACGGGCAATGAACCCGTGGAAGTGGCAGAAAACGATGAAGGAGAAGATGACCCGGATGGCGTTGGGAGCCAACTGGGCCGGGACCAGACGGAAATGACTGAGGAAAGAAAGGAAAAAGGGGTGCAGAGGAAACCGAAGACCCCCAAGGAGGAAGTCCTCGTAGAAAGCTATGCGGCCGGGGCCACTCAAGGTGACGCGATCCCCAGGCCGCGGGAGAGAATGGTAAATTGACCCCGGGATGCCGTAGACTTTCCGGAGCAAGGAAAGGTCACCTTCGGTCATCATTGAAACGTGACCGGAGGGACCGACAGAAGGAAGGGCCGGAGGAGGAAGAGAAGAGATAGGACGGGCAGACAAGACGGGGGGAGACCTAAGACCCCTAGGAATACCTATGGTAATACCCCCAGGCTGGAGTCGCTTGCGGGTCTCCTCCGGGATCATCTCCGCTTCCGAGGAGGAAGACGATGGAGTCCTCGGCCGGGACGGACCGGCCTCGTCCGGGTTAGACGAAACATGGCGACGACGCGCCATGGAGAAGAAGGAGGTGAGGAAAAGACACTGGAGGAAAGGGACGGAACGAGAGAGAAAGCGGAAACACTCACCGAAATGCACTGTGCAAAAGAGACGGCAACCCGGGGGAGTGGGAGATAGCCTGCTGCGAACCGTCGACGGAGCGTGAGAAAGAGAAAGGGCCTCGTTCTGGAAAGTCCCTTCCCTTTTCAAATTCGATCGGCAGCGACCGTACCCGTCATTCCATTCCGGACCATCGGATGGATGCCGTGTGGATGCACGCCCGACACCGACGCCTCGGTTGCAGGAAAACGGCCTCTGTTTCGAAGCGACGCATTAATTGCGGTCGAATAGGCGACACGTGGCAGCCTCTTATAGGGCTTTGGGCGCATCGAGGAACGGCGACGAGGATCGTGGCAATCATGGCGCGAGATCTTCGCCTTCCCCATGTCATCTCCGCATTTAATCCCCACGTTCCGTGCCATGACGCCTCAACGGAACGCCGGGATGGGGGGCAACTGTTACGGCCGTTACGATGACGTGGCATATCTCAGATTTCGCTGGGCGTGGTTCAGCCACGTGGAGTTTTTCGGCAAAGTCAGACGTGGATTCGCCTCGGCCGAGGTCGAGGTCGGTCCAGGCCTTCCCGCCGCTCCGCCAGGTGTCCACCCAGGAGGGGTCCACCTCGGCCGAAGCCGACGGCCCTCCCCTGCTCCCTCGCCAAGTGGCACCCTGAGACGGTCCCACCTCGGTCGAGGTCGAGCCGGGCCCCTTCGCTCCTTCGCCAGGTGACACCCGGAGACGGGACCACCTCGGTCGAAGTTGAGCGACCTTCTGCCGCTCCGCCAGGTGTCCACCCAGGAGGGGTCCACCTCGGCCGAAGCCGGCAGCCCTCCCCTGCTCCCTCGCCAGGTGGCACCCTGAGACGGTCCTACCTCGGCCGAGGTCGAGCCGGGCCCCTTCGCTCCTTCGCCAGGTGGCACCCGGAGACGGGACCACCTCGGCCGAAGTTGAGCGACCTTCTACCGCTCCGCCAGGTGTCCACCCAGGAGGGGTCCACCTCGGCCGAAGCCGGCGGCCCCCCCCTGCTCCCTCGCCAGGTGGCACCCTGAGACGGTCCCATCTCGGCCGAGGTCGAGCCGGGCTCCTTCGCTCCTTCGCCAGGTGGCACCCGGAGACGGGACCACCTCGGCTGAAGTCGAGCGACCTTCTGCCGCTCCGCCAGGTGTCCACCCAGGAGGGGTCCACCTCGGCCGAAGCCGACGACCCCCCCTGCTCCCTCGCCAGGTGGCACCCTGAGACGGTCCCACCTCGACCGAGGTCGAGCCGGGCTCCTTCGCTCCTCCGCCAGGTGGCACCCGAAGACGGGACCACCTCGGCCGAAGTCGAGCGCCCCTCTGCCGCTCCGCCAGGTGTCCACCCCAGAGGGATCCACCTCGGTCGGGGCGGGCCAGCCTGTGCAGAGAAGTTTTCGAAGAGCGAGAGCGTGAGCTCCGAGATTGCCCCTCGAGCCGTGCACGCCGCACCCCAAGGAAAGCGCCCCGTACGGTCGGCGGCGACATGCAAAACATCACTTACGTCGGCCCGACAGGTTCTGCGGTCGAGAGGCGAGGCCCTGACAAAACAGGACCCGATAACGGTCATTGTCGGCGCCTGGGAAGGAGAGGTCGGCGGTCTGACCGGCGCCCTCCCTTTACCCTTTCCTCGCTAGGCTCGGCAAGCAAGGCCGGGAAGCCGCCTGGCTCTTTGATCCAGAAGGAAAAAGGGAAAGAGATGGAGGGGAGGAGATGAAAGCGACGAAGGAGCCTCCCAGGGGCGGCAAAGGAAGAGGCGACATGAGGAGTTAAAAGGAAGGAGAGAATGGACGACAAGGTAAGCAAGAAACAAAGGCTGGGGGAGGAGACTCCGTTCCAAGAGCAGGATCCAAGATCCCGAGAGGGGACCTTTGGCGTGAGCTCGGTGAAGGAACCCGGTCGGGTTTCTATTCTTTCTGGGACCTTTCTTGCTAGCACGATCTCTAAGTCTGGGACTCCTTCGGGGGCCCGTCTCAGAGACTCTGTTCCCTCTCACCGTCTACTAATTTGACCGTCGAAGCTCCCTCGCCGGGATCCCCGGCCAGGATTTCTGACCTTGCCTTGCAGGTTCGAACAAGCCAGGAGACCCCAGGGACGAGACGGTCTAGTCGGATCGGCGGCTCCGAAGCCACAGGCGCGGCGGTGAGATCGGCAACACCAAGTGATTACCTGACCGTAGGAAGGGATCACGTGAGGTGGCGAGCATGATATTGGACTCTCGGCGCCTTCTTTTTCTTCGTTTTCGTCGCCATCTTCTTTTTCTAGCCCAAGGAGGTGTAAATGAACTCTCCATCATGCAGTTTTTGGCTCTCTGTAGTATCCAAGAATTTAAAATATTTAAAGGAGGGAAAGGGTATTTTGGTCCATCCAAAATTTAAAAAAAAGGATCGACTCCTTGTCACATTGATAACAAACACCAGTTTCCCAATATTCAATACACATCCCATCCCATCCCATCCAATCATACCAACTTGGATCTACGTGGACTAATGAAAAAAAATGATGCAAACCAACTTGAATTTTTTTTGCACCGCAAGCGATACAAGACTTACTCTTTTCTCTAACAGTGAGATTAGTTGATTTAATGATGTTATTTAGAGAGCATTAAGAGTTTTTTTTTGTATCAGGCCACGATAAGAGGAGCTGAGAATCTTCTAATTTCTCTCCTTATTTTTTACTCTATAAAAGGAGTCAAGAACCTTTTAGTTTATCCCCTCGTCGTTTCATCCATCCTGCACGGCTACACCTAGCTACCGAAGTTTGTGGAGAGAGAAAAAGTAACTTGCTGCCAATGTAACACGTTCCTATAGGAGGGCGGACAATTTCTTGGGGGTAAAAAAAAACTGTTAAGAGGGATGAAAAATGAATAGGTACCGCACTAGACTTCAAGGGACTGACAGAGCGATGTTTTCATGTTTATGAGACAATTCACAACTTAAATCCTGTTATTAGAGAACTCGCATCATCTCTCCCTCTATCATTGATTTAAACATAAAATGGCGAACATCATTCTGTCAACAAGCAACGACAATAATGATGACACGAGTTGGATTTGAGAGATGCAAATTTCACAGATTCACAACAATAAACAGTCACACAAAGTGGGATTTGAGAGATGCAAATTTTACAGATTTACTTCTTTCAGTTACAGAGATTGGGTATGCACGCTCCAGACTCCGGGTTTTGTTGCTCCTTCCATATTCGACCCGTAACCCTCAGCTTCAACTCTTTCCTATCTCCACCGGAGAAGAAGAGTGCCATATTTCTCTGGATTATGAGGCCATCATGACTGTCCCGCACTTTGCGGTGGCTGTCGCGGATGCTCCGGGGCGTGCCTTCCCATATCAGCTTCCTGCCATTGGCCCCAACCTCAAGACTGTAGCTGAAATTTCTTGCATCATTCTCATCACCCATGAAGCGCAGAAATGCCATGTACACCGGGGCCATCCCTAGCTGGAATGCCTCGAAGTGCAAGCAGAAGTACTGCCCGAAACAGTTGAAGACCTGGACAGAATCAGAAGCAAAGTTCGGTACTGAATTGGAGCAAACAGTGTTGCAGCCATCTTACTATTAAAAGTCATAACAGCAAACACATTCGCTGCACCCTTTATTATAAATAAAAGAAAAATCCCTACTTCAAAATTCAAGTGAATTTCACCAGTAGATATTTTTAAAAGGGGGTGGGGGCGAAGAAAAGACCGCCAACATGGTTGATCTTGCAATTTTGAATGTTTCCACTGGTCCTTGGATTTTTTTTTGCTTTAACTATTTTGTGGAGGGGGAAATGTAACTTGCTGCCCGATGAGTGTGGGTGTACATTTTATTGAGGGAAAGATGATTGTTGGGGGATGCAACATGCATAGATGCTCGATGCACTGCACGATTAAATGATTGCTGTGAATTCATTTCATGATAAATAAGAAGCCAAAGCATGACGAAAGACATATTCAGTTGCAATACCATGAACATAAGCATACTTACAGTCAGCATCCAGGTAGCATTTTCAACCTCCCGCGGATTGGACTTCACATACCGATGGTTGAATGTGCATCCACTGTGCATATCTACTTTATGGTCATCCCTTAAATGTGTGACCAAGAAAGGAATGTCCCCAGCCACGGAGCATTCAGACCCTGCATATGGGCAGTTGTATGGTCTGAAGTTGCACTGAGCTTCATGCTTGAGCTTGCTGTAGTAGGGAAAGATTTCTGGACACCCCAGTGAGCCATACTTGCAGGGAAGCTCGAGTGATTCAGCCACCTTCTCCAAGGCTAGACACCTGATATCTCCAAGTTCCTGCCTGCAAGTAGGGCAGCGGTTGTGTACCCTTGTTTTACATGCTGAACACAGTGTATGCCCGTTCCGGCACTGCAAAAGTCAGCTACTCATGAGAAGCAGTCGCTGCAGCAAGCAATGAAATCTAAAATATATGCAAATTTCAGGAGTAATAATTAGATTCAAAGGCCTGATGACTTGAGAACCGAGGTGTTTCAGTATTAAAAATAAATTCACCTATGACAATATACATTACAAGGTGCTTTGCTTTCTTCCAGTTATATGTGATTGTCATATACATATCAAATATTTAATCTATGTCCCAGGAATGAAAACACTTTGCCCATCATCACAGATAATAAGAAAGCATAGGTTTAAAGCTACATGAGAGCAAACTTGATAGAAGATCAAAATTGCACCAAATATATCAGATAATTAAAACAAACAGACTAAAAAGAAAATTCAATGTCAACCGAAATTTAAAGCAACACTTGCTTGTTTTATACATTAGACAATAGACATTTTATCCACCATCCACCACGAGATATCTGTAAGAACAAGACACTATCCACTGAGACTCATCTTTGTAAGAAGTTAACCAATACAGCCTACTAGTACATAATCTCAAATGAATTTAAGCATGATTTTTATGATCAAGATGATATTTGTAAATATAGCATATTATTAGCAACTGAAAACCAATTACAGCAAACAAAGTGATCACACACAAAACCCATGTGATAGGTAATCACAAACTAAATAAACCTACAACATCTTTAAAATATAAGAACATTGTTCCTCTTTTTTTTTTTTTTTTTAAAAAAAGAGAGACTATGTACTATTAGACTTCCCATAAATCTGGCATTACAAATGTGAAGTTTCAACCTGTACAGCTATTACTGTACTCAAAAGTGAAGCAATGATAGATTCCCTTTTTTTCCCTCATAGTCTAGTAAGCACCAGCAATTTCTACTGTAAAATGTAGAGAACCTAATAGTTTGGACACTGGACTGATAGCTCTATTTCACATAAGAAACTAGAATATCCACTAAGAATGCCACAAAGCAGTTTATATTTGTAAGCTGTGATTTATGATGCAGATCAAAATGAAAACTCACGAATGTAGCAAATTAACAGCAAAACTGATCATCATACATACCATAGTCAACCATGTGATCGATCAATCAAAACAATCAGTGCCTACAACAAACTCTGCCGGTTATAAGATTTTCTGTTGCACGAGTTTCAATTTGCTCCCAATAATTTACTCCAAGGCAATAACAAAGAAAATCACAAAGGGTGGAAAATCAACTTTTTGGATGGGCAAACACCATCTCTTTGTACTGCAATAACTTCAATGTTTCAAGGGTTTGTCTATCTAGATTCCTAGAGCTATGTTGGCTGAGGAACAGAACAGGACATAAATCAAGCAGATCATAGTGCAACTTCCAACGTGGTTTTGCTACATAGAGTGAGAAAAGAGATCCAGTTCAGTTCAAAGCAATCAACAATTCGTAGTCAATAACAAACAATCTCCAAGTTAATCTTAACAAAGCATGCATAAAATCCATGACAAAAAAGAAAAGTTATACGCAATGTAGAAAGGCATAGCAAAGGTGTTGGCACAATATTAAGTTCCACATTCATTATTTTTTAACAATGCTTTTATGCAAGGATAAGCCTTATGCAGGAGAAGCAGATTCATTAGCGATCAAAATAAATGGTGTTCACCTGCCCCTCGTCTCTCATAAACAAGCATCATTAATACATATTAAGGCATCAATTAATATAGAATCAACAGCAAGCACAACTCGAAACCTTTGTCAACACCTTTTTTTCTTTTTCACAAGGGTGGCGGGCAAGGCTAGAAAAATTAGAGCATATACGCATATAGAGCTTGGGCCAAATAAGGTACTGCAGCCTATACAACCCTGAACTAGTGGTATTTTGGTGCGGGCACCAGACTCAGAAGAAGACTTCAGAGCTCCATCTGGATCTCTGATTAACCTTGCCCGAAGAATTAGGATTTTTGGCTTGTAATAAGGGTTGACTTGATCAACTTTAGTTTGAGTTTGTATTACCTGCATTTTTTTATTTTATTGAGTCATGTTGACTCAGTAGTGGACTAGGGTTTCAACCTGGGGTGTTACATTTTCTCCCAAGGCCAAGCAAGTGGGCGCCACACTCCCAGCCACACTCCCAGCCATACGCCTGAGTCCAGGAGGCGCCACATCTCCATCCAGTGTGCCTTGGTCCCCACACTACAAGAAAGCAGGTCCCTTTTTTCATGCACCACTTTGGGGAGAAATCCATCAAAATACCTCAATCCAAGGAGGAGCCAACTTCTTTCCAGAAAAACCCAAGCCAGGATGGCAAGAATTTTTCTTGAAGAGAGGATCAAGGAGGTGCCCCACAATGTTCCATAAAAACCCAAGTTATAAAAGGGAAGAGAGCATGTCTTGGGGAGAAAATCAAGGAGGCACCCAAAAGTTTCCTAAAGTGCCAAAGCCATGAAAGGAAGAAGCCTTAACTTGTGGAGCAAGACTAGGAGGTGTCCAAAAGAGCCAAACCATGAAGGGAAAATCCTTGATTCATGGAGAGATACTAGGAGACACCCCCACTACCTGCCAAAAAAATCCAAGACAAAGATGGGAAGGACCTTGACTTAGGGAGGAAGAAAAGGAGGAGTCCAAAAGAGTTGATCCATGGAAGGAAAAAAAAATTCTCTTGAAGATCCATACAAGGAGGCGCCATCTACCTGCCTTTTATAACCCAAATCAATTTTTTTTGGTACTTTGGCCGACCATATGTGTATGATTTTTCCTGATTTGTAGATCCCCTCCTTTAGTCCCACATGGGAAGATGTAAAACCCTACTCCCTTGTAAAGCCCTATAAATTAAACCCCTCTTGTAAGTTTAAAAAAAATAAGATGAATGAAAGAAATTTTTTTATGAGCAAACTTGTGTTTTCTCTTTTCCGCACTTGCTTCCAGGTGTTGAGCTCCGTGAGGGAGTAAATCCGGGTTCCCCTGGAACCTTGAGGAGGTGAGAGATCTCCAAAACCCCAAACCCTAGGTTAGCCACTCCACTCCCAAACCCTAGCCGCCATCACCCTTCTCTTTCCACCAAGCCCTAATCTATTCCACTTCTCACGGCCACCCTCTCCAAGTCCAAGCCGGCCACCAGCATCCAGCTCCAGTCCAGATACTTCAGATCTACAGCAATTCTAAGAGGAAGTCAGATCGGCCTCCAGGAGAATCCTGATTTCAGCAACTTCGGCTTTCAAGTTCTTCAACCTGGTAAAATCTTTTCTTGAGTTTCTGAATTCCATCATTTGTTCCTCTTCTTTCCCAGATCTTGAGTACAGAAGAAGCCGACCAAACCACGAGACCAGTATTAGAGGATCCATTGCGAAGATAGCCAACTCCGAGGATCCCACAATCTGCTCGAGAGAGTTCTTCCACCAAAATCCTGAGAAGATCACTGTCTGGTTAGTAAACCATCTCTCCTCTCTATTTCTGTTCTGTTGAAAGTTCAGAGCGAAACCCTAGGTCTGGGAGTTTCTCAACCCCCAGCGATCTGTTACTTCTGAACTACTCTGATAATTTAGTTTCTTCTAAACTGTGCTTTCAATCCTTACCTAGTTTCCTTCAACTTAGTTTAGCTTTACTTTGAGTCAAAGCCAATTTCTGAAATTAAAAAAAAAAAAAAAAAAGAATTAATCTTAAATTTACTTCCGCATACGCTTCTTTATTCTTTGTTCTGCATCATTTTTGGTATCAGAGCTTCCGTTCTGCATCATTTTTGATATCAGAGCTTCCGTTCTGCATCAATTTTGGTATCAGAGCCCTGTCTAGGGTTTCTGTTTGATTGTTTGTTTGAGTCCCTCTCTTTTTACTTTGTCTGCTCGAAGTAGACTCCCCAGGACGTCCGGTCCTAGGAACGAAGCGAGGTGCAAACCTCCTCTTCCCATTCCACGGGGTGTTCCTAGGGCGTGTAGGGGATCCGTTGGGTTACAACTTCGTAGCAGAAATTGTAAACGGGAAAGTGCTCTGTTTTTAGCCCGTAATTGCCCTGTTGCAGGAATTATTTCTCATTGCAGGTAACTCTAAATTCAGTGATTTTTGTTTTGCTAAAACCAGTATAATTGAATCTAATTTTCATAATTTTCTCATGATTTATTGGTTTCCGTGCGATTTCTAAGAATTAAATTACTGTAACTCTGTTTTTGTGTTCTGCAATCCAATTATTTTTGAGTGTTCATCTCTTAATTCAACTTAAGGGCATTTGAGCATCTAAGATAAGGGGAGGAGTTGATAACCTCTCCTTAGCCCAAAACCACCACCCCTTCATTCGAACCTAAGCCTTTAATCTAAAATTGATTAGACCTAATTTGCCCTAGTGGGCTAGGGACATCAACAAGTCGGGTCAAGGCTAGTGTTGAGTCAGTTTGTCTGGTTACTCTGTGTGTGCTTTGTACTCAGTGTCTAGAACGGTGGTTCGGGGACTACGTCCCGAAGGGCTTGTGTGCTGGTCCGCCTACCTGGCCAATCACTGATTGGTGTCTAGGATTGGCAATTAGGGACCTAACACTCCCCTTACACCTGCCTGGCTGAGTCCTGAGTTACTACAGGCTAGCTTGCCACTCTGATTGGGCATCTAGTTTGGGCTCTAGGTCTAGTTATCCAGTAGTCGCTTTAGTCTAGTCACATTCTGTGTGCTTGCTTGCATCATCATGTCTACCCGGAATGGAGTACCCTACCAACCTAGTCAAACCCAACCAGATTTAGAGGCCATGGTTAGAAATCTTACCAAAAGTATGACTAAATTGAGTCAGGACATGAATGAGGGTTTTTTCCAGTTTAGGGATCAAGTCCAAGTACTTGAGAAACGTAGACATCAAAACTGGACCCCTGATCCAAAATTTAATAGGCCCCAACCTCACCCATGCCAGGAACCTAGGAGGACCTTATACCGTGATCCCGAGCATAACCTTAGGAAGCCTAACCATGATATCTATAGTGTGGATCGTGTCTATGAGAGGTCCTTACAATATTCTAGACCAGTCACTCAACAACCCAAGTCTTCTAGATCAAACCATTTAGATCCACACCCATGCCCAAGTAAGGTCTCTACTAGCTTGAAACCCAGTGTGACCCAGGTTCCTATATCTCAAGAATGTTTGTTTTGTGGAGAAAGAGGCCATAAATCTAGTCAGTGCCCATGCATAGGACTGGCTTGTGCACAGCTAAGTGGTAAGAATCCTAAGGATGACATTAATGAGGGAGAACCCAAGCCTACCAATGAGGAAGAACGGTTAGGTATGACAAGCCTAGAATCAGTTGACCCGATTACCACTGACCCGAAACCCATTGAAGATGGCATCGAGGAAGTATATGATGCTGGCTTGAGTCTAGTTGATGAATATGAGGGGGAAGAACTTGAAGAATGTGACATTGATACTATTGGTTCCTTACCTAAGGAGATCTTGGAAAGCAACCAAGTGGTAGGACCTAGCTCAGAAATTCAAGAGATTTGTGAGAACAAGGATCCTTTAGTCAAACGCCCCCAGGAAGAACTCATAGTGTTAGCCCGAGATATCAGTGCGTATCCTCTAATGACAGTCATTCCCCAAGTACCAATTGAAGATCTTTGCACTAAACTGTTTAAGTTTGCCCACCCTATGGTAGATCCTCTCCTTAGGATGACTGAATCAAGCCTCTTACAATTGGACCTTATCCCATGCCCAGCCACTAAGGTCTCTCCCGTAATCTCAGTTGAACATCCTTGTCTTGAACGGATTGATTCACCCAGTCCTGTAGAAGTCCTCCTTATGACCCCAGACGCCTTCCTTCGCATGACTGACCTACCCTTCTATAGAGTATACCTTTCCGTACCCATAGGTCAAATTTCAAGCCTTGAGGTCATCATCCATAGGCCCTCCCATGAATCATTCTCTAATCCAGTTCTTGAGAAAGTGGATCATTATTTGCTTAGAGAACAAACCTTAACTGTTGCAATCACATGTCCTAGGCTACTCCTTGAACCATCTCTTGATCCATTTCTAGGAATAGCAAATTTTTCCTTTCGTAAGGATGACCAGTTGACACTCATAGATCACCATTCAAACCTTCAGGTCACTACCTTTAATCAGCAGGTAATTCAAGACTCCACCTCATATTTCCTCCCTTTCTTTAGGACTTCCAATGCTTCTTACACCATCCAAGTATACTTTGTCGAAGTCTTTAGAGTGAACCACGTGTCAGAACCTATTAGGTTTGCCACCTACCTCTGGAAGACCTTATGGCACCTACTAGGCATCCATAATAAGTTTTCATGCTCTGCATGCCATCCTCCGACCCAAGGTCAAACCTAGAGAGCCGTAGTTTGTTAGGTTTAGACCTAGGGTTCCTTTGAATAAAGTCCATTCTTTAGGAATGCATCGTCAGTCGAGTTTAGGACATTGTCTCAGAATTTGGTTTGATTGAGAGCACCAGGAATTGGGATTTGTATTTTGTCCAGGGCTGAAATTGCGTTCAATGTTTCGATCAATAGGTCTATAGGCTAGAGTCCCTTTGAAATTGTTCATGGATACAAGCCTCACACACCACTTGATCTGATTTCATAACTAGCCCACACACACAAGTCTCTTGATGCACTTGCATAGCATGTAAAAGACTTGCATAAAGAAATTCATGCCAAAATAAATTTAAGTAATGAAACTTATAAGAAGTTGGCTGATTCTCAAAGACGAGTCAAAACTTTTGTTGAGGGAGACTATGTAATGATTAGGTTAAGGCCTGGACGGTTTCCTCCTGGAACCGTTAGAAAGTTACATGCTAGAGGAGCTAGACCATTTAGAGTGGTGAAGAGAGTAGGATCCAATGCCTATGTGCTCGAGTTGCCTCCAGAACTAGGCATTAGCTCCACTTTCAACATTACAGACCTAGTAAAGTATAGAGAGCCAGCTGTGATTCCCAGTGAGGCTTTTGAACCTAATCCTGCTCTTGAGAGTGAACCCAACCCTGTGTGTCCACCAACAAACTGGCCTGTGAGGAAAGAGCAGATTGAAAAGATCCTGGATGATCAGGTTATCTCTACTCGTAATCGAGGATACCAAAGATACCTGATCCGCTGGCAAGGAAGGCCAG
The DNA here is from genome assembly GCA_021397845.1 of Areca catechu. NCBI lineage: Eukaryota > Viridiplantae > Streptophyta > Magnoliopsida > Arecales > Arecaceae > Areca > Areca catechu. The sequence continues at coordinate 12,900,945 of CM038051.1, read as the reverse complement.
ATTCTGATGACTCTTGGATCTCCCGAGAAGAGTTACAAGAGCTGGACCCAGACCTCTTGGAGAGATACCAGAGCCAACTTGATCCATACTCGACAGGGTCGAGTTCCTCCCACCCTGGGAGAATTGGTGCGGGCACCAGACTCAGAAGAAGACTTCAGAGCTCCATCTGGATCTTTGGTATTACCTGCATTTTTTTGGCTTGTAATAAGGGTTGACTTGATCAACTTTAATTTGAGTTTGTATTACCTGCATTTTTTTATTTTATTGAGTCATGTTGACTCAGTAGTGGACTAGGGTTTCAACCTGGGGTGTTACATTTTCTCCCAAGGCCAAGCAAGTGGGCGCCACACTCCCAGCCACACTCCCAGCCATACGCCTGAGTCCAGGAGGCGCCACATCTCCATCCAGTGTGCCTTGGTCCCCACACTACAAGAAAGCAGGTCCCTTTTTTCATGCACCACTTTGGGGAGAAATCCATCAAAATACCTCAATCCAAGGAGGAGCCAACTTCTTTCCAGAAAAACCCAAGCCAGGATGGCAAGAATTTTTCTTGAAGAGAGGATCAAGGAGGTGCCCCACAATGTTCCATAAAAATCCAAGTTATAAAAGGGAAGAGAGCATGTCTTGGGGAGAAAATCAAGGAGGCACCCAAAAGTTTCCTAAAGTGCCAAAGCCATGAAAGGAAGAAGCCTTAACTTGTGGAGCAAGACTAGGAGGTGTCCAAAAGAGCCAAACCATGAAGGGAAAATCCTTGATTCATGGAGAGATACTAGGAGACACCCCCACTACCTACCAAAAAAATCCAAAACAAAGATGGGAAGGACCTTGACTTAGGGAGGAAGAAAAGGAGGAGTCCAAAAGAGTTGATCCATGGAAGGAAAAAAAAATTCTCTTGAAGATCCATACAAGGAGGCGCCATCTACCTGCCTTTTATAACTCAAATCAATTTTTTTTGGTACTTTGGCCGACCATATGTGTATGATTTTTCCTGATTTGTAGATCCCCTCCTTTAGTCCCACATGGGAAGATGTAAAACCCTACTCCCTTGTAAAGCCCTATAAATTAAACCCCTCTTGTAAGTTTAAAAAAAATAAGATGAATGAAAGAAATTTTTTTATGAGCAAACTTGTGTTTTCTCTTTTCCGCACTTGCTTCCAGGTGTTGAGCTCCGTGAGGGAGTAAATCCGGGTTCCCCTGGAACCTTGAGGAGGTGAGAGATCTCCAAAACCCCAAACCCTAGGTTAGCCACTCCACTCCCAAACCCTAGCCGCCATCACCCTTCTCTTTCCACCAAGCCCTAATCTATTCCACTTCTCACGGCCACCCTCTCCAAGTCCAAGCCGGCCACCAGCATCCAGCTCCAGTCCAGATACTTCAGATCTACAGCAATTCTAAGAGGAAGTCAGATCGGCCTCCAGGAGAATCCTGATTTCAGCAACTTCGACTTTCAAGTTCTTCAACCTGGTAAAATCTTTTCTTGAGTTTCTGAATTCCATCATTTGTTCCTCTTCTTTCCCAGATCTTGAGTACAGAAGAAGCCGACCAAACCACGAGACCAGTATTAGAGGATCCATTGCGAAGATAGCCGACTCCGAGGATCCCACAATCTGCTCGAGAGAGTTCTTCCACCAAAATCCTGAGAAGATCACTGTCTGGTTAGTAAACCATCTCTCCTCTCTATTTCTGTTCTGTTGAAAGTTCAGAGCGAAATCCTAGGTCTGGGAGTTTCTCAACCCCCAGCGATCTGTTACTTCTGAACTACTCTGATAATTTAGTTTCTTCTAAACTGTGCTTTCAATCCTTACCTAGTTTCCTTCAACTTAGTTTAGCTTTACTTTGAGTCAAAGCCAATTTCTGAAATAAAAAAAAAAAAAGAGAATTAATCTTAAATTTACTTCCGCATACGCTTCTTTATTCTTTGTTCTGCATCATTTTTGGTATCAGAGCTTCCGTTCTGCATCATTTTTGGTATCAGAGCTTCCGTTCTGCATCATATTTCTTTGAACAAATGGAATATTAATGACATCAACGAACATGATCTTTTTCTTGTATAGGAAAGGTAGGCTCAATGGGAAGAGACTCAAAGATTAGTTCAAAAATTTGTTCGCTTAAGGGATGGCTTCAAATATTTGCTGACAGAAGGTGAGGAAGAAAAGTCACTCCGCAAAGGTGGGGAGAACTTTTGTAGCGGGAGGGTTGAATTAGTGAGGTGCCCAACCAGCAACGTTCATGCCTTCGCTTCGGCGAATATTTTTAGAGAACAAGATGCTTTCATAGATCAAATTTAATATGGTAAGGGAAAATAAGTTAGAGGGATGTTGGGAGTGGTCCTCCTCCCTTGGAAGTCACTCTTTAAACTTGCAATTACACACACTTTGAGAGAATCAGGAGAGGATATTGGTTCAATATTATTATGAGATGCAAGGTGATGAAATGTACCTAGGCCATCTGATTACAAGGAAACAGGGGAGTTATACTCTTAAGAAATTAAACACCATGTTGAAGATTAGACTGGGGCTTGATGATCTTGAGAAGAATGACATGAGTTTGGGACTGATCTGCCAAAGGAGTTTTCCTTTGACATGGATTTTTACACTCCTCATCATATTAATGAAAATTCGCTCCAAAATTCAGGACTAGCTAAGAATATTTCACCATTTAAAAGATCCAAGTGTTTCCCTAAATGGCAATGTTAAGGACTAAGACCTTTGATAACTCCTTAAAAAAGTGAAGTGGATAAAATATGCAATTAATGTAATATAGTTGATGATAATTATTCCACCTTTCCCTTTCTGGTAGCTCAAGAAATCTAGGATATTACCAGACCTCCACCAACTTTGCATGCAACCTAACAACTTGGTTATCTTGTAATAAATTAGAAGGATGGAGTTAACCAAAGCTAACAAGGTGTTAAAAACCAAGTGGATTTTATCTTATCATGCCTAATATGACTTATCTGGAAGATAGCTGCTGGCATATTTTGAGGGAAAGGCTAAAAATAGGTTTAAAATGATCAAAGCTAGTAGAGGAGTTCGTTGGGTGATTATTCCAGTTGACTATTATAATTCCTTTTGTTGCTCTCTGGTCCTACTGTGAAATCTTTAGAACAAGTATCAAGTGCCTTTTTCTCTCTTATACGTATCTATTTCATTTTATTTCAATGATTGAGAACTCTTATAATCACCTGATTACGAAGGTTTCTTACATGTCCCCTCCCTCTGGAAAACAAAACAAAGGCTTTATATGAGCTTTCTTTAATTCTTCATTAGCATATGTACCTCTCATGTTAAAAGGGCTCCAAACTAAAATGCTCAACAAGGACTTACAAGATTGATTATGTAAAAAACAATAACTAAAAGCCAATCTTTGTTTAATGCCTTTCTAAATACATCTCTGAAAAGACAAACAAATTACATAATGTAAATATGGAAGTATCCAGAAGAAAAAAAAAATCTCAACAAAATAATTATGTGATGAAGCAAACTTCTCTTCTGATCAAATGTTCTATGAATAATTTCACATATAATTTTTCAATTAAATTGGAAATGGCCCTTAGACATGTTTCAAAATTACCCTCTTGTTTCTGATTCCATAAGCATGCAAAACTCTCTGGAAATTGCAAGATTGGCAAATGAAGCTTGATGCCATGAAATTGATGATGACCAAGAAAAAGAAGCCAGACTTTTAATCCATATATTGTGCTGTGTTAAAGGTTGTGTGAAATTTTGCTTTACTGGATAGGGAGATTCATCTTGTTGCTGAATAAGACCCAAGCCCAGGGGAAAGACAACTGTGTTAGACTTTTAAACCACCAGTTAGTCAGAGACTATGCATATCTTTTCTTTCTCTAAACAAAAGAACCATGTGGGACTAACTGTTCTAAAACATGGTTTGATGTTTTTATACGACTCCACATCTGAAAAAAATGAAATTTCTTAAGATAAGGACAATATCTAATAATAATTGGCCCAATGACCAAGAAAGGAAAAATAGGCATATGGCCAGAGTCTGTCAACCATAGTTAACCATGAAAAAGAACTCAACAAGCTCCTGGATTCATATACATAGCCTAAATAACAAACTGATAACAAATCCCAACACACAGGGAAAATTGCATTCCATATTCTAGTACTCGTATAGCATCTACTTCTGACTGATGCACTGTATTAAAAGAGAAGATGTTCAACCAGAAATTAAAATGCATTTTATTCAAATGTCTAAATTAACCATCAATAATAACATGTCAAATGGGCATAGTAAAAGCATTTTAGAAAGTGAAAATGATAGGCATCTTGCTCTACAATAGAAAAACACCTGACAAATCAATTCATCCAAGTTAATGAGTTCTTTGCAGCACATTTACTTGGACAAACATTTAGACAGACCTATCATGACCTAGAGTTTCCAAAGTACAAGAGCCAAACAAGCAAAGGGAACCAGATAGCAGATCAATGATTACTTAGAACCACAATGATTGCATTATGCCACAAGTTTTAAATGGAACGTTGTACCGCAGATATAAAGAAACCTCTGTCCCTCGATGACCAATCAAAACCAGAATTCAATGTTCTCATAGTACCAAAACAAAAAGGAAAATAATGACGGGGATCAACCATAGCCTCTAATAGACGATCATACTCGATGCCAATTTCGTCGAAACGAGATAATCAGGGATCAATTTTTTAAACACGCATAAACAAATAGATAAAAAAGGACAAAATCCCCTGAAAAGAATCAAACAATCAAAAATAACCAAACCACAGATCATCGAAATGTTCCAAAATTCGCATGTCCCCCAGTCATTCCACCATCTTGATTCTCTAATATGTACAGAACATCAAATTCAAACGTTTGTATCACTGACTTTAACCCAATTGACGCAAAGAAACCGAAATCCATAAATCCAGATCCCCTAAAACAACCCAAAGATCCCTCCTTTGCCCTCAATTTCGCCATGCCAACGAGAATAATCCACCCCCTCAAAAGAATAAAAAATATATCGCAACTTTAGATCATCAAATTCTGCATAAAACCCAGAAATCAAGAGGAACCCTACAATTAGAATTCCGAAGCACTCATCAATCCAAAAGACGAAACTAACCAACCAACCTGGTGGATCGGGGGGTACATGGAATTGGTGCAGACCGGGCACTCGAGCAGCTCGTGGACGCTGGTAGCGGCGGGAGACATCCCCGGCGGAACGGCGGCCGCGCCGCCATGGGTCTTCGAGGACGGGTGGTGGTGAAGCACGGTGGCCGCGTCCTCGTCCATCCCATCCGACGATGACACACAGTCGATGCCATCCAACTCCATTTCTCTAAGAGAGAGAGCGAGAGCGAGAGAGAGATTGAGACCTCGCCTCCCGCGCCCCTTCTCCTACCCTTTTCCCTTCTCTCCTCTTTCCCCCCCGCCCCCCCCCCTTCTCTCTCTCTCGGAATGGAAGCCGAAGGCCGAAGGCCAAAGGCAGTGCCTTTCCAGGCTTTATGCCGTTCCTTCGCCTGGCTCCGGGTTCCCTGCGATAAGCGGATCGCCGTCGAATTTGTTAAAGAAATAGCAAGGGGGATAGAGAGGAGGAGATGCTTTGCGATTGGGGCCACGAAGCCATTTTTTCCAGATGGGAACGTACTTGCATTTGCTTGTTTTGGGGTGGGTGGGTAACAAGCTAGGATGGGATTGGGCGTGTCACAAAGGTCCGGTGGAAGGGATGGGAGTAACTCCTCCTCATGCCTTAAAGATATTGAAGTGGGCTACCAAAACTTCTACGGAGTAACGGAAGTATTTTCTTGAGAGTAACTGCTCCTGTCTAATAATATTGGAGTGGGCCAACAAAAAGTTTGCTACTTAAATAAAGTTTGTTCATGATGTTGGGTGTTGCCGGCGAAGGGAATCTATCCGTTGCTTGATGGTGGGCATGGAGTGATGGAGGTTGGTAGCATCCACGACGGGCATGGAAAGGGGTTTTTGGTAAGTGGCGATGACCTAATTGAATGCTTGATGGAGATGGCCATGCGTGGATATAGGTCTGTGGGCCCGCTATAATTCACATGGATAATTTTCTGATCTAATAATGTAAAAAAAAGAATCAATATGGACCGACCTCCGTGGTACATGGTTTGCATCATATAGAATGGTACAAATGTGGATAGCTACCCCATTAATCATTTTAAAGATGAATATTTTTTAAAAAAAATTTATATAATATGCGGACAAGATGAAGAAGTGCTATTTGTCTCCAAGATAGATAAGATGATGATGACTCTTGAATTGCCACAAGCTTCTCCTTGGTAATCCTTTCTTGATAGGATCTGTGATTAGATTAAAGTCAGCGTCTCGTGAGTTGGCAACATTTCCTATGCCACGTTCGTGGAAGGAGATGTACCAGAGTTCAGATCACATATTTTCCTAAATTTGCTCTATCAATGGAAGTACTCTAGATTGTAGAATTATACAATAGGTGTCTCTCTTATAATTTGGAATCCAGACTTATGTCTGTTTATCTTTTCCAGTGCTTGTTAATTGAATCTCAAGGTGATCTCACTGATAAAGTCTTTGGAAAGGAGTACCGTTTCAATGTAATGATAAAAACAAATGGGGAAAATTACTTTTTTTTTTTATTGTTATAATATGAAGCACTGCAGATTGCTGATTTTGAAGAATAATGTCTGATTTTTAGAGATCGGTCTGTAATCCATAAAATTTTCAAAATTTGTAGAGAATGAACTTAAAAGTTATCCGGTCAACGGTTCAGGACCAGCATATGAACTCATGCCATCATGTTTCATATTCTGTTTCTTAAACTCCAATCCCAGCTTTGATGACAATTAATAACCTGCTCTCTCATTTGTTTACCACCCACAATGTAGCAGTCTTCTAGCCAGGTTGACTATAATTTGAGACCCCTTTCCAGGCAATAAGTAAACGATACAATTCAAGTGTTTCTCATATTACATACTAGAAAAAGAAAAAAGAAAAAAAGAAGGGAAAATTTCTCACAATATGTATCATAAATAATTGAGAATAAGTTTCCAGAACTACCATTAAATTCATGCAGAGCTTATATGCCATAATATTGGTAACAGTAAATCACTGAGAGTGCAAATGAGCTTTTTATGCACCAGTATGTTCTTCAGTTTTCTTTTCTAACTGACTACAGGAACAAAAATAACATAAAATAAAATGTGGTGCTTCATGATGAAGCTAGGTAATGGAAGACAAAGATCTCAACTCATACATTGCTTCTGTCAAAATGTTCTCCAATATTTATCACAATTCCTCGAACCTGGTTTTATTACCTACTGCGTTCTTTGCATTCAACCGCAAAGCCTTTTCGGTAAAATATGCATCTTGACATGATACAAAATCAGGATAACTTAATTGAAAATCTTTTCAGCTTTTGAGACATCTTTTTTTTTTTTTTTTTAATTGTAGAAAAGAGGGACGTGGATCAAAAGATTTACTTGCTTAAACATATAAAAATAGAACATGAACTCACATTATTCATTTGAAACAACTTTTTACATTGTTCCCCCAGGACATTTTTGGGTTTGTAAGAACCTGAAAAGAATTAAAATTGCAACAACAAAAAAAGGTTAGCTATCCAAACGACCAAACCTATAACGAAAATCGCTAGACCAATCATTGTACCATAAATAAAGGCATTGTGTGAAAATAGCAAACAGATATGGGGAGAGAAACGTGGCCACTTGATCTTCAATGATAATGACTTGTTTAGCAATGCAAGTGCTGGTTTGCTTCGAGACATTCTTGAGATCCGAGCATGTTAACAATTACCTCTGTGTTTTGATCAGGGACTTGTAAGTGTTCCAACTGCTCGATCTATACAGCTCCAAGAATTCATGATCTCACTCTACCTTTCTACCTTTATGATCTTCATGGTGTTGGGTAACACCTCAAGGCATGAAGAGGAAGCCTAATCCATGCAGAGGCACATGCCCGCAGACGCAAGGCTTAAAGGCCCATGGCACGCGGTTCGTACACGCGGTGCACGGTGCGGTCCACGTGACCACGTGAAATAGAACTATTTTTCACGGTCCACATGCGTTTCCCGTGCTATTTTTCATGTGGCGCACGGTAGACCGCAGATGCGAGTGAGTGCCAGCGCGCGTGTGGGGTGCGGGGACAGGCCCAGTCTACATGCCAACCCATGCGGCACGGTTCACGGTGATTCATGCATGGTCCATGCAAGGTTTGGACCAGTTTAGGATTATTTTTAGCCGGTTCGAGTGCTTCATGCATTTTCGAATCACTACAAAAAAAATCAGGTTTAGCAACAGATTTTTCGGCTGCTAATAATTAAAAAGTAGTTGCTAAATTAATTTGCAACCGATTTTGTAACCGAAATTAGTCGGTTGCAAAAGTATAGGTTGCTAAAATTTGTGATCGATTTTTTTCGGTTGCAAAATTTAGCAACCGATTTAGCAACCGAATTTGACATAATTTTTTTGAAAAAAAATCAAATAAATATAAAATAAATTCTAAAAAAAAAATTGGTTGCTAAATCGGTTGCTAAAAAAAATCCAGAAAAAATATAAAAAAAAAAATCGGTTGCTAAATCGGTTGCTATAAAAAATCCAGAAAAAATTAAAAAAAAAATCGGTTGCTAAATCGGTTGCTAAAAAAAAAAAATCCAGAAAAAAATAAAAAAAAAATCGGTTGCTAAAAAAAAAAATCCAGAAAAAAAAATCGGTTGCTAAATCGGTTGCTATAAAAAATTCCAGAAAAAATTAAAAAAAAAATCAGTTTCTAAATCGGTTGCTAAAAAAAAATCCAGAAAAAATAAAAAAAAATTGGTTGCTAAATCGGTTGCTAAAAAAAAAATCCAGAAAAAAAAAAAAATCGGTTGCTAAAAAAAAAATCCAGAAAAAATTTAAAAAAAACGGTTGCTAAAAAAAAATCCAGAAAAAATAAAAAAAAATCGGTTGCTAAAAAAAACCATAAAAAAAAAAAAAAATCGGTTGCTAAATCGGTTGCTAAAAAAAATCCAGAAAAAATTTAAAAAAATCGGTTGCTAAAATTGAATAATTTTTATAAAAAAAGCAAATATGAATTTTTTTCCTGAATTTACAAATTTAAGCTGAGATATATAAAGCAGATATTCATTTCAACATTAGCCATAAATCATTGAGAAGGGTTCAATCACACCCATTAGACACAATCGCAACATATAAAGCATCCATTAGACAGCTTAGGCACAAATCAGATATTCATTTCAAGGGTTCAATCACATCCAATTATCCAAAAATAATAGCTACATATACCAAATGGGTTTAACCGAAATTGAATACCAGGTACAAAATGAAGGTAAAACAACCAAAAAATTCTATAAGTCATAACTTGAATACTGTAATTAATCATTAGATTTAATAAAAAATAATAACATTCAGAAGCTCAGGATTGCCTCTTTCTCTACATTTAGAAGGGTCTAAGGCAGCAAATGGTTGCTTGCAAAAAGAGCAAGCCATCCAAATTTGCAACACCATTTAGATCCTTGCAAAATGGTCCGATCCAGCATACACTTTCAGCATTTGAAGCATCACGAAGATACCAAGACAACTCATCACAGCCTCTAGCCATAGGTAACAAAAGAAAATCAATGAAATTAAAATGCACAATAAAACAGCAAAAATCGAACAAAACTTTCAAACAATAAGATTCAGAAGCTCATGATTGCCTCTTTTTATACATTGTGAAGGATCTAAGGCAGCAAATGGTTGCTTGCAAAAAGAGTAAGCCATCCAAATTTGCAACAGCATATAATCTTTTTAATCTAGGAATTAGAGATAAATAATGCATTCTTTTTATCAGCACCTCTTTATGTTTACCGTTTGCACGAGGCCGAGGTTTATATCTACCAGCCCCGCAAAATTTGCGTTGCTTTTCTTCAGATTGTTGACCATAATACAGCATGCAACCATTAATACAACAATCAATCTTCTCAGCAGTAAGTCCGTGTTTGGACAACAATTTTTTTGTCTTATAAAAATCCTGAGGTATGGTATTATCGGCTGGAAGGGTCTCCTTCATAAGACCAGCAATTTGATCGGAGGATCATTGTGAAATATTACCTTTAGATTTAATGCTAAGCAACCGTACAACTACCGATAACTCAGAATGATCTATACATCCCGGCCATATTGGTTTTTGGACTGAATGCAACAAGTCATAAAATCTTTGTTCATCCAAATTCGGTGTCTCCTCTTCATTAGACGAATCGTCAAGCACATACTCTGTTCCAAATGTATCGAATATCATGCGTCGATATGTGTTTTGTGGATCATTATCCATTAGTGCAAAGGCAGAATCATTTGCATACAAATCAGGTACCCCACCGACATGAGGATCACTCTCTCCATGAGATGTCCAATACCAGTAATTCGGTACAAATCCTTTTTTGTAAAGATGAAGCTTCACTTCATCGGTAGTTAGGTACTTTAGATTTTTGCACTTGCAACAAGGGCATCTGAATTTTCCTTCATTTTGAAAGTTAAGTTGCTGACATGCAAAGAGTACAAAATCTTCCACTCCCTTTAAAAATTCTTCGGTATATCCCTTTCGACCAGGTAAAAGTCTATTATACATCCAACTACGAAGTTGAAAGATATCCATATTCTGTACCATATCAAAACATGATGATACAGAAAAATCAAATGAGGGTGGACTAAGCATTGTTAAAGAAGATGGTTGCATCTAAAATCTGCATAAGTCCCTCTCCCTCTTTGAGATATAAATTAACATATGTAAAATAATACTATATAAGTGACTAGGTCTTAGAACCGGGGCAACAACATATTTACACATAATTCCGTAGAAACTTTCATATTATGAACTATCGACAATCGTTATTTATATTCTATAACAAGATAATGAAGTCAAATTAAAAGTGACAAAGGCAAAACAGGATTTATGAGAATTTAGAAAATAATACATGAAGAGCTATAGAAAGCAGAATGACATGACACACTATGACATGAGATATTAAAAAGCTATATATAAACCTCATCATCAAGATAATCATGAAAAAAAGAATTATTTTGTTCTTAAAAGAAGAAATGCAATCACTAACAAACCACAATACTAGCAATAAGAGTGAATAATTACAATTTAAGCCTCTGAAATGGCCATTCTTGTATATCTATCTTCAAAAATTCACTAGTAACTACTTGATGAGATTTACTTAGAACATACATACAAGTTATTGGGAGTCATTCTAGGTCTAATCAACTAGATTATTTCCATGTTTTGAACTTGTGACACCCAAGTCAAAATGGAGCAAGCCAAGTCAAAACGGAGCAAGCAACACACTGAAAAAAAGCATGCATTCATTGAAATGAGGAAAAGGTTTTTTCTAAAAAAAAAATTGGAAGACGGTGATACCCGGATCCGGCGGGGCTCGGAGTTGAGGAAGGGAGAGCCGGAGGCGGCGCCGGCGGTGCTCGGACCCGAGGAAGGGAGAGCCGGAGGCAGCCGCCGGCGGGGCTCGGACCCGAGGAAGGGAGAGCCGAAGGCGGCGGCCAAAGGGGCTCGGACCCGAGGAAGGGAGAGCCGGAGGCGGCAGCCGGTGGGGCTCGGATCCGAGGAAGGGAGAGTCGGAGGAGGTGGCCGGCAGGGCTCGGACCCGAGGAAGGGAGAGCCGGAGGCGGCGGCCAAAGGGGCTCGGAGCGGAGGAAGGGAGAGCCGGAGGTGGCGGCCGGTGGGGCTCTGACCTGAGGAAGGGAGAGCCGAAGGCGGCGGCCAGTAGGGCTCGGACCCGAGGAAGGGAGAGCCGGAGGCGACGGCCAAAGGGGCTCGGACCCGAGGAAGGGAGAGCCGGAGGCGGCGGCCAAAGGGGCTCGGACCCAAGGAAGGGAGAGCCGGAGGCGGCGGCCAAAGGGGCTCGGACCCAAGGAAGGGAGAGCCGGAGGCGGCGGCCAAAGGGGCTCGGACTTGAGGAAGGGAGAGCCAGAGGTGGCGACCGGTGGGACTCGGACCCGAGGAAGGGAGAGCCGGAGGCGACGGCCAAAGGGGCTCAGAGAGGAGGAAGGGAGAGCCGGAGGCGGTGGCCGGTGGGGCTCGGACCTGAGGAAGGGAGAGCTGGAGGCGGCGGCTATAGGAGAGCGAGAGAAAAAAAAATGGGGACGGCTAGGGTTAGGGAACGAGAGAAAAAAAACGGGGGTAGCTAGGGCATCCTATAATACCCTCAATTTCTAAAAAAAAAATTTAAAAAACAAAAAATATTAGCAACCGAAAAAATCGGTTGCAACTTATAAAATTATAAATTTTATTTTTAAAAAAATTAGCAACCGAAAAAATCGGTTGCAAATTTCAAAAATTATAAAAAAAACTTTAAAAAAATATTAGCAACCAAAAAAATCGGTTGCAAATTACAATAATTATAAAATTTATTTTTTAAAAAATTAGCGACCGAGAAAATCGATTGCAAATTTCAAAAATTATAATTTTTTTTTAAAAAAAAAATTAGCAGCCGTAAAAATAGGTTGAAAATTACAAAAATTATAAAATTTATTTTAAAAAAAATTAGCAACCAAAAAAATCCTTTGCAAATTTTAAAAATTATAAATTTTTTTTTAAAAAAAAAGTAGCAACCGAAAAAATTGGTTACAAATTTCAAAAATTATAAAAGTTTTTTTTTAAAAAAATAGCAACCAAAAAAATCAGTTGCAAATTACAAAAATTATATAATTAATTTTTTAAAAAATTAGCAACCAAAAAAATCGGTTGCAAATTTCAAAAATTATAAAAGTTTTTTTTAAAAAAAAATTAGCAACCGAAAAAATCGGTTGCAATTTTCAAAAATTATAAAAATTATTTTTACAAAAATTTAGCAACCGAAAAATTTGGTTGTAAATTTCAAAAATTATAAAAAAGATTTTAAAAAATATTAGCAACCGAAAAAATTGGTTGCAAATTACAAAAATTATAAAATTTATTTTTTAAAAAATTAGCAACCAAAAAAATTGATTGCAAAATCTTATTTAAATTTAATTTTTTTTTTTTTGAAATTTGCAACCAAATTTTTTGGTTGCTAAATTTTTAAATAATACTTTTTTAAAAAATTAAAAATAATTTCTGTTCCGGTTGCAAAATCGGTTGCAAAATGAAATTTTTGCAACTGAATTTGCAACCGATTTAAATCGGTTGCTAAATTATTCAGAAAAAAAAATCGGGTTGCAAAATCGGTTGCAAAATCGGTCACAAATATAACCAAAAAAATCGGTTGCAAAATCGGTTGCTAAAACTTGTTTTTCTTATAGTGAATGCAGCGGATGTGGTTTTAAGGGCTTTAAGAGTTTTGTTCAATCCTGAATTATGTTTTGGGCCTATAAAAAGGTAAAACGGCCCTAGAGTTCAAAGAGCCAAGTAATGGTTAAGAAAGCTTTGAAAAGGTTTTTTGAGAGCCTTTTTATAAGGGATCTAGGATTTTTTGTTGAGAGAACGTTATATGGGGTTGAGAATATAAGTTTTCATATTATATGTATTTTTTTCTTTTATAGTGAAGCTTTACATGCCAATTTAACTTATATTTGCGTCTTATTTCTTCCTCTTTCTTCTCGTAGTATTGACATCGTCAATAAAATTGTAATCTTAGATAGGGATCAATATTCCACATTCCAAGAGATTTTCCAACAAGTAGTATCATAGCATCAGGTTATTCATATTGCAGCGGTATTGATCTAGGTAGAAGAAAACGGAGAAAATAAGTACAATCACGATAGAAATCAGCCAGTATGATAGGAAGAGTAATTTCTTTCTTTGACAAGCGAGGATGAAAGACGTGCTCTTCTAACAAGGACTGATTGATGTTCTTATATGCAAAGAGAGACCGGCTACCATGAAAGATAAAAGTTAGAAGTAGCACTAAGTATAGGTGCTAAACACAATCTGCTTGTAACTAGTGGATGATATGATAATCCATATATTTAGTGAAACTTTCCTGATGGTAATGTGAATGAAGCTTGAGGAGATGTACATGGTAAAGTCGCTCACTAATACTCTCTTCCTTTGGAAGCAATTCTACCATCTATAAATGAACGAAGGACGGAGCATGTAGAAGCATTTTAGCAACTTCTAGAAGATTTTCACTGATTTTCTTGGTGTTGGTGAGAAGGTTGAGGAGAAGGCCAGGGCATCAGTCTTGCTTTCATCACTTTCTCCCTCTTTTGAGTCTTAGGTGACTGCTTTTCTCGTAAAAAAGAATACTATCAAGATAGAAAAAGGTTACTTTTGCACACCTCCAAAATAAATTCCATATGAGAAAACCGAGCTTCAAGTTCAAACAGCAACTCAGCCTTAGCAGTGACTAGAGATGGAAGAGATAAGGGATGAAATGGCAAAGGACTGCAAGGTGGGTGGTCCAAATCCAAGTCAAGAGATTTGAGCAAAATCAGAGGTTACCGGTGTAATGAGTTGGGGCATCCAGTCAATTATAGACTACTTACAGCTCAAAGATTGAACTAATGCTATTGTGGTAGTGGTCCATGGTAACAATACTGAAAAATATGATGAGGTACTTATGATGTCTGACGAGGTATCTATGTTTTCCTTTCAATAGATTTTAGATTCATCTTGTTCAAATTATGTTCATTGTATAAAGGAGATGTTTGACTCTCTAGATAATAATAAAGATATTGTTCATTTCCTTGATGGATTGAGCCATGTGATCAAAGGTATTAAGATAGATTGCAAGCACTTGATAAAGCAACGAGGAAATTGGGTAAAGTTCGATATGTACCTAGTTTCAGGAAAAATCTAATTTCATTGAGTTAATTGGATTCAAGTAACTACATATGAGGAGCTAATGATGGAATCTTAAAGGTTATACATGGCAGTAGAGTTTTTTAAAATAAAAAAGTGTGAAAGATACTATCTCTTGATAGGGAGGTCAACATGAGATGGAGTTCCAAGCACAAGTGGAAGCTCAGTACAAGATGGAGTTCCAAGTACGAGTATGAGTAGGAGTTCAGTGCGATATGGAGTTCCAGATATAACTAGATTGAGCATGAAACTAAAGACTCAAGAGGATGAAATGCGACATCGTAGAGTGAAGTTCCTATTATCGTAGGAGACTATCTCGAGCAAGTCTCAAGTCAGATAGATCACAGCATATGATAGAGATGGAATTTAGTGGCTTGGCTCAACTCCAATGTTTGCTCATCCATGAGCAGCCAAGTATTTATCCTAGGACATGAGGGCGAGATCATTCATGAGCTCTCAAAGTTATATGGAAGCTAAACATCAAGTTGATGTGAAGGTTGTTGGGTAACGCCTCTACCCCAACCCGTAAGAGGAAGCCCAACCCATGCATGTGCACAGGCATGGCCCACGACATGTGGTCCATTGTGTACAGGCCCGTGGTATTGTGCACAACGTGGTCCACGCGACCATGCATTTCTCGTGTCATTTAGCACAATGCACGGTGGACCACGTGGGTGAGTGCCAACACGAACATGGAATGTAGGGATAGGCCTGGTCCATGCACCAGCTCATGCAGCATGGCCCACAATGATTCATGCATGGTCTACGCATGGTTCACACTTGGTTTGGGCCAATTTCAGTGCTTCACACATTTTTAAATGTGGCAGACATGATTCTACTGACTTTAAAAGTCCTGTTCCGTCCTAAATTAAATTTTTTGCCTATAAAAAGGTGAGACGGTTCTGGAGTTCAGAGAGAGCTAGGTAGTGGCCAAGAGAGCTTTGAGAGGAATTTTTAGAAGCCTTTTTGTGAGGAATCTCGGACTTCTTATTAGGAGACATTGTGTAGGGTTGAGAATGTGAGTTCTCATATTGCAAATATCTTTTCTTTTATAATGAAGCTTCGTATACCTATTTAAATTGTATTTGTATCTTCTTTTTTCTTTTTTCCTCTCGTAGTATCGATATCATCAATGGAGTTATGATTTTATATGGGGATCCGTATTCTGCATTCCCGAGAGATTCCCTAACACTTTAGAGTGCACCATGTTCATGAATAAGAATATTAATTTGGCTCAAATGGGAATATTAATTTTATTTTTTTTCATTCAAATGGGAAAGGATGATTTTTTAAAAATCTTCCATGGCTAAATGGGAGATTGCATTTATCTGAACAAAAGATGATGACCGATATGAAATGCTTCACAAAATTTTCACTCCTTCCTCTTCTTAAAGCTTTTTGTTCGGGGCACCATAAAGATCCGAACTTAGATAATGTCAATCCAATGGCAGCACTGCTTATGAAGTATATTTGCCTTGAAACATTACCAAATGGGAGAGTCACTTTCTTTCAAATATGCAGGCGTACCCTAGTGTCTTCTAGCAGGATTCAGTCCATAATGGATCATGAACATTAATCTAAAAAGATTGTTCTTTTCTAGAGGGGGGGGGGGGGGGGGGGAGAATTTTAAACTGGTAATTCAAAATTTTGACAACTGATGATTGAGATCCTGGTCCCGTATCGGAGTTTAAGGATCTTTAAAGCCTTTTCATTTGTGAAATAGTTTGTCCAAGTCCCTTTTGACATTTGAGGTAGTTTTTTTAAAAAAACTTTAATATGTGCAAACCGGACTGGGCAAAGATATGGACCAAGCATCTTGCTGATCTAAAATTTATCTTTTATTTTTTAAAAAATTTATCATTTAAATATGTTTTTATCATTTTTAATTTTTTGAATGTTAGATTTTAAATTTTTAAAATTGGACATCTAACTACAGATTTTGATATACCAATAAAAATCCAAACAATCAGATTGGATGACTATTAAAAAATCCATTTAAGATCTAGTCTTATAAAAAACTAACCATGGTTATCTCCCTTTTATCTAGTGTTTTCTTTTCCTCTTCTAAAAATTCTCTCTGCTTCCTGATATTTCTCTTAATTATTATTATTTTTTTATGTTACTTTCTTAGATGCTGAAAAAAATTTATCAGTAAGTAAAGAGAACTGGCCATATCTTGAAACGATATTTTTGTTTTTTTTATGTAAAAAATGGAAGTGCGTTTTAGAACTACACATGCTTCCAACCTAGTCCATATTGATTTTATAATTTTTTTATAAATTATTTATTTTTATAATAAAAAAATTGTTAGTTTCTTGAATTATAACCAGAGGCAGAAGGTTGTAGCAATTGTCATGCAAGAGTAGACTCGGGCCGTATGCGTGCCTCACTTAGGGTATTAGAAGAGGAAAGGTTTCTTTCCTAGCCAGACATGACACGTAGTCTTTGCCAGTACACCACCGGTGTCGTCTCTTTTTTCTTTTTTTTTCTTTTTTTTTTCTTTCTTTTTTTTTTTTGGTAAGGGCCGGTGTCGTCTCTGGCTATCAGTTTGTAAAATAGAAATAGCATCAGAACTCATATGCCATGTCCCATGTACCTTAAGTTTGGATTTGAAACTTCCCATGCTGCAGGAGGGTCCACTAACCACAACTTCTTTGTATGCGATTGTTGCTTGTCATCACGTTATTTTACAGGCATATACGGTCGCAGCATCCCCGAAAGCAGTCATAGGCGACCGGGATTCAAAGGAACCATAACTACTTAACTAGTGATTGAATCATGCAACAACTCTAGACTCTATACTCAGAGCGATGCTGGCAGTCTCGGTACCAGATTACAGGTAAGATGTGCCCATGCACACTTGCGTCGAAACTGGGAGCTTAAAACCTATATCAATGATTTCAGCAAACTATCAACCAGATTAGAATAATGATACATGGTATACAGTGATATATTAATACCAAACCAATCATCGTAGGCGTGCAAATAACGTGACATAGTGATAGCCGACATCCAACCCGGTTCGGGAATCGCACCCTCATGGCTTGGGACCGTGTAACGTGCTGCCCCCCGCATCTCACCACCGCCCGGCCAAGGGCTATCTTCTCCTTCTTTTTTTTTTTTTTTTCTTTTCTTTTTTTCTTTTCTTTCTTTTTTTTATTTTTAAGATAAGGCCAGACCGTTCGTATTGCTGGGCCGGCTTGGGACCTTGCAACGTGCTGCCCACCCCCTTTTTTTTTTTTGTTTTTTTGTTTTTTTTTTTCTAAAGATAAGGGCAGACCGTCAGTATTGCTGGGCCCCACGTACACAGGAGTCGAGACGAAAGAAAGACTGACAGTCTGTAGCAGTCCCCGCTGCCCCATGTGCGTCCTTTCTCCCCTTCCCGCCACCATCCCGACCGGTTCACTCTAATCCCGCTTTTTATTGCCCTCGTCTACAGGGAAGAAATTATTGGTTGGACTCAGAAAGCAAAAGAAAACGCACTAATAGAAAAACTTAAAGTAAAAAAACGTTAGAAGGTTGCTCAGAACGTGGTTATTTAATAGCCATTTTCTTATAACATTAAGTTAGCGAAAAACATAAACCCGGTAACGGTGCTACTTTTCTCGGACGCTCCACTCTTTCGCTTCTTTTCAAGCCCTCAACAGAAATATGATACTGGTGATAGGACGTACGGCTCGGAAACGACACCGGGCGGGATAAAGAAGCCTTTTGAGCTCCCCGCCCGACGCCGACGGCAGCCCTCATTTAGATTAGCACCCGCGAGGCAGGAACCCCACCCTCGACCTGGCGCCATCGAAGACCACCCGGAAACCCTGCTGCTGGATGTTACCGATGATGGACACCCCGCTGTCGGTCCCGGCGAAGGCGAAGCAGAAGGTCCCCTTGGTGTCCACCGGGATCAGGTAGTTCTCCGCCGGCAGCGGCACCGACGCCCCGCCGCCGAGATGCATCACCACAGTCGGCACCTTCACCTCCGTCTTCCCGGCGAGGTTGTAGCACGTGTCGAACAGCGAGAACCCGCCCGGCGCCTCCCTCAGCTCCGCCGCCCCGGCCTTGAACGCGTCCCGCAGCGCCGCGTACGCCGGCCGCAGCAGCCGCGTCACCGACGTCCCCGAGTCCACGATCACCCCTCCCCTCCCTGTCGCCGGGTCCAGCCGAAGGTCCGCCGCCGAGACTCCGGCCACCCGGGAACCCCCCACGCTGATGCCCGTCAGCTCCACGTAGTAGAACGTATCCATTTTCGGGTTCCGCAACATCGGCGTGAACGCCGCCGCTCCCGGCAGGGGCACCTCCGAGTCACCGAACACCACCGACGAGGACTTCGCCGGCGAGGAGGCGGAGCCGGAGGAGGTCCGGTCCACCAGACAGTAGGAGAACCGGCGGCCAAAGCGCCTGCCGGCCTGGGACGGGAAGGAGAGGCTCCCCTGGCCGAGCCCCAGCAGCCCTGCGGCTGCCACGAAGAGCCCCTCGTTGTCGTGGCCACACCCCAGCGCGATCCGCGCCACCCGGACGCCGCCGCGGAAGGTGAGGGTCTCCGTCGAGAACTCGCCTGCGGTGATCGACCCATCACCGTAGGAGACGAGGTAGAGGCACGACCGGCGGCGGGTGTCGCACCCGGCGACGTCGAGACGGCGGCAGAGCGGCGCGTCGCAGGGGACGGCGGCGTAGGAGCGGGACCTGCGGGGATCGAAGATGGGGTCCGTCTGGGAGTAGCAACGCCTGCAGGGAGCGCACTGGAGCCACACCACGTCGCTGCCGGTGTCGAGCACCATGTTCAGGTACCTCGCCGGCGTGCCGATCCCGATTCGGGTGAAGTACTCCCCGCTGCCCTGGGCAAGCCCGGACACCACCGAAGCGCTGAAACCCCTCGGCCGATCCCAGGCAGCGCGGGTGGCGTTCCCCGCCGCCGTTGCCACCGCGAGGATCTCGTGGAGGTTGGCCACTCGGGCGGCATCCCGGCCGAGTCGGAGGCGGAGCAAGTGCTCCGGGGTGGCGTTGGCGGCAAGGAGGGAGTCCCTATGGGTGAGGCGGACGTGGAGAGAGGAGGAAAAGACGCCACCGGAGGCAGGGGAGAGGTCCGTCTCGTCGGCGAGGCTTTGAGAGTCCGCAGTCCAGGTGAGGAAGTCGTCGTCGGGGGGGAGGGCGGTGGGGCTCCGGAGAGGGGTGACGACTAGTGTTTGGTGCTGGAGGCGCTCCGAAGCGCCATGGGCAACGAGGAGAACAAGGAGAGAGACGAGGAAGGGGTAAGGTATGGTCACCGCCATTGCCATGGGAGCGGAGCACGGATTCCGGTGTGATAAAGAAGTGCAATGAGTGAGGGGGTATTTAAAAGCAAGATGGGGTGCGGCCCTGTAATTGCTGGGAGGTGGTTCTTCTCGGATTTGGGTTTGCGGAGGACCTCGAATAAATGTTTTTATGACGCGAAATGCCCCTGTATAATTTTCATTTACATCGAACCTTAATTTTGTGTGATTGGGAACTGATGTAGATGTACGGTTTCTGTCGAGCGAGGAGAAGGTGATGATGGAATCTGCCTTATATTATTTCTTCCGGTAAAGAACTCATAAAAAAGATGGTGATTGACCTAATAATGGCTTCTTGACTCTTTTAATTCGATGATTTTGATGATTTCTGAGACCAAGCTCGAAGCATTAATTGTAAGTTTATGTCTACCTACATTCTCAATCATTTAAGAAGGAGATATGAGGAAGAGTTGATTTGGTATTGACCGTAGTTTTATAGTTGTTCGCACAGTTTGGAAGCTAGGAAACATGCAATGCAAGCGCTTTCATAGGCTACTGTGAGTGAAGCCTCTTGGTATCAGGACATACAATGGTTCACCAATAAAGGATTTAGTGCAAATTAATTGTTCATATATCTCTTTCATGATTTCATATGGAAGAGGACATGGATTTTCTCAGTAATGTTGCCGTGCTTCCCCAAAAATCTCCCTATAAAAGAGGCGTCGATTTGGTTTTGGTGCAACATACCTAGGGTCTGGATGTTAATTTTGGAGTTGAAATGCCAAATATGGCTATCATTGTTTCTAAAGATCGCAATTTACTTCCATTTCCTGAAGATCGCGGTGGAGGTAAAGCTTTTTATTTCAGATTTTGTCTTTATAATAAAATATTATAAAAAATTTCTAAAATATTACAATAGCATTATATTTTTTTTTAAAAATATTTTATTATTTTTAAATTTTTCTTTTGCATAAATTTTTCTTGTTATCCTGCAATCCCTGCTTGTCTTTCCGTCGCCACAGGCCACCCTTTTCTTCTTTTCCTCCACCCACCTCCGTGTCACTCGGGCATGCTACCCCCTTTCCTCCTCTTCCGCTCACCTCCCCATTGCTTGGGGTCTGTCACTTGCCTTCTTGCCATCACACATCATCCCCTTCTTGCCACCACACATCCCATGGGTTATCATGCACACTTTTCAATTTTTTTGAAATACCTCGGCCTCCATAACTCAAACATCTACGTACCATCCCAAGGAAAAACGGGATTCGTGCATGTAAAAGTCTTCTTCTTCTACATATCATGTTTCGTCCACCATTTTCTGTCTCTCCCTTGCTTTCTCTTCGGCTCCTCTCCTACTCTTTTTCCAAATTCAGAAAGAAATCCAAGTTTTCTCTGTTTGCCTTTCTAGGAGACTGACTTATGCATTGGAGGGTTCACCACAAAGAACTGATCCCTGATGTATCGAACTTTCTGGTCTTCTCTGTCTTACAGGACCAACTTCCAGTGATAGAATCTTGTATGGCCCCCCAGCTACTCGTCAGCATCTACTCCCGCTCCAGCTACCACTCGAGCCGAGCCCGAGTCAGCACTATCTCCAGGAGATCTACAACACTACTCACCTCTTGCCACTGCACACCATCCCCCTCCTCCTCCAACCAACTCTTTGCCATCCATCTCCATGCCATCGCATGCCACTTCCTCCTCCTCTTCAATCCATCTTTCCATAGCTTGCCTCCCTTCTTACTACCCACATCACTTGCCTCCTAATTGTTGGATGCCACCATCTTCCTCCTCCCCCTCTATCCACCTTTTTGTTAACCAATGATGGCGATGGAGGTTGGAACGGTGGTGCTTCATCAAGATAAGAGATCGATAAAGAGAGACATCTCTAACAATATTCCTGAACTTTTAATTATTTTAGCATCAACCAATATTTTCATGTCTAAATTATACCTGTATTTGAATTATTTATCATACTGACTTGTTAAAACTAGTTGCAAGTAGATAAATCAATATTATCTATTACCGTCAAATCGTCTTTCACTAGACTCCAACGGTGGCCAAGGGTGCTCCAATCTTCTCCAGGCTGCTTCTTGTGGCACTCAGATGGAGGCCTACAAAAATAGTTTCTTGACTGGTGGTGACCAGCAAAGGACCCTCCTATGCTTAAGTCAGTAGATGGGAGAAATGAGTTACAGTAGTTGAAGATGAGAGTGGTGGTGGTGACTGAATGAGCAAGAGTAAGGATAGAAGTATTTTATCTCATCGGGATCCTGTCTTATCAATTTATAAAACTATACAGGATAAGCAAATACTATTTGGGAGGTGGCCTCCTCTAACATGTGTAACAAATTTTACTAAAATAGTGGGATCTTATCTCCTGGAATCCTTTCTATTGGCATCTTTCTATTAGGGTGGCAGGATTTATTAGGATCTTATCCACCATGATCTTGTTTACCATGATCTGGGTTGGAGTAGCTGTGATCAGTTGGCTTGTCACCTACTCCGGCATCATGGACCCTGAAAACTAAGGTAGTCTGCCTATTGCCAGTGAAGGGGTCTTGGTATGGCACCTAGGCACGTCCGACTAGGTTTACTTTAGTAGCAAGTCAGGCCCAAATAAGTACCTGATGGATGCATGTAGAGAAAACAATACTAGTCATACCCGATCAATTATAGCTTCTCAGTCTAAAACGGAGCATCTACTCGATCTAAAAAAGAAAAGCTATTCGATCTGGGAAGGAAAAGCTACTCGTCTAGGAAAGAACAACTACTCGATCTAGTGACCAACTTCGTCATCTCCTTCCTAGTTGGTAGCCTGATCATCCAGGGGTTGATGTCCCATTCGTCTCCTCAGTTGGCAGCATGGTTGGCAGTATAGTGGATCCTCAAGAATGAGTTAGGAGTTGCCTAAATAAATGCCCCTCATTCTTGAGTCCAAAATACTGCTAAGCAATTCCGAGCTTTGTCATTTCTGGGTGAAAGGAGTAGTCAGCTTTTCAGTCTTAGGGTTGAACAGATCTTCTCATGATCCGGACTTTTATTGGTCTCTTAGAAACCATCGCCCGCTATTTAGTCACCTTATGGGGGAGAGGAGGTTATTGGCATATTGCTAAAAAAGGCAATGCAATAACTGCCCAAGTGGCAAGTGACTCGCATGATCCTCCTTGATCGACTAGGTGGCACCATGTGTCCTAACAACTATGACCTTTAAATGTTTCGCACGGATCCGAACATAAGAGTTAATTGACTAGAGATGATTTCGAGATGGCATGGTGCTTTCTAGCTATAGATGGACCACGTGTCAAGATCTGGTAGCTTCGACCGAAGAATGGTCTGAATCCTAGCTATTTGGTTGGGTTTAAAAGGAGGTTCCCTGTTATTGTCGCAGGGATTACTTCTTTATCGAGTTGCAGAAAAAGAAGAAGATGCTTGAGAGACCCAAATTCGGACTCCCCAGGCTATCATTTCCAGCATGTTCGTCCATGTTCCTTGTCTTCTTGCTCCTTTGCCTCTCACTCTATTTTTCTATTTTTGTCTTTCTTTAGGGTCCTAGGGTTTTCCAGGCGAAGCCATTGGTGGTTTCAGCCTTCCTTTCTTTTTTTGATTCTTCAATCTATTCTTGAGCCGAGGTTTTTCTCGGCATTCTCCTTGAGTTTTCCTTCTTTGCTTGATTTTTCTCCTATGTCCTTGTTGTCAGGATGATGTCATTGAAAGCCAATAGCCATTCAATAAGTCACCGCGTCTCCGATTTTCAAGGTTCTTGAGAGTCTTCTTGGGTGGAAGTGACTTCTCTAGACCTCGAAGAGATCCGGACTTCCTCTTTCTGGATAATGCTTCGGGCTAGTCGGTCGATTGGCCCAAGAGCTCCAATCCCCTTGGGTCCGATGAGTGCTATTTTGACAATGACCAAGGAGAATGTCATGGCCATAGTTCCGGTGGAACTGACAATATTTGCTTTTATCATGGGAGATTGAAGGCTTTAGTGGATGAGGCCTTCGTCGGTACTACTCTTTTTCTATTTTCATTAAAATTTTAGCTTTGAGGGTGAGAAGAGAAGTATAGTTGCCGAATTTGTTGGCAAAGTTCTTAGACTTAGAACTTTGTCAGCGGGTCGATTCAGGCTTCACTCAGCTCCCCTCAGACTTTCTTCTTCTTTGGCTTCCTGTCAATCTCTTGCTGAGTGAGGGCTCCCTTATCTATATGGATGTACTTTTGGGAACCAATTAGCAAATCCAAATAAGACTTCGAATGAGTTTTATCCAATGAATAGATGAAACAGGATGTGCAGAGTCCTCTTTTCATGGCCAACATGGCCACGAACTCATCCAAGTTGTAGGCTTCCAGTGTAGCTACCTTAAATCGAGCTGTGTAGTCTTTCAAAGATTCTTCATCTTGCTAATAGACTGGAAAAAGATTGTCGGCTTCTCGTGACATCTTCCTACTAGCATCGAGGTGGACCATGAACTACCTCTCCACTGCTTGAAAGAGTCGATACTCCTCGGCTCGAGTTTTGAGTATCATGCTCGGGCCGCCTTACGAAGAGTGGCTAGAAAGGTGAGGCAAAGTAAGATATTAGTGGTGCCTTGGATCATTATGAGAACCTTGTAGCTCCGCAAGTAGTCCAGTAAATCGATGGTGCTATCGTAGAGATCTAACTACAGCATTTTGAACTAACTAGAAATCAATTCCTCCATAATTTAATGGGAGAGAGGAGGATAGGTGTCAAAACCTGTTAGTTCTACTATGGTCTGTAGGCACAGGAACCGCATCTGAGCTCTGTGGTTTTCTGGGGGATCCTGGATTGAGGATGATGATGCTATCAGGGATCTCATTATCCAGTTCTTTAGATCCAGATGGTCTGTGTCCTTCCAGGGCCCTACCCATTCTAATTTTCCTACTCTGGCTGTGGTGACTGATCGGGAGAATCAGGATCTCATCACACATGTTTCTGAACATGATGTTCGGTATGCCCTCTGGTCCCTAAGTACTAACAAAGCTCCTGGGCCGGACAGTTTCCCTCCCTTATTCTTTTGGTGCTTCTAGTGTATTGTTCGGGAGGAGGTTGTGGATGCTATGCAAGAATTTTTGTCCGGGACAAGATGCCGGATTCTTGGAAGCAGACCTTTATTACTCTTATACCCGAGCATCAGGATGTATCTGAACCCGAATATTATAAGCCTATCAGTCTGTGCAATACTCTACAAAATCTATGCCAAAATTATTATTCATAGGATGAAGCCTGTCCTCCCTCGCTGTATCTGCCTGGAGCAGGGGGCCTTTATGGGTGGCCGGTCCATTTCTGATAATGTCCTCACTGCTCAGGAGTTTATGTTTGATCTCTGGAGGGCTTATGCCCATCAATATTTTATGGCTATTAAACTTGACATGGAGCGAGCCTATGACCGGATGCACTGGTCTTTCTTGGAGATGGCTCTTTCTGATTTTGGCTTCCATCCTCGTTGTATTACCTGGATATTGGCTTGTATTGTCCACCCACTAGTTGCTATTCTCATCAATGGCTCTCCCTCAGAATTCTTTTCTTCGAACATCGGTCTGTGCTAAAGTTGCCCTCTTTCCCCATACCTGTTCATTATTTGTGCTGACACTCTTTTGCGAGCTCTCCGAGCTGTGGTACAGGACCCGAATCTTCTTCCTTACATTCCTGCCCCTGGCGCCCATCCGATCTCACACCTCCTATTTGTAAATAACTGTTTACTCTTGGAGGCGCTACTACCCGTTATGCTCATGGTTTCAAATAAATTATGGAGGATTATTGCCTCTCTTCGGGCTAGTATATCAATCTTTTTAAATCCTAGATCTATTTCAACCCAAAGACTCCTTCCACTATTCATCGTACTATCTCAGAGACTCTTGGAGTGCCTGAGCATTACGATACTTTACACTACTTGGGTGTGCTGATAACCGGGAGAAAACTTCTTAAGGCCGACTGTGGGAGGTTGGTTATGGCTGTCTGTGATAGGGTGGAGGGATGGCAGGAGAGAACTCTCTCCTCGATGGGCAGGATTACTTTGATCATGTTTGTCCTCACTTCCATTCCGGTCTACTTATTATCCAATGCCATCATTTTCAAGTCAGTGATCCTGAAGGTGGAGCAATTTATTCATGCATTCCTATGGAACGATTCTTCGACTGCTCGCCATATTCATCTGTTGGGTTGGCATGAGGTATGCCAATCGAGGAGTATTGGGGGTCTCAGTATTTAGTCTTTAGTTACAAGACGGGAGACACTTTTGACCAATCATGCTGCTAGATACCTTCTGTGTCCTAATAGCATGTGGGTGAGGATGATGTATGCTAAGTATGGCCCTCTTACCTCTGGGGGGTATGCTGGTAGTAGGAAGACATGTTCTACTTTATGGAGGGAGATATCTAGTAGAGCTGATGTTGTTATTCCTCGAACCTGGTGGATTGTGGGTGATGGTAGGTCTATTGATTTTATGAGTGACCTTTGGATCTCGGACCTTTCCTTATCCCATTGATCGACCTTCATCTCCATGGAAGCTTCGCAGTCTCTATCTATTCCTCAGTTATTTTCCTCGGATGGTTTTCACTAGGATAGGAAAACTGTCAGTCAGATTTTTGGTTCTATTATGGGTGAGAGGGTTCAGGCCATTGCCTTACCGCTTCATGCCACTGTTGATGTTAGAGTGTGGAGGTCTTCCTCCCTCCCTAGGGCTGTGATAGCAGATCTTTATCCCTTGGTCCACCTCGAGCCACATAAGAGCCTTAATATTGGTTGGATTTGGAAACTGGGGATTCATCCAAGAGTCAGTTTGTTCTTATGGAGGGTCACGTGGAGACGTCTTTCCACTAGAGCCTTCCTCATTTCGAGAGGTATTCAGGTTTTCTCTGTTTGTCCTGTGTGTGGTGGTAATATTGAGACCCTGGAGCATGTGTTATTCCTCTATCCTAGGGCTACTCTTATCTGGAGACTGACCGGTCTGGATAACCTCCTTACTCTTCTGTAGATTATGTGCTTTCCTTTCTAGACTGGCTCCGGTTGACTACTGATCACCATTCTTGTATTCTCCCTGTCTATAAGGCCCAAGTCCGAATCCAACTGTAATTAGAAACTCTTAGCGATTAGGTCATCAAATAATCTAATCAGGTAAATTCTAATTAAACAAAATTCAATTAGACTTGACCTAAACCTCTTCACTCAATCAAATTGGATCAATTAGCAATCTAATTATTAATTAATCCTCCTATAATTAATCAATAATTTATTAATTATTAATTTATAATATTTATACAGGGTTAATTGTTCATCATATTTATAATTTTGTCACTGAATGATTTTTAATCGTTAGTCGGCCATCATGATTGATCAGAAACTTGTATTGTGTGTGACCCCATAGGTTCGAACACTAAGCTAGTAGTCGAGGAACTAATTCCTAAACTAATCGATGCAACCATCTATCAATGGTGCCCGACATCTAGATAAGTTGAATGTTTGCGAACCAACATTCAAAAACCCAAGCATATGATTTTTATATAATTCATCCCTTTGACCCTAATGCTCATAATGATTTTAGAGTCAACTGCCAACTTTGAATAATACATTCAAATATATTCCAACTTGTTAGATCCTGTAACTCTTTACAAGGATTGCCTTGGTCAAGGTCTTGCTAAATTAAAACATAGTAGAGCATTGTCTCAGCATTGTCTCTAATATCTTAGAGTGGTCAATTCTATCTTGACTCACCATTGATTTAACAAGTACTTATATCCAGTAACCTTCCATCACTGGATTAGAAATCCAGGTAGTTTGATACCTATATACAATCAGTTGCTTCCAAATCACTGGGATAATCTCAGGTCGTAGGAATACTTATATCTATATGCTTTTGTAAGATACTCTTGACAGCAGAATACTCAATAGAGTTGGTTACGTTTGGTACAATATATACCTATACTCACCTGCATGCCATACCAGTATCTCTATACTCCTTGATTATGAGAACAACCAATCTATATGGCATACAATAATCTATGCTCAATAAACATTATCATCCTAGGTAACAACATATTATTTGATTGTAAACATATTTATGAACTACTCGATAAATCATTCTTTATCGAATTAAAGTAGTTTTAAGAACTTTATCTCAAAAGAGTTTAAAGAAAAATGAAAAAAGAGATGAACTGTCAAAAATAATTTTTATTTCAATAATGTTTCATGTACAAATTATAAAAAACTCAATCATCTACAATCCAAATGATTGACTATAGGACATATTTTCTAATAGATTGATGGCTAGGATAAGTGGTAATAGTGAAAATAGTTGGGATTCCTAGCTGCTGTTGTGTAGCCATAGGCAACTACTGCTACTGCAGTTCCTGCACCACTGTGACCAATATTAGGACCTGTTATGTCAAGGTAGCGAGCAGGTCCTACTAGGTCATCGGTGGTAGAGATGGTGGAGCAAAAGGCTCCACTTCCTGACTATGCCATTCGTCACAGTGCAAGGGATTTCTAGTGCGGTTTGTGAAAATGGCTTGTGCTCGCATCATTACCACCATCGTGCTCCAAACTCTAAAAACACTCGAAGCTTATTTGTTACTCCCTCTCCTGGCATGCCAATCTATTACTATCATATATTACCCTCCACTAGACTCTTGCAGTGGTCGAGGGTGCTCCGATCTTTTCCAGGTGAAGCTGGCACTGCTCTTAGCAGCTCTTAGATAGAGACTTACAAAAACAATCCCTTGATTGGTAGTGAGCGGCGAGAGAACCTCTGATACTCAAGTTAGTAGATGGAAGAAATGAACTACAGTAGCCAAAACTGAAAGTGGTGGTGGTGACTGAATGAGCCAGAGTAAGGATAGAAATATCTTACCTTGATGGGGATTCCCTTTTACTAATTTATAGGGCTATGCAGAATAATCAAATAGTTTTTGGAAGGTAGCCTTCTCTAACATGTATAACAAATTTTGCTAAAATGGTGGGATCTTGTCTCCTGTAATTCTTTCTGTTGGCATCTTTATATTAAGATGACTAGATTCGTTGGAATTATGTTTGCCATGACCTTGTCCATCATAATCTGTGCTAGAGCGGCTATGATTAGTTAGCTTGTCACCTACTCAAACATTGTGGATCCCGAGTACCAAGGCGGTCCACATGTTGTCGATGGAGAGGTCTTGGTACTGCACCCAGGCATGTCCGACTAGGTTTATTTTAATAGCTAGTCATGCTCGAATAAGTATACAGTGGATGCATGTAGGGAAAGCAATACTAGACTCGATTGGTTATAGCTTTTCGATCTAGGAAGGAACAGCTACTCGGTTTGGAAAGGAATAACTACTTGATCTAGAAAGGAAAAGCTATTTAATCTGGGAAGGAAAAGCTATTTGGTTTAGAAAGGAACAACTACTTGATCTAATAACCGACTTTATCATCTCTTTCTTAATTGCTAGCCTTATCGTCTTAGGGTCAATATCCTGGTTGTCTCCTCAGTTGATGGCATGGTTGGTAGTCTGATGGATTCTTGAGGTCGAGTCAGCAGTTGTCCAAACACTATCAATTTTAAGATAGATGGTTAGAAAAATAATAGTAATAATAAATTTTAAAAATAAATTAAAATAGTATAACTTTTTTTTTTTGATTTTTAGTATTACTGGTGAAGCATGAATACTTGAGGTTCGCAAATACAAAGGCTCACCAATTTGGCCTCAAAATCACTGAGAGGTTATGAAACTTTATGAGAGGTGGTATGTTGTCTCCCATGGTTAAGACTTGACTGTTTTAAAGTTCATACCTGGAACTTTCTAATTTGTGTGAAAGAAAGAAGCAGTCTTTGTATCCTATATTTAAGACATAATTATTCTAAAAATGATAGACCTCAAATAGTCTCCTTTCATCTCGCAATTTCATGAGAGCTACTTGCTATAGCTAGCATGCTATTTGGACATCACTCAAACCATTACAATGCAAGAAGATATCGAGAATCGCAATTTACACTTTTCCAAAAAAATTATTTGGTTTATGAATCTACGCATCTCCTAAGAATTTATTCGGTGCACGACAAAATTTTATTTTATTAAAATATTTTGTTTAAAAAATTAATATATTAATATATAAGTTTTTTCTATGTTTATTGATTATATAAAATAAAAAAATTATTAAAAAATTTATATTTTATTGAATATATGCTCTTTTAAAAAATTATATAAAATACCTATATCTTTAACAAAGTTCTATAAAAATATATATAAAACATCACATGCATATTTTATAATAATTATTTATAAATATTTTTAATCTAAAAATATTTTTTAATTTAAGATATTTTAAAATAAGTATTAATTTTTTTTAGTGGATCAAGCTTTTAAAATTCTAATAATTTATAATAGTTAGACAACTTCTTTATTTTATGATAATTTTAAATATTTTTTATAGTAAAATTATCATAACTTTTTACTATTATAGTAAATTTTAATGATATATTTTAATGATAGTTTAAGAGTATTTTTGATAAAAAAATTATTATAATTCTTCGCACGTAGAAAAATGGTTTTTCTAAATCATATATGAATTTTTCTGTCATAAAATATAAAAAATTGTATTTATAAAAAAACTACTTTTTCATTTCTCTTTTTAAAACCTTCAACTAATCATATAGTATTTTATTTTTTTGGTTGATTCTTTTTTTTAAAAAAAATAGTCCTAAAATCACTAACTGGTTGGGAAGGAAGAAGATGTCAAAAGGAAGGGGAGATAAACGTAAAAATATGGCTTCAGGTGGTGCAGGCTTGGAGGCAGGAGAGTGCCCTTGCCATGTCTCATGTCATGCTCTCGCCATCGAGTTTATACACAAAAGGAAAAAAAAATAAAATAAAAAAATCTTGGAGTGGATGTCTCATGTTTGTCTATTGTCGTGATACAGGCCAACCTTATATCATTATAAAATTAGACATATTATTGTTAAGATATTAGTCCTGTTGGTAGAGATTTAGCCTCGCTTCCAATCGGTTATGGATTCAAAGCATGATCTTGCAGATGATTCGATTAAATCCAATAATTTTTTTGACCGGTTGGTAGTGATAATTTTGATGGCTTTGAAACAATGGTGCCAAAAAAATGGGAGCAAAACAAAAAAAAAAAATAAAATAAAAAAGAAGAAAAATAATTTATGGAACGTGAATTTATGTTTATAAAAGAAAGCAAATGAGGCGAGAGGCAACTTGGTGCAGATCAAGCCAGACTTCGACAGCAACATTGAAGTTTCCACCGGTACAGCCCAAGCCAAAAAAAAATAGAGAGAGAATTCGGTGATTTATTTGCCGATTACAATAATAGCAACCGCCAACGTGCAAGGATGCAGCTAGAATCCTCTTTCCTTTTTCTTCACTGGCACTCGCTCACAAAATCCACCAATAGAAATAGATATATATATATATAGGTTGAATCGGATGAATCACATCACTTTGATGTAGATACATCCAAAAGAATCGGCAAATAAAATATCCTATACAGCTAAAATAGTAGCCCGGTTGATAGAGACTTTGTCTCACTACTAACCGGTTGTGGATTCGAGGCATAATTTCAATGATGATTCGATTAAATTCAAGAATTTTTCTGGGACTTCTAGCCATCAGATTGACCTAAAGATAACATCACCCTACCTGACCTAAAGATAACATTACCTGGCAGTGTGGGAGCTTGCGGGATAGTTACACCAAGATTTATCCTTCCTATTCTTTTTGCTTATCAAAAAATAAAATAAAATAAAATATCTTATAATTGAGACAAAGGGACAATGTGAGTCTTGCACAAGGCAGTAAGTTTTTTTAAGGAAAAATACAAGGTATATACGGAAGAAAAAGGATGGTCCAATCCAAGAGAATCTCGAGCCATCCATATAATTTACAAATATTGAGCTCTATGAATTTCAGAACTTGATGATGCAAAGAAAAGAAAATGTCACCGACTGCTTGGAAGAGTTATATATTAGGCTGTGGAGCCTGGAAAGGGGGGAATTTGAGTATCCGCAAAGGGTGCTAAAGTTTTGGCCCATAACAAGGAGGCGAAAGGGGTGGATGATATCTTAAGCTGGGCCAAGGACAAGTAGCTTAGAAATTATTGTTCGACCAATGAGAAGTTCTGCTCTCCGAGGGACCCTGGTTGGGACTTCTACCGAAGAGAATGTTATGCATGCATCCATGAAGAGAATGAATGTTATGCATGCACATGAATTCTTTCTTTCTTTCCTTCTTCTTTTTTTTTTTTTTAATAAAATAATATATTTAATTGAAAAAATAAGTGTGAATATAATCCAGAAAGACAGAGAGAAGGAGATTCCTAAGTTATACATGAGTTACATGCCAATTCGACCACAGAACAGGACCAGTATGATAAGAAATATAGAAGGAGCCCAGTCAGCCACTAAGTTAGTCTTCCGAAAAATATGACGGACCGCAACAAACACGCAGCCCTGCAATAGAAATCCAATATCCTGAACAACGGGATGAGTTGACGGCAATCTCAAGGACTACCGTATTCAGGTAATAACTGTGTGAGGCCCACCCTGTTTTTCACGTTGTGGGCTGAAGTCGGCAGCCCTTGCCGACTTCACCCGAAACCCAGAAAAAAAAAAAAAAAACAACGGAGAGGTCGAAACAGAGGATTTCCTTCTCCCATTTGTTCAACCGAAACCTTGCCGGAAATCGTGGAAGGAAAGCCGTGGGAGAGACGTAATCCATCGATGAAGCGACGTGGAGGAGCAGGACTTCCCATTGATCAGTTTCCTTCCCTTACGGCAAGGAAATCCTCCGTTTTCCCTATAAATTTTTCCCCTCTCACCGTCTTCGATCGAGCCCCTGCTAAAACCCTCGCCGGAGATTTGGTTTCCGTAGCTCGGATGGCCACTGCTACTGCGGTCCGCACTGTTGTTTTCTCCCCCGTCACCACCTCCAACTCCCCCCTCGTGCTCTTCCTCTGCGAGCGCCTCCGCTGTTTTCCCCCCTTCGCTGGCATCCTCCGTCTACGGCCAACACCGCCTGGCCTCTCTAGTGCGGCGGCCTGGACTGGGGCGGCACGGCTCAACTCAGTCCGGTGTATGGCCCGTCAACCGGTGACTCTGCATACTTGCTGATGAACTCTGGGTCAGGCGGCAGGTTCATCGACAAGCCCCCGATGGAGATGGCACCGTTATTCCTTGATGCGACTACGAATCCTGGCTTATCATCATGGACTAGCCCGGAGGGGAGGGAGCTACCACACCAGGTGATCGACTGCTAGATCCAAACCCTGGCCAACATCCTCGGTAGTAACGAGGAAGATAAGAAGAGGAAGAAATAAAGAAAAAAAAAATGGGAGGGGGGCTCTGCTCCGTGAGGAGAAAAGAAAAGAAAGAAAAAAAAAGAAAAAAAAAGGAAAAAGGAAAAAATATATATATGAAGAGAGAAACCTACCTGAGAGTCCGTCGCCAGGATGGTTCCCGGTGGTTGGAGCTACCGTCGGTGGCTCACTCACGAGGTCCCCCGCCATCGTAGATGAGGAAGAGGAGAGAGAGAGAAAGAGGAGAGAGAGAAGAGGAGAGGGAGGAAAGGATTGTCATTTTCCTTGGAAGATCAGATCTAGGTACTTGTTGATGGATCTTTTTCGGTAAGTTATCTTGATCTCTAATATTATATGCCAAATATGTTATATATTTATGAATTATTAAATACATGTAATATATTTTTATTTGTATTGGATTGCATTGTGTGCATGCATTGTGTTGGTATGGGTGCATTGTGTTGGTGGGGATGCATTGTGTCGGTGTGGGTGCTCTCTAGTCCGACTATGATCATACGAGGACCTAGTATCCTTGTGGGCCTCCAGCGGGGCGATCGTTGGCATATGACCGATGAGCGGTATGTGAGTCAAGAGCTAGTTGCCTTATTTTAGTCATGCGTGGCAGGCACATGCAAAGGATGCATGTTTCTCGTATGATACTCAGAGCTAGTTTTCCTTGTGGGCCTCCAGTGGGGTGATCACTGGTGCATGACCGGTTTCGATATGTGAGTTAGGATCTCTTATGGGGCGAGCCACGGGTCGATCGTGGCCATAGTCAAAAGGACTATGAGGGTAAAGTAAATGGTTGGCCATCCATAGTCGTGTCGGTGTCGGTTGTGATTAAGTATGCATATTTGCATCATGTTGCTGGATATATATTATTATATTGATGGACATCTGGTTGTAGGGTGTGTTTGTGCTTGCTATTTATTAATGGCATATTTGTGTATGTATACTGGAGGTGTTGATAACTTACTGAGCCTGTATAGCTCATCCCTATTTTTTTATGTTTTTGTTACAAATACCGAAGATCAATTGGGCTTTGGGACCGGTCAGTGAGGAGCTAGGGTTTAGGTGTTGATCTCTGAGTTTATAGTTAAATTTTATGAAAAAAAAATTCTTAGAGTCAATAAATAATTAGTGAAATTTGTTCCTTACCACTATTTGGATATTGAATTGAAGAATAGGCCTTGCATGATCTCTAGGATAAAACCTAGGGCTTATGCGGCTGGTCGCATAGCCGATCCAGGTTTTGGATCGGGACATGACAGAGTGGTATCGGAGCAAAGGTTTAAGATCAAGATGACTTAGTTAGTGAGAGTGGGGTAGAAGTAGGATTTTGACTTATTTAAGTTCCTTTGATAGGTGTATATTATAGTTTCAAGGGTTTTGTTAAGTGTAGAAGGCTTGCACAAATAAAATGATTAAATTCTCTTAGCTTAACTTTTGGAAGGATATTATCGAGACTAGATAATGGATATATGGAGGTGTATTTTGAGTTATGGATTTGATTTAATTTGGAAGTCTAATTTTGATGTAATTACATACTATGATATAGGTGATTAAGAATTAGTATGATGACTATTAAAGATATGATTAAGTGATATTAAAATTTAGATTGTGATCACTATGGATTGTGATATTTGAACTTAATGTTATGACCAATTGGAATGGATTCAAAGTTGGATTTCTAATTCCTAGGTATTGTGCATAAGATCTGGAATATGATTTTTGTAGAGATTGATCTTGGATAAGATTGAATGGTTGATACTATTTGATCATGATAAGTAAGCATGTTATAGATATTGAATTGTTAGATAAGATGTATATTTATCTCTGATAAATAGATTAGATCGAGCTTCAGAAGTGTAGACCTGAAAGTATAGTGTGTTATATTATGCTGAATATGTATATTCATTTCTTAATTAAATAATATTGGGATCCTAAATTTGATATGGATGAAGATTATGATAGCTTGCAAGATTTGTTAATTTCTGGATTATAAATTTGGGGACTGTTGCAACATGTTTATGATGCAGGAGTTTAATGATATTAAGAGAGAGAATCTTTTGATTATATAATGGAAATGTGTTTGGGATAATGTATAGATTTGCAATTTGCTATTGGCAGATTTAATGATATTATGTGGACATGGCATGCATATTTTAATAGAATCTTTGATGGTTTATATTAGCAGTTTTGGATTGGATTATTTGATGCTATATGTATATGTTAGAGATTATTAGATATGTTAAACTCCAAGTCAAGTTTAAAATTTATGAGAAAATTTAGATTATCTTGCTACTAATGTTTCATTTAGTAAAGAAATGGGTATTGAAATACTTATATGGGTTTAGTCTATGTGAAGATTAAGATTACCTTGTTATTAATGTTACTTTGAACGAAGAAATGGTATCAGAAAATATTAGAGAATTTAATAATTTATATCAGAGTGCGCAGCAGAAGTGTGGTGGACTAAAGATATTAGGAGTTATTTAAAGTGTATTGTAATGGAAGAATGGAGATTATTATTTTGAATTTGGACAGAATGGTATATATGAGTTTTTGATCATGTATATTTGAGTTTCGGAATATCTAAATTTGTTTTTAAATTTCGAGGACGAGATTTTTGTTAGGAGGGGAGAATGTGAGGCCCACCCTGTTTTGCACGTCGTGGGCTGAAGTCGGCAGTCCTTGCCGACTTCACCCGAAACCCAGAAAAAAAACGGAGAGGTCGAAACAGAGGATTTCCTTCTCCCATTTGTTCAATCGAAACCTTCACCGGAAATCGTGGGAGGAAAGCTGTGGGAGAGTTGTAATCCATCGATGAAGCGACGTGGAGGAGCAGGACTTCCCATCGATCAGTTTCCTTCCCTTACGGCAAGGAAATCTTCCGTTTTCCCTATAAATTTTTCCCCTCTCACCGTCTTCGATCGAGCCCCTGCTAAAACCCTCGCCGGAGATTTGGTTTCCGTAGCTCGGATGGTCACTGCTGCTGCGGTCCACACTGTTGTTTTCTCCCCCGTCATCGCCTCCTACTCCCCCCTCGTGCTCTTCCTCTGCGAGCACCTCCGTTGTTTTCCCCCTTCGCTGGCATCCTCCATCTGCGGCCAACGCCGCCTGGCCTCTCCAATGCGGCGGCCTGGACTGGTGCGGCATGGCTCAACTCGGTTTGGTGTATGGCCCGTCGAGCCGGTGACTCTGCGTACTTGCCGTTGAACTCTGGATCGGGCGACAGGTTCATTGACAAGCCCCCGATGGAGATAACACCATTGTTCCTTGATGCGACTACGAATCCTGGCTTATCATCATGGACCAGCCCGGAGGGGAGGGAGCCACCACAACAGGTGATCGACTGCTAGATCCAAACCCTGGCCAACATCCTCGGTAGTAACGAGGAAGATAAGAAGAGGAAGAAAGAAAGAAAGAAAAAACGGGAGGGGGGCTTTGCTCCGTGAGGAGAAAAGAAAAGAAGGAAAAAAAAAGAAAGAAAAAAAAAAGGAAAAAGGAAAAAAAATATATGAAGAGAGAAACCTACCTGAGAGTTCGTCGCCGGAGTGGTTCCTGGTGGTTGGAGCTGCCATCGGTGGCTCACTCGCGAGGTCCCCCACCATCGTGGATGAGGAAGAGGAGAGAGAGAAGAGGAGAGGGAGGAAAGGATTGTCGTTGTCCTTGGAAGATCAGATCTAGGTACTTGTTGGTGGATCTTTTTCGGTAAGTTATCTTGACCTCTAATATTATATACCAAATATGTTATGTATTTATGAATTATTAAATGCATGTAATATATTTTTATTTGTATTGGATTGCATTGTGTGCATGCATTGTGTTGGTATGGGTGCATTGTATTGGTGGGGGTGCATTATATTGGTGGGGGTGCATTATATCGGTGGAGGTGCTCTCTAGTCCGATTATGATTATACGAGGACCTAGTATCCTTGTGGGCCTCCAGCGCGGCGATCGCTGGCATATGACCGATGAGCGGTATGTGAGTCAGGAGCTAGTTGCCTTATTTTAGCCATGCGTAGCAGGCACATGCAGAGGATGCATGTTTCTCGTATGATAATCAGAGCTAGTTTTCCTTGTGAGCCTCCAGTGGGGCGATCACTGGTGCATGACCGGTTTCGGTATGTGAATTAGGATCTAGTCTCTTGTGGGGCGAGCCATGGGCCGATCGTGGCCATAGTCAAAAGGACTATGAGGGTAAAGTAAATGGTTAGCTATCCATAGTCGTGTCGGTGTCGGTTATGATTAAGTATGCATATTTGCATCATGTTGCTAGATATATATTATTATATTAATGGATATCTTGTTGTAGGGTGTGTTTGTGCTTGCTATTTATTAATGGCATATTTGTGTATGTATACTGGAGGTGTGATAACTTACTAAGCCTGTATAGCTCATCCCTATTTTTCTATGTTTTTGTTACATATACCGAAGATCAATTGGGCTTTGGGACCTGTCAGTGAGGAACTAGGATTTAGATGTTGATCTCTGAGTTTATAGTTAAATTTTATGAAAAAAAAATCTTAAAATCAATTAATAATTAGTGAAATTTGTTTCTTACCACTATTTGGATATTGAATTGAAGATTAAGTCTTAAATAATCTTTAGGATAAAATCTAGAATTCATGCAATTGATCGTATAGCTGATCCAGATTTTAGATCGAAACGTGATAAATTATCATAAAATTATTTTTTGATGATGAAATAATCGAAATACAGAATCTGACGGGCACAGGGATTCATTCTTTCCGAAGCAAAATTGACCAGGTACGTGAGGTTGAATTTGGTCAACCATTTGTTTATCCATGAATTGATTGATTGCCTCTTTGTTCCCCCCTTTGGAGATTTTTATGCGATGCAAATATTTGTGAGTTGGTGTTTTTGAACGAAAAATTCAAAACTTTCTCTATCAAATTTTCTTCATCAATTTTTTTTTATTAAATAATTAAAATATTATCTTTTTAGTTCCTTATTAAATAAAAAAAGAATCTAAACAATAGTTTATATTAAAAACTGTTTCTTGAGTTTTGTTTTATTTTAGCCCTTTCTTTATATGTGCGCGTTGGCCTAGCCTAACTTACACGTGTGTAATCATGATTATAGCATGGTGTAATTTCTTATTTTCTTTGCCCGGCCTAGTCTATTTCATACGTGTGCAATCATGATTGTGACATGATGTAATTTCTTATTTTCTTTGCCCTTGTTCTATTTAATTAAATATAAATTATTGCTTAACAAGTTAATAAGTGGATTGATTGTTTTTTTATTTGTTTAGCCATTGTCCTATTTAATTAAATAATAGTCATTGATGAACGAGTTAATTAGCTGGATTAAAATTGTTGTCCGTTGAGAGCTTATTACCAAATTAATTAATAAATAAGTTTTTGCCCATTAAGACTAACTCACACGTGTGCAATCGTGGTTGCGGTACGGTATGATTTTTTATTTTCTTCGCCATTGTTCTATTTAATTCAATATGAACTATTGCTTAACAAGTTAATAAGGGGATTGATTATTTTCTTATTTGTTTAGCCATTGTCCTATTTAATTAAATAATAGTCATTGGTTAACGAGTTAATTAGCTGGATTAAAACTGTTGTCCGTTGAGAGCTTGATTACCGAATTAATTAAAAAATAAATTTTTGCCCACTAAGATTTAATCATCAATTTATAACCTGATTAATTTTTTATTTTAATGATTTAATCATTAAACGGTTAGCTCTTGGGTTTACAAGTTTTGTATATTGATTTAATAATTTATTACTATTAATTTTTTTGAATTATAATTAACTTTTTTTATGGGAAACGGTTTTACAAAACACGTATTCCCAAGACTTTGCGCACCTAAATGGAGTTGGAGATATCTTTCTTGGGAGTATCAGCTTGCAAGGCCGGCCCAGCTCTTTGGGCCGGACATATCCTCTCTTATTTGGCCCTTTGGTATTGGAGATGTACCGGGTTACGAACTCATCCGCTCCGATTCTTTTACATTTGATTCTTATTATATTGGAAATGATGGTTTTAGGTGTCTATATTACAATACCACCTAGAAGGTGGTCATTCTAGAATAAAAGTAAAAATCTTTTTTATGACTTGGTTTAAGAATCCGTTTAAGTGGAATATATCATATTAAGGTAAATCTCACAATTCCTTAGAGTCTGTTGACGTCGAACCCTCATGGACAAGATGGAATGGCAAGATCATCGGTGCGCCTCTCGTGATCCCTGCAAAACAGGTCTCTGACCGAAATTTCTCTAATGGGGGACATTCCGATGCTTAAGTCATTGAGGATTTTAGCAACATAATAGAGAGTTCTCAAGGAGAAGAGAGTGAAAGTAGCTCAAAAGTGAACAGCCTTCGCTTCGCTTGTCTCAGCTTAGCTTTTCTGGCTTTACTTAACTTTACTTATCGTGAGTGTCCTCTCTTACTAGTATTTATAATGATGGCCATGTCTAACTACAGTCAACTCCAATTGCCCTTGGTTAAGCGGGGTTAGTTAACTTAACCCCCCCTAACCGAAAGTGGTTGCTGCTTGAGGTGGCCACTTTGATGCTGTTAGAGTTGGAGTTCGTGGCCACGTTGTTGATTACAACATCCATATCCACGTTTGGAGATTCGAGGCCAGTTGGAGATTTGCTTTAGAACCACTCCCTCAGAAAGGGCCGAAGTCGAGCTAGTTGATCGTCTTGTACCTATCCTTTTCGGAGTAAGCCGAAGACATCTTGACCACTCGCGTCGGAGCTGCCTTCTTCGGAGTGGGTTGGATTGCTTACTTCGTACTTGCCTTCTTTGGAACAATTGAAAAAATAAAGTGATCATCTTCTTTGGACTAACCTTCTTCGAATTAGTCTTCTTCGGATCGATCTTCTTCAGACTGATGTGAAGAAGATCGACCAGTCACTCGATGGTGAATAGCTGAAAGATAGGCTTCAGGACCAGTGTCTTTGGCTTAGGCCAAAGACTGACCTTGAAGTGGTGCTGCAACGTCGTTGGGTCGTCTTCGATTCTTCTGGCGCAGACGACAAGTTCAAAAGAGACCCGACTGGACCTTTGAACCGGGGGTTAGCCTTAGTTGAGTCGGCATATCCCAACAGTTGCCCCCCACTCCCAGTAAACGAAGTAATTATCTGCTTCGAATAGTGCGAGTGCTGATGATTTGTTGTTTGCTGGCGAAAAAGGCATAACCAATGATGACAAATCTTCGATTCAGTCATCCACCATAACTGTCCCCCTGATTCGATAATCATGCGGAGGACAGGTGTTACCTTGTTATTGGTGCCTGGAAGGAAGACGGCAAGTCGACGTGCGTGCGCCTTTTATTATCAATGCCAAACGTGCTGGCATTCAGGCGGTCGTGCTTCCGCGCCATCTGGGCATCGCCAAGTCTTCTTTTCTTGAAGACGGTTATTAATGCCGCATCGGCTTCAAGGAAGCTGCTCCATATTCGAAGCGTCACTTCAGTACGTGGCATTTTCCAGTTAGTTTGGCATGAGGCGTGGTACACGTCCTCTATAGGCACGAAGCGACAAGGCTCCGGGCCGTTAAATAGGATTCATCTTCCTAGTCTCTGGAGGTTCTTCAAGCAGTAGAAAGGCGAGTCCTTCGCTCCAGAGTTACTCTTCCCCTCCTTCTTCTTCGTATCGTAAAGATGAAATTTAGCCTTAAGAACCTCCGGGAGATGTCCCGAAAAAGGGTCGCCATCACGAAGTCGGAAGGGGGACCTAGTGCGAAGGTCCGTAGGGACGATGATGATTCTTTTTGGGCCAAGAAAGTGGCCCGCTTGGAAAGGATGGTGCATACCCTCCAGACCTAGCTGGAGGAGGCAAATGCTCAGGCCGCAATGGCAGTTGTGGTAGTAGAGTTGGCCAGGAAGGAGGCGGTGGAGGCCATCCCCAAGTTCCTGGCGTCACAGGCCTTTAAAGATGAGGTCGTTGAGGCTGTCCTGGACTCTTACCATCAGGGATTCCAGGAGCATAAGAGCAAGGCCTTCCGCTTCTATGACTTGAAGGGGCTGGACAACATCAGGCCTTCTATTACGTACCTCGGGCAAGAGGATGAGTCTGACTACGAGGAGGAGTCAGAGTCAGAAGAGATGGAGGCAAAACCCGAAGACACCCTGAGCACCTCACGGGGGCCTGGTGTAGTCCGTCGGTTTGGAAAGGGGCCGACGACCGATTTTTAGATCTTCCTTTCCTATTATCCTTTCTTTTTTTCTTCTTTTTTTTTGTAATTCCATTGATTATACAATTCTTCTGTTAATGAATGAAGATGCTCTTTGATTTGACAGATGCATTCCAAAATAATGTTAAATATGAACTCTTCGGCATAGCAGATAGTAGAAAAGTCTATCCATTCACTTGGGTCGGATTTGCCGCTAGGGTAGGCCGATTGAGCCATCCTCGAGGCATCTGTTGATAACAGAGTGAGTTGTTTGGACCCACCTCGGCACATCTATGGATTTATCGTAGGATAGGTTACTTAGACCATCTCTATGCTTTCGATTGATGTTAAGGCATGCTGATTAGGCCCACCTCAACGCGTTTACGGATTTACCGTAGGATAGGTTACGTGAACCATTCCTGCACCTTTGATTGTTGATCATAAGATGGCCTGGTTGGGCCCTCCTTTGCTCTCGTCGAACATACTGATAAGGCGAGTGGATCAGACCCACCTTTATGCTTTTTTGTTGTTGATCATAAGGTGGCATGATTAGGCCCTCCTTTGTGCTCATCGAACATGCCGATAAGGCGAGTAGATCAGATCCATCTTTGCACTTTTTATTGGTTTCATCAGGTGGGTCATTGAGACCATCCTTGTATCATTGATTGACAATAAGACAGGCTGACCATACCCATATTCAAATAGACTTTTATTAAAATCTTCCCTAGTGGAAACTTTCATTAATAGGACTTGCGAAGATTTTCTACATTCCAAGACCGAGGCAAAGTCTCGAGTCGATATGTCCCTGGATGTATGACTTCTTTGATTCGATAGGGGCCTTCCAAGTTAGGAGAGAGCTTGCCCTATTTTGTTGGCCTGGACACTTCAGATTTTTGCAGTACTAGATCTTCAGGTCGGAAAGTTCGTTCCTTCATCCTGGGTTGTAATTTTTGGCGACTCTCTGCTGATATACCGCCATCTTCATTTGAGTAGAAAGTCTGGTACCCTGTAGCAAGTCCAGATCCATCCTTCGGCACTCTGAATTCTCGGGCTCCTTGTACTGGTCGATCCATAAGGATTGCATGGTAACCTCCACAAGAAGAACTACATTTGTTCCATAAACCAAATAGAATGGAGATTCACCAGTTGCCATTCTAGGAGTTGTCCGATATGCCCAGAGAACTGAATTTAACTCTTTGACCCAGAGCCCTTTGGCATCGTTCAGTCGGGTCTTCAAACCATGGAGGATGGTCCAATTTGTGACTTCAGCTTCTCCGTTAGACACAGAACAGTTAGACTGTTCATTCGAGTTGGCTCAACCAGAACACAGAACGAGTCAACTCGAGCAGGGGTCGAGTCGACTCGAGCACGAGTCGAGTCGGCTCGTCCAGAAAACAGAACGAGTCGACTCGAGCAGGGGTCAAGTCAGCTCATCCAGAAAAGTCTTCCGAAAATACTTCTTGTCACATCCAAGTGTTGACCCCTCAAGTGTCGACACATGGTCAATCACATTGACCACCAGTGACAACAAACAATTCTCAATCATCGATCAGCCTTAAGATCAAATAGAAACCTCTATAGTGTGTGATCCCATAGGTTCGAATACTAAGCCGATAGCACTGGAACACTTCCAGTACCAGTCAAAGTCCTTATCTAGCAATGATACCCGATGTCTGGATAGGTCGAAGATGCAGAGCACCTCTCTAGAACCTTTGGCATATGGTTACCGCATAATTCATTCCATTGACCTCATAATGCTCAGGATGACCTAAGATTTGATTGCCAACCCTAATTTGGTTTATCCAGATCGTGTCTCAACTTTACAAGTTCTATGACTCCTCACAAGAACTACTCTAGCCAAGGATTTGCTAAATTGAGACACAATAAGCCATTCACTCCAAACTATTTGGAGGGATCAATTCTATCTTGATCCACCACCGCTCCATAAGTACTTGACTGCACCTAGAAACCTTCCGTCACTGGATTAAAAATTCAGGTAGTCCAACACCAAAGTACAGTGAGTTGCTTGCAAGCTACCATGATGATCTCAGGTCTGAGGGACACATATACCCATATCCCTTCACGAGCAACCCTTTGGCAAAAGGGAGCTCCACAGATGGTCACGTTCAGTGAGATGTCATACATTTCACTTGCATGTCATACCAGTATCTCCACACTCCTTGGTTAAGAGGACAACCAACAAATATGATATACAACAACATATATGATGTGGCGGGATTGCTGACATGGAGAAACCGACAGGCACCACGTCAATGGAAGCCACCGCGTCGGACGCCATGTCAATTCTCCTGCTCGGACTTTTCTACCGAGCCGAGCTGAGCTCCCTCGAGACAACGAGTCGAGCTCTGTCCTCCGCCAGGTCGGTCTCGCGAGCTCGGGATGCCTAGGCCAGAGCCGCACTCTGCCCTCCAGAGCGAGACCCTCGGAGATCGAGCCCTGTGGTCGGAGTCGAGCTCAGCCCTCCTCCGCCATGTGGAGCC
This sequence comes from Areca catechu, assembly GCA_021397845.1. NCBI lineage: Eukaryota > Viridiplantae > Streptophyta > Magnoliopsida > Arecales > Arecaceae > Areca > Areca catechu. The sequence continues at coordinate 12,856,957 of CM038051.1, read as the reverse complement.
TCTCCGAGCGCGAGCCCTCTGGACCGGGCCCGCACTTTGCCCTCCAGAGCAAGACCCTCGGAGATCGAGCCATGTGGTCGGAGTCGAGCTCAACCCTCCTCCGCCACATGGAGCCTCTCCGAGCGCGAGCCCTTTGGACTGGGCCCGCATTCTGCCCTCTAGAGCGAGACCCTCGAAGATCGAGCCCTATGATCGGAGTCGAGCTCAGCCCTCCTCCGCCACGTGGAGCCTCTCTGAGTGCGAGCCCTCTGGACTGGGCCCGCACTCTGCCCTCCTCCACCGAGACGACCTCACAAGCTCAGGGCGTCTAGGTCAGAGCGAGCCCTGCCATTCCAGCTCAGCCCCAACTCGGACGTTGGCACCACCATCTCAGGACACCGGCAAGCCGACCGATGACTATACTGGAGCACCTGCCAGATCGTACTGACCGCCTGCAGCCATTGGTTACACTAGAAAGGGGAGGAACACACTGATCGAGGCGCCATGCTCCTCACCAACCACCTGGACCACCCGAGAGAGGAAGCCAACCAGAAGATTCGAATCCCATGAACGATGGCCCACCGATCGAGGTACTGCCAGGTTTCCCGGAATGAGACGACCAAGGGGAATGTCAGAGCACATGACAGCTTTCCTTATCATGAATCAGGAAAGGCTCCTCTGGACACCGCCGCACACGCCTGATAGCCCGGTGGAGATCCCAAGACGGACGCCCAACGGTAACCTAGTTCACAAAAATTCGGAGGTAACAACCACAACACAGGCAAGGCATAAGCCACGACACTGGAACACAAGTGCATGCTCTACCAGGAAGAGGAGCACGGCACCACCAGGATCCTCGAGCAAGGTCGGGAGGAAGGGCCATACAGAGACTCCCTCTAACCAGGCCATACTTCCCCCGACACACTTGCATCCCACTCTTACAAAACACACTCCTCCTCGTGTGGAGTCCATCAAGAGGGGCTTGACCAGGAGGATCTGTTCCCTTGAATCGTTACTGACTTGACCGTCGGAGTGCCCCCACCGGAAATCCCGGCCCGGGTCACTAATCCCTTTTTGCAGGTCTAGGACCAGATGATCGCCAGGCAGCAAAGGGAGCGCACTCCGGCATCGGCAGTAGCTACGGGCCACGGCAATCTTGGTGGTAACAGATTGGCGCACCAGGTAGGGGGCGAACAAGCCCTTCATCTCTTTGTAGATTGACACTCCACGGAAGGATGGTGACAACACGAGCACAAGAGGCCTCCACCAGCTGTGCAGGGGGCTCCCCTTCCCGAGGGAACCCACACAATCTCGAGGCAGGGCCACCCGCTCCAGCAGTTCAACCACCTCCGGCGGAGTCTCAGCTAGCCGCACTCACTCAACAAATGCAGATCCTCGCTACCGCAGTGCGCCAGCTTCAATATCGGCACCAGTCCTTGGCTACCCACCAATAGCCAGAGACTCCGGCGGCCCATAACGCAGCCCCCCGCGATAGCCTGCGTTCCTTCCAAGGAAGGCCTTCGCAGTCGCGGGCCGTCACCGACAATCGGGATAGTCATCATACTCCCGTGAAAAGGCAACGAGCCATGTCTCCTGACAGGGAGAGCCGCTCACCAAACCTCGGGCGGGCAGTGTCAAAGCCCCACCGAGTTAAGAGAAGCAAGACCCCCCGCCACGGGTGCCACGCACCCATGTCACCTTCTCCGTCTCCTTCGACGGAGGGGTCTACTGACAAAGCCATCAGGCGCACAGCAGAGAAGCGCTATGAGGAACATGAGCGCAAGCTGGCGAAGTTCTCCCACCAGTTTGCCAACATGCAAGGCACAGCTAGCAAGCCAGCGGGCTACGACTCCCGTCCCCCATTCTCCAAAGAAATCCAAGCGAAGCTGATCCCACATCGATTTCGGATGCCACAGGTGGATCCTTAGGATGGGACCACCGACCCCCTGGACCATCTGGAAAGCTACCGGACCCTCATCAGGGTCCAGGGGGCTACCGACGCTCTTCTCTGCATCGCCTTTCCTACCACTCTCCGAAAAGCAGCCCGGGCGTGGTTCACCTGCTTGGAGCCAAAGAGCATCAGCTCTTTCACCTAGTTAGGGCAGAAGTTTGTGGCCCACTTCGATGCCTGCAAGAAGTTGACACGAGAGGCATACAGCCTCTTCTCCATCTAACAGCAGGACTGCGAGCCCCTGCGGGACTATGTGACCCGCTTCAAGGCTGCTGCGTTGGAGATTTATAATCTTGATGAGCTAGTTGCCATGCTGGCGCTAAAGCGAGAGCTCAGGACTTCCCGCCTGACCTACTCGCTCGACAAGAAGCCCCCTAAGACTTACTCCAAGCTTCTTCTCCGAGTCCAAAATACATCCGCGCCGAGGAGGCGGACCGTACGAGACGGGAGCTCGACGGGAAGCCACTGAAGAGGCCAACCCCCACCGAGATGCCCGGGACCCGGAAGCCAGAACCCCAAGTCCTGAACTCCCGGAGGGACCGGCCGAGATCGAGAGGGGCTCCCGTTCTCGAGGAGAATTACACCCCTCTCCTAGCCCCGAGGACAAAAATCCTCATGGAGATCGAAGGCGAGGACTACTTGAGGTGCCCACTTCCGATGAAGTCCTCCACTGGCCGTGATAAATCGAAGTACTGTCACTTTCACCGCGACCATGGGCACAACACCGAGGAATGCCGCAACCTCAAGTAGAAAATTGAAGAACTCATCAAGAGGGGCTACCTCAAAAGGTTTGTGGGGGGCATACCACAGGTGGAATCCTAGGCGCTCATCGCTCTTCAACCAGCCTCAGCCATCGACAATCATCCTACCGAGAAGCTGGTGGGCATGATTTCCTGGGGAGCTACGCATACGTCCAAAAGCCCGGGGGGCAGGGGATCCTGAGAATATACTCCCCTTCATGAGGGAGGAGGAAGCGGGGGAAAAATGTAAATAATGCTGTCATGGTCGTCGAGATGACGATCGCGAAGCATCATGTAAAAACACATCATGGTTAATAGTGGAAGCTCCGTAGACGTACTTTCTTATGATGCCTTCTCCAAGATGAACCCTTCTCCCGATCAACTCGAACCTGTGCATACCTCCCTTGCTGGCTTCACAGGTGATTCCGTAAGGGTGAAGGAAGAGATCACTCAAGATCACCGCTGGCAGAGCACCGTTATGGTCGACAGGCTCCTTTCCGCCTACAACGAAATCTTGGGTCAGCTCGGGCTCAACTTGCTCAATGCCATTATCTCCACTAAGAGACGGTGAGGATCTGTGTGGACTACACCGACCTCAATAAAGCCCACCGACAATGAGCAGCCCGGTACTGCAACGCCCGGGTCATGCCAGAAGCTTTCAAACTCGGAGACTTGGTGCCGTGCGGGGCAGAGGCATCTCAACCTCGGGAGCGCGGCAAGCCCTCACCGAGCTGGGAAGGTCCCCACAAGGCGGCCGAAGCCCCCTCACAAGTGGCCTATTACCTCGAAGATCTCGATGGCATCAGGCTCCCTCAAACATGGAATGCCTGCAATCTGCGAAAACACCATCAATGATGTAAGACTTCCTATCAATAATAATGATAATGACTTTTTCCTTGCACGAGTATCTATATGTCTTGCAGGAAAGAACCATCAATGTCTCCAAGCCCAGCTCCAAGACACCGACCCAAGACCAGAGCTCAGACCTCCAGCCAAGGGATCTTCAAGCCAAGCTACTCTCAATCTCAAGCATCTTCGAGCCCAGCTCCGAGACGCCAAGGGATCTTCGAGCCACGCTGCTTCCAATCATCAACGTCTTCGAGCCCAGCTCCGAGACGCCAACCCAAGACCGGAGCTCAGACTTCCGGCCAAGGGATCTTCGAGCCAAGCTGCTTCAATCTCAAGCATCTTCAAACCCAGCTCCGAGATGCCAAGGGATCTTCGAGCCACGCCGCTCTCAACCATCAATGTCTCCGAGCCCAGCTCCGAGACGCCAACCCAAGATCAGAGCTCAGACCTCGGGCCTAGGGATCTTCGAGCCAATCTGCTCTCAATCTCAAGCATCTTCGAGCCCAGCTCCGAGATGCCAAGGGATCTTCGAGCCACGCCACTCTCAATCATCAACGTCTCCGAGCCCAGCTCTGAGATGCCAACCCAAGACAGGAGCTCAGACCTCCAGCCAAGGGATCTTCGAGCCAAGCTACTCTCAATCTCAAGCATCTTCGAGCCCAGCTCCGAGATGCCAAGGGATCTTTGAGCCACGCCACTCTCAACCATCAACGTCTCCGAGCCCAACTCCAAGACGCCGATCCAAGACCAAAGCTCAGACCTCCGGCCACGGGATCTTCGAGCCAAGCTGCTCTCAATCTCAAACATCTTCGAGCCCAGCTCCGAGATGCCAAGGGATCTTCGAGCCACGTCGCTCTCAATCATCAACATCTCCGAGCCCAGCTCCGAGATGCCAACCCAAGACCAGAGCTTAGACCTCCGGCCAAGGGATCTTCGAGCCAAGCTGCTCTCAATCTCAAGCATCTTTGAGCCCAGCTCCGAGATGCCAAGGGATCTTCGAGCCAAGCTGCTCTCAATCTCAAGCATCTTCGAGCCCAGCTCCGAGATGCCAAGGGATCTTCTAGCCAAGCTGCTCTTAATCTCAAACGTCTTCGAGCCCAGCTCCGAGATGCCAAGGGATCTTGGAGCCAACCAGCTCCTATCAATGCCTCGAGCCTAGCTCCAAGGCGCTAAAGACCTGAGCCTAGCTCCAAGGCGCTAAAGACCTCAGGCAACCCTTGGACCAGGACCTAGCCCTCCGGCCAAGAAGGCCTCGAGCCTAGCTCCAAGGCAACCAAATCCTGTGACCCTCTTCTCTGATCCCCCACTCATCAAAAAAAAAAGAAAAGAAAAGAGATAGAGGGGAAGGAAAGAAAGAGAATAAGAGGGAAATGCAGCAACAAAACCTTCATTTCATTGCCCAAAACTGGAGCTCAAATCTCCGGCCTAGGGACCTTCGAGCCACGCTGCTCTCAGTCATCAACCATCTTCGAGCCCAGCTCCGAGATGCCAACCCAAGACCGGAGCACAGATCTCCGGCCAAGGGACCTTCGAGCCACGCTACTCTCAATCATCAATCATCTTCGAGCCCATCTCCGAGATGCCATCCCAAGATCGGAGCTTAGATCTCTGGCCAAGGGACCTTCGAGCAATGCTGCTCTCAATCATCAATCATCTTCGAGCCCAGCTCCGAGATGCCAATCCAAGACCGGAGCTTAGATCTCTGGCCAAGGGACCTTCGAGCCATGCCGCTCTCAGTCATCAACCATCTTCGAGCCCAGCTCCGAGACACCGACCCAAGACCGGAGCTCAGATCTCCGGCCAAGGGACCTTCGAGCCACGCTGCTCTCAGTCATCAACCGTCTTCGAGCCCAGCTCCGAGATGCCAATCCAAGACCTGAGAACAGCCCTCAGGCACCTTGGACCAGGGCCCAGCTCTCCGGCCAAGGAACCACCGAGCTCAGCTGCTCACAACTGCCAGAACCTTGCACCTGACTTGCCGACACCAAAGCCTGGTAATTAAGTCCCAAGTGAGGTGAGACCCTCTTCTCTGATCTCCCCACTCATCTAAACAAAAAAAAAGAAGAGGAAGAAAGAAGAAAAAGAGAAATAACAAAGAAAAGAGGGAGGGGAGTGAAAGAAAGAGAAAAAAAGAGGGAAGCAAAAGACATGTTGCAAGAAGATTCAAATCTTATTAATCAAGAACCAGTTACAAACACTCTACGGGCCCCCGACATGCCGGGTGGCCCCGACCAAGTACAGAAAGAAACAAAATACAAAAGAAAAAAAGAAAGGGCTACTCTGCGCTGGCCGGCCCCCCTGCTGAGCCTTGAGGCTAAGAGTCCCCGCCTTCAGGAACCTTCAGCTAATCAGCTCCGACCTCGCACGCCTGGACCTCAGCTGGCATCAGAGGCTCGGAGGCCACAGCTTCCTCGGCGACCTCCTCTTTAGGCTCCGCATCCGAGGCCGAAGGATACCTGAGGCGACTACGACTCTTCTCAGGAACAAGCACCTCGATCTGGCCGCGCAAGAACATAAAGCCTTTGTAGAAGGAGTCCGACGCCATCTGATGGATCTCGACAATGAACTCCTCCGAGGCCTTGAACTTGGCAACGGCCTCCTCGGCGCCCTTTTTGGCCTCGGCAGCCCCCTTCTTTGCCTCGGCGGCCTCCATCCTAGCAGCCTCCGCCGACTTGGCCGCCACCTCTACCGCCTTCTCAGCCGCAACCAGCTTTTCCTTCCCTGCTGCCAGCTCTGCTTGGGCAGCTCGGTATGCCTCCTTGTGTCGATCAACCTCGGCACTATACCAGTTCAGCTTCTTCTTGACAGTGGAGAGATCGTCGATAGCCTTCTTTGAGTGACTCCGCTCCAGGTCACGGGCCTCCAGGAGTTTCTTCGCTCACCCCTCGACATCGGCGAGCTGCTTCTCCAAGTCTTTGACCTTCTGCTCGAGCACCCCATTCGCCCTGGCCTTCTGCTTCAGATCGATCTTTAAAGACTCGATCTCGACCGCTTGTTGCCGCTCGATACGTTCTCAATTTTGATAGCAACCCTTAATGAAGAGGGCCTCGACACCGATCTGCATCATGAGAAGAGGTCAGCTCAAAAAAAAATTAAAAAAATTAAAAAAAATTAAAAAAAAAAGAGAAGAAGAAAAGAATAGCCCACCGAGTAAAGCTGGGGGAAGATGGCGCTGAGGACGTCACTCAGCCGCATTCCGACCATATCTTGCCGGTCGCATGTCTGGATTGAGAAATCCATCATGCGCTCGGTCAGTTTAGGGCTCCGAAGGAACGAGCTCTCCGGCCCCATCTTGAAGGGGAGACGGCATCGCGCCTCCTCCCTCCTACTCTCTCCTAGAGTAAGCGGCCTTGCCCCACTAGCTACAGGGCCCCTGGAGGCAGGCTGAGGAGCTGACACCGGTGCAGCGGCGCTTCAGTCGCAGCCTTGGTCGCGCCCCGAACCTCCTCATCCCTGATCTCGATCACAGGCGGACTCGGAGGACTGGAAAATACAGCGGCAGCAGCTGCGGCCCTTGCCTGGGCCACTACCTCAGGCTTCGCAGCGGGGGCCGCCCCCTGATGACCGCACCGCTCTAGGACCGTATGGGCCTCCTGCTGGACCAGCCCCGGCACCGCAGACCCAACCCTCTCCTCTGGTGCAGGGGCAACTCGGGCCGCCCATGAACTCTGACCGGTGGGGGCAGCAGAGTTCGGACCGGCCACCACGGCAGGAGCAGTCGCGGGTGCACCCTCGCCCCGGGCCTACCTAGTTGGGGGCTCCTTGACCAGCCCGGTCGATGGTCTCCTTCGGGTGATCGCCAGCAGGTCACTCTGTGAAAATCATCCCTGCATGCAAATCACACAACGATCAGGGCCCGTAGGAAGCAGTGAAAGGCATGTAAGGAAGAAAAAGAAAAGTTCAGGTCGAACTCACCCAACCCATTTGTTGGGTCGACCCTGGCATCGAAAAGGTTCTGCTATGATAACAGGACCTCGAGAGAAGGGATCTGGATGGTGCGGAGCTGCTCGTAGTCATCCCGATCAACCGCATCGACTATAAAATTTCGGTTGGGGGACTGGTCTGGATAGCTCCAGACCCGGTCGACCCCCTCAACCACGACAAAGAAGAATTTACTCTTCCATCCCTTGATGGAAGAGGGGAGCTCGAATCTAATGCCCTTCGGGCGAGAGGACAAGGACCACCACCCGTCCTCAGTCGGGTGGCGCTTCAGGGCAAAGAAAGCCCTGAACAAAGAAAACCGGGCAACAAACCCGTGGAGGTGGCAGAGCACGATGAAGGAGAAGATGACCCTAATGACATTTAGCACTAGCTAGGCAGGGACCAAACGATAGTTGTCCAAGACGGACAGGAAGAAGGGATGGAAAGGAAAGCGGAGACCCCCAGAGAAGGTCTCCTCATAAAAAGCAAGGCGGCCCGGACCACTGGAAGTGACCCGTTCCCCCGGATGAGGGATCTTAAGCCAAACAGAATGTGGGATGCTATAGACATCCCGAACGGTCCCCAATTCCTCGATGGTGATCGTCGAGGCGACCCCGCCAGGACCTGTGGACCGGACAAACTCAGAGACAGGTACAGAAGAAGGAGGAGGGAGAGAAGGACTGAACCATGGCTCCCTGATGAGCACCGGACCGGGAGAACGCCTCCTACTGAACTCGAAGTGAGTCGCATCTTCCCCCTCGCCGGAGGAGGAAGAAGATGCCGGCCTCCACTTGGAGGGACCGACCTCACCCTGATCGGTGAAGGGACGGAAGCCCGGGCCAAAACGAGACATCCTTAAGAATAAGAGAGGTGAAGGACTCGAAGAGGAGGACGAAAAATGGACTCGACTCGAAGGAGACCCCAGACTTGGAGCGAAGATCCTATTCTAGCGAAGGAGAAAGAAAGATGGGACTAACCTGGTTCCTCAGAAGATCTGAGGCAACTGGAAGGAAGAAGAAAGCCCGGACATAGCAGCAAGCATGGAAAATTCAAAAGTATGGATGTTTCGGGTAAGGCCCTCCTTTCATTTCGAAATGACCCGATGGATCTGTACCGACCCGACCCCCCCCGCCAACGGATCCACGCCACGTGCAGCCCGTCGACGAAAATGGCATCCTGACTGTTCTGAATTACGTGCCAACATTAACTACTACTCGGACGTGGCCACGTGGCGCCCCCGCATTGGCTCCTGGACCGTCTCATGAAGCGCCAGCAATCATGGCCATCATTGCACCAGATCTTCGCCTTTCCATGTCAGCACCACAATTACTCCCTTCGGCCCGAGTGCCGCGCACTAGCGAGCCTCGGGAGTGGGGGGCAAATGATGTGGCGAGATCGCTGACATGGAAAAACCAACAGGTGCCACATCAATGGAAGCCACCGCATCGGACGCCACGTCAATTCTCCTGCTCAGACTCCTCTGTCAAGCCGAGCTGAGCTCCCTCGAGACGAGTCGAGCTCCGTCCTCCACCAAGTCGGTCCCGCGAGCTCGGGATGCCTAGGTCTGAGCCACACTCTGCCCTCCAGAACGAGACCTTTAGAGATCGAGCCCTATGATCGGAGTCGAGCTCAGCCCTCCTCCGCCACGTGGAGCCTCTTCGAGCGTGAGCCCTCTGGACCGGGCCCGCACTCTACCCTCCAGAGCAAGAACCTCGGAGATCGAGCCCTGTGGTCGGAGTCGAGCTCAGCCCTCCTCCACCACGTGGAGCCTCTCCGAGTGCGAGCCCTCTGGACCAGGCCCACACTCTGCCCTCTAGAGCGAGACCCTCGGAGATCGAGTCCTGTGGTCGGAGTCGAGCTCAGCCCTCCTCCGCCACATGGAGCCTCTCCGAGCACGAGCCCTCTGGATCGGTCCTGCACTCTGCCCTCCAGAGCGAGACCCTCGGAGATCGAGTCCTGTGGTCAGAGTCGAGCTCAGCCCTCCTCCACCACGTGGAGCCTCTTCAAGCGCGAGCCCTCTGGACCGGGCCTGCACTCTGCCCTCCAGAGCAAGACCCTCAGAGATCGAGCCCTGTGGTCGGAGTCGAGCTCAGCCCTCCTTCGCCACGTGGAGCCTCTTTGAGCGCGAGCCCTTTGGACTGGGCCCGCACTCTACCCTCCAGAGTGAGACCCTCGGAGATCGAGCCCTGTGGTCAGAGTCGAGCTCAGCACTCCTCCGCCATGTGGTGCCTCTCTGAGTGCGAGCCCTCTGGACCGGGCCCGCACTCTGCCCTCCTCCACCGAGATGACCCCGCAAGCTTAGGGCGTCTAGGTCGGAGCGAGCCCTGGCATTCCAGCTCAGTCCCAGCTCGGACGCTGGCACCACCATCTCAGGACACCAGCGAGCCAACCGAGGACTACACTAGAGCACCTGCCAGACCGTACTGACTGCCTGCAACCGTCGATTACACTAGAAAGGAGAGAAATACACTGATCGAGGCGCCATGCTCCTCACCAACCACCTGGACCACCTGAGAGAGGAAGCCAACCAGGAGATTCGAATCCCAGAGACGGCGGCCCACCGATCGAGGTACTGCCAGGTTTTCCAAAATGAGGCGATCAAGGAGAATGTCAGAGCACATGACAACTTTCCTTATCACGAATCAGGAAAGGCTCCTCGAGACACGCTGCACATGCCTGACAGCCTGGTGGAGATCCCAAGATGGACGCCCAGCGATAACCTAGTTCACAAAAACTCGGAGGTAACAACCACAACACAAGCAAGGCACAAGCCATGACACTGGAATACAAGTGCACGCTCCACCAGGAAGAGGAGCACGGCACCACCAGGATCCTTGAGCAAGGTCGGGCGGAAGGACCACACAGAGACTCCCTCTAACCAGGCCACACTTTTTCCGACACACTTGCATCCCACTCTTACACAACACACTCCTCCTCGTGTGGAGTCCATCAAGACGGGCTCAATCAGGAGGATATGTTTCCCTGGATCATCACTGACTTGACCGTCGGAGTGCCCCCGCCGGAAATCCTGGCCCTGGTCACTAACCCCTGTTTTGCAGGTCCAAGACCAGAGGACCGCTAGGCAGCGAAGGGAGCGCACTCCGGCGCTGGCAGCAGCTACAGGCCATGGCAATCTTGGCGGCAACACTATACTTGATACATTGTCATCCTATAATAATATATCATTTGGTTGTGAACCAGTTTAAGAACTACTTGATATATCCTCTCTATATCAAATAATATAGTTCTAAGGACTCCATCATACAAGAATTCATTTCAGGAAAATGTGAATATGATGAACAACCAAAAAGAATAATTTTTATTTATTAAAAATTATATACAATTACAAAATAGCATAACCGTCTACAGCCTAAACGATTGGCTTTGGAACACAATTTCCAACACCTTCCTTCCAAGTGATGTCCACATATGCCCTCGTGCACTTCTTTCAGGGCGTAGTTGGCATATGTGGGCCCCAAGCACTTCAGTAGAGGTTGAGTGAAGGATCTCTTATATAATGTTCCGTCCAAGACAACATATTGGGATACCATCCAACAAACTTGTTTGGCCTCAATCTTGTTCTCAGGTAATGTGCCCTCATTCAGGAATTTAAGAATAGGATCCATCCAGCTTGGCTCGTGCTCAGCCTAATGCACCTCTTGCACTTCTTCCGTTATACTTGGTGTTTCAAGGTACTACATGAAAGTGCGATCGAGGGAATCTAGGGTGGTGGTGGCGAGTTTGGATAGGTCGTCGACTTGGAAGTTCTCCGTCCGTGGGATATGGGCGATTTCGAAGAAATCGAGCTGTGACACCAAGTCCCTCACTTTCTCCAGGTAATGGATCATGGTAGGATCCCGTACTTCAAACTCGCCTTTTACTTGGTTTTCCACTAGCGGAGAATATAAAAAAACTCAGATATTTTGAATCCCCAAATTCTTGGCGATTCGAAGTCCAACAAGGAGGGCTTCGCATTCAACCTGGTTATTGGAAGCATGGAAGGAAAAGCGTAGTGCATATTCCATAGTGGGCCCTTCTGGGTTGGCTAGTATGAGGCCCGCTCCGCATCCTGTCGAGTTTGAAGCCCTATCTATATGGAGTAACCATAGACTCCGAATCCCTTCGGATGGCCTCATCTTCTTTGGCTTGTTGCAAGTCACCTTTTGGGCCTCATGTACATTCGTCTATAAAATCAGCCAGCACTTGTGCTTTCATCGCCGTTCTGGGCTGAAAGCTGATGTCGAACTCTCCAAGTTTTATGGCCCACTTAGCTATCCTCCTCAAAGTGTTTGGACTCTGGAGGACAGCCTTCAAAGGCTGGTCTGTCAGGACAATGATAGAGTGAGATTGAAAGTATGGTTGCAATCGTTTCATTGCAACCACTAGTGAGTATACAAGCTTTTGTATTCTGGGGTACCTCACTTTTGTATCGTGTAAGACATTACTGGTGTAATAAATCAACCTTTAGAGGTCATCAGCTCCCTTCCGGACAAGAACCAAACTGATCACTTTGTCCGAAATAGAAAGAAACAGGTAAAGGTTCCCCCTTTTGAGGCTTCGAAAGTAAAGGAGGGCTCTCTAAGTACCTCTTCAATTCTTTGAAGGTAAGATGACAGTCTTCGAACCATTCAAAGTTTTGTGATTGGCAGAGGACTTTAAAGAAGGGGAGACACCTTTCGACCGACCGAGAGATGAATCGGCTCAAAGAAGCGATTCTTCCGGTCAACTGCTGCACCTCCTTCTTACAAGAGGGATGTCTCATGCTTCGGAGTGCATGTATCTTTTCAGGGTTGGCTTCTATTCCTCATTTGGTAACAAGGAATCCCAGAAATTTGCCAAAGGTCACCTCGAAGATGCACTTAGCTAGGTTTAGCTTCATCCGGTGGCATCGTAAGGCATCGAAAGATTCCTCTAAGTCTCTGATGTGATCTTCTTTGAGGAGGCTCTTTACGATTATGTCAACAACATATGCCTCCATATTCTTTTCCAGTTGCTTCTCAAATACCTTGTTGATCAGCCTTTGAAATATTGCCCCGGCATTCTTCAAACCATATGGCATCATCCCGTAGCAATATAACCCCTTCTCTATTATGAAGGAGGTCTTCTCTTCATCCTCAGGATCCATTTGTATCTGATTGTAGCCAGAAAAGGCATCCATGAAGCTCGGTAGCTGATGGCCAGCAGTGGCGTCGACCAATTGATCTATCTTTGGTAGGGAAAAGCTATCATTCGGACAAGCTTTGTTGAGGTCTATATAGTCGATACAGATCCTCCATTTACCGTTGGCCTTCCTTACCATCACAACATTAGCTACCCACTCAGGATAACGCACCTTCCTGATGAATCCGGCTTTGAGGAGCTTATCTACCTCTTCGTCTATCACCCTTTGCCTTTTAAGGATGAAGTTTCTCTTCTTTTATCGAATCGGCCTGTAGCCAAGAGCAACTTCCAGCCGATGAGTAATTACTTCGACAGGAATTCCTGACATATCGGAAGCCGACCAGGCAAAGACATCGACATTGTTTCATAGGAATTGAATCAGCGCTGCCTTCATTCCTTCATTAAGTAGGCTTCCGATCTGCACCATTCTGGTGGGATCATTTTCGGTCAAAGGCACTGAGACAGTCTTCTCCAATGGTTTTCCTGAATTCTCAGCCGCATCTCTTAGGTCTAGTTGATCCAAGGTTATAAAATTAGTCGACCGCTTGTCCTATATCATCAAGCATTGTAGGGCAGCCCTTTGATCTCCTCTTGCTTCTCCGATCCCATTTCTGGTGGGAAAGCGCACCAGAAGGTGATACGTGGAGATTGTGGCCTTGAACTTGTTCAAGGCAAGCCATCCCAAGATTACATTGTAGGCCTATGGGATTCGGACCACCACAAAATGATGGGGAACGTCTTTTGACGGGGCTCCGTGCCGAGGGTTATCGGCAGCGTTATTTCTCCTTCAACTCCAACTTTGTTTCCTCCAAACCCGGTCAGAATAGCTTGTTTTTAGACAGACTCATTCTGGAGAATGCATCATATAATAAAACATCCGCAGAGCTCCCATTATCTATTAAAATTCATCTTACATCATAGTTGGCCACAACGGTCGAGATTACAACGGGGTCATCATGGTGGAACTGGACTCCCTGGAGGTCGTCATTAGAAAAGTATACAGAGTTGTTGCTCCTGAGCCTTTTAGAAGCATCTTCTTCGGCTCTCCTCCAGTTGGTTGGTCGATGTAGCATGCCCACTCTCCCGTTAGTGGGCCTTTAATGGGGCAGTTCAGCTTCCTCAATAGTCCGTTGAGGGACGGCGGCTTCAAGCCGAGGTTCTGGATGTCCGACATACTTCTCCAAGTACCCTCTCTTAATGAGGTCCTCTGTTGCATCCTTCAGTTGGATGCAATTTTCAGTATTGTAGCCGTGATCCCTATGGAACCGGCAGTACTTGCTTCTATTCCTTGCAGAAGAGGACAATCTCATAAGACGTGGCCGTTGGAGATAGTTCTCTTTTTCTATCTCCATCAGGATCCTCTCCCTTGGGAGGTTGAGGGGGGTGTATGAATCAAATTTTTTGCCCAGTGTTTTGGGCCTGGGGCTATGTCGTCGGGTAGAATCATCGTTGCTTGGGGGAGCAGAGAGATTTGGCCCTTTGCCATTCTTCTTCTTGGGGATAGGTTTTCCTTCAATCAGACACCGATTAGCCACTTGTTCTTCGACATCGGCATATTTCTGAGCCCTTGTCAAGAGCTCAGCGTAGCTTGCTGGGAACCTTTTGTCCAGAGAGAACATGAGCCTGGACGACCGGAGCCCCTTCTTCAGAACGGACATGGCCATATGCTCGTTGAGATCTGGGATCTCGAGAGTAGCCGAATTGAATCTTGTAATGTAGTCCTTGAGGCTCTCTCCCTCATTTTGGTGAAGGAGGAATAAGCTGTCCGTATTCCAGGGCATCTTCTGGCAAGTCCTGACATATAAGACGAATAGTTTTTCCTAATTCAGAGGAGTCGATGGTACCTGGGCGGATGCTCGAGTACCACATTCGAGCTGCCTTCTTTAGGATGACGGAAAAAGCCTAGTACAATGCATCGGAGGCTCCTTGGATCATCATATGGGTTGTGAGAGCATCAACCCAGTTCAAAAATGCTTTGAGCTGATACTGTCCCATGACCAAGGTTGGAGATGGGACATTGTTCTCCACAGGGGGACGTTCCTCTAAGAGGGAGGACGCCCCCTACTTGTTGAAGCGTTTTGAGCTTTACCTTTCACCATTGCGATTTTTCAGAACTCTCCTTTGCAAGAGAGGGTTTGGTAGCTGTCCCCCCTTCCTGGCATGCCAATCTGTTGACATCAAACCCTCACGGACCAATGGAACGGCAGGATGGTCGGTGCACCTCCCGTGATCCCTGCAAAATAGGTCCCTGACCAGAATTTCTTCGATGGGGAGCACTCCGATACTTAAGTCAGTAAGGATTCTAGCAGCAGAATGGAGAGTTCTTAAGGAGAAGAGAGTAAAAGTAGCTCAAAAGTGAACAGCCTTCGCTTTGCTTGTCTCAGCATAGCTTTTTTGGCTTTACTTAACTTGACTTACCATAAGTGTCCCCTCTTACCAGTATTTATAATGGTGGCCATGTCTAACTGCAGTCGACTCCACTTGCCCTTGGTCAAGCGAGGTTAATTAACTTAACCCCCCCTATCCGAAAGTGGTTGTTGCTTGAGGTGGCCACTTTGATACTGTTAGAGTTGGAGTTTGTGGCCACGTTGTTGGTTACAATAGCCATATCAACGTTTGGAGATTCGAGGCTAATTGGAGATTTGCTTTAGAGCCACTCCCTCAGAAAGGGCTGAAGTCAAGATGGTTGATCATCCTGTGCCTATCCTCTTCGGAGTAGGCCGAAGACATCTTGACCACTCGCATCGCAGCTGCCTTCTTCGAAGTGGGCTGGATTGCTTACTTCGTACTTGCTTTCTTTGAAATAATTGGAGAAATAAAGTGATCATCTTCTTTGAACTAACCTTCTTCGAATTAGTCTTCTTCGGATCAATCTTCTTCGGACTGGTGTGAAGAAGACCGACTGGTCACTCATTGGTGAATAGCTGAAAGATAGATTTCGGGGCTAGTATCTTCGGCTTAGGCCGAAGACTGACCCTGAAGTGGTGCTGCAGCATCGTTGGGTCATCTTCGATTCTTCTAGTACGGATGACCAGTTTGAAAGAGACCCGACTGGACCTTTGAACCGAGAGTTAGCCTTAGTTGAGCCGGTGTATTCCAACAGAGTCATTTATATAAAAAATATTTTTTATTATATTTAATTGGTACTTTTTTGAAAAATAATATTGAAAAAGATTAATATGTATATAACTCTATATAGAAATAGGGCTAAATTTACAAATATATCCATCAACATTAAATAATTTTTAATACTAAAATAGTATTGCCATCTTTAATTAATTTTTTATATAATAAATATAATCATACAACCATTTGTGTATTCCTATATGTATCTTAATTTTTTTACAAAAAAAAATTATTCAATAAATTTGAAAAGATATTAAAGCATATTCAATTATTATATATATATATATATACTCTATTTTTAAGATTTATCATTCTTAGTATTTTTATTGTTATCAATATCACATTTTGCATCTCGAGAGAAATATCCCGCACCCTGCATCTATGATTTATTGGAGATATTTTTATCAAATATCGATTGCCTTCATTCAAAATTTATTGAATATTATTTTTTTATGATATTTATTTTATCTTCTTTATCTGGAAAATAAACATAAAATCCAGATTCATCCATTTTTTTAATAATCTTTTTTTTTTCATTTTTCACACCAAACATTATAAAAATATCGGTCGCCTTCATTCAAAAATTTACTGAATATTATTTTTTTATAATATTTATTTTATCTTCTTTATCCAGAAAATAAACATAAAATTCATATTCATCAATTTTTTAATAATCTTTTTTTTCATTTTTCATGCCAAACATTATAATTTAATATAAAATTTATTTTTTTGTATGAAACTAATCTTAATAAGCTTCATGCCATGGAGTTCTTGCTAGAAAAGAGTGGAATGGCAATGCACATTATGCTTTGTTTGTAGCCGGGATGCAGTATATCAATCATTTTTTTTATAAAAAAAAGGGTGAGAGGGGGTAAACCCCCGGTGTAGCTCCCCATTCGGGCCCCAACCTGTTAGACGATTGTTTGATTCGGACCATAAATATCTGCATACCCTTCCCATCAATCGGTGAGTACGTCAGCCTAATCCCACTATGGTGTTGGAGTAGCAGCCGCTCCACCCCCCAGTCACGTGCATCCAAAAATCTGAAATTTAATCGAGTCATCCACGAAATCATGTCTCGAATCCATGGCCAGAGTAAGGCGAAGCCGCACTACATCATAGTGGTTATCAATCATTTGTTTACTGAATGCCTTTTTCACCGGAAACAAATCGACCTCTATCAAAATTCAACTGATATCAAAATTCAACTGAACTTTGGGAGGCTGGCCTTCGACCATCCATGATTTTTGGACCAAGTGTAGGCGTAAAAACCATATACCACTGGGCAGAAGAGTGGGAGAACAACTTTCACTGTCATTTGTTGGGGAATTTGGTGAGAGCAAATGATAGAATCTTTTTAAAGAAGCATTGTTCCGTATACTTGGTACCATAACAATGGCTAAATTATCAAATTGATCCATGAAATTTTTAAGTAATTTTATTTTCATCCCTATCTTTTAAAAACTAGCAATTTAGTCCCTGATATAATGGATTTGATCCATGTTAGTTTTCATCGTTAGTTTTTCTGTTGCTCAACAAATGGAAGTGCACAGTTGGTATTTTTTAGCTTACGTGGTATTTGGGATGTTGATAAAAAGGATCCACTAGCAAGGATGTACCATGTCAGTCATCGAGCGATTGAAAAAAAAATTCTCACCAAAATTAGAGAGAATAGTCCTTGTCTTGAAATTATCTAAAGCTCTTACAGGTATTAGGAAATAAAGTATTTTCTGAGAAAGAGAGAATAGTTACATTGTAGGGCAAATAATGGAAATCGCAAATGCAATCATCCATATTTATTTTTGTGGAGAAACTGCATGGCTAAAGATTTTTTGAATAGGGGCCAATCCAGGAAGGAGATTTCTAGATTGCAAGAGCCGTGGGATAGGTTGTTTTTTTTTTTTTTTTTTTTTTTTTTTTTTTTTTTTTTTAGTTCACCTCCTTAATTTTTTAGGTCCTAGCAATACGGAGCATGTGGATACTTTGCTTGATATGACCCCCTGGTCAGTGATCATGAGAGGCATGTTATCATTGGACTATTTTAAAAGGTTAGGAAAATAGAGCTAAAAAATGTAGCTAAAAGAAGAAAGGATAGAAGCTTGAAATTTTATTGCTTCTTTTCTAAGATTTGTGCTAGCTTTTTTTGTATGCTTTTTGGTTTGTTTTACTATTTTTCTAAGTGGAACAAGAGATTTCCAAGAACTGTAATGGCAATAAACAGCACCGTTTATGTATACATTATTTTTGTTGTGCTTCACATAGAAAAATACGGTTTACAATTACAATAATTACCCTATAATGATCTAAAAAATCTGTAATAAAATGCTAATTTTATATTTTAAAATAATACATTTTTATTTAATCTTTGTTCTACTATGTATCATTGTGCAGCAGGTTCAATATGGAGCAGTTTACAAGTATTTATAGGTTTAATATGGAGTATTTATCTAACTACTTTGCACAGGACACAATTAGAGAAAGCTTTACAGGTGTTTCACTTAATGGTTTAGGGACCAGCCATGTACTTATTCTCAAAGAAGCTGGAAGATCAATAGGGGAATCAAGAAGGCAATTATGTGATGCTGTTGGTCTAATAGGAAAACCATGCAGACATCAGGAACATGATGTTGACACCTATGATTCATCATGAGAACTAATTTAAAAGTAGATTCTGCTTGACTGAAAGGAAAACCATGCAGTTTACATGCTTACCTCAAAGTGGATTCTATTTGACGAAAAAATTTTATTTAAGATGCTAAATTTAGTTGAGAGAGAGAAGCAAGCAACTTGCCAATTGGTGTCACCAATAGTTCTATAGTAAACATGACTCATGATCTGCAGCATGTTTTTGTTTAAGATTCCTGAAACATTAACCGAGAACATGACATATATCGATCTTCTCTATCAGTCTTGTAGAAATTCACATCTATTAACTAAAAATCTGAAAGAATGTACATGAGTCTGCCAGTTTGTTTCAGCCTATCTTGAATAGATTATATAATTGCAATCCCTAAAAGTTATAGCAAATAATGCCAAAATGCATACAAAAATTCTAAACTAAATTATACAAACATTCTAAAATATTCTGAAACAAATATTCTGATACAATTAATATACAGATTTTGAAATAAATGATACATTCCTAAAAATTTAATTGTGCTGCATTGCTCTCCGACATTCTGAAAATTTTCATATTATAATTCACAATTCATACAAGTATTATCAGATAAAAGTTTTGTGCTCATTGCTCTCCAACATCTTAAATCAATAAGTGAGACAATAAATTTATATGACTGATGCATAATATTGCAAGAACTCTTTCTATTCATTTGATAACAAGATAATGCTATACAAAAAGTTGTCTGCTAAGTATCAACTTTTATAGTTTAATACCAATATTACATTAAAAATAGGCAACAACATATAATGCACTTATAATTACACTGCTATTAATAGTGACATGCAACATTAGTATTAAATATCAAAGAACAAAATACCCTCTATACCTTCTACAATCTGAACATGATATATATCCTCCAATAGTAACATTTCTAGCAATTGATAGATAGTTAGGATTGCATCTTATTTTTGTCAGTTTTTATCTAGCTTTGCTATGTACTTGGGGTTGCTGCAAATTCATGTAGGGTTGATATGGATTAAGTTGGTATTGGAATTGATATTTGGTACTAATTGGGATCTTAAAACAAAAAATGGCAAGAGTTAAATGAACATATATGATACATATAAGAAGGCAAATAATATATTAAAATAGGTATAGATGAGCTCACATTAGGCATCCATCTAACAGTTACTATTGTCAAAAGCCCCTAAAAATTAGATTTCTTTCTATACATAATCTTCATTGTAAGCATGCAATTTCAAAAAATGCAAAATGTTAATTCAACTTAAATGTGGCATCCAGGTTAAAAAAAATTAGAAATTTTAGTTGTAAACTCGTCATTAATACATTGTTACAGTAGCATTAGTTGTTGGAGGTCCACTTGATTGATTGAATGGTGGTGGATCTACACTGCTTTGATCTGTCCTTTTATTCTTGAAATCATGAAAGCAATCATTTTATGAATAAAGATATTTTACTTCAAAAAAAATTATGGACTTATACTTAAAAACATGGCTTACACTTAAGGTTAGCGGTTTTTATCTTGAACCGCTAGGTTGAGTAGCTGATGGTGATTCCAATCTTCTATCAATACCACTCCTATATGTCCTTTTGTTATACCTTTCTCCATCACATTATCTAAAGCATAACTTGAAACTTCTTTTGAGCTTGGTTGGATTTTTTTAATTCATCTACCTCCTTTTTCCTTGATACCTTTGGTTTGCCTAGTGTCCTCTTACAAATAATAGGACATTGTATTTCTCTCATCCCATATTTAAACCATGGCTTAGGACCATTAATTAGGTTAACTATATGGTCATATATTTTTAGATATGTGTTCCTTTTGTAATAGTCATATATACATAATTCTCGGACTCCTCTTTGTTATCCTAAATTATTACCACAGCATGTGTACATGGTATCCCATTCAACTCCCACCTCCTACATGTGAAGTATGATTTCTCAAATCAACTACAAAACCTTCTAGTTTATTTGGATGATTTATTCTAACTTTTGGACCCCTTGAAAAACTCGGCCAACACCTGGCAGACAGCTCCTTATTCTTCTCCAACTTTTTTTATATTTTAAGATAAATTCTCCATTGAATCTCATTATCTTATTCCTCTTGTTTATAATCATGTTCATTATTTTGCTTTTTATAAGTTCAAGCATTATTAAAATGGGCTTTTCTTTTGCATCAAGAATAAACATATTGAAAGCTTCACATAGATTGTTTACTAACACATCACACTTAGGATATGTACTAAAATAAGATCTCGACCAATAATAAGGTGACTTATCTTGAAGCCAGTTATAACCATCCTCAGGAAGATTCCCCAGTTTCTCCATCTTCTCCTCAAAATCCTAAATATATATTACCCTGGCATAATTCCATAAAGCATCCTTCAACCCTTTTCCTGGATGCTCTACCTTGAAATTAGAATATAGATGTCTGACACAAAACCTATGTTCACTTTGTGGAAAAAGTTCTTCAAGTGCTGGCACCTATCCATGGCATAAGATGTGTTGCCGCCTAGATCGCCATGACCTGCAGCTCTTACGTGGCTTAGGTGAGTGGACTCCCCGCCAATGTCACCGGGCTCGTCGATCGGAGACGATCAAGGGGAACATACCCTCCGCCACGGGGCTCGGTTGAGCCGCCATGCTCGGAGGGGTCGTTGTAGGGATGATGGGGACTTGGAGCCGTGTTGTGGTGGTCCTCCTGTGGGCCTTTCTAGTGGGGAGAAATCTTCTCTGTATCGTCCCTCCATCGGGCGGACCTGCAAGACAGGGGAGACCTGGGCCGGGGATTCCGGCAAAGACACTCCGACGATCAAGTCAGTGGGACGATCGAAGGAAATAGAAGATCTCTGAGGTGGAAAGCTTGGGGGGCTCTCTACCTCCAGAGGGTGATAAAAATGGAATATAATATAAGGATCAAGAGAGTGTGTTGTCTCTTACCTCCCCTTATCTCTCCATGCCACTCTTTATGTAGACGAATGGCTCCTGTCATTTGGGGAGGCGTGCTCTCCTTGATGTAGGCCTGTGAGGCTAGGATAGCCTGTGAGGCCATGATGGGCTGGTGAACCTTCCTCTTCTAGGTGATTCAGGAAGTTGGTGCAGGGGTACAGTGCCTTGGGCAGGGCATTATTTCCTGATTAGTGCAAACAGTGGCTTGGGAAGCTTCGACATAGCCCTCCTTTGCAAGCAGCGTGCTATAGGACCCACGCGGATGGGGCCCCTCAAGAAACGTGCCAGGCCCACATGAATGAGACCGAACTACGCGATGCTCTCGGTGGTCGAGCTGGGTTAAGATGCCGAAGTGCCGAGTTGGTGGGATGCTACTCCAGGTTGCCATACAAGCACGTGGACCGAGAGAAGGTCCGTAGAGGCTTCTCATGCATGCTAGTCAAGGCAGGGCCTGTGGAGGCTCCAAGCTCCATGCACGTGGACCGGGGTGCGCGGTGCAAACCCGCAGTGCTGGACTGGTTGTCGAGGCGCCGGACCGTGCATGGGTGTGCCAGAGACGGAGCCGAAGCTGGCTGAGATGCCATGCGAGAGGACGCACCGCTGGTACTGGACCCCACGCGGGCGTGCCTTGCAGGCGTACCGTGGGCGATGCAGAGCCGGGTGTGGGCGTGCCATGCGGGCGTGCCGTGGTCAGTCAGGGCTGGAGAGTTCCGCTAGCCTCCCGTCGGGCAAAGCCGCGCGGGGTGGAGCTGGACTGCCACTCAACGGGCGAAGTCAAAGTGGATGAGTCGAGGCACCGTGGAGCCGAGCCTTCCACGGGTGGATCGACGGGCGAACGGGCCCAAGCCCGGGGCGCGAGAGTGCAGGACCGAGCGGACCTGGGGCGCGGGTTCGTTGGACTGGCGTGACAAACTGGGAGTCACCGAAGTCGAACTAGGCACGAGGCGTGCCACGGACGTGAGCTGTGCCGGACTTGGCACGGTTGGTGCGGAGCCGTGCTGCCGGAGTCCAACATGCCAAGCTGGTCTGGCACGGACCGAGGGGGTGAAGCCGTGCGGAGCAGGACCCGGTGCCGGATCGCGGGCAGATCCCAGGCGGAGACGCTGCGGGCTTGCCTCCAGAGCAGGAGCCGGAGCGGGTGAGGCGTGCCGAACTAGGGCGCTACGAGCTTGCCTCCAGACAGGGAGCCGGAGCAGGGGAGGCGCGTCGAACTGGGACACTACTGATGCGCTGGCCTGGGCTTGCTCTCCCGCGGACGAACTAGGCGCCGAAGCTGGGCCCTGCTGCCCTGGGGCGCTGGAGAACCGGGCTGGTGCGGGAGCGTGCCGCACGGGACGGAGACGAGGTGGACTACCGCAGGGTCATGCTCGCGGGCTTGGTGCCCTAGCGCGGGCATGCCGTGGGCGTGAGCCTCGCACGAGCTGACTTGGGCACCGAACCTGGGCTGGATCAAGCGGAGCTGGAGCAGGTGCGTGCATCTCCCACGCGCGGACCGAAGTGCGGAAGTGGTGCCGAGCTGGGCACGGTGGGAGCCGACCTGAGGCTGACCTCGATGCAGAGCAAAAAAATAGGACTCCGCTCATGACCGATGTGGGGCCATGGTGGAGAAGTACATGGCCGCGTCAGCCACCAAGGAGGATGTCGCATCAGGGCCGAATGTATTTTATTCATACTGTAACAAGATGCGTGAACATAATTATAGATTCAGGGAATATATAGTTAATAACAAATGAAATATAACAATCAAAATAACTTAGTACCTTTTGTTGATCAGAAATCCAGGTCTAGTGATATATGTTATCCATTCTTAAGTCCACTGCCAACAAACTCAAAAACCATGTCCAAGAATCTTTGGTCTCACTTTTAACTACAACATATGCAATTGGATACATGCAATTATTTGCATCTATCCCAATAATAGATAATAATAACTCCCATACCTACTCTTGAGAAAACAACCATCAATGCCAACCAAGAATCCACAGCCAGCAAGAAATCCTTTTTTATAAGCATCAAGATAGATGTAAAATCTTTTAAACATCAACATATCTAGCTTAATAATAATGGTGGCCCCAGGATTTGTCCATTTAAGCTCAATCATATAATCACTAATCCTTTTATATTGCTTCTTATGATCACCTTATAACAAGTCAAGTACTTTATTTTTAACCCTCCAAAGTTTATTTCTAGGCACTAAGATATTATAATCCTCCTTCATGGCATCTTCAAATGAATTCATAGACTATTTGGGATCTGATCTAAACTTGTTTGAGTATTTCTGTACAAGAAGTTTTGAATTTATTCTTTTGTTGATATGGGATTTATTATAGTTATGCTCATTAACATAACTTTTTACTTGATATATGGGGTTCCTTGGAATGTTGCTTACAAAAATTGATCATGAATAGCCATCCTTGCACTTCGCATAAACTTTTCTTTTTTATCATTTTTAATGAATCTAATATTGTACATGTTCTTCACAGCATACTAATTAATAGCTACCTTGATCTATTCTGTATTGCTAAATTTCATTCCAACCACCAACTTGAAATCACTGCCTCTAAACTTAAAATATTTCTATCTAGTAATGTCGTCATTACTTGATCTATGAATACTATGAAGATCCTCTGAATTCTCATCGAAAGAATCATTTCCATCATCATCATCAATTATATTTGTTTGAATTTCAAATATATTGAGTTTTTTAGCTTTTTCTTTTTGCTTTTCCTTATCTTTATCAATCCCATAATCAACAGTTCTTTCAAATTCAAAATCATCTGTGAAGCCATAGTCACTATCATCAAATTCACAATCTTCATTGGTTGAATCCTTTGGCACTTCATCTATACCGACATCCATTTGGCAATTCATCTTTAGTGCATAAATCATTTAGCACTTCATCTTCACTAGCATCTACATTTGACAATTCATATTCACTCCATTAATCATTTGTCACTTCATCAGCAAAGGTTGATACATTAGGAACTTCGGTAGCAATGCTTGGATCATTTGGCACTTCATCAGCAATGCTTAATACATTTGGCAATTCATTAGTAATGTCCGGATCTTTTGGTACTCTATCATCCTTTCTCAAGTCCATTTGTACTACATCATTAATGCCCAAATCCTGTTGCACTCCATTATCTTTATCTTGACCCCGTATATCAATAGCAATCATAATCTAATTTACATTCATCATAGTAATACTAACACACTCGCTTCACATATACTGTAATCATCTGACTTGCATGGATATGCTTTATCATTTCAAGGACATATTGATCACACTTAAAAGATCTTAACCCATCATCCAAAGTCTTTGTTAGTTCTCTCCAATAATAATTCATACTTATAAAACCTGTATATCCTAGATTTGCTAACGTACCATTAATTTCAAGGGTTGACATTGTATCTACATTGCAATAGTTAACACAGTTAACCTTTCCATTAAGATATGATTTATTTGGAACTTCAACAAAATGACCACTATAGTATAAAACTACTATGAAATGATCCGGATTATTTGCTATACACAAAACATATAGATTGTTTGATCATATAAAATATAATGACAAGAATAAGACACCATGATGCATAAGAAAAGGTAAATAAAGATTCTTGATTAAGTCAAATTAAAGCCAGAACTCTATTTGACTAAAACAATAGCAAATATAGCTAGTCCTGCTATCATGAGCCCAAAGCACTAGCCATAATAATTAATACACTCACCTTGGGATCACAAAACTATTAAATAAAGACCATTAACTACTAATGCTATCAGCAACTAAAAAGAAAGCAATCAAAATAATGTGGGTTAGCTTAATATAGCCTAATGATAAAATTTAAAAGACATAGAGACATATTTAAAAGATCAATTTAAATGGCTCTTATTGGAATTTTTTTTTTTCAACATACAGTCATATTTAAAAGATCAATTTATCTTGAACAATATAAAAGACACTTTAGTGGATTTGAAACTCATATTAGTATTCCCACACACACACACAAAAAGACAAATCGAGCATGGACAATAATACAATATATAATTGATAAACTACAGTTAAGCAGGTTACTACACATGGGATCTCAAATGAGATTTATTATCCTAAAAGGGACCTTACTTGTCTATCCTTTTAAAATAAAGAGTGTCAACAATTCACGTGTCTGTCCCCACACTATCTTCACAAAGAAATATCCATTCACAAATATTTAATATACAACAGAGCAAATAAAAATAAAAATTAAAGTGCCTTTTTTGAAAAGATATAATGTGGGCAAGGGACCAATTGCATACACAAGCCAAACATGAAGGACCGATTAAGCAAGATAATAAAAAGTTGATATAAAAATTAAAGGCATGGTAACAATGGAAGAAATAAAATAGAAACAGAAATTCTGACTAAATCCATTCACAGTATAGCAAAAGTAGAAATTTCTCTTATCATATTGAAGAGTCGAAAATGTAGAGATCAAGTTGCTCAAGGCAAGTTCTTTCTTCTCCGCCATTCGTTTGTTTGCTTCACTGGCAAGGAATCACTATTCAACAAGAAATGTAATCAACCCTTCCTTCTCTGCTTGTCAATTAGTAATCTAAACAAGGATATGCATTTCAATGGAGGATTCAATTGAGAAAACCTTAGATTCAAACTCAGAATACTTCATTTCATTTTTGATGTACTAACCTTAAAATTTTCAAAACCTTTTAACTTTCATCCAAACGAATGCTAACATGGCACATCAATCCTTATTTATCCTTTTGCCAAGGCCCAAATGCCATATAAGCCAAAAAAAAAAAGATTGATTGTGCACTTCCGTTTGCTGAGCAATAGGAAAACTAATAGTGGGAGCTAACATGGATCAAATCCATTATTTCAAGAATTCAATTACTTCTATTTTAAAAGGAAAGAGACCAAAATAGGAATACTAAAAATGACAAGGACCAATTTGATAATTTAATATACAAAAAATTTTTCCTTTAGACACTTGTGCACCCTACGACGTCTCTTTTTTCTACCTGAATCGAACGAAGCAAAAGGCTTTAAAATCTCACCGCGTGGATTTGGATGCGCAAACCTACTACGATGGACCGCGACCGATGCGTCGGTCCGAACCCTTCTCCTTTCTTCTAACTCACAGTATCTCAAACGCGTTCACCATCACGGCACCGCCCATAAGAAGAGGGAATCGAGAAAGGCTGAGACGCGTCGCTCCGGCCGCCTCCCTCGTCTATCCATGGCCCCTCCGCCGCCGCCTGTGGTCCCGGCCTCGCCGGGCGCCCAGTACGCCCAGCAGTTCCTGAGCACCGTCCTCTCCCAGCGCGGGCCGGCGGCGCTGCCGTACACGGAGGACGTGAAGTGGCTGATCCGGCAGCACTTGGTGGCGCTGGCCGAGTCCTTCCCTTCCCTCCACCCGAAGGCCTCCTCCTTCACCCACAACGACGGCCGCACTGTGAACCTCCTTCAGGCGGAGGGCACCATCCCAATCGTGTACCAGAGCGCCGTCTACAATATCCCCGCCGTGATCTGGCTCCTCGAGCCCTACCCCCGCTCCCCGCCCACCGTTTTCCTCGCCCCGACCCGCGACATGGTCGTCAAGCCCGGCCATCACCACGTCGACCGCTCCGGCTCCGTCCTCGTCCCCTACCTCCGCTCCTGGGTCTTCCCCTCCTCCAACCTCGTCGATCTCGTCCGCTCCCTCTGCCACCTCTTCGGCCTCGATCCTCCCCTTTACACGCGCCAGAACCTCAATAATCCCAACACCCCTAACCCTAACCCTAATCCCTCATCTTCCCATCACCCCTCCCACTCCCTATCACCTTCCCCCCCTCCATCCTCGTCATCTTCGTCGCTGCCGTCAAGGATGTACTCATCTCTGTCGCCCTACGGCGGGAGATTCCCGTCCTCGCCACAGGCCGCGGCGGCGGCGGCGGCGAGGCTGACTGAGGACGCGGCGGAGGTCTACCGCCGCAACGAAATCAGCAAGATTGTCAATATGGTACATGGCGGCATGGCGGTTTTACGGAGAGAGCGAGAGGCGGAGATGGAGGGGCTGTTCAATACCCAGGCCGAGTTGAGGCGGCGGGAGGAGGAGCTTTCCAGGGGGGTAAGGGAGATGTTGGAGGAGAAGGAAGGTTTGGAGCAGCAGCTGCAGCTGATTCTGATGAATACGGATGTGTCGGAAGGGTGGGTGAGGGAGAATGAAGGAAGGAGGCGGAGGGTTGGGGATGTCGATGTGGATGATGCGTTTGAGCCTGCGGATGCGCTGTCGAGGCAGATGCTGGAGTGCACGGCGGCGGATTTGGCGGCGGAGGACACGATTTACTCGCTGGACAGGGCAGTGCAGGAGGGGTCGATCTCATTCGATATTTATCTGAAGAGCGTGAGGGCATTGTCGAGGGACCAGTTCTTCCATCGGGCGATGTTGGCCAAGGTGCGGGCGGCACAGGTGCAGGCGCAGGTCACGAGTATGGCAACCAGGGTGCTGCAGTATGCTTCGTAGAGGAAGGTGACTGATGGCACCAACCTGAAGCCTATCAGACTTTGTCATTGATGAGGTAGGTTGGATTTTTTATCTTGTATACATGGTTTTTTATTTTCAGCTTCGTTCTATGTGTTATTATCCTGGGCTCCGGGAACTAGCATTGCCGACAAATTGGTTCTTTGAGTAACTCAACTTTCAAGATTGGTGCTTTATCCTTGTAGGTGCTTGGATGTGTTATAAGGAATCAAATACTGAGTATTAATATTGCATACTGAGTCTTTAGCTGGTTGATAAAAGTTTTGGCTTTTCTTTTCTTGTCCGGTTGTGCTTATCTCCATGAGATTGAGTACGACGCTTATGAAAGACTGAATACTGATTTTATTCATGGCATATATTTGGGGAAAGTGGTTAATATTGAACCAGTAATGCATGCTAGTTGGTGGAATTTTTTATGAGATCATAGCAGTATGCTTTGGCATGTGATAATTGCGATCTTACTATTTTCAATGCTTCCATTGTGCATGGGTCCATTGCAACAAGAGCTACATTGCAACACATGTTTTAATTTGTCAGTCTTTAGTGCTAATTAATAAATCGTATGGCTATGAAATCCTGGCACTAGTAAAACAATATTGAATGAATTGTTAACTACTTAAATCTTTGTAGTTTAATGTTGTTCCTTCATTGGCTCCCTTCTCTTGGTTGTTCAATCAAAGTGGCATATTTATTGGTCCAACCATCCAAGGTTTCATGAGTTTGTCATATCATACAAAACCATTCCTCGATTGTATGAGGTTGCACCAATTAAAGCTGCTACTTTCAGAGAAATAAAAAAAAAAAAGAAGCAAGTACTGGCATGCGAGGCATGGAAGATGAAAGAGGATCATGTGGATCTTTCATTGAAAACCATGCATGACCTTACATCTTGGATGGCTCCTATAGTATGAAAGTAAGAATTACTTATTTTTTTTCATTTCCCTTGCATGTTTACCTTTCATAAAGCGATCAGTAATTCTTAACCTTCTAGGGAAGTTTGTAGTTGTGATTGACTTCTTTTCAATGTTTTCAATCATTTTTGGTTGATATATTTGTCAGCAGATGTTTTTGCAGCGCTGCTACACATGGCAACGGGTCGGGTATGAGTCGGGTCATCCAAAACTCATACCCACCCCGCTAAAAAATTATCCGTCCCATACCCGTCTCGGATCGGGTCGGGTATAAAAAAATCACGTTTGGATCGGGTCGGGTATACCTGGTCTCATAAAACCTAGTTTATTTAAAAGCTAAACGGGTCGGGTCAAGTCGGGTCGGATCGGGTATATTCTTCCCATATCCAATTTACTAGAAATATTTTATAAACATAATTTTTTTTATATTTAAACGGGTTGGGTTCGGGTCGGGACGTACTACTATCCGTACCCGACCCGAACCTGAGTCGGGTTTTTTTATATAACCCATATCCGTTTATAAATTATGCGGGTCGAGTTTTACCCGTTCCATTAGGATCGGGTCGGGTCGGATATCCATCGGATCGGTAAAAATTGCCATCCCTACTACACAGTATCCTGAAAGGTACTGGCTATCATTGGTGGGATTTGTATATATTCCCAAGTTTGGGGGAGAATTTCTTATATTTTCTGTTAGAAGTTTTTATTACAGCCTGCACTATGTTGTGCATGTCCAGATACATGTATGTTTCAACGAAGAGGATAATGTTTTTTCCAATAACCATGCATTAGTTCCTCTCATTCTTTAGGTGTTGGATTTGATATTAGATTAGTTCCAGCAGTATAATGGTGTTGAATGGAGTGGTTTGGTGGAGAAATTGGATTTCAAATTTGGATTTCTGGTTTTGAAAAGAAAAAATGCTTTTCATAACATAATCCATTTTTGGTAGTTCTCTTGTTGTTTATTGACCGATCCAATTTCATCATCATAATATGACCCATTGATTAAGGAAGACTTGGGAAAAGCTTTTGACATGACAACTACGTAAGAGCAATGTTTGAGAAAAACTTGGAATGACTGTTTGGATCTAGTGCTTGATTAGATGTTAAACAATGGCATTTTGATTTTTTTTAGATCATCAATGACCATTAGTGATTCAACAAATTATTTTTGATAGTCACAAGTGATCGAGACCACATGACCGCTTAGTTGCATATATTATGGGGGTGTTCAATAAGATGTGCTCAAGGTGGAGATGGGAGGGCCATTCAATATTCATTATTTTTTTGAATTACATTAGTCATATGTGGTAAGTTTATGATATTTTCTATGCCTTGAGTGGTTCTGAGAGTTTCCGTGGTATCAAATACTTTTGTAATTTGTTCTAGGTACAAGTTTGTTGTTTGTTGTGAGGTTAAATAAGAGGGGATTTTAGTTCTTTGAGTTGTATCCATATTGAAGATAAATAATGATTGTTGTTGTGGTTGGTTGCAAGTAGAGCTGATCATGTGCTAGACCTCGAGCCTAAACTTCATTCATTTTTTGTTGGGTTCCGGGCCAAGCCTATTTAAAATTTTACATTTTCTATGCTGAAGCCCTGCCCATGATCAACTCTAGTTATAAGTTCTATATTTTCTTTTAGGTAGAAATAAGTATCCATAGCCCCAAGAATACAAATTCCTCTTTCTTGGAGGGGCTAATTTTGAGGCCTTCTCCAATTTTCTTTTATATGCTACATTTGTCGTTTATGTTGTGAATTTTAGTCTAAAGATGCTTAGTAGTACAAGATGCAAGATCTCATAAATTTGGAATCTTGAAGATCACTTGATGCTTAAGTATTTCTTTGGGCATAAACTTTTAGGAAGCATGAATGATTGGGAGGTTCTAATTGACAGGTGCTTTGTGCTTGATTTTAAGTTACATCAAATGCTAATACATGTCTGATGGTTGAGTAGATTTTGCAGAATTCATTTAGGATTTCTATAATTTTTTTGTTAATTGGCTTAGAAGAGTATCTCCTATGGCCTTAAGTTCTTTTTGGTTTAAATATTCATCAAGATTGCTTTGATTTGGACTAAGTGTCTTATTTCATAATTAAAAAATATTTCCCGAAATATCTTAGGTTTATACTGCTGGAAGAATCTGTTAGGATTGCTTTGATTTAGAATTAGCATGAGATATTAATGTGTCATCAGTGATCTCGAGCTGTAGATCTGTTATAATCAAGGTTAGTACCGATGCTTGGTTAGGGTTTAGGGATTTTATTTTTGTAGGCTCTTTATAAGGGTGGATTAAATTTATAGGTTACACTTAGATTGGAGTACAATTTTTTTTGGTGGATCTCTAATGCTCTTTATCTGCCTCTAGTTGGTAAATCAAAAGTTCTGATCAATCATATAAAATCCTTTATGATGTTCTCATGGTGATTGTTGAGTAATGAATATCGAATTGCATGTATTTACGTGTTTAGATAAGGATCTACATGAGTTGAGCTCAAGCTAGCTAGAGCGTGAGCTTAGCTCAATGGTCAGTACTTAGTAGCCCTAGCTTGAGCTTAGCTCATGTTCATTGTGAGGTCCAAAGGCTCTGCTTGAATTCGGCTTTTTTTTGGGGGGTCGATCTAAGGTTTTTCCCGTTAAAATCAACTTGCTTGGTAAGGTTGAGTTGGAGGACGAAAATGGGAAGGAGGTGATGGATGATGGTGATCAGTCCTGACATGGATCACTAGAGCTCAATTATTGGCAATTGAAAGCCAGCAACAAGGACTTCTTCCCCATCTCTCTCTCTCTCTCTCTCTCTCTCTATATATATATATATATATATATATATATATATATATATATATATATATATATATATTAGATCTGTAGGCTAAGACATAGATGGTAGTGAGATGGAGAAGCAGCAGATGGTTTCTCCTCTAGTGCCTCCATTGCCACTAGCAACAAAGCAAGGTCAAGGGCTCAAACTCTTGGAGGAGGTATAAAGAGAGGAGAGAGTGAGAAAGACAAGGGCAAGGGCAGACTGTCGGGGGGCAAGGGGGGCCTTGGGCCCCCTAATTTTTTTTCAATTTTTTTAAGGGTAAAATTTTAAGGAATATATATATATATTCATTTGCCCCCCCTAAAATTTGGGATATTATGTATAACTTGAAAAATCTTGGAAAAAATTTTTAAAATGAAATAAATACCATAAATCAGCTTTCCCTACTTGAAAGTTGGATCACTACTAACTTTATCTTTCATTTTCATTAATTTTTTTTTTATAATTTTTTAGGAGAAGATAAATAATTTTCTTTTTGTTGCTCGATTGGCGCCCATCTCTAGAATCTGCCGAGCTAGAGATGCAAATGAGTCGGGTCGAATCGGGTCATGAGTGATTCCGATCTGATCCAGTTCTTTGATCGGATTCTAATTTTGGACCTAAATCCAATCTATTAAAAAATTGGGTCAGGTCGGGTCGGGTTTGCTATTAGAATTTTCAACCCAACGGAATATTCAGTTGGATCGGGTCCATAAATAATCCGGTTCTAATCTAAAAAAATTAGATCTAAATATGATATAGATAAAATATAGATAACTAAATTTTAATTATTACATAGCCAACTATTATTATCCATAAAATAGGTAACAAACAATATTATTTTCAAAATAAATTAAGATATAAAAATAATTATAACTTTATTTCTATATTAAAAATAAGTTTCATATAAATTTTAAATTATAATTTAAAGGTCTAAATTGATATGATCCCAACAGTATTAGTATATTCGAGTCGGGTTGGGTCAGGTCGGGTCCAAATTCAGTAAACCCAGATCCGATCCGAAAAATGGAACGGGTCTTATTTTAGGACCCGACCCGAATCCACAGGTTTATAAAAATGGGTTGGATCGGGTCTAAACGGGTCTAGTCGGGTTGGGTCATGGGTCAACCCGACCCGTTTGCAACCTTAGCCATGGCCGAAACTACTGCATGCAGCCAATACCGCCCCACTTGCCATATTGATGGATAAAATTGTGGCCGAATCTGTCATGTGATGCGATCGGCAAGAACGCTCCCACTACGAGATCGGATGATTGCGCATATGCAAGACCAGATACCATCGATGCACTGGTCTATGGCTACCATCTCGGTAGCCTTTGTCAACCTCACCGCACCGACAAACATTGCGTGCAGTGAAACCGTGTATCGTCCTAGTGACCGGACCCATCGCGTAACACAATTAGATCTTGGAGGGCACGGGCGGGTAGCACCTGTCATGTCCCAGACTCCCATCAATGCTACTGCACTCATGCTCCATCATCTTTGGCCCTGTAGCTCGATGGACGTCCCATCTCGTTATGCAGTAGCAACGATACGCGGTGCGATGCCGCCATCACTGTGGCCAGTGCGTGTACATCTTCTACAAGTCTGTGGCGCTTATGACTCTTCCGATTTTAACTATTACTGTAAAGAGTATTTTCAAAAATAAAGATTGTCAAGACCAGATTATACAACAAGATGGAAGACTATTTTTTTGCCAATTATTTAGTCACTTATATCGATAACAAGATAGCTGAAAATTTTACGGTAGATTTTATTATTAATGAATTAATCTTAGGAAACAAGATAAGTATAATTTAAATAATATTTATAAAAAAATATTTTAAATAATTTTAATTATTTATTAATATTTTTATATTTTCTTGGGCCCCCTTGAAAGAGTTGGTGTGGTCCACCCCTGGACAAGGGTGATGGGAGTGGTGGCATTGAGCAACTTAGGAATGCTAAGAATACTAGAGCTTTCCAGATGCAAAATTTTTAAGGAGTTTGTTTGGTCAATCCATTTTAGCCATTGGAGAGGTACTTAGTAGCCAAATAGGAGGAATATGAATATTTTTTTCATTTTCTTTTGAATTCTTCTCTCCCGCTTCATAAGAAGGGCTGCCTTGGTTGATGTCCGGTTCCTTCATTCAGGTGATTGGAAAAATCAAGACATGTGGAAATGGGACCGGTGACCTTGAGAGGAATATGAATTTTAGTCTTTAATATCTCACCTACTAGATCTGGTTCATTAGGCTGATATCTGGTGATTGGAATTCTCTCTTCATAACTAACAGGATATTGATATATCAGAATAATTATAAAATTATATTTTACTTAATAAATTATAGTTTAAATTAATATGTTATTTCAACCTTAACTGAGCTTAATCTGCACAGATCGGAAAGATCTTGCCCAGTGTAAGCTAAGAACTCTGGGTTAAGCTCAGCTCATTTACTAGAAGCAAGCTAGTGTTGAGCCATCTTACGAGCCTAATCACAAACAGCTCAGTCATTTGACAAGCTCCATTCAAGTGATCCCACAATGATTTAAGTATGGCATGGTGTATCCATGATAGTCATAGGCTGGCATGATGCCTGTTGTACTATACAATGTTATGTCTGTCACATGCGGTGGCCCAAATAGAAAAATATGGTTCCATACCAATCATATGAACCAATTCATTTCAGCTCAAAATCAGTACAAGAACTTTGTATTTTTGCCCCCTCATTTGTGTCTGTCTATTTCAAAGCAATCATGTGTCCCAAACCAGTAACATTGTTCAAGCTTGATGACATGATATCATGCCTGGAAGATGGTCTCATGGAGGTCATTAAGTTGCATCTTTCTCTGGTCACTCTTATTCAGTGGAGTCAGCTTCCATGATCTCAAATACCTTCATTGGCTAAAAAACACACTGTAGTAGCCTTTTAAAATCTAAGCTTGCATTATGCAACACAAAACCAAACATATGTCTACAAAAGCAGGTGCCAAATAGAGTTTGGTATCTGATGCCTATGCCTCTATGTGCACCCTATCTACTGCAAATGGATTTCTGGACATATGGAGGCGCAACAAAGAAGAGATGTCTAAGAACCTTGAGAAGTGCCCAAGCATATAAGAACTATTGTGGTTATTTCAAGGATCAAAACATAGTACGGGCTAAGCACATATATCAAATTCAAATAATTCTAGCTAATGCCACTGGTTTATCTGCTCTTGTTGAAACTTGAAACTTGAAACCATACTGAGGATATGGGGACCTTGTCCTTATAGTTCTTAGAACTAAAGCCTTGAGAGTAGAGAGCCAAGAAAGAAATCAAGGATTGAAGTTTGGCTTAGATAGATCAGTTTCTCCTTGAAATGATTAGAAATTAACCAGAATTTTTGGTTTTGACCAGTTCCAGCCAAAATTGAAGATACATGCTATTTCATTCATAATATTGATATTTAATATATTTTTAGGTCATTTCTTCATTACTGTAAGTCTGTAAGTAAATTTTGGCTAACCAATGACAAGTTTAGGCTATCTTTTCTTAGGTCAGTTAAAAGTTAGAATGCTTACAGGTGGTAAATTTGAGCCGCGGCAATCAAGTGCTTTGTTAACATTAACCATAATTTTATGGAATTTTGTTAAAAAAATTAAATGCATTTGGGTGTTTGGCTCTAAGAAATTTCAAGAAAAGTTTTTTGTTTTTCCAGATATGAAATATTTTGGTTCCTTAAGATAATTTTTGAAGAGAAACTGCAGGGCACTTCACAAGATAATAAGTTTGGATTTGCTAGATCTTAAGTATTCAATATACTTTGATGAGATATATCCAATCATAGTATTTTTAATACTCTCTCTATTGTCAGTTACATGTCACTACTTTGGTTTGTCATATGGTGGAAATTATTATTTCAAATCTCAAAGATTCATGGTTCTATGTTAGTATATTTTACTATTATAATGTTTACATTATTAGTTGTTCAAGAATTAGATTATTGTCAAATTATAGCTTTTCAACACTTCATCAGTTTTCCAAGATTTTTATAGTTGACTATACTTTCTGGCTTTCAGAACATAAAATAAAACGAAACCATAAACTTGATATTACAAACAATAGAATGTTTTTCAAAAATATGTAATGTATGTTTCATTGTCTTATTTCATGTTTCTCTTATTTTTTCCTTTTTTATCACCTTTTCATTTTTACCCCAGTAGCAACTTTAAAACTTAAGTTGAACCACCAAAACAACAAACTGTGGGAAACAAAACTAAACTTGGCAAGGCTGACCAACAGTAAACTGAATCTTCAAACCTTGGAATGATTTGGTGACTTGATATTTCAAAAGAAGATATTGTTGTTATTTTAGCAGTTGATTTAGGTAAGTGGACATTGTGCTAAAGTAATATGAGATACACACCTCTTCTTTTGAGTTTGAGATTGAGATGAGGCCTACGCTTTGCTGGATGAAAATTCAGGTCTTATGGAATAAATCCAAAGCAGGTGGAGGTCTTCCGTTGCCCAGGTGAGCTTTTAAAACTGCTCATGTTGCACTCATACGTTGATTTGAGAAGAGAGACCCAACAAGTTTGATGCACTTGGATCATGTTTCTGGATTTATGCCATAGGTACTTGAGCATGTGAGAGTGCTGGCAAGAACAAGTCAGCATCAACATAATGTTTCTGAATTTGTAAATGTGCATTGGTTATGTACTTCTCTAACTGATTATAGGTTCTAGCATGTCTAAAGTTAAAGAATCCGTTTTGATAGATATCTTTGTTTTTAGGCCATTGATTTTTATTTTCAGTTGTGTGATTTGAACATATTCATCATGGTTCCTTGTACTGTGGAATATCATGCGGAAAATACGGAGCTTCTAGGTAGCATCTAGATGTAATTTGATAGCAGCAAATGTAATTACTTGAAATAATGGTCAACAGGTAATCAAAGAATCAGGAACATTGACAATAGTGAAAACCCAAACGAGATGTTTACTGCTTTGTCATTGTTAAAGGACTAATTGAAAATTTGTGAATTAGGAAATACCAAATGCCAGGTGATGAATTACATGTTTGTAAAGTGATGTATGAAATTGCAACAGCACATCATGCTTTGTGGAGATAGCCACAAGAAGAAAAGATACGTGAAAATTATCTTTGAATATCACATTTGCTTCGTGTAGATGTCGTTTCCTTGCTGAGGATGAAGAATCTGCATATGGTTTTTTTATATTGATTAGGATAATGCATTTTGTAAAGGATCCCATATAAATATAAATTTGGTGGAAGTTAAGGAGATGTTATCTTCTTTTTTTTTTTTCTTTTCTTTTCTTTTCTTTTCTCTCTCTTTTCTTTCTTCTTCTTCCTTTTTTTGTTAATTAGGGAGAGGTTATCTTTGACAACATCAAAGTTCAAGGGTTAGTTGTGGTATGATTATGGACTTAATGTTGCCTGTGGGCCTAAATGAATGATTTACTTGAGTTCTCTCTGATTTCAATTGTCTTTTGATGCAGTGATAATTTA
This sequence comes from Areca catechu, assembly GCA_021397845.1. Lineage (NCBI taxonomy): Eukaryota > Viridiplantae > Streptophyta > Magnoliopsida > Arecales > Arecaceae > Areca > Areca catechu. Next base: position 12,819,899 of record CM038051.1, on the reverse strand, counting down.
GATAATTCAATGTTTACAGATCAGAAGATAAAATGGATGGTTGCTATTATGAATTTATGGTAGGAAACAAGGGAGGATATGAGTCTAATAGTAGTCATATGAAAGCTAGGGTTTTAAAATGTGATATTAGTTTTTTGTGTGGGGTCGCCCAGTACCTGTTAGGAAGCAGAATAGGGGATATACTGAGAATTGAAATAGTGGTCAATAAATTCACTTCTTGACGGAGGTGTTGCCACTGTATAGCAGCGGCACTTCAAGGAAATATGTAATTTTTTTCTTGGGAAAAATACGATGGTGACACTGCCTGGGTTTGAACCCTGCACCTCACCCAACTCGTGAGGGTGCCAACCAGCTGGGCTCAGCCTGATTGGCAGTGGGATATTTAAGATGAGTATGATGAGTGCACTATTGGGTTGGATGTTGCCAAATTCAGGATGGATGAATTTGTAAGTGTGTTGATTGCACCAAAAGAGGATTAATTTATGAAAACTCTATGAGGATCATAACTCTTGTGTAACTAAGGTTGACAGATGCCTTGCTATAGATGGGCCATGTATATATGTGGATGGTTGAGATTGAGAAGCCAAGCTGAACTGAATCTAAATAAAACTAAGACCTTGATTAGGATGGCGTGCCTTGATAAAGGACCGAGACCTTGTTTGGAGAAATTAGAAAATTTCAAATGTACAAACCATACTTAAAGTTTATGTCGAACACTTGCTGTTACTATGCAATAGCATTAAGCTTTAAAGAAATCTATGTCGTAGCCCTGAACAATGCAATATCTTTCTTCCTCATATAAAATTATCAACATCTTTTCTATGCTATCTAATGCTTTTTACTAAATAATGAATTTGTTTCTTTGAGAAATATAACAAACACCATTTTGAGTATACGAATCACTTGTTAAATGCCTGATCAAAGTCAATAACAAGCCGAGGAACTTACAGCGTCCCACCATCATATTTGAGAAACAAGGGTGGGCTACTTGCCTGACAGCTATTTTTTCTTCAAAAATATCTTATTCTTTAGAATCTGTATAGCTTCGACCCAGATCATCTCTTGTTTTTCTGCCTCACTTTTGATCTCTTGCCAACGCAGCCTATTTTAGGATCATTAGTAAGATGAAATATTAAAGGAAATAAAGAAGAATGGTACCCACAAAAGGAAATGAATAAGTGAAAATTTCAGACATGACATATAGGTGGGATATTTGAAATCCACCAATTATTATTCAGATGTAAAAAATCTTTTGAAGTGCATCATGTCTCACACTATACCTATCTTAGTTTGGATGCAACTCCGGTCCTTATATGGACACTAAACAAATCCAGATCAGATTACAACATTTTGGTATTCTTAGTGACATTAAATGCAAGGAATGCTCCCAGCTTTCTCAAATGTGAGACCTTCAATTTTCTGACAACTGTTACTGATCAATCAGATAATTCTAGATAATTCTAAAATGTGAATTGTTCATCCATATAATGTGGCTTTTGCTTATTTTGTGTTTGTCCCTTTCACACCTGCACCTTGTCAGAAATTTACAATAGCAACATCTAGGTGGGCCAAATATTATTCACAGATTTGGTCATTAAGACAACCATATGCTTTAAATGCCCCACTAAGATGATGCATTTTGTAATTTAGTGAGGAGAGAGGATTTGATGTGGCTGCACCTGTGGATACACTGGTACCTGAATTAAACAAAATACCAGGTTAGCTATCAACTTATCTTGCAATTCTAAAGTTCAGGTTTGAAGAATCTTGTTTAAGAAAATAAATTTGAAATTTAAGAGATAGCATCCTTGAGCACTTCTATCAAACTATATTCTGCTTTGGAAATGTTATTTGCTGACTATTTTGATTAATCAGTGATTAAAGCTCGGGGCTAATTCTTCAGAAATTATTGATTATTTCATGGGACAAGTTAAGTCTGAAGCACAAGATCCTCAGTGAATAGAGGCCGTATATGATCCTTTATTGGCAAATCCTGGAGAGCTAAAAATTCTCAAATGAATAACTAATTATCATAGGCAAGGATCAGAAGCATGCCTAGTTTCTATAATTCATGATCTTCATGGACCTTCCTTTTGCTTGCCAATGTGTTTTTTGATGTTTCTATGTTAATGATTCCCATGGCTGCAGAATGCTAACATGGCAATGCCCGCTGTGATGGTATGTCACAGGAACATGTCACCAAGATGCTTGCTCTTGAAAACCTGTTTGGATTTTGTTTTGCTGCTCACTCCCAATTACCAATGCAACTATGGCCTTGTAAAATTTGTCCAGGGAACTGTTTTGTTCGTTTTGCACCACAGAAGGAAATCATGTGGGAAGTGCTTGGGAGATGAAGTAGGGACTAGAGAAATGTTTATCTTCACCATCTTTGTCATTGCGATCATTGTCATTATTATCATCATTTATTTACAACAGGAGCGGCAGCTGTGTTTCATACTGCCAAATACATGGGACATCAACATCATCACCACTATTATTACTATCTATTTAATGCAGGAGCAGCATTTGTGTTTTAGACCGCCTGTCATGTTATTCATGATAGCAATTGAATTATCCAGTTTCCTGTTACCTTTTGCTAATGTGAAATTTTCATGCAAGAAGGTTGTACAAATTTGCTAGTTTATGAGGTTCTGTATTACTTGGTTCCAGTGGTAAACCGTTTATCGTCTCATGCTGACAACAATTTTAAGAGTGACGTGGGATGGTCGTTTTGTGCACAGGAATAGTTCCATCTACCCTGTGGGATGGGGCAGATCCATGTGAATTTTGCAGGAATTGGTCTGATACCGGCAAGATGATTGCGTCTAATAAGTTACAAGCCAGCATCAGATGGCTTGGAGAACTTTCCACGTGCTTTAATTGGCAAGCCAAAAAGGGTTCAAGCACGTCGGATTACGTGATACATGCAAGGTGGTTGCATAAAAAGTTACAAGCCAAAGCATTGTCTATTTTACATCATCAAGGGAGCAACCACGTCGGATTAACTTCTTCCCAGGGCCCCGTCAGGGAGTGAAGTACCTCTTCTTGAATTACTACAGAATCTTCCAGAGTGGAGGATGATTGATGCATTCGTGCAAAATACTTTCTGATACTCGTCGTATTAACCATGTCCTCAGGCCCCATTGCAAGAGCATTTCAATCTTATCCCACTAACACAGCGGTGCAAGAATTCTTAATGAAAACCGGCTTTTAGGAGCAACAATTTTTTCTATTATTAGAAATCATTTCACTCTGATCCCCCACTGTAACCCTACCAAAACACAACGCATTTAGCATCAAGACTGGCTTTAGGAGAACAGCATCAATTTACTCTGTGAATTGAGAACAACATTATTGGCCAATACATTGGTGCAACCCCCGAGCAACGCAGTGCATGGTGCCTTGTTCTGATGTGCCATTCCCGTCCCAGACAACTCGGGTACAATTTTCTGATTCCCGAGCAGTTTCCGCTTCTGATTTAGCCATCCAGTATGCACTCTGATTCTCTCTTCTGAAATTGAGTCCATTAAGCAACCGGACGGTATCAGACCAGGTGGATTCAAATGATACTGTTAGTTTTACTAACACCCGGAGGACCCGACAATAAAGCAAGGAGAGCATTTCTGATCTCACCACATTGGTCGAAGGAAACCCCTGGTGCAATTTACAGCATCTTAGACTCTAGAATAGCGATACATGTAAGCAAAAGCATCAGATTATATTTAGCTGAAATCCTACCTGCAAATTTCAACTCATATCTCCAAAAACACAACACAAATGCTTGGCATGCTTCATTCTTGGCACGAAGGAATCATCAAGAGGCATCTGCATATGCTATCCGGCATGCCGTAGATGCCTGTAACTTCACCTCTAATTTCAGTAAGGGGTGGATATCATAAATGAGAGTTAATTATTGCTGGGATGTGAGCTGAAGGATCTGAATTGCTGAAAATAATGCTAAACAATGACTTGATGACCCATAAATATCATTATCTTAATCAAATATAGATTCTTCCTGAAAGAGACAAGTAACCAGAAGCCAATTGATGTGACACCAAGAATACAAACGAGGCGGCAAATTATTAAGGAGACAATGTTGTCTTGCTGACCACCAGCTTCAAAATTTTATGGGTAGACAAAATTTTGCATGTAAAATGAGGTCAGAAAATCATCCCAATGACATTAAACTCGAAACAGGTAACACCCTGCTTTCTCAGACATAGTAACCAGTGAAAGTGAACCCTCTTCCCACAATCTCACCAACACAGAACCAAGCATACAACTCAAGTCCAAACAGAGCTGCAATGCCAGCATCCTCAACCTTGAGCTCATTCCTGTTTCTCCATATGTGCTTCACACCATCAAGCTCTTTCCAGAATGCCTCAGATCGGCCAGGAATGCTGTAAGATAAAACAATCAGCGCACAGAGTTCAAGATTTTCTTCACCCTAAACCAATTTCCTTGCCTAGCCAACATTAGATAACTTCACAGTTGACAAGGTAATGTTTTATCAATCTCTGGGGATTGTAAATGCTGATTTATAGTTCAAACAAATAATGGAATGCTAAAAAAGAGTAGAGGCATTTAGAGAATTGAAGTCAGGCTGTATAACGCTGACAATCATAACAAATTAACAATACACTGTTGGGTAGTTATTTGCATCATATCTTCAATATGACTAGTGGCACCTCCACCGCTTTCTCATATCATATCATTCCAAGAAATGAGAAAACCAAAAACTAGAAAAATCGTAATAGAAGAAAAGATAATAAAAACTAGCAACCTATTACATGACCTACATAAAGAGATATGTGTAAAAAGTAACTTTATCCATCTCTGAATGCAAGTTAGATGGTCTATTTGATCCATTTTGATGCAAAATCCACAGTGAGATTTGATAATTCAGGTGAAAGAAAGGTTGATCTATCTTTATACCTAGCTATGAACTTGTCTCTTTTTTCCTTTGATCAAATCCGTTTGTTCTTTTTTTCAGAATGGCTTATCCATTATTATTACATACTATATGAATTTTTTTTTTTGCAAAGCTGCCTTGTTCTTTTCTTGTCACTGATTATTATCAGCTGTGGAATCTGCTATCGAATACAACCAGTTTTAATTTATATATTTTTGAACCTGAAAGACCATATCAGATTGCTAGAAACTCAAATCTTTACTTAGTCCAAAATAATGTGATGTAGATGCCCATTCCAAAATGAACTATTAATTTACCAAAAGGGCATTCCGTAACAATCCATTATGGGATTGTTAGATCATACGATCACCACTACCTATGGAAAGCTACCAGATGTAGGTTGACCTTGCTCATGATTTCCACAATCCTTTTGAATTCCTTATGCAGGTTTTGAGGGAAGGACCCAGCCCAAAAGCAATAAAACACCCCCCACTACAAACACATCCATGTCAAGCAACTATCAATTTTTTTTAGAACATAACGTCATAACATATGAATGAGTGAAGAAAAAATATGTGAATATAAACCTAACGTCAGAATAAATGTAGACCTACAACATAACTAAGCATTTAGCACAAAAATAAATGGGGTTCACCATGTATGCAAAACCAAAATTTTGAATTGAATCTGAGAATTGGATGATACAAAATTGAACATTCGTTATCTCCAAACCCATCAGAATTATACAATAATGCCATGGTAGTCAGGAAATTACTGAAGGTGATGGCATGGGTATAATAAACATATTCTAAAGTGTCAAGATAGTCATGCACTATCTCGACACTAATTGAGAAATGAAATTTTAATATGCAAAAGATGATATGAACAGTCATCAGTAAATTGTCTTGGCCAACTTTTAACAGCAATGATTAACTGCTGTACATTTATGCTAGCATGTCTTTTGCCACATACAATTAGTAACTACTGAAATGGTCAAAAAAAATCTGCCCAGGTGAAAACAGCAGAAATGATAAGAAACAAGACAACAACGTTTGAAGAAAATGAATACATAAACTATCCAAAATAGGCAGCATTCATAGTTCAAGAATAAAAGTTTATTTATCAACAGATAAACACATATGTAGATGCATGCACGTATATAAATTTCTATGTTAATCTCAACATTGGACCTTAACAAACAAGCCTAATCCCATTATAAACTACAAATCAAAGTATAACACATCAAAATTAAAGAAAAATCTACTATTGGCTCATAAACTGAAGTAGATGCAAGCACATGTATAAATCTCAACATTGGACCTCAACCAACAAGCCTGATCTCATTATAAACTACAGATCAAAGTATGATCCATCTAAATTTTTTTAAAAAAAATTTCAAATGGCTATTAAACTGAAGCTCATACTCTACAAAATTGTACATAATTAGAAGTAAAGGAAAGTTTGGGTAGGACCTGAAACCCAGAAAACCAGTTTACAAGTAAATAAGTTAATTGGTTATGTAGTTTGCACAAGAAACAATGGATCAAACTCCGAAAGCCGTTATAGGCACTGAAAGAGTCTGGACCAAAAAAGGGAGAAGGCAAAATTTTGACAAGACCAACTCCATCGAAAGCCAAGGAACAACTATATCATGTAAGCATGTACTTTTCACACCAAAATCCATTCAGCGGTATTGCTTAGTGATTGCATTTTGCAAGTAAATTACTTAACAATGTGACTATATGATAACCTCAGAAATTTTTCATCTTTGTAACTGTTTAACGAACTCATTTTCCACAGAAAACATCTAAAATATGTGATAACCATGATTTCTTTTATGTAAATATCTAGGTCTTCAAACAAAACTTGAAAATTCATCTAATAGATGAGTTCAGATCTAGACCTTCAAACCCCTATGCAATGCTGCCCAAGAAATGGATAAGCAAAAAACCTACATCAAGGTTCTTCATCTCATACCAGATCCCAAATTGGTACTATTTTGGTACAACATCAGTACACCTGGTATAAAGTTGGTTCGGCATACTGAGTATGGGTACACCCGCTATATCAATTTGGTATTGGTATTGGTACAATATGATAAGCCCAATACGGAGTGTACACATAGGTACAGTGAACCTTGACTTGCATGGTCCTAATAAGTGAAAGCAAAGTACAGAAGGTTAGATTGCATCAAAAAGCTCATGTTAGAGGCTTTACCTGCAAAAAAACTAGAACAGAAAAGAACGCAGAAAAATGAGAATACATATATAAAGATGTCAAGGAAATGTCTCTGCAATTTATCTTTCATCAGTCAATTTAACGTCATTTCTCAGAAACCATAAGTTTCACCAAAATTTGTTCCTGAGCAAAAGAAAAGGACATCATATACGGAAATTATAAGCAAAAGCACAGAGAAGAATAAATGAACATTAAGCAAATTAACATGGGCAAATCACTACGACCTAAAGATCTAAATCAGAAAAATACAGTAAGAAACTAGAAATGGCCCTTGTCTGAGCATAGAAACTTAAAGGATAGAAGCACATTGCATGCACCAGAAAAGCTAAGCTTCAATCTCTATTTATGTAATTTCTGCTAAGGCTCGGTCAATAGGATCGGACCAACAAGATATATATATATATATATATATATAATTATTTAATTATTTTATCAAATCAATAAGACTGTGCCTCAGAGAAGTTAAACCTCGTCAATACCTCGCAAGACGTGTGTAAAAGAGCTGTTTCGACAGCTCTTGGCACTTCTCAATGGTGGGTGGATCCACAACGTATTTCTCGTTCTTCTCCATTAGCTCTTTATAGTAGGCGCTTCCATGCTTTGCCGCAAATTCTGAGGCTTGAACAATCTTCGACCGAAGCTGATGCAGTTTCGATGCCATCTACTTCCTAGATAACAGGTCAACAGCAACCAAGAACAAAAGATAAGAAAAGATAAGTCCTTCCATCACTCAAGAACGCCATCAAAGAACACAATTGTAAAAATCCCTAATGTTCCCCTAAAAATAAACGGAGAAACTCCCGTCAGATTCTTCACAGATCGATACCACTCAAAACGCAAAGCCAATACCAGAATCTGGAACTTTCGAAATCTAATCCTACTGAAAACCTATTTTAAAGTCAGAAATCACGAGAAAAACCCTGTAAGGGAAACCCCCATTATTAAGAAGGGAAAGAACGGATCAGCAAGTGCCCAAGAAACCCTAGATTCTGGGAGATGATCGGGGAAAAAAAAACCTACGGAAGGAAGGATTCGAAAGCGAATCAATAGCATTTAGATCCTGAGATCTGAGAGAACGAAGAAATTACCTCTTTCAGTGTCGCGGCAGAGATGGGAAATAGAAAGGGGGGAGTCCGAGACGAGTCTCGTGCTGTTTTGGGAGAGCGAGAGAGGGCACGTTTGAGAATGCTGGGGGTTTCTCGGCTTATATCGTCGGTCCTATGAGGGTGATTTTGTAATTTTGTTCATGCTCATCAAAGCATGTGCCATGTACAATAGTATGTCGAGGCAGCGGTGCTGTTTCGGTAGTTTAATTTTAATCACGCTCGTATATCTATATTCGGTAGTTTAATTTTAATCACGCTCGTATATCTATATTTATATTTTGTACTCATTTTTTCCTATGAATAGTGATATGAGTATCAGTATCCTTCGCTATTTTAAACAAATATTAATATAAATTAATTATTAAATATATTTTTATATTTTTTAAATAAATATGGATCCAAGTATGATATTAGTTATATTTTTTTTTACTTAAATATTAATATAAATCAAATATTACCCGGATATACATCAGATATCAAGTAGAATTTAATAATAAAAACTAAATAAATATCATAATAAAGATAGATACGAAATCCACCATACCGTGAATACTGAACCGTAACCAAATAATCATCTAAGATGTAATCATGAAGATTGTTACCACCTGGATCGTCGTGGTATGTAGTTCTGATGTATCGCGGACTCGTCGAGCTTTTGTTGGATGCTTGGCCCTCTTCCCCGCTCAGCTCCAAGACCAACATGACCTGCAAAAGAGAGGAGACCCGCACCGAAGATTCCGACGGGGACACATCGACGATCAAGTCAGTTGGGACGGTCATGGAGAATAGAATCTCTGTAATGAAGAGCTTGGGATCTCTCCACGTAGAGGATGAAAAATGAAATGTAAGAAATGGAAAGACAATGTAGAGTGGAGATCAAAGAGCTGGGGGGTTCTCTTGGCTGGTTTCTTGCCCGTTTGCTCTCTGAGTCTTACTCGTTGCCTCCTCCCTCTTTCGGGGGTCCTTTCTTCTATTTTATATGAGAAGGATGGCTCAAACGAAGTCTGGGGCTTCACTGAGTTGTCCCTTTTTAGTATCCTTTTCGGGAGAAGTCTTCCTTTGTCTACGACCTCTCCCCTGTCAGACCAGTCCTCGAAAGAAGATCCTTCTATTCGTGGTGTTCACTGGCGTAGTATAGATCTTATCTCTCTGGTTGTGCAGTTTCCCGTGGGAGGGGCGGGCGTCGTGCCGCTGAGCCCCAGCCATGGTGGGGCGTTTCTTTCTAGGAGGGATTGTCGGAGTGTTGCAGGGCTTGGGGCCTTAATGGAATACTCCTCTTGGAGGAGGTACAGGTTCCACGTTGCGAGGGCCGGAGCCCTCGATTGCATGGCCATTGACATTGCGGCATGCTACAGGGCCTGGAGCCTGGTGGAGCACGCAATGTGCAGAGCGTGCGGATGGCTAGTTGCAAAACTCGAATTTTCCGGCAGGGCAGGCGCCACCTTCAGGAGGTTGCAGGTAGCTGGGAGCTTCCACGCCATAGTATGTTCTTCTACTGATCTTCCCCCCTTTGGCTCCTGGCGAGAACTTCGATCTTGGTTGGAACGGGTGAGCTCTATCTCAAGAGCTCGACCCCGGAAAGTGGGAGCACGACCTCGACCGGGAGCTCAACCCCAGATGAGAGATAACCTCGATTGGGAGCTCAACCTCGATAGGATGGGGGAGCTCTATCTCGGGAGCTCAACCCTGGGAAGCGGGAGCACGACCTCGGCGAGGAGCTCGACCTCAGCAACCCAAGCACAATCTCGATCGGGAGCTTGACCCTTGATGGGAGCTAACCTTGACTAGGGGCTCGACCTCGACAGGATGGGGGAGCTCTATCTCAGGAGCTCGACCGGGGCTTGATCTCAGCAAGATAGGAGAGCTCTATCTCAGGAGCTCGAACCCGGGAAGCTGGAGCATGACCTCGACCGGGAGCTTGACCCCAGATGGGAGCTGACCTCGGTCGAGACCTCAGCGGGATGGGTGAGCTCTATCTCGGGAGCTCGATCCCAGGAAGGGGGAGCATGACCTCGACTGGGAGCTCGACCCCGGATGGGAGCGCGCTCCAAGCGCCAGGGTAGCTTGACTCCGAATCTATGTTCGGTCGCTGCATCTAGGTGGCACTTTCTACCAGCATGGCCGCCAGCTGGTGCCGTCATTGGTTCCATGTCAGCGGTAATGCTATATCAGGCGCCCCCCACTCCCGAGTTCGGAGAATGATGCGGTGCTCAGGATGAAGGGAGTTATGATCACACTGACATGGAGGAACGTACCTTCCTGTACAATTAATGTTTCGAGCACCGGTGCCCCAGAGATCGTGCTTGCGCACCAACGAAGCAACGCCATGTCATCCCTCCCAAAAGGAGGCTATAAATGCTATGCCCAACCCAAAGCATCCGCCTCCGAATCAAAGCATCGGCTCCGTCGGATCTCGACATGTAGCAGTCCCTCACTGGTTAAGGAGGGGAAAGGGTGCATGCCTTCGACTGGTACGAGGTGACAGGGCTGCAGGCTTTTTGAAAGGGACTCGTCCTCTCTCCCCTTAAGGGTTTTTCAAGCGAGGGAGACAAGTCTTCTCTACAGAGTCCCTCTTTTCCTCAATCTTCTTGATCCAGCATCTGAAGTCTTTAGCAGGTTAGCCCCTCCTCCTTTCTTCCTCTTTTTTTTTTCCTTTTCCATCTCCTGTTCTTCTTCTTCGGCCTGTGCTGAAGGAGAACTTCTATAGAGTCTTTAGGTTCCCATCCCCTTTATCTTCTCCCTCCTTGTTCTCCATGAGTTCCTCCGATAGAGGGCACCGCCACCCGGATCATCTGGTGAGGCGGGGCCATCTTGCCCGAGGCCTCCTTCCTAGCATAGCGAGGAGGAGGAAATCCCTGTAGTGGCCCGCAGGGTCCCCGCCAAACAGGGATTGTCATTGGGTCCCCTGCAGCTCCTCCCCCTCCTCCTCCTTCCGTCAGGGAGTCGGTCAATCCTACCAGTATTGTTTCGGTGATGATCGGTGAGGACCTCCTCCATGTCCAGAGGGCATATGGGATCCCTGATTCCATCCGGCTCTCGATCCCGGGATCGGAGGAGCGGGTCACTTCCAGTGGCCCGAGCCGGATCGCCTTATATGAAGATTTTTTCTTCGAGGGCCTCTGTCTTCCTCTTTATCCCTTCTTTCTTTATTTTATGAGCAATTATTGCCTGGTCCCGGTCTAACTCGCTCCCAATGCCGTCAGGACCATTTTCTATTTCATTGTTCTTTGTTACTTCCACAGGATTGTTGTCTATTTCTCTCTCTTCAAGGTCTTGTTCATCCTAAAGCACCACCCAGTTGACAATGGGTGGTGGTTCGTGGCCCCCCGCCAAGGGGCCATCAAGCTTGACCCTCCCTCTTCTATCAAGGGATGGAAGAGCAGGTTTACGTTCGCCTCGATTGAGAGGGTAGACTGGGTTTGGAGTGACCCAGATCGCTCCCCCAACCAGCAGTCTGCAATCGAGCAGGCCGACAAGGAAGTGTACGACCGGCTCGTCACTTTTGAGGTCCCAGCTCTTCGGGACCTGTTGACCGAGTGGAAGCTCGTCAATGCCAAGGTCGGCCAGGCCCAACCTCAGGGTAAGGCACGCTGCTGGGCTTCTCTTTCTTCCAAGTTGATCGGGCTTCACCAAAAGACTAACCAGTTTCTTTTATCTTGCAAGGATGAAGTTCACCATGGGCGAGCTGCTCAGCATGTCCAAGAAGAGGGCTACTTCCATGGGGCCCAAAGGGGAGCCTATAAAGAAGGCTCGGGAGGAGCCAGGGGCGGAGGCCCGGTGAGGAGCCCACCAGAAGGGGGTCTGGTGAGGAGCTTGCCAAAAGGGAACCTGCTGCCGCATCAGTCACACCTGGGCCAGCGGTCCATCCTCCAGCCAGCAGGCCTATGAGCGAGGCCAAGCCCGCAGAGGGGACCACGCCACCAACCCCGGTGGCCCCTCCACGAACTGAAGCTCCACCCCAGCCGAAGGTAGTGGAGGTGGCGGGAGACACCGCCACGAGAAGGCTAGCTCCATCACCCAGAGATAGATCTGCCAGCAGCCAACCGGCTGCCATCGCACTTCCGCCATCGGCCTCAATAAAGTCCTCAGAGCCATCCATGATGCCTAAGCCGAGGATGAAGAAGGTGTCCCTCTACCTACCCCAGGACGCGGTGCTAATGAGGGACGATAAGTTTATTGCCCAGAAATAGAGCCCAAGAGGAGGGATGAATTGGATCTTTTAAAAATCTAAAGCAATAATGTGCAAGCCTTGTGGTGTTTGTGAGTTACGAAATTGATGCACTAGATTATATGCAGCGGAAAGCAATAAATATAGTGCAAGAAGTAAAGAGCAAGATATAGAAGAGACAATCGCACACAAACACAAGATTTATAGTGGTTCGGTGCAAACCTAGCACCTACATCCACTCCCCAAGCCACCCTTGAAAATTTCACTATAATCTCTCCAAGATTACAGCCGACTTATTTTTCCAAAGGCTCACAAGTCAAAATCTATGTTGGTTTTATCACCTAGGCTCACCAACTAACCTTTACACTTGTTTTGTCTTCGGGCTCATAAGTTAACCCTAGTTGGTTTTGTCCCTTTGGCTCACCAACAACCAAAACACCTACTTTCAAAAAACCCTTGAATGCTAGGTCAAATCAAAAGAGAATTTCTGATATACAATTCAAAATAAATAAAACAAACTCTCTTCAAGAGTAGAATGGAAGCTTTGAGGCTCAAGTTGATGCTTTGTCTTGTCTTTTCCTTAGAATATTCTTCAAGCTCTCTTTTTGGAAAGATGAAAGGATGGGCTTGTAAGCTTTTTCAAGGAATCACACTTTAAATAGCTTTTGAAGTGAAGTTCTTGAGGGAATATTGGCTTTTGAGCTCTTAATGGATTTCAATGCTTCAAGAATAAGTTTGGTGAAGCTTAAATACTTCAAAAACTTTCAAAAAATGGTTTGTGACCATTTGAGCTTCGAATCTAGCCGTTGGGAGCTTAAAAAGACATTTCTGCAACACAAAAAAATAGATCCGTTAGGACTGTCAGAACCCGAGTGTCGACACTTGGTTTGTCAGGTGTCGATACTTGGCTATCAGGTGTCGACACTTGGCTTCCAGGTGTCGACACTTGAACTTTCAAGTATCGACACTTGATTCACATGTGTCGATACTTGACACAAAAATACTTCATTGGCCATGTTCTGGATTTTCAAAAAGTCTCAGGCTATGAGTCGACACTTGAGAACTTAAGTGTCGACACTTGAGTTTCAGGTATCAACACTTGGATTCTGGGTGTCGACACTTGGCGTGCCAATAAGTTTTTATGCGTGCCAAATGCTGAAGTGTCGACACTTGACTTCCCGGGTGTCGACACTTGGTTCTGCAAAATTTACAATTAAGTGCAATTCAAACCAAAAACATAAGTGTTGAATATGAAACTTAATTCAATGTAAATAAGCAATAAATGAACTCGTTTAAGCCCTTTTTGCATGGAGAAGACTTCTCAAATTGTGAAATATGCTTCGTGCCACAGCATGCCACGATACTTTAATTTTAAGAATTTGAGGTGCTTATTTCCTGAAAACTCACAACTAGAAATAAACATTAGTATACAATATATACTCGACGTTTTGTTATTCATCAAAATCACTAGGTAGAGCCAACAATCTCCCCCTTTTTGATCTGACCTTGGCCTCAGTGATCCGCGCCTGGGGTTCAGCCTCGACCCATTTGGTGAAGTAGTCGATGGCCACAATCAGATACTTCTATTAGCCAGATGCGGGAGGAAAGGGACCTAGGATGTCCATTCCCCACTAGATGAACGGCCACGGAGCTGATAGCTAGGAGAGCGGGGCAGCCGACCGATGCTGGATATGAGCGTGATGTTGACAACGGTCACATTTTCTCACAAAATTGATGGCATCCTCCTGCATGGTCTCCTAAAAGTATCCTTGCCAGAGTGCAATGTAAGCTAGAGTAGTGCCGCCCATGTGATTCCCGTAGATGCCTTGTATATATCTTGGAGCACGTAGGTAGCTTCTGAGGGCTTCAAGCACTTCAGTAGGGGGTACAAGTAAGACCTCTGATTGAACTGCCCATCCATCAACACATACTGCGCAGCCTTCTTCTTGAGGAGGTCGGCTTCCTTACGATCTTTGGATAGGGTGTCGGTGGTAATGTATTTGATATAGGGGTCCATTCAGCTATCCTTGGAGGTGACCTATTGGACCTTTACTGCGGACTCGAAGCTAGGGGTCTCCAGGTATTCGATGAAGGTATGCCCCAGCAACGAATCTGGTAGGATTGCTAGTCTAGGGAGGACATCGGCTCGGGCATTCTCCACTCGAGGAATGTGAAAAATGCTGAAGTACTGGAGGTTCACTGTGTATGAGTGTACCTTATCTAGATACTTCGCCATTATGGAACTCAAGCTTCATGCTCGCCGGAGACCTGGCCCACCATGAGCTGTGAGTCCGTGAAGACCTTCAGGCACTTTACACCTAGCTCGCGGGACACCTTCAATTCCATAAGGAGCATCTCGTACTCAACCTGATTATTGGTTGCCTTAAAGAAAAAATGCATGGCGCATTCAGCGATGACTCCGTTGAGGTTGCCAAGGATGAGCCCGGCTCCACTTCCTCCGGTGTTGGATGCACCGTCAACGTGGAGGATCCATGTCATCGCTCCCGGGGTCGGGTCCCGCCCGGGTTTGGCTTGCTGTTGCACCTCCTCCAAGTCTTCGGTCGCCCAGGCGCACTCTACCAAGAAATCAGCAAGGACCTGCACCTTTTGCATCGATCGTGGATGGTAGGTGATATCGAACTCGTTGAGCTTTATTGCCTACTTGGCTAGGCGCCCCGACATGTCAGGGTGACTTAGGATGGCCCTCAGAGGCTGGTCGATGAGGACAGCGATCGGATACGCTTGAAAATAGGACCTGAGATGCTGCGTAGATACAATGAGTACAAAGATAATCTTTTTGGATCGAGTGTACATGGTTTTAGCATCGCGGAGCAACTTGCTGGTGTAGTAAACTGGTTGCTGGGTGCCATCCTTGTCAGTGCAGACTAGCACTGAGCTGACCGCCTCCAGTGAGACCACTAGGTACAAGGAGAGCTCTTTCCCGGGCTCCGGCCTGGATAGCAATGACGAGGAGGTGAGAAGCTTCTTCAACACCTCGAAGGCCTCCCGGAACTCATCCGTCCAGATGAAGTCGTGCATCTTGCGCAGCACCTTGAAGAAAGGCTGGCAGCGCTCGACAGAACGTGAGATGAAATGGCTTAATGCTGCTATGCACCCAGTCAGGTGCTGAACCTCCTTCTTGGAGACAGGGTGCCTCATGTCGGTGATTGCCTAGATCTTCTCAGGGTTGGCCTCTATCCCCTTTGGGTGACCATGAACCCCAGGAACTTTCTTGCCGCAATGCCAAATGCGCATTTGACGGGGTTCAGCTTCATCTGGTAGAGACAGAGGTTATCAATGGCAAGCAGTCAGGGCTCTTCATTCTGGGCTACTAGAATAGCCCCTCCCTCCACGTACTTCCCAAGATAGCCATGCTTGATCAGATCTTTTATCTTCCTCTTCAGGTGGCAGCATTCCTCAGTGTCGTGGTCGTGGTCTTGGTGGAAGCAGCAGTAGCGGGATCTGTCGCATCCAGCAGATGGCCTTAGCAGGGGAGGACGATACAGGAAGCGCTTACCCTCGATCTCCATCAATATCTTTGCTTTCAGGGCAAGGAGAGGAGTGAGCTTTTCTTCCTTAGTAGGGTCGACTCTGGGCCTGGCCCCTGATCGTGGGGCCAGCATAGCCTTCGGGGCTGGGGGGCCAGATGCTTCCCTCATGTCCTGTCTCTTCAATGGCCTCCCGTCCAGCTCCCTCCTAGTATGGTCGGCCTCCTCCACATGGATGTACTTGTGGGCCCATAGGAGGAGCTCCGAATAAGTTTTTGAAGGCTTCTTATCAAGGGAGTAGGTGAAGCGGGAGGTCTTGAGCCCCCTCTTCAGGGCTAGCATGGTGACTGGCTTGTCGAGGTGATAGGTCTTTAGGATGGCAATTATAAACCAGGACACATAGTCCTGAAGAGGCTTTTGGTCCTACTAGTGAATCGAGAAGAGACTATCAGCTTCACGTGGCACCTTTCTGCAGGCATCAAAGTCCGTCATGAACTTTTTCTCTAACTGTGCGAAAGAGTCAATGCTTTCTGACTCGAGACTGGAGAACCAGGCTCAAGCAGCCTTCTGGAGGGTGGCCGAGAAGGCAATACAGAGGAGAGCATCGGTGGCCCCTTAGACCCTCATGAGGGTCTTGTAGCTTTCCAGGTGATCCAGGGGATCAGTTGTCCCATTGTAGAGGTCAACCAGAGGCATGCAGAACCGGCTAGGGATCGGCTCCTCTTAGATTCTGCGAGAGAAGGGCAGACAAGTGTCATAACCCACGGGCTCACTAGGGGAGCCCTGAATCTCAGCAAATCGATGAGACAGGTCAGCCAGCTTGCGCTCTTGCTCTTCAAGGCACCTTTCTGCTTGGTGGCATATGGCCTCGTCTGTGGACCCTTTGACGAAGGCCGTCAAGGGTGAAGGGGGCGTGGAGTGGAGGAACTCTCGCTTGAGTTCCCGACCATGCCAATGCCGTTAGTGCGAGCGTGCCCATGGTCCGAGGTCGAAGAGCGACTCTCCCGGCCGGTCGAGCCATCATGCTGCTTCTTCCCGACCGTCTGATGGTCTCCCCATAGGTGGGAGGCCACATGTAACAGCCCCTCCCAGAAGGACCATAGGCTAGTATGAGGATCGGCGGCGTGGGCCACCGGTGTCTCTGGCTGCTACTACATGGCCAGGGATCGGTGTCTCTGGTGGAGCTGGTGCACCGCGCAGCCAGGGCATGGACCTGCTGGGCCAGTGCAGTGTTCTGGGGATCCGTCAAAGGAGGCGATGGTGGAGTGGGGAGCTCTCCCTCAAGGCTCTGTGGGTCGCCACGATTAGGATGGCCCCCTGTACGGTTGGAGGAAGCCTCCCGTGCGCGCGTTGTCACCATGGGGCCATGGATATCCACGGGTATCCTTCTCATGATGGGGGACTTGCTACCGGAACTTTCACATTCAATGGCGTTTCTCCCCCCTACCTGGCATGCCAATCTGTTACTGCCTGGATCATCATGGCCTGTAGCTCTGATGTATCGCGAACTCGTCAGGCTCCCGTTGGATGCTTGACCCTCTTCCCCGCTCGGCTCCAGGACCAGCATGACTTGCAAAAGAGAGGAGACCCGAGCCGGGAATTCTGGTGGGGACACTTCGATGATCAAGTCAGTTGGGACGATCAAGGAGAACAGAACCTCTGTAACGAAGAGCTTGGGATCTCCCCACGTAGAGAATGAAAGATAAGATGTAAGAAATGAAAAGGCATGATAGAGTGGAGATCAGAGAGCTGGCGGGTTCTCTTGGCTGGTTCCTTGCTCGTTTGCTCTCTGAGTCTTACTCATTGCCTCTTCCCCCTCTCGAGGGTCCTTTTTTCTGTTTTATATAAGAAGGATGGCCCAGACCAAGTATGGGGCTTCACTGAGTTGTCCCTTTCCTGGTATCCCTTTCAGGAGGGGTCTTCCTTTATCTGCGACCTCTTCCCTATCGGACCAATCCTCGGAAGGAGATCCTTCTATCGGGGATGTTCGTCGACATGTACAGATCTTGTCTCTCTAGTGGTGCAGTTTCCCGTGGGAGGGGCAAGTGTCGTGCCGCTAAGCCTCGAGCCATGATGGGGCGTTTCTATTCCAGGAGGGTCAATCGAAGTGATGCAGGGCATGGGGCCTTAATGGAATACTCCTCTTGGAGGAGGTACAGGTTCCGTGTCGCGAGGGCCGAAGCCCTCGGTTGCACGGCCGTTGACGTAGCGGCATGCTACAGGGCTTGGAGCCTGTGGATGACACACTATACAGAGCATGCAAATGGCGTATTGCAGAGCTTGAATTTTCTGGTAGGGTATGCACCACCTCCGAAAGGTTGCAGGTAGCTGGGAGCTTCCATGCCACAATCTGTACTTCTGTTGATTTCCCCCCTTTAGCTCCTGGCAAGAACTTCGATCTTGGCGGGAATGGGTGAGCTCTATCTCGGAAGCTCAACCCCGGAAAGCGGGAGCACGACCTCAGCCGGGAGCTCGACCCCGAATGGGAGCTGACCTCGACCGGGGGCTCGACCTCAGCAGGATGGGGGACCTTTATCTCGGGAGCTCGACCCCAAGAAGCAAGAGCACGACCTCGGTTGGGAGCTCAACCACGAATGGGAGCTGACCTCGGTCGGGGGCTCGACCTCGGCAGGATGGGGGAGCTCTATCTCGGGAGCTCAACCCCAGGAAGCGGGAGCACGACCTCGACCGGGAGCTCGATTCCGGATGAGAGCTGACCTCGGTCGGGGGCTCGACCTTGACAGGATGGGAGAGCTCTATCTCGGTTTGACCCTGGGAAGCGGGAGCACGACCTCGACCGGGAGTTCAACCCCATATGGGAGTTGACCTCGACCGAGGGCTCGACCTTGACAGGATGGAGGAGCTCTATCTCAGGAGCTCAACCCTGGAAAGCAGGAGCACGATCTCGACCGGGAGCTCGACCCCAGATGGGAGCTGACTTCGACCGGGGGCTCGATCTCGGCAGGATAAAAATTAAAATTAAAATTATTTATATAAGAGATCAATTTGATTAACGATTTAGAACTAATTTATATAAAAAATTAAAATTATTTAAATAAAATATATAATAAGAGGTACTATATTAAACATCGTTACTGCTACTTAGTTTCAGCATAGATAAAAAGAATCGTGCTTTATCTATTTTAAATTATATATACATATTAAAATTATTGATATTTTTAAATATTTAAAACAAAGATACTTCAAAGGATTATAAATAATAAAATATAATTATTCATTTTTATCAAAGCAGATCAAATTTTTACATAATTAATTATTAAAATATAAAATGATATAATATATTTGTAATAACTATATTTTGAATAAGTATTTATATAATAGGTGCCAATGTTGTCACCGCGGTAAAATGATAAGTTTGTATAAAAATAAAAATAAAAAAATCATACTATATACAGTATGGATTGACCATATACAATATGGAGTGACCGAATCTAGGGATTACTGCCCAAATCAGTCTAGATATGCAAACAAATTTAGTAACATAATATCCGAACCATTTTCAATCCTAAGTAGAGGCTCCTGTGGACATCGAATAGTAATGTAAAATTTTTTATCCTATAAATTTATGGGGATATCGGGGTGTCGTCAGATCCTTTTGTTTGGCGTCAAAAAATTTTAAACTCAACTTGAATTGCCAAAAATTCAGATATCTTCAAGAGTTCAAACTTCAGATAATTTCACACAAGAAGATCTCTCTCTTAAAATAACCTTTTAGGATACCTGAAAGAAAATGGGACCCATGTTTATATACTACGAGAATCTTACTACAGATATTGTAATTATGCTACACCTTTCTCAGGCTTTTTGTCTTAGATCGTACAGTAATCATGCCTGGCTCAATTTCAGCCATTAACGCAACCTCATTACCGTTTATGGATCTCTCACAACCGGCTAAGGTAAGATGACCAAGATGTAAAAATTTTATCACCCCCATAGATAATTGTCATTGAATTAGTCTATGAACGAATTTGGAATTGGGAACCAGGCAACCGTTGCTAGGCAAGTGCTAGGCTCTTAGACATAATATTTGCCAAATTAACTATGTAGCTTGTGTTAAGCACTCATCTAAAATATGTAGCAGCAACTGTTTCGACTGTCAAAAGCAAGCTAATATAGGTACTTAGGCACAATTTCTTCGTGGTCTATTCTATCTTAATAATACGTGTTTCAGGTAGAATACTTTATACATAGTAGTAGCAATAAATTTTGGCTTAGTAATGAATTTAATTCACATTTCCTTTTTCTTCTTCTTCTGTTTCTTGGTCAGAATATTGTAACAACTCATATTTTCATTCAAAAAAACTAGTCAAAAAATATTATAAAATTTTCTGATCATGTATGAATACTTAATATTTACCTAGTATATAATCAATATGAAACTAAAAGCATATCTATATAGATCCTTGCATACTTTTTCTATTTAAATTATGATATTCTATTTATATTAATGGTCACAATTTATGTAATTTTTTTCATAAGTACTAAAATCATCAAATTTAATCACAAATATGATAAATGGCTCATGATCAATTCTTATAGGTCCATACTATAGAATCCTGTAGTTCACATGAACCACAGGTTGAACTTAATAAGAAACCATCTGCAACAACTCAGGACCTTATCCAAAAAATCCAGTCAAAAAATATTATTTGAATTTCTTGATCCCAAATACGTATTCAAGATCTATACAATATATAATCAATGTAAAACAAAAAACATATCGATCCATATAGATCCTCACAAATACATTACAAAGCTCATCACTATTAAGCAAAAGTCATTCTATATCACTTGATAAGCAACTAGATTATTATTGCTTATCTAGCCCGAAGTCACAGGGTTCTAAGGAGCGCTTTCACCACGAGGACAAATGGAGAAGGCAGGAGTTAGCAAGATGATTCGTAACAAGGTGCACGGACAGAGATATCTTTGGAGAAGGCAGGAGTTAGCAAGATGATTCGTAACAAGGTGCACGGACAGAGATATCTTTGAGCAATACATCCAATAAATAAGTCACCAGCGGCCACTGTATCATAATTCACATTTTTTTATATATTAGCATATAACATTTTACCCTGACAATGAGATCAGGTGATATAGTAGGTTAAACGAATTACATCCAAATTTTGCCCATTAATTAATTTCTATAACCATACTCGGACATCACAGGTGATGCCAATTGCATCTATTAAAACCGCAGAATCAACAACCTACCCGGCCACGTTTGCGCCAGGGTCACTTCCACCTACACAACCTGATAAAATGTTGAAAGCAAAACCTTCCATTAGTTCCAAAAAGTCAAAAACAACCATTCAGGTATTTTAAAAGGAAATGGGTATAAGTTTTTTTAAAAATTTCAACATTTCATCTTTTAAGAATCCCTTATTTGAGTACTGAGCCTTAAAAAGGTGGAATTATATATTCCCACCAAAAATCTGAAAATTGCATCTATACTACATTGAATATTATACTAAATACATGACATACAAACATAAATTCGTACCTACATGTATACGCTTCCGCACTTTTCTGAGGTGCGCATAACAATCCAGCACTTAAAGAACATATTTGAAGAAACGATCCAAGAGATGAAATTGCCTAATAGCATGGCGAACATTCTCATAAGAGAGAACTAGGAACATAAGCACTTTCTTACAAGAAATATATGCAAAACACCATGAATTTTCTGATTTGTCTTGACATCCCATCCTCTTAAGAGTATTTTCTTAATATCCAACTTGTTAAGACTGGTTTAAAAATGATAATTTCAAAATAAGATATCGAGATACGCCAATGCTGAAGACCTCTTAGCCATTCAGATCAGTACTCTCTTTGTTTCGTAAGCAAATAAACTTCAACAGCTTTGACTGCTTTAATACATGGCACCCTAGAAAGGGGAACCAACAGTGGTCGGAACAAGGTGAACTAGGAGGCCATGGGTGTGGAGTAGTTGTACCAAGGTGAACTAGGAGGCCATGCGTACACCCACACCCTGACACCCATTGCCATCCTTACGTGTTGTTGTAGCACCAGCTGCAACATTTAATTCCTTGATGTCCGGCACTTTGCCGGACGCCTCTAATGTCAGCTGCAGCACAGAAATGAGAAAGCAAAAGTTAAGATCACAAAAGACCATCTACAACCAATTTGAACTCCCAGAACCCGAGCTGATAATAGAACAAATCTGGATAAATTTTATCAAACACCAGTTAGGATTCATAGACGATTCAAAGACAAAATAATTTTGATTTAAGTACATGCATGGCATCGTGACTGCTGCATATTGGAGCAAATGACATTCAAATATCTTCGATATACCGTAACTGATAGCACAAGAAATAATTTTGCCAAACATATTTGAACAACACAAGTCACAGCATGGCACAGAAACTACTGTTTAAAGAAAAACTCTGCCTTCAGATGCCTCGTCAATGACTAAACTTTCTTTGGAGACAAAGGCAACCATCAGTGGCTGCAATAGTCTAAAGTTGAAGTCATGTTGATTCACACGAATGAACTCCCACGAGACAATTGCAAACATCCATGATATGTAATCAGCTCAACTGATGCGGCATGCACATTTAACATAGTAGCACATCATATGCAATCCACACATGCCATCTTCCCATCACACGAACACGTAAACATAATAAGAATAAATCTACCACCAGTTTGATCAACTTAGAGATACTTCTTGCATTGTCATTTTGGAGGGGAAAAAAAACTTAAACAAGATGAAATCTTCGCAAATTAACAATAACAGAAACTGAGTCCTCTGAAATTCAGGGCTACTAAGAAACAGTAGAAACTATTAAGGTGAAAACACTACATAAAGACTTGCTGCATGACATCAACGATCAACTCTTGAGGAGAGGCTTTTGGTACGATCAACTCTGAGGAGAGGCTTTTGCTACCCCACTCGGAACAGCCTGTGTCACAGCAGGAGCATCATAAGAACCATGCGCAGCACCCGATTGCTCTGAATACCCACCAATGCTGCCCCCATAAGAATCAGTGTATTGCTGCTGCTGCTGGACATAGCCTGGCTGGCTTGGTGGTGGCATACTGCCATATGCCTGCTGCTGCTGCCCATATCCAGGCTGAGGACCTACAGATCCATAGGCCGCTTGTGCAGGTGGTGGCTGCCCATGGGAGTAACCTGGTTGAACAGGAGCAGGCTGAACATATCCAGTTTGAGTGGTCTGTGGCTGCTGGGCTTGACCATAAACTGGCTGGGTTGGTGGTTTCTGGGATTGAGGAGACTGCCCATAACCAGGCTGGGGATATGGCATGGACTGCCCATATCCAGACTGAGCAGGGGGCTGGCTCCCATACCCTGACTGTGAAGTTGGGGGCACACCGTATCCAGGCTGTGTGGTTCCCTGAGTAGGATAGGCTGGAGATGTTGTGCTTAGTGGTTGACTAGTGTACCCCTGTTGGGGCCCAGTAGGCTGAACTGGTGGAGCCTGTTGAGATGAAGGCACTTGTGCAGGCCCACCTTGAGCTCCATAAGCAGCAGCAGATCCATCTTGAGTAGGGTTAGTGGGCGCTGCATATGTTGGTGTGGATCCATAACCTTGCTGATGATCATAACCAGCTGGGGGATTTGACTGTGGCTGAGAGTATCCAGGCTGAGATGCAGGAGCCTGATAGCCACCAGAATAGTTGTCTGGCCCATAACTTTGCTGTTGGCCAACAGTGGTTTGAGAGTAAATTGAACTACCATATGACCCTTGTGAGCTGTATCTAGGTGGCTGGCCATAATTGTAAGTGGTATTCTCTGCGGGAGCAGTAGATCCCCCAAGAGGTTGCTGCTGCTGTGGCTGTTGCTGTTGGTTGTAGTAATCATATCCACTTCCTGGTGTGGTCTGCTGAGTTGGAGGATTTGATGACTGATCCCAACCAGAAGAAAATCCACTAGATGTTGGTGGAGGGTAGCCTCCATAAGGAGGTTGGGACATGTTATATTGAGGAGGCTGCCCAGGATATGCACCAGGTTGCATGTAGCCATAACCAGGTTGCTGCATTGGGGGTGGTCCAGGTGGACCCCAGCTCATAGGAGGCTGGGATGCATGGTATCCTTGCTGAGAATATCCTCCAGCTATCTGTGGATTCCTGACACGATTCTGCACAAAATTGTCTTTCTTAAAGTTGCAAAAACTATTTCAATGCAAGCAAATCAGAGAAAAACATAACGTATACTTGAACAAAGAAATAAAAGAGTGGTCATGCTAGAAAAAATTCAACAATTCAAAAACACATTCTACTGAAGAGCACAGGTATCACAATATGCAGATTAAAAAAAAATAACACCAACGTACCACACTGGAGGGAACTGTATCAAGCTAGATCAGCAGATGTCCATCCTCTCCACATTCCAAAAACAAATTTGAATGACAGAGAGTCGCAAAAGCTAGACATGTTCTCAAACAAAATCCATATATTGAAACAGGCAACAACGTTCTATAATTAACATGGATAACTAATTAAATACAGTACTAGTGTTGCATTTTCCAGTCACGGGAAAGGGCCACAGTTGTACCAGAAATTGATGATTAGGTGCATAAAAGAAATTTAAAAAATAACACCAGATTACTAAAAACTAAGCTGAGTTGCGACCTGACAAGATGACATTGTTTCCCCTTACCATTATAAAAAGGGGCCACCCAAAAAATTGAAGAAAGCACCTTACAGTGATAGAGAAATCACGATAACAATTGAGTTGAATAAAGAATAAGGCACAAAAATGTCCCCATCATCAACAGTTACCAATTGATAACACAAACAAGCATTTTCCTTACAACATCCTTAGAAAGGTCAACCAGAAAATAAAAATGACACAAGACAGACAATGCCAACCATATAGAAGGTGAAAACAGCTGTCTAATTAACAGCTTGAGCCCCATGAAAAGACAACAGATGCAAAAATTATATTGAGTCCCTGACTACAGGACCCTGCTAAAGGTAGATCAGAATAATTTTAGATCAGATGCCAGAACAATGTTATCACATAAAAGCATATGCTTCATGAGCATATCAATTCACAGTAGTATAAAGCTCAGATTGGGTAATTTGAGAACCAATTTTAGATTGTACCAGTGGCATACATAAACCACTTACTGAAGGCATAAAGAAATTCAATAAGCCCTTAAGATGAAGAATACAATTAAACAATCAATTGAATGGAGAAGATCCTGTGCTACATGAGAAGGCGAACAAGAAATAATGCCAGCTAAGAAAAAGAATCAGACAACATCAAAATGTAGATGCTAGGAACCCAAAAATCTTGAAGTTCAGTAGTCAGTTTCATCAAATATGTAGCATGGTCAATATGCTGCAGTTGCATGCGACAATCCAGTCCGCATTCTTATTTACAAACAAAAAAATACCATGAAACTGAAATGTTTTTTGAGTGGAAGAAGTACAGGCCAGTAAAAATAAGGTACTCCATATTGTATTATGATGCCTATGATATTCACTGCTTAAGTAGTGCAAAAAGACCTTAACAAGAAGAAACTAAATAAACACCAATATACAGAAAGAGGCATTATTATGATGGCCAAGCATCAATGCATTGCTTAGAAAAAGAAACACAAGTAAGGGATTCGACAGGAACAACACTAAGAAATGCACTAGCATTTCTACTAGAAGAAAATATAAATGCTATACAAAATGCAAATACCACCGACACGACGAGGATATAAGACAACAAAAAAGTGGATAAGAAAGAAAGGTGTCAGCAGTCTATATGCTCAGATATAAATAACATTCTAGATATTGAAGATTAACAAAAATAACTATTGGAAGCACTATAATGAAGAATATAATAGGAAGGGGAAGATGGGGGACATAAAGTAAACATTAAATCATAGAATGCTTACAACCAACATATAACAACTTTGCACAATGTATCAAACTGGAATTATATCACATTGCTCCTGCCAAAGTCAACTATGAGAAAGCCTAGATAGCAGAACATATACTTGATGACTGTAAGACAATATTACAGTACAAATTTGTTGCACATGAAATAACGTCCTTTTAATACTGAGGCAAAGTAGATGGTACAACTAACAAAAACAAAAAGTATACAAAAAATCATCTTTAGAGCAGTTAAAAATTAATGATCATCGAATTATAACTAGAGAAATTAGATTGGTGCTTGCAGTGGAGGATCCTCATGATGAAGTGACACTCAGGCTAGAACAGTTATAACAGTCACGTAAGTCAAACAACTACAAGGTTCTTATATCAAATACTTCAGCCAAGCTGAGCATGTTATAACAGTTTCTCCTTGCAGACCTACATAACAAGGTACAGGGCACTCAAACTGCAGACTATAAAATTGAATGCAAAAAATTTAATAAACCTCAATGTCTGTTTTGTTAGAAGTAAAGCAATCCCAGCAAATTTCTATTTTACTCATCATCTCCTTCAAAAGATCAATCAGAATTAATTCTGGAGAAGAGGTTCAAGACCATACCAGTGCCAAGCACGAAAAGCCATGAAAAGACTGATAATGGGTTTGCCTATACCCCTGCACCATGCTGGGGTCACCAGCCCATTGCTAATCCTACAATGATTCTCAAGAACAATAAGCTCAAAATTATTCCAAAAAATCAGTACTCATCCATTGATTTCATCATTCATCTTTCCAAAAGATGCAGCAACAAGCTTGCCTAAGGCATTTAACCTGGAAGTGCCAATAAAACTCCAGCACAATATCCTGGAAGGCATGAGATTCACAAAACAGAAATGCTCTAGAGACAAAAAAAAAAGAAGAAGAAGAAATGGTACCCTGCTATAACAAATAGATTAAGCAGATACTTCCAATGATAATTTCAGGTTACTTTATGGATAGTTTTAAATGATAATTTCCAGCCATGTAGCAAGAACGGCAATAACTGCATGTCTACTACAAAATGAAGCATTCTATCAAAAAATCACATATTTAACATCCCACAATTCTGGCATATATTTAGATTGAGAGCAAGTTAGCTATCATGAAAGATAGAAATCTAAACAGGGAAAATGTTGTGACTAAAGAGTTTAATGTAGAAATTGTCTGCTTAGGCAAGGGATCCTTCTCCACGCTCCTCCTGATATCCAATACTAAAATATCACATTTAAGCAACAATGACTATCCAACTAATATATTAACAATTTTCATCAATAGTCCTCAGGATATTAACTTAAAACATCTAGTATGAGTAACTTGAGCAGAACTATTAAACCCATCTACTACATTGTATGGCAACCAAGCATACATACATATATACATCGGCTCCTGAACAAATTATGGAACCCAAGATTGAAGATGAGAATCAGTAAACTAGTTTCTCCATTTAAGAGATGTCAGAACCATGTTTTCCCTTATCAGGTCCCTTCATCCACTTCATGTAAGGCCTGGAATTTGCATATTTAGGCCATCTTGATGACTTAATCTCACTATATACCCCCTTATGTTACTCCTAGACACCCTCCAATTTGCTCAAAACTTCAACAATACCCTTCATAATTTTTCCACCCATAAACCACCAGAACAAGACTTTTGTTCCTCCAGATACGTTAATGCACACAATTAAAACCAACAATTTTGCTATGCATAAAAGGCACAACTACCATTGGGAGCCGATCTAATCACTTAGATCATGAACCATAATTTTACAAATTCCTGTTTCTTTGTGGGATGCAAATGCAATCCTCTCAAGCTCCACAAAGAGGGCAACTCTTCTATTAGAAGCAAGTTGTAATATGAATTAATAAACAAGATCAAGGAAATAACAGTACAGTAGCAATGACCAGGATTTTCCTTCAATATCCAACAAACTCTTAATGTAAATATCAACTTCACAATCAAGAGAATCTTCACTTTGGTGAGGCAAACATTTCAAAAGGCTTTGTCAATCTCAAACAGCGCAACCATGTACCTATAAAACCCTCATACCATACAAAGTACAGAAGATACTTACCAGACAGTTGCGAACTGAAGACAATCAAAGATTAAAAATTTATCAGAAGCAGAGTAGAACGAGTTAACACAATGGTACATATTTAGACAAGAGAAAGTTCATGAAACTTGGAGTTAACTCTAGTCAAAAGTATACCACAATGCATTTGAAGAAACAACCAAACAAAAGAAAGATGAAAAAGATTACATATAAAAACATGCATGTATATGTATAATATATGATTATATGCAAGTATGCCCATATAAATCGCGGATCAATAGTTAATCGATACTCTAAATTAGACAAACATATTAAAATCTAGAAAAATAAATATAACCGATCATTTCAGTTCATGTTTCATTGTTATTATGACTTTGCAGAGCTGGATACCAGAAAGAAAGAATTAGGATAGACAATTTCCTTGATATATTTTTTAAAAAAGGCCCAAACCCTGCATCCAATGTTCAATTCTTTTTATGATGCTCGTTCACAGGAAACTGCAAGTAACTACCAAACAATGCAGATCTAAAGAGATCAAATCTGAACTGAAGTCCCATATCTCAGAAGGTAACAGTATATCCTATATATCAAGTATTCACAATCCATTATAAGAGATATCAAGAAACACAACATGCAGATAGTGAACTAGTCTGTAAACTAACAACCCAACAAGTGGCCTTTCTACATACCTCACTGATGACTTCATTGACTAATTGTTTTGCAGATTCAATTTGTTCCTTTGTGCCATCTATCTGTACTGTTCTTTCTGACGATGTATCACCTAGAGGAAGATGCAAAGGTATCACCTGAAATGAAACAAACAAATTGTAATTGCTCAGTATCTAAACATAATGACAGAATAACAAGCATTAAAAAAATTATATATCAAAGTCTATGTTTAGGCATCAATGATATGTCAATAAAAGGAAATAAACACAAGGATAGAAAAAATTTATGGCCCAAGAAAGGCTGGAAAATGACTAATTCCTGCAAAGACCATATAGTAGATTGCTTTTTTTTAAAAAAAAAAAAAAGTCCAAGAAAAACCAAAACATGGCAAATAAACTTAAAATCCAGAAAACATGACAGAACTATAATGACAACAATATTAAAAGATGGAAGATTAAGAGATCACTTGAAGTTCTACAGAGCCCAGAATTGAAAATATTCTGAATGAGTATTTTATTATATGCACCTTAACAATGAATAAGCATTAAAATGAGACTGAAATGATGTTCAGTATCACATGGGTTATTAATCCAATACAACAACCTATTATAGTAGCACCAAATGCCAGATGTTCTTTTATGCATAATACATGGAAAAATGGCAGCAAAATAAAACGGATAATCAAGTGCTTGCTTCCTTCCAAAAAACTTAAAGCACTGAAGGAGGCATCATGACATCCCAGATCCCAGAATGCAGAAGTAGCCATAAAAGAACTCGTTAAATCTTGTGTCATATCTTTAAAGTGAACGATCAAAGTGCCACAACTGAGGACAATGCAATAAGTTTACATTGGTATCAGCACTGATATGATATATTGATAATATCATTCTTATCATATCAGCCAATATAAACTGATAAATCCAAAGTCATAGGCAAATACAATATCAACAATTGGGGGACACATACACTACAACAGTCACATGTAACCCATTCCCTTAAACTATTAATCTCAAAATCAATTTTTACTAATCCTGGATTTACCAATATCGGCCCAGATTTCGATGCCTCAGTTCGAAAATGTAAGCCAACATCTTGGAAAACCTTGGATCTTTCCAATTTCCAATCATCCATCTCTACCAAAATAAACCAAGATTTCAGTTCGCCTCAATGTTGATCACCCACCATGATGACCAATGAATTAGCTTTTGGAAATCATGTTAACAAAGGAGGCTCAAAGTTTGATTAATTCTATCATCACATTACATTACAATGCAAACATGTATGGATAATAATAAAACTTTAAAGGAAAATAAAAGGACCTGGATGCGAGCTCCAGTCTTCGCTTGCATGTTTTTTATTGTTTCACCACCTTTACCAATGACCAGACCAACCTGGAATAACCACATTTATTAAAGCCTGTATAAAATTAAGGGAACAAAAAATTTCCAAAATCAGCGCATATCACAAATTAGGTCACCTTGTTGTTTGGAACTTTCATTACAAATTGCTCTGCACCAACTTGCCCACCACTAAATTTTCGAGCAGCAACAATGCCAGAACCCCCAGTATCAGCCTGCACCAGAAGTCATGTCTTAAGAAAATGAACAACCATGTGCCTAAAACCAGCCACACAATGCATCAACTATTAAACCAAGAAACTTGTATGTGATACCTCTGCAAGCACATCCTTAATCAACTGATCAGCCTTGCTGATTTGCTCAGGAGTACCCATGAGTTCCACCGTTCTAGTTAGTGAATTGGGATCAGCATCTGCATCTCTGGTAACTTGAATTTTGGCACCTGACTGCAGCTGAAGATACCTAATTGTCTCTCCACCTTTACCAATGATGACACCAACCTGAGAAGGGAACAAGAAGCCATTGACCATGCATGTGCATTAATTGCAGAATATTAAGTACTAAACAGCCAAACTTCACATCACACTAAGGAGAGAAACAAGATATTCAGCAGGAAATAATCAGTACCCTTCCATTAGGAATTTCAATCTTCTGGCTTGAACCTTGATAGCCATACATGGAATATGGAAGAGGGGGGGCCACACCACCTTGTGATGCCATTTGCTGACCAAGGGGCTTCTGCAAATGGTCTGACACATGAAGACAAAAAACATGGAACCAAGGAGTCAGAAAAGTTAAATAGATTCAACAC
This sequence comes from Areca catechu, assembly GCA_021397845.1. Lineage (NCBI taxonomy): Eukaryota > Viridiplantae > Streptophyta > Magnoliopsida > Arecales > Arecaceae > Areca > Areca catechu. The sequence continues at coordinate 12,789,177 of CM038051.1, read as the reverse complement.
TTGAGAAGTTGTGCTAAAGCATGTGACAGATGCAAATCATTCTATTCATTAGCATCTTAACATATACTGCTTGCATGCATTAAATACCAACTCCTCCTTCATATTCAAAGAAGAGAGTTCAAAATATTCTAGTTTGGTAGTTGGAAAACCTAACAAGTTCTTCCTATCCAAACAAAAAGGTCCTTAAATATATATATTATGGAAAATAAGAAGTCGTTCGTCACCTTCTTCTGCTCATTAGGAACTTGGAATTTAGATCTTAGACACAAAACATACCTACTATTTCAATCTAACGACAATCGTAATTGGTACATCGGCTACCTTAATATGTTCTTCTGGTAATGGAACCAAAGCATCGCCAGAAAAACTTAATTGATGCATTCTAAGACACCATAACAAAGCGATTGCTCTTACACCACCAATACAACAAGCAAAAAGGCAAGCCCCTCTGAGCAAAAGAAAAATCAATCGCCGAAATATAACAACATGACTCTACAACCAATCAAGAAATAAATGTTTCATCCATCGGTAGTAGACTGACAACTAGACAGATCACAGAATTGATAGATTAGAAACAATTCTAGTTGCAAACCCACTAACTCAAGATGTCAAATAAGATAGCAGCACACATATTTCGACACTCTGCTATCAACCAACTGAAATCAACGAAATTTCAACATAGGTCGCAGAGCAAATAACCCAGAAGACAGAAAATAAAACTGAGAAAGTCCATAACCAAAGCCTGCAGATAAACCCTAAAAATCGAAGGCATTCGCAAAAAATCAACCCTAAGATTACACAAAACCTTGGACGAAACCAAAAAAAACCCTACAATATGAACGCAAGATCGCCAAATAATATAGCAATAGAAAACTAACCAGAGCTAAACCCTTTATCGGCCGAATCATCCGCGCCACCACCGCCGTTTTCGACCTTGGGGCGCTTCGCCTCGGCATCGCTGAAAAGCCGTGCCGCGATCTCTTGCGCCCTTTGCTTGGCGAGCTGGATCCCATCGGCAGGAGGCGGGACGCTGTTGTAGGACGAAGGAGGCGCGCCCCCGGCGGAGTGGCCATCCGGCGACGCGATCGGTGCCGAGAAGCCCGTCGGCCGCCGTGCCAGCGGCTGGGCGACCGGCGACGGCGGAGATCCAGCCGCGTCCTCGAACTTTCGCTTGTTGTCAGGGCGAGAAGAGAACTGGAGCTCGTCCGCCATGGGAGCCTTCGGAGCTCGGAGATCAAAAGACGAAAGAAAAGAAAGGGGGGCGGTGGAACGCTCAAAAAACCCTAACCTCTGATATTTGTAGTGGAATTATATGCGTGTATATATATATATATATGTATATATATATATATATATATATATATATATACGGACTCGCGAATGAACCCGGGTGGAAACCTTGCTCTGGTTGGGCCCACATATGGGTGAGATGTGGTATGTTAATGGGTGCAGAAACCTGGTGAACATAATGTGCATTTTCCGTACCAGGCTTTCGCGGAGCGATTCCAGGGTCTCCCTTGTCTGTGGGCTGCATAAATGGACCGTACGATGATGAGGGTGATGATATAGGAGTGATTATAGCCGTCGGATGAGTGGGATTCTGCGTATGAGAGCCCTGGCTTTAGTCTTGGAACGAACTCAGTTACCGTCACACGTTATTTGGAGCCGTCCGCGTGACTTTGCGTCATTTGAAAATTATTGCATGCACCAGGTCCAAGTGGACCGCGGCAAATCTCGAAACATATGCACCGTCGATAACGCGAATTTGGCGAAGCACTAGGGGTAGCGTGGCGTGTTATCCACCGTGGGATTTTGCGTGGTCCGTCTGGGCCTGGACCAAGTAATTTTTAGACTTTGTGAAGGGACAATTAAGCTTGTAATCAAACAGGAACAATTAAGCTTTGCTCTCTGTCGGTTCTAATATGGGCTGAGAAGGATCTAATATAAATGACTCGATTATGTGTCATATGTTGCCATCTACCAATTTGCTTTGTGATAATTTATGTGTTGTATTATTTATCGAAGGACAATGACTTAGGGCACCGCTAAAGAAATTTATTTAGCTTGCATGATATAATTTACTATTTTGTGATAATTTAAGTATTATATTACTTATAGTAGTAAATTGATCTAGGGCACGGCTAAAGAAATTTATTGGGATTGCATGATATTAGGATAGCAACTTTCTAAAATGTTACGTATAATAATGCACGTGATTGAGAATGTATAATAGTAAAAATTAATATTGCTTGAAAGTATAAAAACATAAAAAGTATTTTTGGAGTCAATTTGGTTTGCCATTAAAATCAAAATTGAAATAAATATATCTCCTGGGATTTTTGGTTTGCGATCAAAATTAGAATAGAAATCAAAATGAAATTAGATGACTTTCATTATCATTATTTAGCTCATTTAATAGAAATTGAAATCAACCCAGATTTTACTTTTATTTGTGCTTGGTAAGACCTACGGGCGGGAATAATTGTTCTTAAAGATGATTCTGTTATTACTATTAGCTAGATCCAAGATAGAATGAAATATATGGATGCCCATCCGATCTTTCATAATATCTAAAGCTTTCCAAGCCTTTCCATTACGACGATTGCTTAATACGACATTCAGGAGATTAATGGTACCACATATTGGGTTATCTCATTTATCGATGACCATACTGATAATTAGAACTAACATCACGGTGATATCTGCTATCGGACGTTGCATGATATTTTATACACTAGCCGTCTAGGTTGCACTTACACGAGATTAGTATGAACATCCGTTTGTACCAAAAAAATAATGATTTTCAAATTTTTATTATTTCCATCTTTTTTTATTTTTTATTTTATTTAATATTTTTTAGATTTCTCCCATTTTATAAAAATTCCATCTCTAGCGGCCTTCCTACTTATAAACTTTAAACCCATAAAACCATAATAAATATTTTTATATATAATATTTTTACTTATTTTTTAACTTTTTTTATAAATTATTTTATTATTTTAATAATTTATTAAAAATTTAACATTAAATATTAATATTTTAAAATTTAAATATTTTTTATATTATATTTTACCACTTTTTTATTATATTTATCTATTTTAATTATTGTATATATTTAATTTTAATCTTTTTATATTTTTTATTTAAAAAATGTTTTATTTTTTATCTTATTTTATTTTTTATTTTACATTTTTTAAGATTTTTATTTAATAAATTTTATTTATTAATTCCTTAGAACTCAAAACCTGTGTGTTGCCAACCTTACCGCTGTGGCCTGCAGCCGTGAGTTGGCACCGGACTGCGGTCCCCTATGCCGCGGAATCCCGATATTCCCGGACCTGCAAAAACGAGGTTAGAGATCCAAGCCGGGGATCCCGACGAGGGTACTCCAACAGTCAAGTAAGAGAGCGGTAAAGTAGAACAGATCCACTAAGACGGAAATCTGCTGGGCTTCCATGCATAAAGGAATCTTTGATGAGAAGAAGAATGAGAACGAGAGGGATCGGCACTCTGGTTCCTGCAATCAGGCTCGTTGAACTCGGTCCTGCGAGTTCCTCTCGAGCTTCTGTCTTAGGATCGCCTCCTCTTCTTGTGCGCGTGCTTGCCCTCTCCATTGCTTACCATCCTTCTTGCCCCTGGTGTTCCTTTTTAGGTCACCGGCCGCTGAATACATTCGTGCCTCAATACCTCCCTTGGGGGGTTATGGAGCTCAGCAAAGCTTAGCGACCGTTCTCCTAGGTCATCCCCCTAACGGTCAGGAGTTAAGTGGTGAGCCGGTCTTGTCTGTTGTGCAGTCATGAAAGAGGGAACCTGGCGGGGTCCCGATCCTTGCGAAGGTGCCCTCGGGCATGAGGCGTTGACTGTGGCCCTCCCTTTTTGAAGTACCGGGTTACCGGACGCTAGGTTCGGTACCTCGGGCAGGGTACCCCTTCTAAACTGGTGCCAATGAGATTCCGCGCACCGTTACAAGCCTGGGGACACCGTACTGGATGCACCGCCTGTGCGCGCCGTCCTCAGTAGCTTCCTCGAGGCGCACGCCCTCGGTCCTTCCATGCTCCGTAGAGAGGGCTGACTTCGGTCGAGGTGGACCCGTCTGGGGGTGCCACCTGGCGAAGGAGCAGGGGAAGCCTGGCTCGACTTCGACGAGGTGGGCCCATCTGGGGGCACTACCTGGCGAAGGAGCAAAGGCAGGGCCACTCCGGTCAAGGTGGACCCCGTCTAGGTCGACACCTGGCGAAGTGACAGAGGCCAGCTCAACCTCGGCCGAGGTGGACCCATCTGGGGGTGCCACCTGGCAAAGGAGCAAGGAGAGCCTAGCTTGACTTCGGCGAGGTGGGCCCATCTGGGGGCGCCACCTAGCAAAGGAGCAGAGGCAGGGCCACTCCGGTTGAGGTGGACCCTGCTAGGGTCGATACTTGACGAAGTGGCAGAGGCCAGCTCGATCTCGGTCGAGGTGGACCCATCTGGGGGTGCCACCTGGCGAAGGAGCAGGGGGAGCCTGGCTCGACTTCGATGAGGTGGGCCCATCTGGGGGTGCCACCTGGCAAAGGAGCAGAGGCAAGGCCACTCCGGCCAAGGTGGACCTCGCCTGGGTCAACACTTGGCGAAGTGGCAGAGGCCAGCTCGACCTCGACCGAGATGGACCCATCTGGGGGCGCCACCTGGTGAAGGAGCAGGGGGAGCCTGGCTCGACTTCGGCGAGGTGGGCCCATCTAGGGGCACCACCTGGCGAAATAGCAGAGGCCAGCTCGACCTCGACCGAGGTGGACCCATCTGGGGGCGCCACCTGGTGAAGGAGCAGAGGCAGGGCCACTTCGGCCGAGGTGGACCTCGCCTGGGTCGACACCTGGTGAAGTGGCAGAGGCCAGCTCAACCTCAGCCGAGGTGGACCCATCTGGGAGTGCCACCTGGCGAAGGAGCAGGGACAGCCTGGCTCAACTTCGACGAGGTGGGCCCATATAGGGGCGCCACCTAGCGAAGGAGCAGAGGCAGGGCCACTCCGATCGAGGTGGACCCCGCCTGGGTCAACACCTGGTGAAGTGGCAGAGGCCAGCTCGACCTCGACCGAGGTGGACCCATCTAGGGGTGCCACCTGGCGAAGGAGCAGAGATAGGGCCACTCCGACCGAGGTGGACCCCACCTGGGTCGACACCTGGCGAAGTGGCAGAGGTGCCGAGCTCGGCCCAGAGGTCGGCTTGACCGCCAGCCGAGCTACATGGCAGGAGAGCCCGAAAATGACCCCGTGTGGTACTGCCTAGTGGCCAGCTGGATCTGACGCATACTCCACATCAGCGATGTTGCCATATCAGTTGCCCCCCGCTCCCAAGTCCCATCAGAGTGCCGCTGCAGGGACGTGGGGAGTTAATTCGGAGATGACGTGGGAGGACAAAAATCCTGTGCAATAAATGTTGAGATCGCTACCGCTCTGCCCGTTATGCCCGAGGTCCAATGCGTAGGCGCCACATCCGTGTGTTCAGTGGATCATAATTACGTCATGCTAAACTCGAGGCGATTTCCCATAAACTGAAGTGTCGTCATCGGGCGTCTTCACACGTGGTGCTCATCCAATGGCGTTGGTGAAAAAGGGAGCTATACGACCGCTGTTGATTGGTTTGAAAAGAGAGGAGACTTTCCGGAAATGAGGTCTTTTGGCTTTCCACACCTCGCCGGCGGTTGCAGCAGTCCCTCTTCTTCTCTCGGGTCGCCATTCTTCTGCCACAATATCCCGATGAGTGCCCTGCGACCCCTATTTCTTTCATCTGCTCCTTCTTTGTCCTCCCGAACTGGGCTTTCCTTTTCCTTCTTTATCTCGATGGCTCCCTCGGGTTGTCATCAGTACTCTTCTTCTAACCCGGACGAGGCCAGTCCGTCTTGGCTGAGGACTCCATCATCCTCCTCTTCGGAGGATGACCTTCCCATCGACGTCCGGCGGCGGTTGCGACCGGGCGACATAACCATCGGAGTCCCTAGGGCTCCTCTCACCATTCCTGCTGTTCCTGACTCTGCCCTTCCCCCTCCGGTGGCAGAGACTTCTTCCGGTCCCTCCGGCTTCGTTTCGACGATGACCGGAAATGACCTTTCCTGGATCCGGGACACATATGGGGTCCCGGACTCCATTTAGCTTTCAATCCCAGGGCCGAGGGATCGGGTGACTTCCAGCGGCCCTGGCAGAATCACCTTCTACGAAGACTTCCATGTCGGGGGTCTTCGTTTTTCCCTCCATCTATTCTTTCTATCCTTAGCCATTTCCGACTCGTTCCAGCCCAGTTGGCTCCTAATGCCATCAGGGTCATCTTTGCCTTCATAGTTTTCTGCCACTTTCACGAGTTCGTTGCCCATTTTTCACTGTTCATGGCCCTTTTCACCCTAAAGCGGTACTCCACCGATGACGGCTGGTGGTACGTACCTTTCTTCCCGGCCTAGGTGCCTCCGATTCGACCTCCCCACATCGAACAAGGGGTGGAAGAACTGGTTCTTCTTTGCTTCGGTCAGGGATGTCGACTGGGCCTGGAGTGAGCCGGATCGATCTCCGAACCATAATTCTCAGGTCGAGCCGGCGAATCAGGAGGTCTACTCCTAGTTACTGGGCGACGTAGTCCCTTCCCTTGATGTTCTGCTCTCAGAGCAGAACTTGTTCGAGGCAGGGATCAGCCCAATACGGATGATTGGTGGGCCTCTGCTCTTCTTTTCCCCTCTTTTTTCTTTTTCTTCTTCTTTCTTCTTTTTTTTTTTTTACTGGACCACCTGACGTTCTGGCCTCTCCTTTCTCCAGGGATGAAGTTCTCCATTGAAAGCTTGATGGAAGGGGCCCAGAAGAGGAACGCCCCTGAAGGAGCCCAGGAGGCTCCCCCGAAGAGGGCCCGAACGGAGATGGGCCAGGCGGCTAGGCCCACTCCTGCTTCTGCTGGGCCCAGGGCGACGGATCTGGCTCCCAGGCCATCTTAGCAGTAGACACCCGTTGCGGACATCGTCGAGATTGACAGGGGCAGGGAGGTAGGGCGACCGGCACCTCCCCCTATTGTTGCTGCACCAGCTGCCATGCCAGCGGCGGCGTTGATGGTTGCATCGACGACCGCGCCTTCAATCGTAGCTCCGCCCAGCGGGGGGACTCCAGCTCAGTCCCCTCCCGAGCCTCAGCCTGTACCGCCCATCCTCAACGGGGGCTCCTCCGTCATCCATGACTAGGGTCTCGCGGAGAAAATGATGGAGTTCGCGGCGCAGCCCCGGGACAGCCGCCTGAGGGGCGGCCGGGACTATGCAGATGCCCTGCTTGGGTCCTCCCCCTGCTCTTTATGGTAATCATCCAGCCCTTCCTTTTAATGTTCCAGCTGGGTCCTCCTAAACCCTCAACTCTTCCTCTAACGCAGATCAGGACCGACGTGCTTCTACTTCGAAACTTCCTCTCCACCTTGGCAAAGGAGGTTGAGAAGGAGTGGAAGCTGGGCAAGCTGGCAGCCGACGTGAAGGATCTCATGGACAAGGGCCATGAGCTGAGGGGGAGGAATGAGACCCTCCAGGAGGACCTGGCCCATTCCGAAGGTCGGGTCAGGGAACTCGAGTCCTCTCTTTCTTAGGAGAGGATCTCGAGTCAGCGCCGGGCTGAAGACGACGCGGCCGAGATCTCTCGCTTCACGGGGCAGTCTCGATCACTGGAGTGCTGGATTGAGGAGGTCCTAAAAGAGTTGGTGGCGGCCAACGAGAAGACCTCCTATGTCAACGGGCTGCTGGCGGTCTCGCGGAAGGAGACTTAGGAGGCCGTGCCAAAGTTTCGGGCCTCCGAAGAGTTCTAAAAGGAGATGCATGAGGCTGCCGTGGATTCCTTCTTGAAGGGCTTCAGGGTCTGCCGGAAAAAGGTGGCTGCCCAGTTTCCCGAGCTCGACCTGACCGGGGTCATTCTTGGCGGCCCCAGGGGTAGCCTCAGGGAGGAGGAGCAGCGCCGGAGGCCGCTGGCGAGGAGGCTCCCAAGCAGCCTTCTGAGGATGCGACCGGCGGTGCGGAGGCCTCCAAGCCGAAGGAGGGACCGGTAATAACAGAATGACTTCGGATCCTCCATTTTGTACTTTAGCATAGGGATTTTTCTTTTTGTTTTTTCTGGATCACCCGATCTGTCGGGACCCTTCTTCTTGTAAGAAATCTTTCATTAGAAATGAAAGTTTACCTTCCTTCGCTATTTCATTAAACTTTCTTTTTGCTGCTTGCTGGTGTTGTGCTTGGTTGTTACATTGTTGCTTGTTGTTGTCTTTTGTGGGAGTCCAAAGCCTATAACTCCAACTTGCAGCTTGACTTGGGCCCTCAGTTTGGAACAAAGATCAGGGGGCCTTCATGCTTTGGGAAGGAACTCCTGGTGCTTCTGGCTTGCACCTTGAAAATCTTTGGCACCAGGACTTAGGTCGCCGGGACATCCTCCGAATTGAGCTCCGGGGATTGGTTGTTGCCCGCAGGCGGGATGGCCTGCCCTGGATGGAGCGTAGGCTTTTGCGAGGGCCCGTGGCTTGGGCCGCAGAGGTCCTTGGCTGGGGTTGAGTCACCAGAGAGCGCTGCTGATGCTACAGCTGCCTTACGGCCATGGTCAGTGTCTGCAATTGTCGGACAATGGCAGCACACTGACTGTCCACCGAGGGCAGCAGAGGAGGTGGAACAGGAGGAGCGGGGAGTTCCCTTTCTGGGCTACGGGGGCCTGGGGGAAAGGGAACCTCCCCCGCCCGGCTGGTGGAGGCTTCACATCCGCGAGTCACCACCATACTTGGAATCGAGCTACTCTCGGGCTCGAGGGGGGCTTACTCGTCTAGGGGCCTCGTCCCCCTTCCTGGTGCGCCAATATGTTGCCGACCTTATCGCTATGGCCTGTAGGTGTGAATTGGCGCCGGACTGCGGTCCCCTATGCTACGAAATCCCGATGCTCCCGGACCTGCAAAAATGAAATTAGAGACCCGGGCCGGGGATCTCGATGGGGGTACTCCGACAGTCAAGTTAGAGAGCGGTAAAGTGGAACAGATTCACTAAGGTGAAAACCTGTTGGGCTTCCATGCTTAGAGGAATCTTTGATGAGAAGAAGAATGAGAATGAGAGGGATCGGTGCTCTGGTTTCTACAATCGGGCTCGTTGAACTTGGTCCTGCGAGTTCCTCCCAAGTTTCTGTCTTAGGATCGCCTCCTCTTCTTGTGCGCGTGCTTGCCCTCTCGATTGCTTACCTTCCTTCTTGTCCCTGGTGTTCCTTGTTAGGTCGCCGGTCACTGGATACGTTCGTGCCTCGATACCTCCTCCGAGGGGTTCTAGAGGTCAGCGAAGCTTAGCGACCATTCTCCTAGGTCATCCCCCTAACGGTCAGGAGTTAAGTGATGAGCTGGTCTCGTTTGTCGTGCAGTCACGAAAGGAGGAACCTGGCGGGGTCCCGATCCTTGCGAAGGTGCCCTCGGGCCTGAGGCGTTGATCGTGGCCCTCCCTTTTTGGAGTACCGGGTTACCAGATGCTGGGTTCGGTACCTCGAGCAGGGTGCCCCTTCTAAATTGGTGCCAATGAGGTTCCGCGCATCGTTACAAGCCTGGGGACACCGTACTGGATGCGACGCCTGTGCGCGCCGTCCTCAGCAACTTCCTCAGGGCTCGTGCCCTTGGTCCTTCCATGCTCCGCAGAGAGGGCCAACTTCAGCCGAGGTGGACCCGTCTGGGGGTGCCACCTGGCGAAGGAGTAGGGGAGCCTGGCTCGACTTTGGCAAGGTGGGCCCATCTAGAGGCGCCACCTGGTGAAGGAGCAGATGCAGGGCCACTCCGATCGAGATGGAGCCCACCTGGGTCGACACCTGACGAAGTGGCAGAGGCCAGCTCGACCTCGATCGAGGTGGACCCATCTGGGGGTGCCACCTAGCGAAAGAGCAGGGAGAGCCTGGCTCGACTTCGATGAGGAATAAATTAGATGAGCAAGGAAATATTATTAGAAACAAAGCTAGATTAATGGCTAAGGGATATAACCAAGAAGAAGATATTGATTTTGATGAAACTTATGTACCCGTAGCAAGACTAGAAGCCATTAAATTACTACTTGCATTTGTTTGCTACATGAATTTTAAACTTTTTCAAATGGATGTAAAAAGTGCATTTCTTAATGATTTTATCTCTGAACAAGTTTTTGTGGAACAACCACCAGGTTTTGAAAATCACACTTTTCCAAACAATGTATTTAAATTAAATAAAGCATTATATGGTTTGAAATAAGTACCTAGAGCCTGATATGATAGACTTAGCACTTTCTTAATTGAAAATAATTTTTCAAGAGGAAATGTAGACAAAATCTTGTTTATCAAAAAGAAGAATAATGACAACTTAGTTGTACAAATATATGTTGATGATATCATTTTTGGTACAACTAACGAATCTCTTTGTAAATAATTTGCTAAGCTTATGCAGGGAGAATTTGAAATGAGCTTAATGGGCGAACTCTACTACTTCCTTGGACTTCAAGTAAAACAAACAAAGGAAGGCATCTTCATCAACCAAGCCAAATATATCAAAGAAATTATCAAAAAGTTTGGTATGGAGAGTAGCAAATCAATGAGCACACCCATGAGCCCAGCTTGTAGATTGGACAAAGATGAAAATGGATCCAATATTGATCAAAAGCTATATAGAGGTATGATCAGATCCTTATTGTATTTGACTGCAAGTAGACCTGACATTTTATATAGTATATGTGTATGTGCTAGATTTCAGTCATCACCAAAAGAAACACATATGCTTGCTGTCAAAAGAATAATCAAATACCTGAAATGAACAAGTAATTTAAGAATTTGGTATTCTAAACATTCTACCTTGAATTTGATTGGATTCTCTAATGCTGACTATGCTGGTTGTAAAGTAAATAGAAAAAGTACTAGCGGTACATGCCAATTTCTAGGATTTTGGCACTGTAAGAAGCAAAACTCCGTAGCCTTGTCCATATCTGAGGCTGAGTATGTGGTTGCTGGTAGTTATTGTGCTCAAGTGTTATGGATTAAACAACAACTAGAAGACTTTGATGTATCACAATCTAAAATTCCAATTAAATATGATAACACAAGTACTATCAATTTGACAAAGAATCCAATTCAACACTCTAGAACCAAGCACATTGAAATTAGACATCATTTTATTAAAGATCATGTTTCAAATGGTAATATAGTGCTTGATTTTGTTTTTACTGAAAATCAATTAGCTGATATATTTACTAAGCCACTTAATCAAGACAGGTTTGAACTAAATAGGAGTGAATTAGGACTTTGCGATCCTTTCTAAATTCTCTAATCTAATTCCTTCAAATTTAAGGAAACATTATCTAGAGAACCTCCTGACTTCATTCTATTTCATAGAGCCTTAATTTCCTTAGAAATTCTCTCCAAAATCTCTCTAGTTTGTGCTTAAATTTTCCAAAACTTTAATTTTTCTGTTCGAGTCGACTGGTTCTTAAGCCGAGTCGACTGGATTTTTTGAGAGTTTTGAGTGTGTTCTGGCATAGCCGACTCGAGCATTTTTGAGTCGACTAGATTCTCTGATTGTTTTGGGAGAGTTCTGGGCGAGCTGACTCGAGCCTTTCTAGGGCTATTCGAGTCGACTGGAATTTCACGCTTAAGTGTTTTATTTTGTGTTATAAACCCCTCTCCGAGCCGTTTAACCTCTATTCTATCTTCTATAACGGTTCGTTCCTCTCCTGATCCTACTCCAAAGATTCCCATCTCCATTCTAAGCTCTCCAATCTCTCAGTTTTCCCTCTTTCCTAGCAATGGCTCCAAAGCGTGCTACCGGGAAACGCTCCATTAGGGCTGCTCCGTCTGTTGAAAGGGAAAGAAGGACTAAAAGGCGTCAAGAAGAGCCGACTGCCATTGTTCACAGTGAGGAACTTGTGGAAGAAGCTGCAAGAGATGCTCCAACTGTTCCCAATCAAGTCCCTTCGATGTCCACAAGACCGATAATCTCTGGCCGTCGCATTAACTTTGAGTTTATTAAGGAGATTGGGTTAAAAATCGATGATTTGATTGAAGATCAAAAATGGAGAAAGTTTTGCTCCCTAAATGAAAAGACTTACCCCTCTCTTGTTAGAAGTTTTTATGAAAATCTGAGATTGGGAACAAATCATGTTGAGTCTACTATTAAAGGAAAAAGAATTATTGTCAATGAAGAGTTTCTACATGGTCTACTGGACTTACCTGCTGATGGAGTGAAATTCCTAGTGATTGACAATAGAGAAAAGGCTTTAAGAACAATCTTAAACATAGAAGATATTAGTGGAATTGGAACTGTTTTTGCAAATACATTGTCTCTCGAAATGAGGTTGCTACATAATTCCATCTGCAGAATATTCTTGCAAAGGACAGGAAGATTTGATTGGGTGAGTGAAAAAGACTTATGCCTTATGGAACTCATCATGGAGAAGACTCATGTAAATCTATCCTACATTATAATTATGCAAATGAAGGAGACAATTAGAAAGGCCAAGTCGTGCTTACCCTATGGAATGATGCTAACCCTGTTGTTCAAGTCTCAAAGAGTAAATTTGGAAGGTGAAGATGGAGTTGAACTACATCATACATATGTCTACACTTCCAAATCACTAGAAAGAATGTGTTACATCCAAGTTGAAGGAGTTTGGAGGAAGAAAGGGACAAATGTCAGGGCAATAGGCAGCTCAAGCAGTGAAGAAGAAGAAGAAGACGAAGAACCTGCTGGCACTGATACAGTTGAAGCTGGAATATCTACTATGCCTGTACCTGAGCCTGAATCACTTATTTCTGAGCCTGCTGCTACTTTTGAGGAGACTAGAGTACCTTTTTCTGATCTTGATATGCCTGCACCCGAGTTTGATTTGCCTGCAGCTGATATTCCTTTACCACACTTCACTCCGACAGCTATACATCCTCCAATCATTCAAAGTCAAATTGAAGAACAGATGAAAACCTTGACTGATACACTGACAGGAACAATCACTTCTCTCTTTGGTGATCTAAAAAAGTCAGTGGATAATAGACTGAATCAGCTAGAAGAACATGTTACAAATCTGCAAGGAAAGGTTGAAGTAATAGAAGCTTCAATATATGCACCTCAAGTAGAACTTCAACCAATCCTAGACCGTATCTCTTATAGTTATGAAGCTATATTGAAATATGTGGATGCAACTTTAAATGAATATAGAACTGAATTAAATGAAGCCAAATGCACATTGGGAACAATTGCAAAAACTAGACAGATGGCAGATGACTATACTAGAGGCATTGGGATTATCACGTCAGAGTTTGGAAGACTTAGAGGATCTGCTGAAGCCTTTGCCAATGTTTAAGCTTCTGAACTTATATCAATGCAAAAGGAAATCAGTGAGATGAAAGAGGCAGTGAACAAGGTACCTACAAGCCTCAAGGATATGGAACAACAGCTTGGTGCAATCTGGATGGAGTTGGTTTCTATCTGTGGTACTATTAGATCCTTGGAGGTCACTGCTAGGAATAGACCCTTGTATGATCCTCCTCCTATTTTCACTAGGGCTCCTACTACTTCTCACCATCCTAGAGTACCTCCACCTCATGCATCCTCTAGTAGACCTCCTAAACCTGCTTCTTGGTATGGTGCTAGTACACCTATCAGTGTACCTAAGGAAGAATCTGATAGTAAGTAGGTCTTTAGTATTTTCAGTACTTTTTGGAAACTTTTTGAAGTTTATGTAATACTTGATGTACCGAATCTTTTGATGGAAATGCAATGAATATCTTTTTGGACACTCTTGTGTATTTCTTTTATCCTGTTATCACTCTCTATATTGTTTAAATAGAATTCTCTCTCTATTTTGAGAAAGTGAAATTATCTCAAACAAATCTTGATACATTCTCAATCTTTAAAATCTGAGCTTAATTATTTAATCTTTTTTTATTTAATGACAAAAAGGGGGAGAACTATTATACAATAGAGTGCATGAAAGAAGAAACTTAATGAATTTGAATAGATCTGATAAAGTTAATTAGACAGGGGGAGCTTAGTGATTTTTGAATGAGTTTTGCTTACCTTTTTCTGATGAAATGTTCAAATGAATGATAAAGGGGGAGAAATTTAGAGAAGTTTCATATTGTTTAGAAATTTTATAAAAAGGGGGAGATATACATGTTTAATTTACATGTTTAATTTGCTTCAATTATTACTATGATGCTCTCTACTTATTACATCCAGCTGTCAATGCTTAATGCTGCTTGATACATACAAGCAATTATTCTTTGACACTTACAGTTTGTAAAATTGGCTTTATGCATAACTGTATAGCATATATTGATATACATTTGAGAATACAGTTAATATTGCGATACATCAGACAAATGTAAATGCTTACTATGATATACATCTACTTGTGAATAGAATAGATTCTTTTCATGCCCAGTGTTTTGTCATCATCAAAAAGGGGGAGATTGTTGACCCCTAAAGTGATTTTGATGATAACAAAACATTGGAGCATACATTTGGTTATCTAACAACTCTTCAAATGGTTGACAAGTTTTTGTAGGACAACTACATTGACATACTTTCTAAACCCTACAATCTTTATTATTTTGTGTTGAGTTGTAAGTGATTAGAATCTTGTAAAGAAAAACCCAACAAAAAAATTTCCTACTTGAATCAAAGATAAAGGATTACTTCTAATAGTTTTCAAGCTTCAATTTTTCTTGATTTCATTGTAAGAAGACCTTGAGGAAGTCTTCAAAGCTTGGCATAAGAGTTCTGGAAAATTGAATTTGATCTGGTTGAAGAACCAATCTCGAGCCGACTGGATGGAGGAACCAGCCGACTCCGGCACTGGCACAAGAAAGAAGTTCTCTAGCACACAGATCCAGCCGACTGGCACCAAGACCCAGCCGACTCGTCCAGAACATGGTTGAGAACGTTCTGAGAATCTCAGTGATCCGAGTCGACTGGATTTTAGCCTAGCTGACTCGTCTAAAGTGAACCATTTTCTCAACTGTGGAACCTAGCCGACTGGTGTTCAGCCCAGCTGACCCGAACTTGATCCGAGCTGACTCGAAGAATGACCGAACCGACTGGAATGACGAGATCACTTCCAATGGCTAGTTCCAGTTTTCTGTTTTTGAAATCCAAAAGTGCTCCAACGGTAACCTGTCACTTCCCAACGGTCTATAACGTTCAAAATCAAGGGAAGGCAGTTGAAGTTTCTATAAATGAGGTATGAGAACATCTTTGGAGAGACTAATGAGTTAATGAGCAGTTATTGAATATTTATTGAAGTAAGAGGAGAGAGCACTTGAGCTTTGAAGTCAGTCTTCAAGCCTTCACCAACTCTTATCAGAAGCTTGAAACATCTTTTGAGGAAAGCAAGGAAGCCATTGAAGTCCATTGAAGAGCATTCAATTGAGCTTCACTCGAGCTGCATCGGCAACCACCCGACAGTTGAGTTTATCAATTTTTGTTGCTTTTTTATTCTACTCTTAGAATATTTGGGTTATTGGTGAGCCCGGTTGTAAAAACCAAATAGGTTTCTTTGGTGAGCCTTTTCAAAACCAAAGTGTAGAGATTCTAGGTGAGCCTGTGAAAACCTATAGTGGGTTTCCTTGGTGAGCCCGGTTTAAAAACCAAAATATAGAGGTTGGGATTGTGAGTCTGTAAAACAATCCGACTGTATTCCAGTTTGGAGGATATAGTGGAAATCCCGAGTGGTGAACTTAGGTAGTGGACGTAAGAGCTGGGTTGCTCCGAACCACTATAAATTTATCTTATTTGTGTTGTGCTTAATTTACTTTTCAGCTTCCGCACTTATTTCTGATTAACACAGCACTCAACCACTAAAAGGAATTACTTGTGCACATGATTGCAAGAAATTTTGTAATTCCCATTTCACCCCCCTCTTGGGAAAAGCCACCTGGGCAACATTATCTATTTATTAAAATATTTTTTTATATCTTATATTAAAAAAAACTAAAAAAATATATTTTATACTTTTATAAAAAATAAAAAATTATATTAAAAAATTTAATATAAAAATTATATATTAAATAGATGATATATTTAATATATTACTTAAATACATTAAATAATATATTAAATTTATAACTATAATATTAAATATAATATAATATATTTTATATCATAAAATATAAAATATAAAACAATATATTATATTAATACAATATTAATATAATAATATATAATATAACGATGATGAATTACATTAAATTAATATAATATTTTATTATAATATTATATGATATATTAGGTAATAATATATTATTCATATTATATTATATTATATGGAATGAAAGAAGGGAGAAGGAAATGATAATTTGATAATCTAGACTATCTTTTGGAAGGCAATTCAGATTATCAAATAAAATAGATTACCATCCAGAAAAAATGTACCAAATACAGTAATGTGATGGGATTCCATTAAATTATAGATAATCTAGATGGATTGCCTGTTACCATATATAATCATAAAGTAATGGCACCAAGTATTATACCATATATAGCATTAAAGTAGATAAATATCATAGTAGGGATGTTGACTATTGTAAAACCTGTTTATGGGTCTTTTGGGCTAAAGTTGGCAGTCCTTGCCGACTTCAGTTCGAAATTGAAAAAAAAATGCTGGGAACTCGAAACAGGGGACTTCGTCCCCTACTTCTGTGAGTGAAAAGCTTGCCAAAAAGATCGGTGGGACTGCCGTGGAGGGAAGAGAGATGGTCGGAGTGTCGAGGGTGGGCAAACCTCTTAAATCGTTGATTAAATCCATGAGGAATCAAGGGTTATCTCCTCCGAAACTCTCTTTAAATCCTGTTACACATCACCCTCTATAGAACCGAAAAATCCAAGCTCCTCGTCGTCGATCGCCTCGCCTTCGTCGTACCTCACCGGTAAGACCTCATTTTCCTCCGTCTTCTTGGATTTTTGGGTGGTAGCAAGAGATGGTGCCCATCCTTGTTCCGACTCCTCTATTGGCAAGTAAATCACCGTCGACAGCGCCGCCCTCCACTTTTCTCAATCCAACGATGTCCGGCTCTCTCTCCCTCCCTCGTCAACCATCTTCCATGGCTTCCGATGGCCATGGGAGGCTCACTCGGGTCAGAATAGAAGGGAGTTGGGAAAAAAAAGAAGAGAGAAAAAAAGGGAGGAAGAAGAAGCGAAGAGAAAAATAAAAAAGAAAAAATGGAAAAGAAGAGAGAGAGAGAGGAAAAAGAAAAAAAGAGAAAAAAAGAGAGATGAGAGAGAAGATAAGGAGAGAGAAAGGAGAGAGATAAGAGAGAAATATGAGAGATAAAGAGGATAGAGAAGAAAAAAATAAATAAATAAATTTTGGATATTTTGAATTGATTTTCTTATTGATTAATCCAATATTCATCACCCGGATCTAAATAGATAACTAAATTGAGCATAGCTCTAGAAGGATTGAAGAATATTTTATCTTCTTTTTGAATTCAGTATTAATTATTTAATTTATTTTATCAAAGCCATCATCGGTACAGGAATATTGAGGATCTAGAGTTGAGTCACGTGTTCCTGATAGAATCAGTTTCAGATAAGTTATCTTGACCTCTAGTATTACATACTAAATATATTATAATTATTGTGCAGTATAAGATGTGTGTGGCATAATTTGATCTACATTGAATTGCATTCATGGTTATGTGTGTTGGTATTGATGCTCTCTAGTTCGACTATGATCATACGAGGACCTAGTCTCCTTCTGGGCCTCCAGTGGGGCCATCACTGGTACATGACCGATGTGCGTATGGTAGTTAGGAGCTATTTGCCTTTTTGTTTTTAGCTATGCATTGCAGTTGCTGGCACATGCTGAGGATGCATGTTTTCTAGTGTGATATTAGAGTTAGTTTCCTTCCATGCCTTCAATGGGATAATCACTGGTACATTACCGATGTGCGGCATGTGTAGTCAGGATTCTAGTCTCTTTCGGGACTAGCCACGGGCCGATCGTGACCATAGTCAGAGAGACCAATAAAGTAAAGCAAATGGTTGGCCATCCATAGTCGTGTCATTTGTATGTGAATGTGCATATAATGTGATGTTGCATTTTATTTTGTTATGAGCTGGTTATTTTGTAATGTATGATTTGTGTATGTTTGTAATTTATTATTGGTATATTTATGCATATATTAGAGGTGTTGATAACTTACTGAGCCTGTACAGCTCACCCTCTATTTTCCTATATTTTTGTTACAGATCCGGAAGATCAATCGGGCTTTGGAGCCAATCAGTAAGGAACCAGGGTTTAGATGTTAATCCCTTATTTTATGATTTACCTTAAATTTTAGTTAAATTTTATTTATATGTTAACCTTTATGAAAAATTCTAGAAATAATTAGTGAAATTTATTTTTATGAAAAATTCTAGAAATAATTAGTGAAATTTATCCTTTACCACTGTTTGGATATTGAATTGAAGGATAGGTCTGGCATGATCTCTAGGATGATAATTAGGATTGTGCGGCTGGTCGCGTAGCCGATCTCGATGCTGAATTCGAAATATGACAATTGTGCTTATAGTGGCATTTATATCCATTGCCTCTTTGCTGGCTCCCACTATTTCTAAACTAGATAAAAGGAATCTTCATATCTAAGGGAGATTGTTTCACATTGTTGTTATTTTTTTATTTTCCATGTTATTCCTTATATTTATTTTACCTCGTTTTTTATGGACAATAACACTTATAAAAGTTTTTAAAGATTTTACAAATAACTTTAAAATCAGAAGGGTTTCATCTTGCATGACTACAAGTTGTTCAGAACAATTCGTTCTCTTCTTAGGTTTCTTAAAACAAAACAGTAAGCAAAAGCAAATAAGAAACGGGCGTATATGCCCTGGAATCAGAATTCCAGCAACGTGATCGAAAAATAAAAAGCCTGTACTTCCTGGCTTCGTTAAGAAGCTCGGTAGGACTTCACGGTATGGACTTCTGGAAGACATAACTAGTATATGAAGCTAAGCTTATGTCACAGTTCGAGGTCCAAAAAGATATAAAAAGCAAATGCATTGGATTCCAAAATAATAGCTTACGAAAGGTTTCAGAAAGGCAGGCATAACTCGTAGGAAGTGCAGAACCAGTCTCTCCTTTAGGATGAGCCACCACAAGGGCTTGCACATGGATTTTACTGGCCATTGCTAGTTTGAAGGAAAGGCCATAAAACTCGCCATGATGTGCAATAACCAAGTTGCTTAAATTAAGCAGATCAAATAATAAATGATGGGGCCTAAATGTAACCGGAGACGACGCAAGAGGCAAGAATAGCTGGCCAATAGACCGGTCAAAATGGGTCGTGGCCCATGGGCCAGCCCATTCAGCTCCATTAATAAACTGCGTTGGGCCTTAAAATTCTTGGCCATTTAACAATCAGGCTTTTTAGCCCAGTCCCTATAGCCCATGGGTTGAACTGGTTTAGAACCAGATCAATCCGTAGACCAGAAAAAATTATTATTTAAAAAAAATAAATATTAAAAGAGTCCGACCATATTCTCTTCTTGTCCTACCTGAATGGTGAATCTCACCTTAAGCAATCAAGGTTATGATTCTTCTTCAATTTTAGTACTCTCGTAGAAGAGAAAAGAAAAACCAGCGATAACAAGGAAGCGAAGGAAAAGAGAAGTAATGGCACCGATATCGAAATAACTCATGATATGTAGCGAGCCAGCAACAACGAACATTCCTCAATTCCTTTTTTTTAAAATTTTTCTCTCAACAGACTAAATGAAGATAGAGATTAGGGTGTGCCAGCTTGCCAAGCAAGTTAGATCTTCTTCCTCCTCCAATGCTGCATCCGAGATTGAAGACTCTCATCTCCTCCGTGATCTCTAATGTTAGATCTCCGGGTCTGCTCCACAAGACCCTTCCCAACTCTATCGATCCCGGACTCCCGCGGCTCTGACCTCCTCCATGCCCTCACCCCAGTGATCCCACCTCCTATACGCCTACTCCCGCCGGTATTACCCTCTAATATTTAGTATTTTTTGTTGCCTCCACCCTGATTATACCTATCTTAATCTCATTTCTGGTGAGCTAGCCCAGCCTTGATCCATGATCCAAGTAGGATTGGGCTGGACTGGATTTTCATGACCCATTTTCCAAAATAGGCCTAGCCCAATCCAACCCATATAATCTCAACCTACATGGATCCCCCAGCCCGGCCTATTTTGACAGGTCTAGCTGGCCGCACCTTCTATGGCCCTGCCCATTTTGACAGGTGCCCGCACCTCCTGAGATAGATGCCACACCAAAAATCTGAATTACAACCTGAATTGCATAATTGAGGCCGTTATTTCCATTACAGCAATGCTTTGCCAAACATCGTTATATGCGCTTCTCTTTTTATATACCGAGGCAGCAAGGGATCAGAAAGCACTTTTTTTTCTTTTTCTTTCTTTTTTCTTCTTCTTCTTCTTCTTCTTCTTCTTCTTCTTCTTCTTCTTCTTCTTCTTCTTCTTCTTCTTCTTCTTCTTTTCTTTTCTTTTTTTTTTTTTTTTTTTTTTTACTGAAACAAAAGGAGAGAGAATAAATCTCGATGCATCTATCTCTATTGGATTCCAAGATTGCAATATTTCTATGTACCCTTCCACCACTACTGATGAATACGTCAACCTGACATAGTAACGTACTGTCTCATCATCCCAATCACGTGTTTCAAAAAAAATTTTAGATTTAAACGAGTCATCCACCAGATTATACCTCAAATCCGTGATCGATGAAAGATGAGACTAAATCTCTACCAACCGGACTACCATCTTTGCAATCTTTTTCAATTCTGAAAACTACTTCTGAATACTTGATGTTGCATCAATGCATAAACAAATTTAAAGGGAAAAAAGCAGGACCAGCAGCCCAAGACTGCTTTCTCGGCACAACTCTTTCCTTCAAAACTGGAATTAACAATTTTCGGCAGAGAGCCAATATTTGCCATTATGATATAACAGCCTCAATTGTGCCGTTCAGGCTGAATTGCAACCTGAACTGCACAGTTGAGGCTGTTATTTCCATTACAGCAATGCTTTGCCCACATTGTTATATGCACTTCTCTTTTTACATACCGAGGCAGCTAGAAATCAGAAAGTAATTAATACTTATTAAATTCTGAAAGCTACTTCTGAGTACTGATGTTGCATCAATGCATAAACAAATTTAAAGGGAAAAAAAGCAGGACCAGCAGCCCAAGACTGCTTTCTCGGCACAGCTCTTTCCTTCAAAACTGGAATTAACCATTTTCACAGAGGGCCATTATTTGCCATTATGATATAACACCATTGTATCGCCGAAACCTTGGATCAGACATCATGCATCTAACCTTCCTGCAACAGGGCAAGCAATTACCAAAACTAAGTTCAAGGGACAAACAAAAGATTTGTTTCTCACATTAAAAAATAAATGCTTCACAGATCATTGCTGGGTTAACATTCTCCCTCGGTGTCAGCTGCAGCACGAACCAATCTCTGGTCTCGGTTCCTTCACCTCAAAGCATCGTTTAGCCAAAGAGAAATGCAGGCAGGATCAAGCAGCAGTTACAAAACAAAAGGTAGGAGGAACTAAAAGCGTTGGTTTCCAAGTATATTATCATTACATATATCCAGGGTCTGATTAAAGACAAACCAGGACTCCCTTAGAAATAAGAAGAAACACACAGACCAGGACTTAACAAGGCCTTCAGAGAACAAGCACAAGCTGCACAATTTAGCATATCATCATTTATTTTTAGCATGCAAGTCAAGATAGCGAACAGATCATTCAATTGAACCAAACAGCTCAGAGGGTTTCACTTGGTCCACCAATGAAGGAAATCCTTTCGCCTGTTGATTTTCTTCTGGAGCTGGAGAACACCATAGAGTAAGGCCTCAGCAGTGGGTGGGCATCCAGGGACATAGATGTCAACAGGAACGATCCTGTCACAGCCACGAACAACTGAGTACGAGTAGTGATAGTATCCCCCACCATTAGCACAGCTGCCCATGGAAATGACCCAGCGAGGCTCAGGCATCTGGTCATAAACCCTGCAAGAAAAAAGCAGTTGCAACACCATTTAAATTGCTGTTTATACACATAAAAGATAACTATTTCATTAGGTTCAAAAGACCGGCCATTTTTGAATGCATAACATAGGTCATCTCCTCACAAAAACAAACAAACCGGTTTCTTTTGGATGTTCACAGCAAGGTGTACGTTGATATTTTTGTGTATTGCTTTCTACAAACATGAACAAAGATCTACTCGACCCACACACCACATAATTGTTAGGTAACTTGATCGGAGGCATCCCATTAAAGAGCACATGTTCTTGGCTTGAACCTTCTTTGTTCTTATGCTGCATGTTTCGCTTTTTCTTCCTCCCTCAAACCTCTTTTCACTGTTTATTTCAGACTGCACTCAACCCCTAAAAATCCTCTGATTTATAAAAATCCTCCTATCTATCCCGTAGGTATAAAATGCATCTCAACCTTGATAGCCCTAGCACCCCCTTTTTATCAGTTTTCCATCAGAACTGAAATCAGGTTTGATATGATTCTGAACAGCAAATCTGAGGATGGTTATTAGGAAAACTCTCACGCCTACAAAACCTGTTGTGTCTTAAACCTATCAATCTCAACCCTTGCCCTCCTAGGAAACCTCTTCTGTCTAAATCCATCAACCAGAATTCCTCTTATCCCGCAAATCTTGTAGCCTAAACACCAGAGTTTCATCATCATCTGTACAGGGAAGGGTAAACATGTAATTTGTCATCCCACATTCAATCTGATAACAGATTTGACCTTCCATATTAAAAGACTTCTTGCAATCTGCTTTTCAATACTCGAGTTTTAATTTTCCCTGCATACTCCTTGTTTTGATAATAAATAGTACCTATGTCTAAATAATGGTAAAAGCCAAATTTAGCATTCTACTGTTTCATTTAAAATATCACTTGTTTGACAGTATCAGAGCTTGTTTTCACCTGAAATAAGAATATAACCAAACTGCACTGTCCGTATAAAAACTACCCCAACACAACAACATCAGGCTCTATTTTTTTTATTCAGTTTCATTTTGGATTAATGACTATATTAAACTTGCAAATATCAAATCCAAGCCATTGTGTTATAAAACAATGATGCCCTGCATTCATATAGAAGTATTAGCCCTGCATTTGCTAGCTAACACAGGCACAAACTAACATCTCACCAATCGAATAATCCTGATTGCCCTTTGCTTGTGTTGATAAAAAACCAACAGGCATGCTATCAAAGGGTAACTAACCAAAGACAATCAAGTTAAACACATTATGACCTGCAAGGATAAGAATGCTCCAGTCACTTACATGACTCCAAGATAATTCATAAGCATGCCAAAGCTGGTCACTGAGTGGCCTATAAAACAGATGATTTGGGAGCAACATCCAGAGCCCATGAAAAGACGGCACCCAGAATAATGACTTAGCAAAATGGCTTGTCAGTTTCTTTCAGATGAAGCCCCCAACAGGAATATAATCCAGGCATCACATTCCCTGGAAAGAGAAACTCGGTCAAATATACCAACCAGACTGCCATTTCAACATCACAAACTCATCAGTGAACCACCCAACCATGTTCTAACAGGGAAAAAGCATCAACTGGCGAAAGAGAGCAAAAGTCAGTCTAGGTAGAGACTCGATACCTCATTTAGTCCATGAAAATGACAAGTCCACAACCACTTTATGGCCAATGCTGCCTGTGAGTGTTGAGCAAACCATCCAATACCAATAGTTCAATACTAATGCTCAAAACCACAACATGGCAATAGTCTTATACTGGAACAATATTGATCTTTCCTTAGAAAGATAACAAGTAGATGATATATTACTAAGTATACAGGGTATTTGGGGGCTGTTTCACTCATCAAAATGCTCAGACTCGATTAATGAGTTCCACAATTTATTTCCTGACAGTAAATAAAGATATGAATGAAACCTAGGTGCAAGTTCAACTCAGCTTAGAAGATCAAAGTTCAACTCCCCACTTTTTTTAATAATAATATATTTTTTTTTTTGGTGTGGTGAGGGGGAGGGGGATTACATATACAAATTCCCCTTGGCTTTCTTTCATGAACCTCAGCAGCATCCTCACCTGGGAGGTAAAAAAAAATTTAGAGAAGCCTAAGGTTACTTCCCAAATGACAATCTAACCATAACTAACCAAGAGACACATCACCCACTCAAATGTGAAGAAGAGTGCAAGGTTCTCTTGATCCACCAATGGATAATGAATTCATCAAAAAAAACAAAAGAAATAACAGTTACAAGTCCCCACCAAAAAGAAAAGCGATTCAACACATTCCTTGAATTTGCTTCTAAATTTCTAATGAAATATGTTGATTGCCTAGATACAAAGTGAAAAAATTAATGTGACCCTTTTCCATACCTAAACTACCATTAAGGAGAACCTCCAATTGAAACTAGAACATAAAAAAAGTCTAAAAATCAATTACCACCAGATATTAGCAAAGACCATATCTTCTAGTACAAAGTAGGCAACCCCAACCAACATTATCATACACCTTCCCTGAATATTTAATCTACACAAAATATTCTCAAGTACTGATGAATGTTGATCTTCAAGGTCCCCTTAAATCATGAAAAATGCATTCTCTGATAAAAAGCAATTCAATTATTATCCACCAATTTTCCATAAACCATTCTGATCCATTATTAGACTTTTTTTCCTTAAAATAATGGAGGAGGTGTCATGCAGCAACTAACTTATCCATGATCAATAATATTTTCTGCACCCTCATCTAGAAAGGGGTGAACTCAACCTAGGATGGAAAATGGGTTAGATATTGTCTGACCATATCCATTTTTGTATCCAATTCAGATCGAATCCAGATAGGAATATTTGAATACGATGGATCTGGATCCGGATTCACGAGCAGATGTGAATCCATATGTGCACTTTTGAAAATATCAATCATTTTCAGTAAAAAAATGAAACATTTCCATTTTCCCTTTGTGATATTTCCAAAACTTGGCTGTTTAAAATATTTAAAGTCTCAATACATATAACATATCCTCACATCAATACAATCTTGTTTACAAGTTCTCTATAAATAGCTAATACTTGATTATTTTTTTATATCAGATATTTTATTTTAAAAAACTAATTTTAGTATATTTTTACAAATCCAATTGGACCAATGATCCAGACCTTTCGACATGTTGGTTTCCAAATGAGTACAATAACTATAATTTAGACCCTAACCTAATTATCTATGTGTTGTGTACGGTTTTGATATGAGATTCCATACCCATGTTTTATGACCATGTCATTCATATTAGTTTTTATTATTGAAACCCACTACAAATTCCATTTATATAGGAAAAACATCCACTTATATCCGTATTTGAATAGAAAAAAGGATATAACTAATATCCAACTTGCATCTGCATCTATTTAAAACAAAAATGAATATGGTCAATATCTAATTGTATTTGTGTATGTTTAGAACAAACATGGATACCGGTATTGCTAACCATTATCTGTATCTGTATTCCTATCCACCAAAAAATATCGATATGGATATGGATATACCAATATCTGATCCGTATTCAGCCCTAACTCAACACTTTATCAACAAATTAACTGCATGGAGAAACATCGTCGAATCTAAATAAGCAATTTTATTAGGGTCCAAAAATGTTTGACATAATATAGGAGCAACACAATTAGGACCCATAAGTTTCTCTCCTTCCATGCCAAACTAGACATCTCTAATATCCTCTGAAATATGGAAATACCTTTTCAAGCTCGAGAGCCCCCTGCTCCCTCAATTCCTCAAACTTTAAACTCTCCAAATAGGATCTCTATGAATTACTCTTCTTCAAATTAATTTGCAGGTTGTCCATGCTTTTGTGTATTCACAATCTTTACCACCATAGATAGCAATAGTGAACTTACAATTAAGACCAACTCCTAAACTCCTCCGACAGATAGTTTACAGTTTCCATTAAATCATCCAACAAGTCAAACCAATCTACCAAACAACCCCTCAATGCCCTGATGAACCAAAAAGAAGTGTGGCGTTCATCTAATTGTCTACATTGTGTTCAGATTCATTACCAAGTCCTACTCTAATTAGGACCCTAATTTTAGTTGGTCATTAGTTTTGATGTCTTTAAGATTTTACATAATTATGTCCTATGTGTCCTATTCCAAATAGATCTCTAATTCTAGAATTATTTTATTTGATCTAGGGTTTGTGTCTTGGTGGGTTTTATTTTTGTAATTTAGGTAGAGGTCTAATTCCCACCCATATGAACTCTATTTAAAGGGACCTTTGATGTCTCTTTTGTGTACGGAAGTATATCTTGTGAGAGAGAGGTTAGAGGTATCTCCTTAATGAGGCATGAGGGAATCTTTGTATAGTTCAATTTTTCTAATAAAGGTTATATCTCTCCTATTTTTTTCTTCCAACGTCAATTTTCCTTGTTCTTTTTTGGTATTTGTTTGGATCTTAGGCCGGCACATCATTCTACTTCAAGTAGCGTGCCATTTCATGTGGTATCAAAGCCAAAATCTTGAGATTGATAGCCTGCGTATGCTTATAACTCTACATGGTATCAGAGCTATAAGGTTGAGATTGGTGGGCCATGTATTTGTGGCTCTATGTGGCATTGATCCATAGGCTTGGAAAGTAGTTAGTTTGTGGCTTCAATCAAATTTATTCAATGCATGGTGTTTATAGCGGTGACTTGATTATTGGTAATTCCTGTATTCATAGCTCAGCATAGTTGAAGAGCTTCCAGTAATTTGTTATGCAATTGTGCAAGCATGTGGACTCTTATTTGATGATTTAAAAGGTGAATCATATGGCCAATGCTCCTATATTGTCTATCGGGGTCTTAATAAGATGCATGACCTCACCAATCTTAATATTGATGCTTTTACTACTACCATATCTCTTTGTAAGTTGAACAACACCCGTTATTTATATTGGAAGGATCTTGTTAGGGCTTATTAAAAAGGACATGATTTATGAAACATATTGATGAGTCGATGATGATGCCATCAAATATTTTCAATAATAAAATTGTGAGAAGAAGGTGAAATCTGAAATCTAGAAAGGTAATGTGGATTATTTAAAATTCTGTTGATGAGGAAAATTATCTCCATATTCAGGATATAAAGGAGTCCAAAAAGGCATGGGATATTTTTGTGGATGTCCACTTATATTCATGTAATGTGAGATATCACAAACAGAAAATATCTAAAAAGTGATTTCTGGTTCTAGATTTTCATAAAGATCTAAAAGAAAAACAAAATTGGTTCAAAGATGAAGGTTTGAGACAGGAAGAGCTTGATCAATTTGAGGTTGAATTAACCTTTGAAGACTCAAAACATAGCAAAGTTGATCAGCTTGAAGATCAAACAAGTCCAGAAAAAAATATAGAGCAGGAGGAGCTTGATCAAGTGGATATTATATTAAGTTCAGAAAAGACCATGATTGAAGAATCAGTTGATTTTGAAATTGCTCAGGAAGAGTTAAAGAATGCTACAGTTAATCCAGCTATGAAGATTTTTATTGAGGAATCAAATCATGCAGAAAAGTCTTACATTGAAACTATCCAAAATTGGATATTTTTGTGAAGATTTAGTCAGTTGTGGCGATGAAGAGCTAACTAATTTTGATACAGCTTCAGAGATCAAGCAGCAAGAAGATATGCTTAGTGAAGATGATTCTTATTATGCTTTGGCAGTCAATAAAGTTCTTGGTACATCAATTAATTTGGAAGCTGCTTCATAGTTTGAGCTGATAAAAGATTCCATGCATAAATATTTGATTCCATATGCAGAAACCTTCACATGTAGAGACATGTCGATATGACCAAAATTTTGTTTTTAATTTTACTTGTGTACATGTATTAGCTGATGTTCATAACTATTACAACCGGTACTTGATGTCCATTGGGATAAACTGGATTCTTAAAGAAATCTTGACATCGTGACGGTATAGTGTCGAAAGAAAATGCCACAGCACATCATCAATTTCAGCATGTGCATCAAAAAGGACAGGCAAGTGAAAGAATCATTATTCGAGCTAATAAAGGAGTTCAAGTATTCAATTGTTGGTTCGACAAGTCACTATACATTGCTATCATTGCAGTGATGATGGCGATGGCTACTATGATTATTCAGAGTATCGACAAATTCAGTATTGTTAGCATGGACTTTGCAATAAGAAAAAATGTTGAGATTTATTGCCATGTCCTATCTAATTAGGATCCTAATTTTAGTTGATCAAAAGTTTTAATATCTTTAGAACTTTACTTAATTATGGTCTATGTATCCTTTTCCAAATAGATCTATAATTCTAGAATTATTTTATTTGGCCTACAATTTGTACCTTAGTGAATTTTGTTTATTTAGGTAGAAATCTAATTTGTACCCATATAAACTTTATTTAAAGGGATCTTTAGTGTCTCTAATGTGTGAAAGAATTTGAGTGAGAGGTTAGAAGCATTTCCTTGGTTAGACATGAGGAAATCTTTTGTATGGTTCAATTTTTCTAATAAAAGTTATCTCTCTCTCTCCTATCTTTTTCTTCTTCCAATGCTTCTTTTCTGTATTCTTTTTTGGATGTTTGTTTGGATCTTAGGCCAACACATCGTTCTACTTTGGGTAGTATGCCATTCCATGCATTGTGCTATCATACAACCCATTCTTAATGACAAAGGTAGTTTTACAACGTTTGAAGATCTATGCAGAACGTGCCCCCTCTCTCTTGTGGAGCAAAAAGGTGGCTGCTCCACCCGGTTTCATCAGAAGATACCAAAGATTTTCAACCGAACTATTAATCTCTTTAATTTCATTATATAACAAATTATACAAAGCTAAATAAAATCATAGCAAAGGAAATGGCTAAGCAGTTATTTGATAGCCTGTATAATTCCAACCTAATAATGCTCAAGCTAACTGATTGAAATAGGTGTCGAAATCCACGAAACAAAAAAGCAGCCTTCCACTACTAAGATCCTGTGTCCATTCCCTACCTCTCATGAGGACCCCTAAATAATTTTTCAAAACGCAAATTTTGATAACCATGATAGCAAAAGAACCTATTCCTTGATAAATTTCCAAAACAAGAAGACTATATGATAACGAATCCATGACAATAAGAAAAACAGATAAAAGGATATCTAAATGCATTATTTTTTGAAAAAACTAAAAAGGTTAGGGCTTTACTTGCGAAGGGCAGGGGCCATCTTGTTGGTAAGGGTACCGGCAACGATCATACAATCGGACTGGCGAGGGCTGGGCCGGAAGATAACGCCGAACCGATCGAAATCGTAGCGAGCGGCGCCGGTGTGCATCATCTCCACGGCGCAGCACGCGAGCCCGAAAGTCATCGGCCAGATCGACCCGCGCCGGGCCCAGTTCATCAGATCGTCCACCTTCGATATGACGTACTCCGCCGCCTTCGACAGCCCGGTCGGCGACGACTCGGACGGCGGCAGCGGGCGGCCATACGGAGCCGGGGACGGCGACGAAGAGGCGGATGAAGAGTAGGGCACCACCGCCGGGATGGCGGCGGCCGCCCGCTGGGAGGAGAGGAGAGCAAGGCGGGCGGTTCGCGGGAGGAGAGCCATCTAGGGTTAGGGCGTGGTCGCGGAGTGTGGTGGGAGGAGCGCTCGGGATTAGTAAAATAGGGGAGAGGAGAGAGCGAGGTTGGGAGAGAACCGGGGGTAGGACGGAAGACGCGTGGAGGTTCGATGGAGGTCGAAGCTCGTTGGGATCATGGAACAGAGACTCGACAATCAAACCACTTTTTTTGACCGCGTTGGTTCATCTCGGGATGGCATCTCAGGATGGCCTTCAGGCTGAGGCATGTTGGGACCTCATTAATTAGACCTTTTATTCTGAAATTTGATTAAGTTAAAAACGAGACTTGACCTAATCACATTAGGGCCGGGTTTAAGTCGAACCAGTTAGATTTTAAATATCCCGGATTCCAAACTGTTGCTGTAACTTTTTTCGGACCGGGCTCGGATGGTTGAAAATATCTAATTTGCTTCTAGAATAATCAGGATAGTGGTTAGGTGGCATCAGGACGTGATCACGTTATGATGTTCGTTGTAACAGAATTCTAGTATCAGCTGGAAGAGGTTTCTGGAGCCTTTGAGTTACTTTTGAAGTTGGAGTGAGTCGGTCGAACTTTGACTAGAGAGGGAACCGGTCGGACTTCGACCATAGAAGGCCGGTCGGATTTTGGCTAGAGAGAGCCGGTCGGACTTCGACCATAGAGAGCCGATCGGATTTTGGCTAGAGAGAGCCAATCGGACTTCAGCAGGAGTGGGTTAGCCAGACCTCAGCAGGAGTAGATCAACTGGATCTCAGCAGGAGTGGGTCAGCCGAACCTTTACAGAAGTGGATCATCCGGACCTCGACTTCAGTGGGTCAGTTGGACCTTCTGCTACAGGGGATCGTTCGGACCTCCGATGGAGAGAGCCGATCGAAGGGCCACCGGTTCCGGTCCAGTCCAGAAAAAAGCTGATTGGGTATAACACAAATAAATCAAGTGTGGATAGAATCATGAGGTAGATTACCATTTATATCCCATCAAAACTGGTTGGTGGTACGGTAAAATGCTGTTTTAACAAAAAAAAAAAAAAATCGCTAGTGATTCATACAAGACATTGATCAATCATACATATAGGACATTGATCAATGAATGAATCATGAACAAATACATTTCAATTGTCCTGGCATATAACAAGCAAAACGGCCGATACCAAGCACAGCTTGACAATATCATTTGATTTTAAAAAAAGAAAAGAGCAATGAGGGACCATATTTTCTTTCTCTTTAGCTCAATCATGGAGAGGCAATGGGATGGTGTATAAACGAGGAAGAGAGAGAAAATGAGAGGATGATAAAGAGGGTATATTAGATTGGCCCAATTTAGCCTCCTTTTATATTAGAAATATTCTCAAAATAAGAAATGATTTAACCAAGTCTTATCCTATACGAGAAGGAACTTAGCTTTCTGACCTTTGGATTTATTCTTTAAGCAAATCTATGTAAGAGATGGGAATCTTCTCATATAGTTATTCATAATATACTCTTAACTTTCAAATAACATGTTACTTGTAAAATGGCCCATCATGATTTGCAAGGTGTGGACCTAGAAAGATGGCAGTAATGTCTCTTTGGCAAAATCTGATCAAGAAAATAAAAGAAAAATATATATGATAATAGAATTTTTCATTTTATATGCTAATGATATACCAATTTTTGTTAGGGTTTCTTTTGATGTTTGTAACTTTGCATAGATCGTTTTTGATATTTTCCATTACCTCAATATCAAATGGGTCAATAAGAATAAGGTACTAATTACTTACCTAGCTAGATGCATTCTAACTTATAATAATTGCTCAAAGCCTTAGTCTTCAATTTGATCATCATTCTTTTAGCTATTTAAGAGTCCAAAATGTGGAGAGCCTTTTTTTTCCTTAAATTTCCATTGAAAAAGTTTCAAATTGAACTAATTGGTTTGAAAAGGAATTTTTACATTACATACTCCTAGCTATCATGCTTCTAGGTCATTGAGTCAGTTATTAAACAATTCTACAAGATTGCTAGGTGATATGGCGGGATGGCTGACTCGGAGTCCATGTCAACCCAATCAGATGCCACGTCGGAGGAAGCTGCCATGATAGACATCCCTTTTCGGACTCCTTCGCTAGGTGGCTCCCTCAAGGTCGAGATGTCCTGGCCGAAGTCGAGCTCCGACTCTCCCCGAACTCCTTTGCCAGGTGGCTCCCTCGAGGTTGAGACGCTCTAGCCGAAGTCGAGCTTCGGCTCTCCTCGGACTCCTTCACCAAATGGCTCCCTCGAGGTCGAGACACCTTGGCCGAAGTCGAGCTCCGTCTCTCTTCAGACTCCTTCGCCAGGTGGCTCCCTCGAGGTTGAGACGTCCTGGTCAAAGTCGAGCTCCGGCTCTCCCCGAACTCCTTCGCCAGGTGGCTCCCTCGAAGTCGAGATACCCTGACCGAAGTCCAGCTCCGCTCTCCCCAGACTTCTTCGCCAGGTGGCTCCCTCGAGGTTGAGATGCCCTGGCCGAAGTCGAGCTCCGGCTCTCTTGGGACTCCTTCGCCATGTGGCTCCCTCGAGGTCGAGATGCCCTGGCCGAAGTCGAGATCTGGCTCTCCCTGGACTCCTTCGCTATGTGGCTCCCTCGAGGTCGAGATGCCCTAGCCGAAGTCGAGCTCCAGCTCTCTTCGGACTCCTTCGCCAGGTGGCTCCCTCGAGATCGAGGCATCCTGGCCGAAGTCGAGTTTCTCCTCCCTAGATCGGCTCCACTTCAGACGAGGGGACCGGTAGTTGAGGGACGTCGCCCCTTCCTTGAATGGCAGTAAGCTACCCAAGGACCACGGTGGGGCACCCACCAGGCCGCAATAATTATCCCAGCTACCACTTACACCGAAGGGAAAGGGATCCTCGATCGAGGCACCGCACTCCCGACCGACTGTCTGTGCCACCCAAAAGAGGAAGTCAACCCATGAGATTCAAATCCAGAGGGTGACTGCCCCCCGATCGAGGCTCTGCTAGGTTTTCCAAAGTGGAGCGACCAGAGGGAGGGTCAGAGCGCACGATATAGTTCCCTATCACGAATGGGAAAAGGCACCTCGTGCACGGCATGGAGCATCACCGCACATACTTGCAAGCAAGGGGAGGATCCCAAGGTATGCAACGTGCAGCCATCCTGGCTTAAAAGAGTTCTCCATGGTTCTAAGAAGGAGGTAAGTAACAAACGGGCGAAAGGGGTGGCATACAGGAGAGCAACTGAGAGGTTAAGTGCTCTATGCTACCAGAGACTCACCGGAAGGGTCTCGACGGATGCAGCCATCCAGCTTAAACACTCCTCCACTGCCACTTCCCCCGCTCTACTTTCAATCCATTCATACTCTTCAAGTACATAATTTTCTCTTCCTAGAGTGGAGTCTATCTACGGGACTCGACCAGGAGGATCTGTTCCCCTAGATCACCACTGACTTGAGCATCGGAGTGCCCCCACCGGGATCCCCGGCCTGGGTCTCCTCTATTTTGCAGGTCTGGGCATGCGAGCAGGTTCCCAAGCAACGAGGGTAGGGTTCGAGGTCGTCTCCAGCTACAGGCCACGGCGGTCGGGCGGCAACACTAGGAAATTTATTTAAAATAAATCTAACTCGAATAAAAGATGCATTAAGCGTATTGAAATGTGCTTATCCTTATTAATTAATAGGGGTAGACTTGCTGTTAAGGATCCCGAGATGAATAAGAGTGTCGTGGTGGCTATACAAATTATTAATTTGCTCCAAAACAAACCAATCTTGATTTTAGTATACTTGTCACAAGCATGGTTCCATTGAGCTATGGTGCATTAAGTCATATTATGAAGTATATGGTGGTGAAGGATCAAGTTGATTGCTGCTCATAATATTATATATTCACTCTCTCTCCAAAGCCGAGTAAGGAAGTGATAGTGGCCACTAAATATTCATAGACCTCTAATATCTTTTTCGCTTACATGCATATTTATATTAACATGGACAATTCGAACAATAATGTAAAGCCATGATAATTTACTAATGATGAGGAATGAAATATCATATTTATAAGTGAATGATTTTGAGAGACTTGGGTGGACCATACGAACCCTACATCTTTCCAAATTTGGGGCAATGATGCTTGCCGATAGAGCATGTACTATTCATTCTTATCCACTATAGTTGTTCACTCCTAGGCTATAGGATATATAGTAAAAGATACCACATATTTAATAGTTCTATTAATAACATTTTATCTATAAATGGATACGAAAAAACTAGACATTAGAGCTTATATTCAATGGTCGCGAATCCTTTGAGATACCTGCAATACATCATACGGTGCAATGTATCGCATGCACCATTTATCGCATGATAGATAGCCATACATGGGCATGGATAGTATGCATAGCAAATCTATCCTGCAATAAATGGTGTACGCAGTGGATCTACACACATATTCAATACATTGAAATCTATCATAAAAAATCATGTCTTGCATGTTACCCACTTCTGAAAAGTATTTAAGTATTTTTTTTAATGCTGTGATGCTAAGAAGATTTTGGCATCTTTTATACCACAAATGAAAACTTTATTTTGTCTTCCTACATTTCTTTTAAATATCACAATCCTATCAAGATTGTGAAAGGAGGCTCTTTCATACAAATGTCCCAATGGCCAAGCTCGTAGATGTTTGGGAAGGGCCAGCATATGCAATTGTTCATTCTCATGCAAGACAAATACAGATCGAGGGTGATTCTCAGATGATAATTGGTTGGATCAATAATTTGTCCCAACCTATTCATATGTCCACCCTTTGCTTCTTGATACCCGGCCAATGACTTGGTAGATGTCTTACTTTTAGGCATCACATATTTACAAAGAGCACAATGGGTTGGTTAATGACGTAGAATTATACATTTCTTATAATATTGATGCTTGCTTTTGGACTTCTATTGGTAATTATCTTATGGAACTTGAAGACAAACTTATTTTTGATTCTACTAGAAGTATTTACACTTGTTATAGTTAAGTTATAAGTCCATCTACCTCACCCCTAAAAAAAAGAAGCCATGTTATATGATATATAGAGTATTATTGTTGAAAGTGATTTCCTCACTTTAATCTCTTCATGATAAGTGGGTATCTTGGACAATAAATAGATAAATATAGCATAAAACAAGAGATGGCCCCCATCTTTTAAACACCTTTTAAGATTTTCAAGGTGCATCCGTGTTATATATGTATAAATATATACTAATTGGTTAATAAGGGTAGATATGTGGATAGCCAATTATTTTGCATTAAAATGGCCATCATATACAAATGTACATTGCCAATTTTTATGGAGTGCGGTTATGCAAACTTTATGTATTAATCACAAAGATAAAAACGGAATTAGTGCCTATTTAATTGTATAATATATTAGCCTGAAATAAATATCTTAAGTTGTATCTAATCATTTTTTTGACAAAATTATTTTTATGATCGGGGGTTGAAGTAAAAAATTGGAGATTATTTTGAAAAAAAAGAAAAAAAGTTATAATGCGGTTCTCTTAAGATGCCTCTACCATCTTGGAGAAGAGTGGCTTTAGAATGGAATATTCAATAAGAGTAGTAGGAATATATGGGTTAAAATGAGTTGTAATGCATATTCCATCTTATTCTGCCAATAAACAGAATTTTGCTTGATAGTGCTCAAAGAAACTTACATCTCCTTTTAAGACAATCCTTAAACAACAAAGACTTTTAGTGTGTTTCTCTAAAAACAATGCCAATTTGACCCATGTTATTATGTTAATGAGAAATTGAATCTTAAAATATTTTATCACCTATTCTAGCTATTGCAATTTCTGCCCTTGAAACATATACAATTCTCTTTACACCATATCCTTACTCGAGATGGTAAGTGGGAGACACATGCTCATTTAGTTGCATATAAAATTGGAACCAATATTAAAGTAAGATTAATCTTATTTTATGTTTTGACCATTTTGACAATATAGGTAATAGAGGATAGTTGAAGTTAATACTATAACTTTCAAAAAAAATGGAGACTAGAATGGGCTACTATCATATGAGTGAATAGTCATCATATTGCTTATTTTTTAGCACATATAATGAATGTAATCAGATAAAAAAGACTTTTCAATCCATTAATAAAATCAGCTTATACTTTTTAAAAATTACTTTTACTTTATATTTAAATTTTTTGCTCTTAGTTTACTAGTGGGATTCTAGTTTATTCTTAGCAATAGTAGTAGAGTAGTTTGAAGTAGCTCCGATAATATCCTATCATTTCATATTCTTCTTCTTTCAAATGGATAGTGTTATAAGTATAAAAGTCATTGAAAATCAAAGCATCGGAATCCATGATTCATTCATCTTTGTCCTTTGATCATCTTATTTCTGACTAATATAATGCTAATATTATGCCCACGCAATTACCAAGTCTAGTTATCAAGTTTGTTATCTATTGCCCATCTCTTAATAAAAAAGAAAATCAACAACTTCTAATAGCAAAAACATATAAATTTTTTGTGTTTTTTTTTTATGCAAAGGATTACCGGTCTTCTTATGAATTTTATAAATAGTTGACTAAAAATGATGCATTAACCTATCCAATCTTTTTAAGCAACTACAATAGTTTCTTAGCCAAAATTCTATCAATAGTAACTTTGTCATCTAATTGGCATTTACTCTCTCTTCTTTCCTTCAAAAATTTGAATCATAATAAGAAACTTATTTAATCATGGGCTCATCACTTGTGTTATCATTTTTAAAAAAGAAAATCATATTAATATAGAGAAATTACCATACTATAGCCCCCCTTTGTCCATTTACTCTTTTAAACCTAAAGTCATGAGGGATGCATATGTCTCATTAGAAAGCCTACCACTATAACTTTTCATGACCATTTAAATAACTTTTAGCTTATCGGCATCATGAGATCAAGGGATCGACAAGAGACAAAAATGAGTTCATAGATTCAATGAATCAAACAAATACACACACTCCTCCCTTATTGGCGTCACATGTATTTTTTTTAATAAGACATAATTCTTATATAATTTTAATATGAATATAACTAAAAAGTTCAAAAAGAATAATATCAAGATTTTTTTTAAAAAAATCTATCATATCGATCCAAATAATCTTCCAGTATACTTCGTCGCATAGGAAGTCATCTAATCAATAGCATTATTGGCCTCATGATAAATATATCTGATATCAATCAAAGTATATGATATTCTACTATAACAATACAAGTTTAACTAATAACTAATTTAATAATGCTTGAACAACCTTTTTATCCAATGCCCTAACCATGGCTACAACATGTAGAGCCATGTTGATCGTTAAGGACAAATGAACTTGCATTCTCATATAATCTTTTAATGTATATGCATTATAAATTTAAAATTATATTAACTTCATACATAACATAGGCTCAAGTATAATTATTAAAATTGCTCCTTGTTTTAGCCCCCTCCCCTGGCAAAAACAAATAAATAAATATATAAATAAATAAAAGATAGCTCCTTCTTATCTTTTAGAATGATAATTTTCTCCAAGGGATCATTCTTTGGAGGGTAAATAACATACCTAAAAAATCTATATTTCTTGGATAAGTGTTTTTAATATAACATTTAAATTTATTCATATTTTTTTATGTATT
Source organism: Areca catechu (assembly GCA_021397845.1). NCBI lineage: Eukaryota > Viridiplantae > Streptophyta > Magnoliopsida > Arecales > Arecaceae > Areca > Areca catechu. The sequence continues at coordinate 12,751,957 of CM038051.1, read as the reverse complement.
GAAAAATGGCCCTAGAATCTATTATGCATGTTTTTTTTTTTGTATCACTACTTTTCTAAGTTGCTAAGGTATATCCATATTTTTCATATTATCCTTTATTATATAAATATATATATCATATACAATAAAATATATGTTATATTATATTTATAATTTAATACATCATAATATATGATATAATACAAATAATATATTTTATTTTACTATTGTTGTGGTTATGCCGAAGACTTGCTAATGTGACTGGATGTTGCTGCTATATTGGGCAGCTTCGAGTTTCTCTCTGGGATGCACGGCTATTCTTGAACCTGTAAAAATAATGAAGACACGGAAGTTCGACCATGATGGAAGATTTCTTGATAGTGGATCATTTTATGTTTAAGCCAGTCTCCCATGAAAGTAAATAGAAGAGAAAGGTATGTAGTTTCTAGATGAATGGTGTGGTGGTGGAGTGGTATTGAGATGAAGTGCAAACGGGCGGCATGGCAATAGTGGCATATGGATGTGGCGGAATGTAGGCAAAGTTTAGGGAATAGCATGCAAGGCTTGGGTGAAGTAGGCGAAGCTTGTAAGGGAGAGAGTGAGGCTTCAAGATAGTTCAATGAAGCTTATGAAGGTACAAGGGAAGCTCCGAGCATTCCTCACCAGGCTCCTCCCAGCTTCGCCTCCTCACTTTGCCGCATTTGGGATCTCGCCATCTTGCCCTTCATTCAAGCTATGGCATAATACTTTGGATGACATTGAGAGAACTTTTGAGACTTTCGAAAAACTAGTTTCGAAAGTAGAAAAAACTTAGTAAAAGCTTATTCTTTTGGAAGAATCTACTTGAAAGGTCTCGCAAAACAATTTTTGTAGATGGGTATATAGAATACCTGATGTCTAAAAAATATTATAGGTATAGAAAGTGATGGTTAGCACGTCTTTGCAGCATGCATGGCCCTAGAAGAGTGGCCTGGAGCGACTAGGAATGGTGTGGAGCTCGTTCTCATGGTGGGTGTCTTTTACAGTGACCAACATCTATAGAAGTAGCCGGTATCAAAGAGTCATGGTGCTGGATTACCTATCCTTTATGGAAGAAGGGCCTGCCAAGCTTTCCTATATAACCTATGAGTACCATATAGCTGGATCCGTGGAGTATGCTTCTCGTACTAAGTTAGTTGGTAATGCAATAAGCCATGCTGAAGTTCACATAGACATGACGATTTTTTATTGTATCAATTATAATATAATACACTATATAATATAATAATAAATTATTTATAATATTAGATTATATATAATAATATAATAATACTATATTATATTATTATAAGAGTCATGGTGCTGGATTACCTATCCCTTATAGAAGAAGGGCATGCCAAGCTTTCCTATATAACCTATGAGTACCATATAGCTGGATCCGTGGAGTATGCTTCTCGTACTAAGTTAGTTGGTAATGCAATAAGCCATGCTGAAGTTCACATAGACTTGACGATTTTTTATTATATCAATTATAATATAATACACTATATAATATAATAATAAATTATTTATAATATTAGATTATTTATAATAATATAATAATACTATATTATATTATTATATGGTTAACGGTATATTAGGAATAAAATAAAAAAGCTTATTTTTATGATTTATGAAAAATGACACACCTATCTTCTAGGTGGGTAAGATTTTTCTATATTTAATGGGTAAATAATATCCCTAAAAAAATAATTTCTTCATATAGAGAAGCATAAGAATATGGATAAATTGATCAATAAAAAAGTTGTCCAACTTTTTTATGATATTTACCTACCAAAGAATGGACTCTAAGGATATATCTTTTTTTTTTTTTTTTTTTTTTGGTAGGGGGTGGATTATAGATGGGAATGAGATAAGTGTCTTTTATTTTAACCATTTGATTTAGGATAGCTATTTCTATCCCAATTCTAATGGGGAGCAAAAAAATCTTAATTCTCAAAATCCAATTCAACTTTCTTCTAATATTCAAATTTCATTTTGATCGTGAAGCAAACATATCCAAGGACATAGACATTTAAATTTTTATTCTAATTCATTTCAATTTATATTTCGATTGCCAAGCAAAAGCACCTTTAGAGAATTCAAGTCACGAGAAATTCTTTGTCCATTGCCCACTAGTGAAGAAAAATCATACCACAAATTTTATGATAAAAATGCTCTTATAATTTCTCGTAGAATTTTTATGACTTCTCGTGAAATAAGAAACCATAATTTAATATAATAAAATTATGACATCCGGTACTACAAAAACTATAAGATATTATTGTTTTAAACAAAACTATTACATCATATTGCAATAAGTCATAATTTGACATATAATATCATAATTTTAAACAAAATTATGATTTCAATCTTTTAATAATAGAAATGCCCCTCATCTTTTATGATTTTTATGATTTTCTATTTCTAACTTACCGTCCAACCAAGATCGCAACCTGACTTGGTTAGTGCATTATCTTTCATATTTGGCCACGATCAAGTTTGTGAGTACCATTTTCATTTAAATATATTTAATTGATATTGGTAGAGAGCATAATTCTTTAATTTTATTAGATATATATATTAATTGCTTGTGCTGAGCTTAACATTACGGGTAGTATCTCAAGTATCCACGATTCTATTTTTAAGATCTAGGATTTTCTTGTTAGTACCTATAATTATTTTTTTTAAAAAAAATAATTATAGCTTAATTCTTTCCATAGTTATGAAAAAAAATGATTTAGCTAATTTTGATTTATAGTTTTAGTTCGTTGATAAATAAAAAAAGAAAAAAAATCTATTTTAGTTGGAATGTCATGATTTTCTTTCAGAATATTGTCAAAACTATAGATAGGAAAAGCATTTTCATTATTAAAAATTTTAAATAAAAAATCAGACAAAATTTTCAATGCTAAAAATGTCCTACTTAAAAAGATGAGGACATTGTGTCTTAAGATGTCATAATTTGGTATTGAAATATCATAATTTTTTTAAAATATTATAAAATTTTTTAATAATAAAAATATCTTTTTTTTAAAAAATATCAATTTTCAAAAAATTATAATTTGGTCATAATTTTTTTTAAAAAAATCTTATATAGAAGGCGATGGGCATTTTCATTGTTGAAAACTTTAAATGAAAAAGTTGGATAAATTATTCAATAATGAAAATGTCTCTTAAGTTGTGTTTGGTGGATCGCCAGGAAATCCTGAATGATAATCAGGATTACTTGCAAGATAAATTTTTATTAGATAGATTACTAGTAGTGCTGATTACTATGTTTGATATACACAGGTATTCTATCAGTAAGATTGATTACTGTGTTTGGTATGATAAATAGATTACCAGTAATATAAGCTCAAATTTTAAAAATATCCCTAAGTCAAATTTATTAAAAATATATTATAATATAATATAGTAATGTAATATAATATTGCATTAATATAATATATTATTTGATATTTTGTAATGTAATATAGTATTATATTATTTGATATTTTATAATGTAACTATTTATAAAATTATATAATTAATAATGTATTATATAATATTATTATATATTATATTATATTATATATTTTACTATATTTAATATAATATAATATATGTTATGTTATGTTATAAAATGTAATATATAATTTAAATTATATTATATTACACTCTATTGTTATATAATATATATGTTAAAATATGCTATTTTCTAATATTACAAATAAAACAAAATAAAAGATTATATATTATTTTAAATTTAATAATATAATATATATAAATTTAATATATTACTTAGTATATTTAAAAGATTATATATAATTTTTTACATTTATTTAGTATAAAAAATAATTTTTCAAATTTTCAATTTTAATATAAACATATTAAATATTTTATATTTAATAATATAAAAAATATAAAAATATATATTTTTAATAAATAGCTGAAATATAAAAAAATATTTTTTTATAAATAAAATATAGATTTAAGAAGATATCCCAACCAACAACACCTAGAGGACTTAGACGAGGGAGAGAAAGGAAATGTTTCATTCTTACCAAAGCGAAAGGGATGTGGCAATTTTGTAAAAATAAAAAATACAAGATTACCACATGTCGGGTAATCTGGATAACCACCTCTTCCAGGTAATCTGGATTGCTACATGAGAGGTAATCCATATTACCACTACAACATAGATTACCGGTTTAAAAAAATACCAAACAAGGTTATCTGGTGGACCCAGTTTAAAATTACCGGTAATCTAGATAGATTACCGTCTACCAAACGTAACCTTAGGTTGCATTTGGTAGATCACCAAGAAATCTTGAATGGTAATCTGCATTACCTGCAAGATAGATTATCATTGGATAGATTGTCAGTAATGCTGATTACTGTGTTTGGTATACACAGGTAATCTATAAGTAATATTGATTACTGTGTCTGGTATGACAAATAGATTACCAGTAATCTAAGCTCAAATTTTTAAAATATCCCTAAGTCAATTTATTAAAAATATATTATAATATACTATAGTAATGTAATATAATATTACTTTAATATAATATATTATAAAAAATATATTAGATTATATAATATTTAAAATAATATAATATATTTATATAACATAGTATATTTATTTGAAATATATTTATATATAATATAATATATATTTAAATTATGTATTTATGTAGAATATAAATATATTATTTTAAATTTAATAATATAATATATATACATTTAATATATTACTTAGTATATTTAAAAGATTATATATATATATATACATTTTTTAATATAAAAATATTTTTTGATTTTTCAATTTTAATATAAAAATATTAAATATTTTATATTTAATAATATAAAATATTTAAATTTAATAAATAGTTATAATATAAAATATATATTTTTATAAATAAAAAATATATTTAAGAAGAGATCCTAATCAGTATCCAGAGGACATAGATGAGAGGGAGAAGGGCGATCTTTATGAAAAGATAAATGGCATCATATCCAGGATGTTATAATTTAATTAGGAGTATCATAATTTTTTCGAAAAGTCATAAAAATTAGTTTTTTATTATTAAAATTTAAAAAATTTAAAAATAGAGATGTACATTTTTATCTAAAAAAATCTAAAAAATAAAAATTAAGCTACATTAAATATAGCAATATTTGAAACTTATTGCAGTTTTATTAATTGTATCAATGTGATCTAATTAACTGGAGGAATGTATTTTTTCTCCACTAATAGGATGGGCATGGAATTATCTTCCAATTCTTAAGTCATATCATTTTAATATTCTTTTTTTTTTTTTCAGGTAAACCAAAAGGGGAGGAGTTAAATTCTAGGCATGGCCACCCTCAGATGGTCCCCCAACCCCAGCCAGGGAATGTTCGATATACGGCGTATATTAATTTTTTCACAGCCATTCTCCGTTCAAAGATGAGTACGTCAACCTGACTTCACTGGTGTCAGCCGAGTGAACACGCCCCCAGATGGTCCCCCATCCCAGCCAGGGAATGTTCGATATATGGTGTATATTAATTTTTCCATAACCGTTCCTTACCCGAAGATGAGTACGTCAACCTGACTACCACTGATGTCAACCGGTAGTCACTGGTGTCAGTCGAGTAAACGGGATTTATTATATATATCCATAACTTTTTCACTACCACCGGTTAACAGGAATTCTAGAATTATTTTATTAATTTTTTTTTAAAAAATTATTCTCGAATTATTTTTTTATTTTTTATTTTATTTTTAAATTTTTTTATTAAAATATATCGAAATTAAAAAATAATTCTTTGCAAGCTGGTTATGAAAAAAGTTTCGTGACCACTGTAAGCGTGCACACAAGTCTAGAAATTAAAAAAAAAAAATATATATATATATATATAACAAGAGCAATTATTGTAGCTATCGAAGTTATTGTCACTCGAGCCCTTTACAGTGGAGAAGCCCTATTTGATTGCGTAATGTAAGGGCCTTTTGGTCATTTTACACTCAGAACTCGCTTGGCGGAAGATCGATCTAAAGTTATTAAATAAAAAAATTGGACATAAAAGCCAAAAGTGAAGACCGGGGTAGAACGTTGCTAGGGCGAGAGGAAGAAAGAGAGTGTGGGAGTTTTTTTTTTTCCTCCTCCGTCATATCCATCCCGAACGCCGGTCCATTTCGCCACCACATCCTCCTCCGGTCTCTCGCAGAGCCCTCGCCATTTCCTGCCCCTCTCCCCTCGTTCTCCCATGGCGAGACCCCCTATCGGTCGCGGCAGCTGATCTCCCCGCGATCGCCGCCTGGATCGTTGATGCCCCGCCCGCCTCGCGCCGATATCGCCGGAATTCCGATCGATGAACGGGAAGAAACCTGAGGACGCCAGGGCTCCGGCGGTGCCGCCCCCCCTCGAATGGAAATTCTCCCAGGTCTTCGGTGAGCGTACCGCGGGAGAGGAAGTACAGGAAGGTACGATCTTTTTTTTGCTCCTCTGCTAGATCCGCTCGATTGCTGAGAATCCGCGGCTTCTGATAGCCGCAGTCAGGTTTAGGGTTTCTTGCATCTGGCTTGGCTTGGTAGATTGGATATGATTGTGACCAAACCGTTCTTTTTTTTTTTTTTTTGGTTGATATGATTAGTTATTGATAAAAGTGTGAAAGATGTTATGGAAAAGGTAACGGTATATTACCGTCTTTTTTTTGAAAAAAAGAATGGAACTTGGCTTATGAATCTGGCTTTTTTTCCTCTTGGTACCTTTTCGTTTCCTCATTGAGAGTTCCACAAATATTTTTTTCTCTCATTGGTTGACGTTAACTCACTAATAGATGTGGAAGCACTTCTTTGTTATTACTTTTGTTGTTTTCAGTGTCATTTATAGCTGATAGACATTGCATTTTATAGCGAATGTCATGATGTACTCGCTGTTTCCATCGTCGCTTGGTAGACCTGTTATGAGTTTTGGATTTAGTGACATGTTGTCTAGGTTCATCAGAATGTGTTTGTTTAGCTGGGTTCCGTAACCATTTAATACCAAACTCAGTTCATATAGAACAGAACATTTTCTATTTTGTATTTGTCAACAGTTAAACTGGCTTTCAAATTCTAGTTCTATCTTTGATTGCATGGTGTGCAGTTCGTGGGTGCGAAAAAGAATTTCTTCTTTTTCTTCTGTGTGTGTGTGTGTGTGAACTCTGGGATAAATTTATGAACCTATGCAGTAAATGGTGAAAAACAGGAATGGATTGCAACCTTAAGAGATGCCAATAAAATATGGATGTATGAAGAAAGGAAATGTTATAGATGGGTTATCTATTTGATGCAAATCCTTTGTAAAATGATCTTCGTTCGTGGTTAATGCTACTTCGTAAGAGAGGGGGGCTTGCTATGAATCTGGGAGGTTAGTGTGTGGAAAGAATACTGTCTTCTTTGTTATCAGTGAAGCTCATGCCTTGAGGATTAAAGACCTTGAGCAACAGCATGCACTCATTGTTTTGAATGTGAATTTCCGTTATCTTTTCACATTTCATCAATTCCTTGTTACGTTATTTAAGGTTCTTGCTTAATGGTTTGGACATGATTTCCCTTTAGTCATTATTGATAGAATGCATGAAGGACAAACTTGAAAGTTCAATTAATTCTACCTTTATACTCTGAGATGCTTTTGGAACAACAATTGACATCAGCATTGAGTAAGAATTGCTCGACCGTGTTGTTATTTACCAAGAAGCTCAAGTTGTGCAGAACCGTGGAAACTTAATCAAATTAAAAAAAAATCTTTGCTGAATTTGAAATGGAAGGTTTGCAATTAACTGTCAATAACAACTGGGAGACACTGTAACCTTGATCTTGGTTATCAACTTAGAGATGTGTCAACACTGATGTTTGCCTTAATGGTATTGAAAGGGTCGAGCGTTTGCCTAATGCTATTGAACGAGTTGAGCATTGCTACTGCAATCATATCTGACCTTGTAAAATGCATCCAATGATTAGTCTTTGAACATGGATTGAGTGCTTGCTTTATCAACAAGCTACCCAGTACTTATCTCAGTCTGCAGAAGATGTGGTGCCAATCCTTGTAAGATTACAACTGTTATGATTCAATTCATCAGGACTCAAGCATCGATACCATCTCTGTCCCAGCTATGTTTCTGCATGGATCACCTTCTATAACCATCCATTACCTTCATGAGCACTACTTTCTATCATTAACCATGTCAAATCATGGTTCATGATTTCTTATTTCCGGGGATCATATCAATCTTCATAACCCCAATCCATTTGTGGTTTATGATACGTTTCTCTAAAGGTGCTTTATTCATGACACTGCACACTGTATTAGAATAGTTCACATCTAAAAACTGGTGTGATGGATCTCCAGGGGAGAGGGAGGGGGGTCCGCCCATATTCTTATCTGATCTATAAGTTATTCATTATCCATACATGTGGGCAACACCTGCTCATCTTTTTTTATTATGCCAATAGAAATCTTTTGAATTTTTCTCTAGGGTTACAAATGTGTTCTCTTGAGTTTGATTGCATATATATTCTTACAGTTCAGGGTTTTGGAGGCCTTTAGGATTAAGGTCATATTAAACTTGTGGCAGAATTTCATGCAAGTTGGGGGAGTGCTACTGGATATGCATGCAATTCTTGCCTGTCAGCATTTTGCCTCTCTGAAGGCATAACTTGATGAACATTGAACGGTTTGAGGTGTCTGACCCCTTACTTAAAAGGAAAAGAAATATTCATGGTTATCCAACCATAATTTTTTTATCCATCCCAGCCTCTTTGGATGCTGAAAGCCTAGACAAAGTTGAGCTGATAGGATAATTCTAGATCAGTAGATTGCATGTGGTAAGCAAGCTTAGGACCTGTGTTATTCATTCAAGTGTTAATGTTTATTTTATTTTTAAAAGGTACTGTTGCTTTGGCCTATCTATGCAGGGGAGAGGCCATCCTTATATGGTCCCAACTCATTATTCAAGTGGTTTTATGTTCATCACAAGATTATTATATCAATTATATCTGAAACAGGAAAATATAAAGGTTTGTTAACAGTGGATGTTCCTTCCAACAAATTTTTCTCTCCCATTTCTAAGCACTTTTTTTGTGCATTTTCTTAACTTGTAGAGTCATCCATTGTTTTGTTATAACATCCTCAAAATAATTCCAAAATCATCAAACTAGATTTTCATACATCACAATATGATTGGATCAATAGTTAATGAAGCATTGCAAAAGGTAGCTTTTGTGAATGAGCATCAAATAATTTTTTTTCAAGATGTGCCGTACTGCTCTGTATCAATACCAAACCGAAATTTGGTACTGGGGGAGGGGGGTGTACAAACTGGTAGACTAAACCGACCTCCATAGCAGACATATTGACACTGTACCAGGATGGTACCAGTATGGGATCCAGTATCGAGAAGCGAATCTTGCTATTCTGCCTCCCCACCCATATATGCCACTTGATGGGCGGACTATCATGGATTATTTTGAAATCACTCAATTTGAATTGAGTTTATGATGTCATACCATGTCTCATGTTGCACAGTAGCTATTGTGTGTGTTTCTTGTTTTCCTGGAAGGAATGTGATATTTTTGGTGTGCCTGCTGATGCTTTTAATATTGTTATCTGTGGCAGTCGACATTATTTCAGCAATAGAATTTGATAAATCTGGGGACCATCTTGCTACTGGAGATAGAGGTGGCCGTGTAGTTTTATTTGAAAGGACAGATGTTAGAGATGTATGTTCTACGGCTTATCTCTTTGCTGGCTTTTCCATCTGACTTGTTATGCTTCCCATTTTTCTGATATTATTTCACAATTTCTGTCTCTTTGATCTGTAGGATGGTTGCAGAAGGGATCTAGAGAGGCTAGACTATCCAATCAACAGGCATCCTGAATTCCGCTATAAAACAGAATTTCAAAGCCATGAACCAGAGGTACTATCCTTCTGGAATGTAGGTGACAGAAATATGATACTTCATTCTTGATGTGACTTGGTCTATTTTCATGTTTGTGCAAACAGTTTGATTACCTTAAGAGCTTGGAAATAGAAGAGAAGATTAACAAGATCCGATGGTGCCAAATGGCCAATGGTGCACTGTTTCTTCTCTCCGCCAATGATAAAACAATCAAATTTTGGAAGGTAGGCTTGCAGTTCCCTCTAGCATCTGTTACTTTTCTTGGAATCATATTTGTGGATCATAATTTAACATGATTGCTGATGAATTTGTTTCCTATGTGCCTCACTTGTCTGTTTACCAGCTGAGCTTCTATACATATTTCTGATGACTCATGAATCCATCCTTGGATCTCATGGTTCACTCCAAGATTTGTTTCCCTACCATCAGTGCAAACCATATGTTGACTTTAGTGGTGATCAACTATCACATCATCCCTTATGAGTTATCTTCCTTAAGTTTCAGAATATAAAATTGGCAAAAGCATTATAATCTTGTGATATGTTCTTGAATCTAATAGTGTTCTTTTGTTGAAAATATATCCATGTTTTCCATCTATTATAAATCCTAAATGTTTTTTTAATAGATTTATTACTGAAGACATTCTTCAGATGTTTTTCTTAATTGATAAATCTCAAGCATCAATTAGTTGGATTAAGTAAACCAAACCTATTCTGGATGCAATAATAATCTATATAGAGATTGCATACCATGATTTTTTTTCTCAACAATGTCATGAATAAGGAATATTTGATGTCAGTTTTCTATAAGATTTTTTTTTTTAATCATAATATTTATTCGTGTTGAAACCTTTTGATCTTTGTTAACTTACCCGAGAAAAGCCATCCCTAGTTGTTGTTGTGCACATATTGTAAGGCTTAGAATAGATGTGAGCTAGGATTTGCTAATCTTGAAATAATTGCTCAGAGTGGCTGCTATTGGCTGTTTTGGGAGTGATTTCACACTCTCTTTTTTGTTGATAGGTTTGTCTATGTTTTATGTTTGATCTTCTTACAAATATTCCTTGTTAAATTTCTGAATTTTGTTTGCACATATACAGGTGCAAGAAAAGAAGGTGAAAAGAATTTCTGAGATGAATTTGGGTCCTTCTCAAGCTGCAGCAAATGGTAGCATTGCTAGCTCAAGTGCTACCAGCCCTAGAGTGTGCCTTCCAAATGGTGGATGTTTATACAATCATATGAGCAATGACTTTTCCTTTCCTCCTGGAGGATTTCCATCATTACATTTGCCTGTGGTAGTTGTACTCAGCCCAGCCTAGCACATATCTACAGACACACACATGCACGCACACACACACACACATGCCCACACACGCACACACACGCACACATGCACGTGTGTATGGGTAGACTTGGGTAAGGTCGAGTTGATTTGGACTCAGATCTGGTCACATCAAAATTGGATAATGGGAGTCCTACATCGATGATCCAAGCCATTAGATAGGATCTACTATCTCAAAACCATTTACATACCAAAAATTATATGATTTGGAGATCCCTAGCCTATGGTCAAGTAATTAAAAAATACATCTAATTTAATTTTGTTTAGGCTGTCCAAATTTTGACTACTTGATATATAAGCTTTGGATCTCCAGATCATATGATTTTTGGTTGTAAATAGTTTTGAGGTAATAAATCACATCCAAAGGCTTAGATCATTATATAGGATCCCCATTGTAGAGTTTTGTCTTGATCGGATTTGAGTCCAAATATGGTCGACCTTATTCTAGCCTGGCTCTCTCTCCATATATATAGACACAAATACGTATATACATATATATACATACACATATGCAAGGTTTGCTAACTCAAAATTGGATCCCGTGTTGGTCGGCTAATGTACAAGTCGGTACACCCTCTTACTGGATCGTACCGGACCCGAGCCGACATGGAAACGAGGAAGAACCGGGGAGGAAGAGAGAGAGAGCGGGAGGAGGGAGGGAGGGAGAGGGAGGTTGGGGGATATGTCATCAGTGGCCACTAGAGGGTTGCGAAGGCCCTTGGAGGGTCGAGGAAGCCTCCCGGGCTTTGCAGTCCTCCATGAGGGAGATTAGAGTAAGAGATAGAAAGAGAGGGGGAGGGAGACAAATGAAGGGTGAAGAAGGCTGTGGCGAGGCCGTCTGAGGGCAGAAACCTTCCATGGTTTTCCTATTCATCGAGTTTTTTTTTAGAAAAAGATTTACAATGAAGCTAGCAATGGGTTTGCCTCTGTTTTGAAGCTGCAACATTCGTGGGGAGGGTTTCCGCCCTCCAGTAGCCTCCCCGCCACCTTCCCCTCCCTTCATTTGCCCCCCTCCCCCCTCTCTTTCTCTCTCTCTAATCTCTCTTGTGGAGGATCGTGAAACCCTGGAGGCCTCGGTAGGCCATCGTTGGCCTTTCCATCTCCTTCCCTCTCCTCCTCTCTCTCTCTTCCTTTCTTTCCTTCTCCCTCACTTTGTTTTTGTCGGCATTCCAAATCAAATGCCCGAACCACTATGGTTGGCTGCCGGTATGGTTCAGCATGCCTTGAACTAACCGGGTCGGTTCAACGAACCATGTATATTTGTTTGTATATAATGTGAATCCTTCAATGCACACACATGATGTAAGCATGCATGCATTCATAGAGAAGATGAGAGGGATGCATGTGCTTGCAAATGTCAGTGTCTCACATGTGGTGTATATCTTTGCATGAGTTTTTGCATTGTGTAGCAGCATCATGTGCATCAATTATCTTATGGCATCTAATATATTCTTTTTTTTGTTAACTTTTTTTCCTGATCTTCTTATGATTTATCAATGTACTTGTGTTTTATCATTTAATTATTGTTGTTGCCATCTTTAGAAATGATCACTAAGATGTCTTTCATGTATCCATATATGAACAGGTAGCAAGCCAAGAAACAAGCCTTGTTGCTAGATGTCGAAGGATATATTCTCATGCACATGATTATCACATCAATTCAATTTCCAAGAACAGGTTCATGTCACACCTTTCACCTTTCCTTGTGGTGTCATCAATTCTTTGGTCTTGCTTTAGATGTCTCATTCTTGGTTTGGAAATTTTTGGTGCAAATTTCATATATTTCCCCCTTTTCTTTGTTGGGAACAGTTGAAACTCCTGTTGAGTTATATGTTAATTGCTTCGATATATTTAAGGGACAATTTAGGTACTTCTTAATCTGAATTGTAAGTTTTATTATTGATTAAGCTAAATGCTTAGAAATGGACAGTGGAACAAGAAAAAATGCCCTTAGAAATTTTTTGAACCCTGGTAATTGTCTTGAAAGACTTAAAGTAGGTTATATGCAGAATTTTTTTAATTTGAGGTGGAAATGTTTTGTCTGTTTGTGAGAAAGGCCATAGATTTCACTGCTGACAAGTTGGTTTGGAATGTCTCCGGAGAGGGCAAATGACTTAGTAAGGTTGTGAAAATGTTATTTAATAAGTGTCCATTTTAGCATTTGGCAGTGGCTTATGTGTTTGGGAAAATTGGATAGTACTGCCTATGTTGACTATGTTGCAATAACCGAGTATGGTTTTCTTACTTTTTTTTTTTTGGATTGATTTACATTTATCTCCTTACATAGAGTCTGGATGGAACCCTTGTCTTTCCTTTTTTTCTTTGCAACTTTCATAATCAACTCAAGTGATCTTTTGTGAATTGTAAGTTATTTTCTTGCTTGTAACTTCTTGGTCCTTCTGACCTATTTCAATGGGACTTTAGTGGTAATATAAAAAACTGTGGTTAAATTCTTATGGCTTATGCCAGACCTTGTATGTTTTGTATGTCTTGACAGCAATATGTGACCTTCTGACATTTTCAGGAGGGTGTAGTATTTAATTTTATGTGTAATTGATGATACAAACTCATGCTTTATTTCTTTGGATATCCATGCTCTCTTCTTAAAAAATTCTTATTTGATGATCATTTATGCAATATCACTATTTTCCTTTTTGCCAGCGATGGTGAGACTTTCATATCGGCAGATGATTTGCGAATAAACCTTTGGAATTTGGAAATTTGCAGCCAGAGTTTTAACATTGTTGATGTGAAACCTGCAAATATGGAAGATCTAACTGGTATGAATATTTGGCCTGAGTTGGTGATACTTCTATCTTATAAAATTAGAGCTGGAATTTTCAAGTTTGTCCAAGCATCGTAATTTTCTGAAGCTAATCAAACATAATGTAAGGATAATGGACTTCCTAATAAAATTACAGATGTTAAAAATTTGATGCTAATCCATAGCTCATCTGGCTTTGATGGTTAGTGTAAAATGAGGGGTGTCAATGGGCTATGCTTTGCTGGTTTACCTGATTTGAGTCCAAATGTTATGCCTTAGCCTGACCATCCCTGACGTTAGGCCAACCATTGGTTTCTTATTATGGGTTGGGCATAAATCAAGCCTGAGTCATTCTTTTCCCATCTCTTGAATCCATGGCTGGCCCAACAGGCTTGTACTTGAGCTTGAGATGATTATTTCTTTGGTGGGCCTTTTGTCTGATTGGACTGCACCAGCCTACCAACACTCACCTGATTTAGCATGCCCCTTTTCTGTGATATGCATTATTTTGTCTGATTTAGCATGCCCCTTTTCTGTTATATGTATTATTTTGGAATTCATTTGAAATGACTTTAGCTCAACTGATTTGTTGGGTTCCCATTATATATTATTGTGGTTGTAGCAATGAAAGTAAATGAAATTAACTCATTTTCTGCCACTGCCAGAGGTGATTACGTCTGCTGAATTTCACCCAAGTCATTGCAACACATTGGCATATAGTAGCTCAAAGGGCTCAATACGACTTATTGATCTGCGTCAGTCTGCTTTATGCGATAATCATTCCCAGCTGTAAGTACCCACTTTTTTTATTTTGCATTTTGCAAGAAAATCTTGCAACTAACCGTGCCTATGTTGAGTAGACAATGAAATTGCAATCTATTGGCCCAGTTAGAAGTATCCTTTAGATTCTTTAGCTGTCTGATGTTGCTTTAGGTAATGGGGCTTTTCCATATACAGGTTTGAGGAGGCGCCAGGTTCAAGGTCATTTTTTACTGAGATCATTGCTTCAATTTCGGATATCAAATTTGGAAAAGATGGAAGGCACATCCTAAGTCGTGATTATATGATGCTTAAGGTTCATTCATTTGTATCCCTCTTGCAATTTAATTTCTTTATTACTTGCTTTTTCTTGAGCGATTAGCAATATAAATTATGCTCACTGGAAAAGCATCATGCTTTTACATTTTCAAGCATTCCAGAAAATGTTCTTTTGTTTTGGAAGTTGTGTGCTGTGGTTTCTAAATTTGAGCTGTAATTTTGGAGACAACGTAATTAATCAGAAGTTGCAGACGAACTAAAGTCAGAAATATTTTGAATATATTATTTGATAAATTTTACATCTTTTTTTTAAGCACGTGATGAATGATTTTAATTAATTAAGAATCCTCAAGATGTTGTGGTAAATGTTATGGGTTTTTTTAGTAATAGGTGAAACTTTGCTTTTATTTGATTTTTGTTAAGCAGTTAACAATATAATATTTTAAAGATGTCATTGATGCAAAGGCTTCAACTGATTATCAGTAAAGTGACTCTTTGTTCCTTTTTCTTTCATAGGCTTGGTCACATAATTTTGAATTGGTAGTTTGAATAATTTCCGGTTACTGCAATGGCAAGTATGTGGGATCAAGAGGTTCAAATCCATTTAATTGAACGACTCACTACTTTCACAACATCTATATTTGGTTATGATATTTCTTGTTAATGTTTAGCAATATTGCATGAGAGAACTTATTACCTGTTCTTTTATAGATTGTCTAATATATTAGTGAGTTATCAATTCTTTGGCCCAAACAACACTAGAGCAAGGTAATAATGGTGTTGAAAAGGTGCAGAAAAGGAAGAAATAATATAATGCAGTATAATAAGGAGCAATTTCGTGGATCAGGAGTTCAGAACTATATCCATCTTGCAAGCTTAAGTGCCTAAGGGGCAGAACTAACTCATCTCACATGTTTATGTAATTTCACTTTTGTCCTTATGCTGTATAAACTCTTACATCTTTCTTTTGGATCACACATTCTAGATCTTGGGAAGACACTTCAGACATTATTCCACCATTGTGGGCAGTAATGTGACTTTTGCAGTTGATCCTTTTAGTCTATGATGACTTTCCCATAGTCTGAAAAGATCAAAGAATGGACTTTGTCGATGTTTGAGCTGTGCACACTTTTGTTGGAGAAATGAGGTTTCTTATGTTATGCAATCTGTGATCCTTCCTAATTTGTAGACAAATGATGATTCACGGGCTCCTTGTTATACAGAATTGTGATATTTTCTACTTCAAGGCAATCAATGATGTAGCATGTATGTATATAAACACTTTTTTTCCCTTGCTGCAAGGTTTAAAGTCCCAGTCCCGGTATTGATTGCGGACTGGGTTGGCACAATACCAGGGTGGTTCCATACTGATACTTGGGACATGTTGGCATCCCGGTACGCAAGGATGCATCAATTCTTTTATGTTTTTCTTTTTATTTTGATAATTTTCATTTAGTGCTTTTTTTGGGGGGTCATTAGGTGAGGTTTTTTACCCCATGATTGGTGTATGATACCATAATGTAGACAGGGCTTGGACGAGGACAAATTTGAGCTCTGCTAGCTGAATTTGAGCACTCTCTCCTCTTCCTCTCTTTCTTCCTTCCCTCTTCCTCTTTGAACGCCAACACAGCAACAAAGAAAACGGGACATGTGCCTTTTTGACTGCATTCAGGGATCCAGGATGGTATCCAGCAGAACCAGCTGGTGTCAGTTCTTGTCCAGCTTGGTTTGGTTGATACCATCTTGGATGGTTTGGGTCTAAGGGATCAGGATCTTGGGCATGTCCCCGGACCTGGTCAGTCACTGGTTCAATCTGGATGGCCACCATGGAGCAGTACGTACGAAACCTTGAATCCCTATTTTGCTCCATTTTGTATCATGAAAAAAGTTCATAGAAAGTAAAAATCGAATTCCCATCCTAGAAAAAGCTTGTGCACCCATCTTCCCGGGCTGAGTGAGGCTGATACTCCTTATGTACAGAGTCTTGATCATATGCACACATTTTTTATGAAATCATCATATGCGCTTCACATGTGCCAGGTGATGGTGGCAAATGGTTGAACTCTTTCTCTTTTTCTTTTTTTCTCCTGTGGTTTTGGCACAATAGAAAACAAATATTGGTAAAATTTATTGCACAGCTTCACTCTAGTTCATTTATAAGCTAGTAATTCTGCCCTTTAATTGAGGCACATGAAAGTTTTTCCTTTTCCTTGTTAATTTTTTAATATGAAGAATGATGATGCTATTCATCTAGCAGTATTGTAGTTCTAGCTTGATTTATGTGTAACTATTTCTGGTGTCTGTTGGATTTACATGTAGCTATTTTTGATGTCTGTTTGTAGCATTAGTCTGTTATATCTTTTGCAGTATTTCCAATCAAGCAGAGATCATAGCTTATGATGTTGGCTTTTGTTTTATTTTGTTGCCTCATTTAGATTTGCTTTTCTTTCTTTCTTATGTGATTTTTCCAGCTATGGGACATAAACATGGATTCTGGTCCTGTCGCAACTTTTCAGGTCCATGAATATTTAAGACCTAAGGTAATTTGTTTTCGTTACAGTATTGCTCATGGAAATTATAGTTGGTGAGAGATATCCAGTGCACCATGTACTTTGATTATGATGGTTCTATTTTGATACAGCTATGTGATTTGTATGAAAGTGACTCCATCTTTGACAAATTTGAGTGCTGCCTAAGTGGTGATGGACTACGGGTAGCAACTGGTTCTTACAGGTATGTGTTCTACTGGCCTGTGTGTTACGTTTTGCTACTTTTTTCCTTAACATTGATGGTGCTGCTACTGTTTGTGCAACAACCAGCAATCTCTTCCGTGTGTTTGGTTGTGTTGCTGGAAGCACAGAGGTGACGACTTTGGAGGCCAGCAAAACTCCTATGAGGTATGATTGAAATGATCATTGGTAATTTACGTACTTGCTATTGGCCAAATGATTAGACTCAAAACCCTTTTTTTTTTTTTTGTGCGCGCACTGTGTCGGAGGGGGTCGAAAAGAGCCAGATGAACACTTTTGTTCTTCTTGATTTGGAATTTGCTGAAATGTCACAACATGGAGGCAATGTATCTTTGCGCATATCCAGATCTGGCTGATACATTTTAAGTTACGTGGTTGAAAATGCACGGGAATGTTATACTTCATATTAGAATCATATTAACTGAAAAAAATCCCGGCTGTTTTTTTTATAAAATTTTTAATATGAAGCTTCAATTGCAAGGATATGGAGTGGGGAAAAATTTAGCCCTTTATGTTAGTGAATGTTGGAGAAGGGTTTGCATTGTCAACCCAAATTGCTGGTTTAGTATTGTAAGCTGTAGGATTAATGTCTATAATGCGCAAGAGCTGCCACCTGATGATACTGTGGTGTCTGAGAATCTACAAGTACAAAATTGTGCTTGTAGTTTGGCAGTTGTTTGTTGTGGAGCGATAACATAGCAACAGTAGTAATTGTTATGTGGCATGAATCACATCATCATGGATGCCTGTAGTTATTGATGCATTGTACAACCATACTAAGACAAATGCTGGAATTACTGGTATGATAGGTTTGAAGAAAGTGATTGGGCGTTTCAGAGATGATAGAGTGCAAGTTGATGGATGTGGCATTGATGTCATCTTTAAAACACAGATATGCCAATAATAGATGCCTGGCTTGTCTATACATCATTGACATTGATAAAAAAAAGTTAGTTTTTTTTTGGGAAAAAAAGGACATCACCCATCCTGGGAGGGGACAATCCTAACCTTTGGCATTTTTTTACACAAAAGTGGTTGCCCCAGGACTTGAACCCGGGCCACTGTGTTTGTCAGCCCAAGATTTTTATGATTGCACCACTCGATGACCCCTAAGTTACAAGTTTTCTGAATTACTGGAAAATTTAGCTTGACATCATTAGTTTATTACAACAGAAAAAAAAAAGCTCAAAGTTCAGAATCTTGTTAATTTCTTCTTTATGTACTGCAATTCTTTGCTGGTGGTCTACAAAACAAGTACTTGGTCCAACAGGTATTGGGTGACTGTGTACTCGGCTAATAAAGAATGCAACTGATAAAAAATGTCTTACTCAAGAGGTTTGTTCTAACATATTTGCTCGATCTTGGCTTGATGTTGTTATGCAGAAGACAAGGCCAACACCCTGCAAGGCCTGCAAGGTCTCTGGGCAGTTTGACACGTGCTGTCAGACGAGGTCGGTGTTCGCCCAATAACTTTAGTAGCTTACCACAGCCTAAACTGCATGATTGTTTGAGGTTTTCTCAGAAATCTTCTCTACTTCATCATATCTCACACATACCAAAATTTTGCAGGTGCAGAAAGCCCAGGCATTGATGCAAATGGAAGCTCATATGATTTCACAACCAAGTTGCTCCATCTAGCATGGCACCCAACTGAGAATTCGATTGCCTGTGCTGCTGCAAACAGCTTGTACATGTATTTTGCTTAGAGAAGGCCATGGAAAGAAATGAATTAGCAATATCTTTTTTCAGGGGGCTGCTTCTTGTGAAAGCTATTCTCTCTTCATGCAACCAGCAAAAACCAGGAGAAGGGTGTGCTATTGGATGTTCACACGCATTTGAAATCGGGGCCAGTGGAGCTGTCAGAATCCATGAGGAAGTAATCCGTCTTTTGTTCCCGGGAGGGCAGCTTAGCTCTGATTTTTCTTTACTTTTTTATGGAAAAGATTCATATCTTTCATTATTATGTCCAGTTAAGTCCCAAGGTGTGGTTGTAGCTCTCCTACAATCAAACCAGAGGCTGATCAGGGGTCTGTGTCTCAGATGCTATGAAGAGGCTGTTCTGCTGCCCGTCACGCAGGAGCACGGGGGCTTGTATCTTCAGGACAAGCATTTTTGAGGCTTGTGAAAGTTGTTATTATTATTATTATTGTTCATCTCTTCCGTGCTAACCCTTTTTTCAATAGTGAAAGAGTTCACTTGTGCATTGGAATAACTGATAGCTGAATGCTTGGGTTTTGCTTGGTATGCTATGATTAACTATTTGATGTCAAATACCACTTGTACCAAAATTTGGGATTCCAGGAACGGATGGCTTCATCCTAAATATGCCTGTTGGCTTGGAATTTCTTATATTAATAGCAGTAGTCTCCCACATGGGCGGTTATAAACCGGTTGGTGTATTTTGAATGAGCCTTTTTTTGATGCCCTTGATGGTCATGAAGGCTGAGATTGAGTAGGCTTTGTTATCTGCATTCTGATTTATGGTGGGCGTGGTACACCTGAATTTGTATATGCAATGTTTATGCCTGCAGTTTCTCAATTCATAATGGTTGGTTTCCTTCGTGACATTTTTGTCGTTATTAAAATTTTGGGTTGCATTTGGTAGATTATTAGATAATTTTGAAAGATAATATGGATTGTCAATAGTATAGATTGTGGTTGCATTTGGTGGATCACCAGAAAATTTTGAATGATAATTTGGATTATCTGTAAGATAAATTATCACCGGATAGATTACCAGTAATATTGATTATTGTGTTTGGTATGTATAAATAATTTATCAGTAAGAATGATTATTATATTTAATATGATAAATAGGTTACAAGTAATCTAATATCAAATTTTCAAAATATTTCTAAGTATATTATTGAATAAATATTATTATTCTTTGATCATATAATTTTTTTTGAAAATTTTAAATAAAGAATTTAACTTTTATAAAAATATCATTTTATTGAAATAGAAGGTATAGGTAAAATATAGATATCATTTTTTTTTTTGGTATGTTATTTATGCAAATAATATATTAATTGAGGTGGCAAAATTGTTACAATGGTTATTAACAAAAATCATGCTATTGTTTAAAATTATATGCTCAACTAATTAAAAATTAAAATATTATATATTTTGAATATTTAATTTTAATATAAATTTAAATAATATATTATCATATGATCAATGGGTTCATTATCATTACATCAGTTACTATTCTATTCTAAAATCAAGAATTGGATTGGAAAAATAATGTTCTTTACTTTTATCGGAACAAATAATAATATTTATAAGGTGGCCTGTTGTTGGCTACATATATATTGATCAAGTATTAGTAGGTCTTTTAAAATCTCGCATTACATCAAGCACTGATTTGGGAGACATGATGGGATCCAACGATGTGAACAGCCTCCTGGAACTGCTCCCTCTATCATTTTCATTGAGAGAAGGAAGAATAATGAATAAAGTAGGGCGACGAGCAGTGGATGATGGATTTCCTGGTGATCTTTCCGAGACGAGGAGGGGCCGTTGGGGGGCTCGGAGGCGAGGCAGTGAGCGGCGAGATGATGTATTCTCTGACGATCTTCCTGAGATGAGGAGGAGGGGCTGTTGGGGGGGCTCGAAGGCGGGGCGGCGAGCAGCTTGATACAGGGTTTGCCTTCTTTCACGATCACCAGTGACGGAGAAGGAGGATGTTTTATGGAAAAAAAATCTTATCGGTCACTAGTGATGGCTTGAATGACGGTAATCTTCTCGGAGGTGACGTGACGACAGCTCACCGGCGAGAGTGATGGCTTGAACGACGGTAATGTTCCTGGAGGTGACGCGATGGCAGCTCACCGACGAGAGGTGGAGATGGGGCGGGGCGGGGATGAGAGGTGGAGATGGGGTGGGGCGGGGAGAGTACGAGATGACGAAGGTGAAGAGGGTTTGCTTTCCTTCTCATCGAAAAAAGTAACAGGACAGGAATATTTTTGTAAAAAAAAATCAGATTACCACTTCTTCGATAATATGAATAGCCACATAAGTGGTAATTCAGATTATCACTACAAAATAGATTACCGTTTTATAAAAATACCAAACATAGTAATCTGAAGGGCTCAGTTTAAAATTACGGATAATCTAGATAGATTACCACATACCAAACGCAACCTATAAGTAATATTAATTATCATATTTGGTATATATAGATAATGTGTATATTATAAAATCAAATTATCAAACTATCTTCAAATTAAATTTATATTATATTTATAAAATTATAATTTTTTATTTTATTTATTTATTATATATATTCCTTTTTTTTTTCTTTGGTTCTTCCAACCCTCATCCTCGTTGCCTAGTCCCTCTCCTGCCCTTGCTGGCACCGTCCATCCCCTCCCCCCTCGCATTCTTCTATTTCTTTGTTGCACTGCCCACCCCCTTTCTTGCTCTTGCTGGCACTGTCTACCTTCTTTTCTCTTTTCCTTCCTCTCCTTCTTTGCCCCCTCTCTCCTTCTTTGGTTCATTAGCCCCCTTTCTCCTTCGGGTGGCAAGTGGAGTGTTGTTGACGGACAATGGAAGACCATCTTGGTCATGGGCATTTCAAATGCTCATCATGACATGAAAGGCAAAAGAGCTAACAAAAATGGCGATGGTAGCAAATAGACACATGGGACTCATTACAATATGGAGGCCAAAGGAACCAACAATAACAGAGATGGTGGAGAAAGGCGCGATAGCCTACCGTCTTGGTCATGAGCATCTTGGAGGCTTATCAAGGTGGGTGCCAAAGCCAGAAGAGTAAACGGGGATGGCCTCAGTTGCCAATTCCTTAAGCATGGGGCCATTGGACCATTTGAAGGAAGAGCTTCATGACAGTGGCCACAAGAGCTGTTGAACGCAAAGGGCCACCCTGTCGTAAGGCGACAAAGGGGTAGGGGGCACGGAAGGGAAAGGGAAGGGACAATGAAAGGATAATTTTATCCAAAAAATTATCGATAGGCAGTAATCTAGATTATCACCATTTCTAAAGGCAATCCAGATTATTTTTTGAGAGGCAATTCAGATTACCTATTAATCTGGATTATCATAAATTAAACTTATCCAATATAGTAATGTGGTGGGGCCCTTTAAATTGTCGGTAATTGGGATAGATTTTTTGTTATCAAATGCAACCTGAAGGCTTGGGCCTCATAACAACATGTCAACTACGGAGTAGTCATGACTCCTTTACCTTGTTTAGTTTTCCTTTAGATTTTGGTTCTGTGTAGCAAACTGGTGCTGCTAAGATGGCTTGATCAATAAAGCCCGAAATGAGTTGGCTATTGTGCTTGGTGAATGATCAATTTTTTGTGCTGCTATAATGAGATCATCTTTGGTTAAATGTGGTGTTGGTGCCAAAATTCATCAAGCACTGAAAGGAGAGCTGGAGTTAGTGCTAGAGTGGATGGTGCAGGCCAAGCTCTGGGAGGCAATACCTGCATACAAGGCCTGCCGAGGGTGGCCCGTGATGGCACTCCGACACTCAAGTCAGTATCAATACCAACGGTGGGGGAGTGTAAGCGGGAGAGCTCACATACCTTAGAGACTTACTTGGAGTCCCTTTTATAGACTAAGATTTAGGGGCAATTCAGTCCTGACCAAGAATTTGTCGGATCTGGTGAAAGGCGGTATAATCTTCCACATGTCATATAGAGCTTCTTGTCTACAGGGAGTATCATATCTTTTAAAATACATCATTGTCGCTAGTTCGATATATGTCATGCTTCATTAAATAATAGACTAGATTATAAGAAATTTGTGCACACCTTCCTCACCCATTCAGATCTGGCGATGATTGGAGATTTTGGGATGTGATAGAGAGCTAGTCATGTCATAGAAGCCATGGCGGTGAATATTAGGGCATTGTTTCTTCGGGACTTGAGGTAGGTGCACTATTAAAATTTACCGGTCAGAGTGCTTGCGGGGTGTCTAAGGCCCGACTAGGCATGGAAGCTTGTGATTGAACGCTTCTTTAGCACTCGACAAGGCTTGTTGATGTCTTTGGGTATAGGAGTTGGCCTTTACCGATATCCACTCAAGGGCCTGTGGCTAAATGCTTTCTAAGTGATCGGTAAGGCTTGTTGATGCCTTTAGACACAGGAGTTGGTCCATGTCGGTATCCACTCAAGGGCTTGTGGTTGAACGCTCCTTGAGCAATTGGTAAGGCTTGTTGATGCTTTCAGGCATAGGAGTTGGCCCCTGTCGATATCCACTCGAGGACCTGTGACTGAACACTCCTTGAGTGGTTGGCAAGGCTCGCTGATGCCTTCAGGCATAGGAGTTGGCCTCTACCAGTATCTACTTGAGGGCCTATGGCTGAATGCTCCTTGAGCGGTTGGCAAGGCTTGTTGAAGCCTTCGGGCATAGGGTTGACCTATAGTGGTATATACTTGAGGGCCTGAGGCTGAATATTTCCTGAGCGATTGACAAGGCTTGCTGATGCTTTTGGGCACATGAGTTGACCTCTATCGATATCTGCTCGAGGGCCTATGGCTGAATGCTCCCTGAGTGGTCAATAAGGTGTTAGATGTATGCTCTAAAAACCAAGTTGGCATGAACTTTTCTAAGACAATTTTATACTTAATTTATTGAAATCAATAAAATTAGACTTCATTCTTTTCATTTATATCTAATATCTATGAATCATCTATGGATTTAATGGACAATGATATATGATATGACAACATCGCTGACGTGGAGTATGCGTCAGGTGCAGCTAGACGCCAAGCAGCGCCGCATGGCATCGTCTCTGGATTCTTCTGCCATGTGGCTCTATCAGCGGTAGAACCGTGTTGAGCCCGGCACCCCTGCCACTGTGCCAGGTGTCGATCCAGGCGGGATCCACCTTGGGGAGAGTGGACCTGCCTCTGCTCCTTCGCCAGGTGGCGCCTCCAGATGGGTCCACCTCACCGAAGTCGAGCCAGGCTCTCCCCGCTTCCTCACCAGATGGCGCCCCTTGATGGGTCCACCTTGGCCGAGGTCGAGCCGGCCTCTGCCACTCCGCCAGGTGTCGATCCAGGCGGGATCCACCTCGGCGGGAGTGGCCCTGCCTCTGCTCCTTCACCAGGTGGCATCCCCAGATGGGTCCACCTCGTCGAAGTCGAGCCAGGCTCTCTCCTCTCCCTCGCTAGGTGGTGCCCCTTGATGGATCTACCTCAGCCGAGGTCGAGCCGGCTTCTGCCACTCTGCCAGGTGTCGATCCAGGCGGGATCCACCTTGGCAGGAGTGGCCTTACCTCTGCTCCTTCGCCAAGTGGCGCCCCCAGATGAGTCCATCTCGTCGAAGTCGAGCCGGGTTCTCCCCGCTCCCTCGCCAAGTGGCGCCCCTTGACGGGTCCACCTTGGCTGAGGTCGAGCCGGCCTTTGCCACTCCGCTAGGTGTTGATCTAGGCGGGATCCACCTCGACGGGAGTGGTCCTGCCTTTGCTCCTTCGCCAAGTGGCGCCCCTAGATGGGTCCACCTGGCCAAAGTCGAGCCAGGCTCTCCCCGCTCCCTTGCCAGGTGGCGCCCCTTTACGGGTCCACCTCGGTCGAGGTCGAGCCGGCCTTTGCCACTTCGCCAGGTGTCGATCAAGGCGGGATCCACCTCGGTGGGAGTGGCCCTGCCTCTACTCCTTCGTCATGTGGCGCCTCCAGATGGGTCCACCATGACCGAGGTCGAGCCAGCCTCTGCCACTCTGCCAGGTATCGATCCAGGCGGGATCCACCTCGGCTGGAGTGGCCCCACCTTTGCTCCTTTGCCAGGTGGCGCCCCCAGATGGGTTCACCTCGCCGAAGTCGACCCAGGCTCGCCACGCTCCCTCACCAGGTGACGCCCCTTGACGGGTCCACCTCGACCGAGACCGAGCCGGCCTCTGCCACTCTGCCAGGTGTCGATCTTGGCGGGATCCACCTCGACGAGAGTGGCCCTGCCTCTGCTCCTTCGTCAGGTGGCACCCCCAGATGGGTCCACCTCGTCGAAGTCGAGCCGGGCTCTCTCTGCTCCCTCGCCAGGTGGCACCCCCAGACAGGTCCACCTCGGTCGAGGTTGAGCTGGCCTCTGCCACTCCGTTAGGTGTTGATGCAGGCAGGATCCACCTTGGCTGGAGTGGCCCCGCCTTTGCTCCTTCACCAGGTGGCGCCCCTAGATGGGTTCACCTCGCCGAAGTCGAGTCGGGCTCTCCCCGTTCCCTCGCCAAGTGGCGCACCTTGACGGGTCTACCTCGGTCGAGGTCGAGCCGGCCTCTGCCACTCCGCCAGGTGTCGATCCAAGTGGGATCCACATCGGCGGGAGTGGCCCTGCCTCTGCTCCTTTGCCAGGTGGGGTCCCCAAATGGGTCCACCTCGTCGAAGTCGAGCCGGGCTCTCTCTACTCCCTCACCAGGTGGCACCCTCAGACAGGTCCGCCTCGGTCAAGGTCGAGCTGACCTCTGCCACTCCGCCAGGTGTCGATCCAGGCGGGATCCACCTCGACAAGAGTGCCCCCGCCTCTGCTCCTTCGCCAGGTGGCACTCCCAGATGGGTCCACCTCGTCGAAGTCGAACCGGGCTCTCTTTACTCCCTCGCCAGGTGGCACCCCCAGATGGGTCCACCTCGACCGAGGTCGAGCTGGCCTCTGCCATTCCACCAGGTGTCGATCCAGGCGGGATCTACCTCGGCGGGAGTGGCCCCGCCTCCGCTCCTTCGCCAGGTGGCACCCCTAGATGGGTCCACCTCGCCGAAGTCGAGCCGGGCTCTCTTTGCTCCCTCACCAGGTGGCACCCCCAGACGGGTCCACATCGGCCGAGGTCGAGCTGGCCTCTGCTACTCCACCAGGTATCGATCCAGGCGAGATCCACCTCGGCTAGAGTGGCCCCGCCTCTGCTCTTTCGCCAGGTGGCAGCCCCAGATGGGTTTACCTCGCCGAAGTCGAGCTGGGCTCCCTCCGCTCCCTCGCCAGGTGGCACCCCCAGACGGGTCCACCTCGGTCGAGGTCGAGGTCGAGCTGGCCTCTACCACTCTGCCAAGTGTCGATCCAGGCGGGATCCACCTCGGCTGGAGTGGCCCCGCCTCTGCTCCTTCGCCAGGTGGCACCCCTAGATGGGTCCACCTCGTCGAAGTCGAGCCGGGCTCTTTCCGCTCCCTTACCAAGTGGAACCCCCAGAAGGGTCCACCTCGGTCGAGGTCGAGCTGGCCTCTACCACTCTGCCAGGTGTCAATCCAGGCAGGATCCACCTCGGCTGGAGTGGCCCCGCCTTTGCTCTGCCAGGTGGCACCCCCAGATGGGTCCACCTCGCTGTAGTCGAGCTGGGCTCTCTCTGCTCCCTGCCTAGTGGCACCCCCAGACAAGTCCACCTCAGTAGAGGTCGAGCTGGCCTCTGCCACTCCGCCAGGTATCGATCCAGGCAGGATCCACCTCGGCCAGAGTAGCCCTGGCCCCGCTCCTTCGCCAGGTGGCGCCCCTAGATGGGTCCACCTCGCCGAAGTCGATCCTTTCTACGGAGGATGGGAGAACCAAGGAGCGCAGGCCCCGAGGAAGTTGCTAAAGACGACGTGCACAGGCGGCACCCCCGATACGGTGTCCCTAGGCCTGCGGTGGTGCGCAAAACCTTGTTGGCACCAGTTTGGAAAGGGAACCATGCCCAAGGCACCGAACCCAGCATTCGTAGCCCTGCATCCTGAAAAGGGAAGGCCACGGTCAATGCCTCAGGCCTGAGGGCGCTTTCGCGGGAATCGAGATCCCGCCAAGTTCTCCCTCTCATGATGGCATGCTGGGTGAGACCGGTTGATCGCTTAACTACCGACCGTAAGAGGAACGAGAGGGGGACGGTCGCAGAGGCCTCTGGGGGGATCGAGGCGCAGACGGATGCATGGATCGGCGACTTAAAAAGGAAGATCAGGGACAAGAAGTAAGGTAAGCAATCAAGAAGGCAAGCAATCTCGCAAGAAGGAGAAGCAGTCCTAAGCCCAAAGGCTCCATAGGAACTTGCAGGACTGAGTCCAATGGACTCGGTCGCAGGGATCAGAGCGCCCTTCTCTCTTGTTCTCTTTCTTCTTCTCAACCAAGATCCCTCTAAGAACGGAGACCCAGCAGGTTTTCGTCTTAACGGATTTGTTCCACTTTACCGCTCTATAACTTGATCGTCGGAGTGCCCCCGCCGGGATCCCCAGCCCGGATCTCTAACCTTTTGTTTACAGGTCTGGAGCATCGGGACTCCGTAGCCCAGGAGACCCAGTTCGACGCCAACTCAGAGCTGCAGGCCATAGTGGTAAGGTCGGCAATAAATTGACGTGCTAGGTAGGGGCGACGAAGCCCCTAGACGAGTAAGCCCTCCTCGAGCTTGAGAGAAGCTCGATTCCAAGTATGGTGGTGACATGCGGACGTGAAGCCTCCACCAGCCGGGTGGGGGAAGTTCCCTGTCCCCCGGGCCCCCGTAGCCCGCAGAGGGAACTCCCCGCTCCTATTCCACCCCCTCAGCTACCCTCGATGGATGGTCAGTATGTTGCCATTGTCCAACAATTGCAGACACTGGCCATGGCCGTGAGGTAGCTGCAGCAGCAATAGCACTCCCTGGCGACCTAGCCTCAGCCAGGGACTCCTGCGGCCCAAGCCACAGGCCCCCATGGAAGCCTGCACTCTATCCAGGACAGGCCGTCCCACTCGCGGGCATCGACTGTTTCTCGCAGGAGTCACCAGACCCCTACAAAGAGGAACCATTCTAGGTCGGCGGACCACGAGATTCGATCCCCGACAGATAACAATGATGCTGCCAAATGCAGCAAGCATTGCCGGGGAAAGGCTCCTCGCCACAACCCTTCGGCACCTTCTTCTCCAACGGTCTCAGTGGAAGGTTCCACTGACGAGGCCATCAGGCGCTTAGCTGAAAGGCGCTTGAAAGAGAAAGAGCACAAGCTGGTGGAGCTTTCCCGCCGGTTTGCCAACATGCAGGGCTCCCCTAGCGAGCCAGTGGGCTACAACGCTCGATCCCCCTTCTCCAGAGAAATCCAAGAGAAACCGATTCTGAATCGGCTCTGCATGCCTCAAGTGGATCCCTACGATGGGACCATCGATCCCCTGGACAATCTAGAGAGCTACAAGGCTCTCATGAGAGTCCAGGGGGTGACAGACGCCCTTCTGTGCATCGCCTTCCCGGCCACCCTTCGGAAGGTCGCTTGAGTCTGGTTCACTCGCCTCGAGCCTGAATTTTTTGGCTCCTTCCAGCAGTTAGAGGGAAAGTTTGTGGCACACTTCGATGCTTATCGAAAGGTGCCAAGAGAAGTGGATAGTCTCTTCTCCATCTGCCAACAAGACTAGGAGCTTCTGCAGGACTACGTAACCCGCTTCAAGACCGCCGCCCTAGAGATCTACAGATTGGACGAGCCCGTCACCATGCTGGCATTGAAGCGAGGGCTCAAGACTTCCCGTCTGACGTACTCGTTGGACAAAAAAACCTCCAATATGTATTCCAAGCTTCTCCTCTGTGTTCATAAGTACATCCGGGCTTGAGGAAGCCGACCGTACTAGGAGAGAGCTAGACAGAAAGCCTTCAAAGAAGCCAGCCCCAAAGGATGTTCAGGGGACTCGCAGGCCTGAGCTGCCCGTGGACTTTCGAGCGGGGCCAAAGCCCAAGAATGGTTCCGCTCCGGAATGGAACTTCACTCCCCTCCTTGCTCCCAGAACCAAGATCCTCATGGAGATCAAGGGCGAGGGTTATCTCCGCCGACCTCCTCAGATCTCGAAGAACTATCGCGATATGACAAAGTACTGTCAGTTCCACCGTGACCACGACTACGACATGGAGGAGTACTGTAATCTAAAGTGGGAGATTGAGGACCTGATCAAGAGGGGCTACCTCAAAAAGTTTGTGGGAAGAGGAGCCCCAGTGGAGGACCAGCCAATCGCGGCCCTTCCCCCCATCCCTGCAGTCGACAACCACCCTACGGAGAAGCCCGTGGGCATGATCTCTTGGGGGATAGGGCGTGCGTCAAAGAGAGCCCAGGAGGGAGAAAATCTGGAAAATGTACTCCCCTTTAAAAAGGGGAAGGGAGGTGAAAGTGAAAATGTAAATAATGATGCAGTGGTGGTCGAAATGACCATCACCAAACATCTTGTACACCGGATTATGGTTGATAGTGGGAGCTCCATCGATGTACTTTTTTACGATGCTTTCTCCCGGATGAATCTATCTCGTGATCACTTAAGGCCGGTGAATACCCCTATCGTGGGTTTTACCGGAGATTCTGTAAGGGTCGAGGGGGAGATCACTCTCCCTGTTACCGCTGGGACCCCCCAACAGAGTACGGTTTTGATGACCTTCACTATTGTCCGACTCCCGTCACCGTACAATGCCATTCTGGGCAGCCCACGGCTCAACCAGCTTGATGCAGTCATCTCCACCAGGAGATTGTTGGTGCAGTTTCCTACTGTTTTCAGCATGGGAGAGATGAGGGGGGCAGTTCAGCCCGTTCAGCGTTGCCTGCAGGCCATCCCTGGTGCCCGGAATGTTGAGCTCGAACCTGATGTCGACGACCTCGATTAGAGAGCACAGGATCCTAGGGGTGGCACTGTAGAGCAATTATTGATGTACCCCTTAAGAAGCAAGTCCAGCGACTCACCGACCGGGTGGCGGCACTGAGTCGTTTCATCTCACGATCCGCTGACCATTGCTAGCCCTTCTTCAAGGTTCTGAGAAAGATGCACGACTTCTCTTTGACGAAGGAGTGCCAGGAGACGTTCGAGGAGCTGAAGAAGACCTTGGCGTTGCCATAACTGCTCTCCCGGCCAGAAGAAGGAGAGGAGCTCCTCCTGTATCTGGCGGTCACTCCGGAAGCCATCAGCTCGGTCTTAGTCCGGACCGACGATAAAGGGATCCAAATACCTGTGTACTATACAAGCAAGCTCCTTCACGATGCGGAGCTCAGGTACTCCCGATCTGAAAAGTTGATTTTTGTGCTAATAATGTTTGCCCAACGCCTCAGGCCTTACTTTCAAGCGTACCCCATCGCGGTCCTAACGGATCAGCCTTTGAAAGCCATGCTCAGCCAACCCGACACATCTGGATGCCTAGCGAAGTAGGCATTGAAACTCAGCGAGTTCGACATCGCCTACCAGCCGTGATTGACCATGAAGGCACAGATATTGGCTGACTTTCTAGTTGAGTGTGCAGGCCTGGGCGAGAGGGCGAAAGAGAGTCCCCAGAATTAACAACCAGGGCCTGAATTGGAGGATGACATATGGGTCCTGCATGTGGACGGAGCCTCTAACTCCGATGGAAGCGGGGCCGGGCTCATCCTCGCCAACAACGAGGGGGTTGTAGCTGAATGCGCGCTCCGCCTCCAATTTGCCGCCACCAACAACTAGGCGGAATATGAAGCACTCATTGTAGGGTTGAGAGTTTCCCGTGAGCTCGGTGTGACCAGCTTGAGGGTCTTCACTGACTCCCAGCTGGTCGCCGGGTAGGTCTCGGGCGAGTATGAGGCGTGGGATCCTTAGATGTTGAAATATCTGGAATTGGTATGTGCGAGCTTGGTGAGCTTCAAGCGCTTCAGTGTCTCCCACATCCCGCGTGCTGAGAATGCTCGTGCTGACACCCTCACTCGCCTAGCAACCCTACCGGACTCATCATTGGGTCACGCCCACATCGAGCATCTCCAGGCTCCGAGCTATGAGACTCGCAGAGAGATCCAGCAGGTCACCCCGGAGCCCAGCTGGATGGATAAGTATGTCAAGTACATCACCGATGGCACCTTGCCTGAGGAGCGGATAGAGGCCGATCTCATCAAGAGGAAGGCTGCCCGCTTCGTCCTGATAGATGGGCTGCTCTACCGGAGGTCATTTTCCTACCCGCTCCTCAAGTGTTTGAGGCCCATGGAGGCTGCACTTGTGCTCCAAGAAATTCACGAGGGTCTCTGTGGGAACCATGTGGGGGACAGGACTCTAGCATACAAAGCCCTTCGTTAAGGATACTAATGGGAGACGATGAGGGAGGACGCAGCCAACTTCGTCAAGAGGTGTGACCGCTGCCAACGTCATGCTGTCATGCAACACTAGCTGGCTGCACCGCTCTCCCAACTCTCTGCCCCTTAGCCTTTTGCCTAGTGGGGCATGGACCTCCTCGGTCCCTTTCCTCCCGTGTCCGGGTAACGTAAGTTCTTGATCGTCGTCATCGACTACTTCATGAAGTGGGTCGAGGTCGAGCCACTGGCCCGGATCATGGAGGCAAATGTTAGCAAGTTCCCGTGGAAGTCAATCGTATGCCGTTTCAGACTTCCCCACACTATCATCACCGATAACATATGTCAGTTCGATTGTCGGGAATTCGAGAAGTTCTGCAATGACTTCGGGATCCATCACCGCTTCACCTTGGTGGCGCATCCACAGACCAACGGGAAAGCCGAGGTAACCAACC
This sequence comes from Areca catechu, assembly GCA_021397845.1. NCBI lineage: Eukaryota > Viridiplantae > Streptophyta > Magnoliopsida > Arecales > Arecaceae > Areca > Areca catechu. Next base: position 12,719,777 of record CM038051.1, on the reverse strand, counting down.
GGACCATCCTGCAAGGGCTCCGGACCATGTTAGACCAAGCTAAAGGGAGATGGGCTGAAGAACTCCCTAGCATCCTATGGGCGTACCACACAATCCCAAGGATGGCCACAGACGAAATGCCCTTCAACCTTGTCTTTGGATCGGAGGTGGTAATCCCAGTGGAGCTTAGCCTGCCGACACTGCGCATGGAGCAGTATGACAAAACTGAGAACCCAGCGTGGCTGCTGCTCAACCTGGATCTCCTCGAAGAAATGAGGGACAAGGCACGAGTTGGAATGGCGGCCTACCGGCAACGGGTGGCTAGGTACTACAACTCCAAGGTAAGGTCGAAGACCTTTCGCCCGGGTGACCTAGTGTTGCACCGCGCCGAAGCTTCCCAACCTTGAGAATGCGGAAAGCTTTCTCCGAATTGGGAAGGTCCCTATCAAATGGTCGAAGCACTTCCCCACGGTGCTTATTATCTTACCGAGCTCGGTGGGGAACGATTTTCGCGGACTTGGAATGTCGCAAACCTAATAATGTATTACCAATGATGTAAGATTCCCTGATTATTAACAATGAAATTCTTTCTTTGCGTGATGCTTGTTTCTGTCTCGTAGGACCAACTCCATCCGGCCTTAAGTCCGACGAACGAAGGCGAGGTGAAGATCCTGCAAAGCGGTCCGCGAGAAGTACAAGGTCCCCGGAGTTCAGTCCGAAAGGTGGAGCGGAATCCAGTTTCCTCACGGAATCCCGGAGTTCAGTTCGGAAAGTCGAACGGAATCCAATTCTGACATGAGGCACCGTAGTTCAGTTCGAAATGTGGAGCAGAATCCAGTTCCTCCACGAAATCCCAGAGTTCAGTTCGGAAAGCCGAACGGAATCCAGTTCTGACATGAGGCACCGGAGTTCAGTCCGGAAGGCAGAGCGTAATCCAGTTCCCCTATGGAATCTTAGAGTTCACTCCAGAAAGCCGAACGGAATCCAGTTCTGACATGAGGCACCGGAGTTTAGTCCGGAAGGTGGCACGGAGTCCACGAGATCCCGGAGTTCAGTCTGGAATGCCACACGAAACCCAGTTCTAGGCCCCAGAGTTCAGTCCGGAAGATGCTCCGGCGACCTAAGTCCCGGAGCCATTAGATCCCGGAGTCCAATCCGGAGGATGCCCCATCGCCAAAGCTTTTCAAGGTGAAATCCAAAAGCACCGAAAGTTCCTTCACGAAGCTTGGAGGCCCCTGAACTTCATTCCAGACCAAAGGTTAGGATCAAATCAGGTAGGCAACACCATAACAGCACAAGCAGGCAGCAGGAAGAAAGCTTAATGAAACGCTGAGGGAAAACCAACTTTCATTTCCAGGTTAAAAACTTCTTACAAAAAGAAGGGCCCCGACAAGCCGGGTGCCCTAAAAAAAACAACAACAAGCAAAGGAAAAAACCTATACTAAGGTGTGGAATGAGATCACTCGGCCGCTGCACCCTCCTCTGGCTGGGAGACCTCCGTACCCTCGGCTGCATCCTCTGATGGCTTCCCGGGAGCCTCCTCGCCAACGGCCCCCGACGCTGTTTCTCCTTCCTGAGATTGCCCCCTAGGCCTGCCAAGGGAGATCTTGGTCAGGTCAAGCTCGGGGAATTGGGCGGCCACTTGTCCCCGGCAGACTCCGAAGCCCTTCAGGAAGGAGTCCACTGCAGCTTTGTGCATCTCCTTCTCAAACTCCCCGGAGGCCCGGAACTTCGGCACGACCTCCTGCGCCTCCTTCTGTGAAGTCGCCAGCAGCCCATTGATGTAGGAGTTCTTCTCGTTGCCCGCCGCCAGCTCCTTGAGGACCTCCTCCACCGGTGCTCTAGAGACCAGGACTGCCCCCTCAGGCAGGTGATCTTGGCAGCATCATCTTCAACCCGGCGCTGGCTCAAGATCCTCTCCTCGGAGAGGGATGACTCGAGCTCCCTGACCCGACCATCAGAGTGGGCCAGGTCCTCCCGGAGGGACTCGTTCCTCCCCCGCAACTCCTAGCCCTTATCGACCAGGTCCTTCACGTCAGCCGCCAACTTATTTAGCTTCCACTCCTTCTTGACTTCCTTCCTCGTTGAGGCGAACAGAAAGTCCTGGAGCAACAGCACGTCGGTCCCAATCTGCATCAGAGGAAGAGGTGAAGGTTCGAGAGGACCCAACTAGAACATTAAAATGAAACAGCTGGATGCTTACCATGAAGAGAAGGGGGAGGGTCCCGAGCAGTGCCTCTGTGTAGTCTCGACCGCCCCTCAGGCGGCGGTCCCGGGGCCGCGCTGCAAACTCCATCATCCTCTCCACGAGGCCTTGGTCACGGATGACGGAGTAGCCCCCATGGAGGGCGGGCGGTGCCAACAGAGGATCGGAAGGGGACTGAGCTGGAGTCCCCTCACCGGGTGGAGCTGCAATCGACGGTGCCCCCCTCGGTACGGTCGTCATCATCGCCGGCGTAGCAGCTAGCACAGCAGTAGCTGGGGGAGGTGCCAATCGCCCCATCTCCCCAGCCTCGTCAAGCTCCAAGATGTTTGTGGCGGGCATCGGTCGCTGCGGTGGCTTGGTAGCCAGACCCGCTGCCTTGGGTCCAGCAGAATCCGAAGTGGGCCTGGCCCCTTGGCCCGCCTCCATTCGGGCCCTCTTTGGAGGAGCCCCCTGGGTCCCTTCGGGGGCATTCCTCTTCTGGGCCCCCTCCATCAGGCTCTCCATGGAGAGTTTCATCCTTGGAGAGAAGAGAGACCAGCATGTCAGATGATCCAGTAAAAAAAAAAAAGGAAAGGAGAAGAAAAAGTGGAGGCCCACCGATCGTCCGTACTGGGCTGACCCCTACCTCGAACAAGTTCTGCTCTGAGAGCAGAACGTCGAGAGAGGGGACCACATCGCCCAGTAGCTGGGAGTAGACCTCCTGATCCACCGGCTCAACCTAGGAATTCCAGTTCGGAGATCGATTCGGCTCACTCCAGACCCAATCGACATCCCGGACTGAAGCAAAAAAGAACCGGTTCTTCCACCCCTTGATCGATGTTGGGAGGTCGAACCGAAGACACCTGGGATGGGACGAAAGATACCACTAGCCGTCAATGGTGGAGTACTGTTTCAGGATGAAAAGGGCCCTGAACAGCGAGAAACGGACAACGAACCCATGGAAATGACAGAAAATGATGAAGGCAAAGATGACCCTGATGGCATTGGAAGCCAACTGGGCTGGAACAAGACGGAAATGGCTAAGGAAAGATAGGAAGAATGGGTGAAGAAGAAAGCGAAGAACTCTGGCAAGGAAGTCTTCGTAGAAGTCGATCTTACCAGGGCTGCTGGAAGTCACCCGATCCCTAGGCCCTGGGAGTGAAAGTTGAATGGAGTCCGGGACCCCATACATGTCCCGGATCCAGGAAAGATCGTCTCTGGTCGTCGTCAAAACGAAGCCGAAGGGACCGGAAGAAATCTCTGTCACTGGAGGAGGAAGGGCAGAGATGGGGGTAGCAGAGATGACTGGAGGAGCCCTAGGGACATCGACAGTTATGTCGCCCGGCTGCAGCCACTGCCGGACGTCAGGGGGAAGGTTCTTTAACGAGGAGGGAGATGGAGTTCTCAGCCGGGATGGGCCGGCCTCATCCGGGTTAGAAGAGAGGTGGCAATGACAAGCCATGGAGATGAGGAAGGATCAGGTGAAGACGAAGGGGAAGTAGATGGAGGAAACTGGGTCACAGGGCACACACTAGGATATTATGGTGGAAGAATGGCGATTCGAGTGAAGAAGAAGGATCGCTGCAACCGCCAGCGAGGTATGAGAAAGCCAAAAGATCTCATTTCCGGAAAGTCTCCTCTCTTTTCAAACCAATCAATAGCGACCGTACAACTCCTTTTCCGCCAACGCCATCGGATGGGCGCCATGTGGGAAGGCACCCGACGAAGACACTTCGGTTCGCTGAAAACCACCTCGAGTTTGGCACGGAGAAATTATAACCCCCTAGACATGCTAACGTGGCACCTTCGTATTTGATCTCGGGCACAGCAAATGGATCGGGAGTGATCCTGGTATTTATTGCACAGGATTTTTGTCCTCCCATGTCATCTCCGCATTAACTCCCCACATCCTGGTAGCGGCGCTCCGATGGGATGTGGGAGTAGGGGGCAACTGATATGACAACATCGCTGATATGGAGTATGCGTCAGGTCCAGCTGGATGCTAGGCAGCACCGCGTGGCATCATCTCCGGATTCTTCTTTAAGGTGGCTCGGTCAGCAATAGAATCGCGCCGAGCTCGGCACCCCTGCCACTCCGCCAGGTATCGATCCAGGCGGGATCTACCTCGACGGGAGTGGCCCTGCCTCTGCTCCTTCACCAGGTGGCGCCCCCAGATGGGTCCACCTCGTCGAAGTCGAGCCAGGCTCTCCCCGCTCCCTCATCAAGTAGCTCCCCATGACGGGTCCACCTCGGCCGAGGTTGAGCCGCCTCTACCACTCGGCTAGGTGTCGATCCAGGTGGATCCACCTCGACAAGAGTGGCCCTGCCTCTGCTCCTTCACCAGGTGGCGCCCCCAGATGGGTCCACCTCGTCGAAGTCGAGCCAGGCTCTCCCCGCTCCCTCTCCAGGTGGCGCCCCTTGACGGGTCCACCTCGGTCGAGGTAGAGCTGGCCTCTGCCACTCCGCCAGGTGTCAATCCAGGCGGGATCCACCTCGACGGGAGTGGCCTTGCCTTTGCTCCTTCGCCAGGTGGCACCCCCAGATGGGTCCACCTCGCCGAAGTTGAGCCAGGCTCTCCTCGCTCCCTTGCCAGGTGGCGCCCCTTGACGGGTCCACCTCGGTCGAGGTCGAGCCGGCCTCTGCCACTCCGCCAGGTGTCGATCCAGGCGAGATCCACCTCGATGGGAGTGGCCCTGCCTCTGCTTCTTCACCAGGTGGCACCCCCAGATGGGTCCACCTCGTCGAAGTCGAGCCAGGCTCTCTCCGCTCGCTCAGCAGGTGGTGCTCCTTGACGGGTCCACCTCGATCGAGGTCGAGACGGCCTCTGCCACTCTGCCAGGTGTCGATCCAGGCGGGATCCACCTCGACGGGAGTGGCCCTGCCTCTGCTCATTCGCTAGGTGGAGCCCCTAGATGGGTCCACCTCATCGAAGTCAAGCTGGGCTCTACCCACTCCCTCGCCAGGTGGCGCCCCTTGACGGGTCCTCCTCGGCCGAGGTCGAGCCGGTCTCTACCACTCCACCAGGTATCGATCCAGGCGGGATCCACCTTGGCGGGAGTGGCCCTGCCTCTGCTCCTTCGCCAGGTGGTGCCCCCAAATGGGTCTACCTCGCCGAAGTCGAGCTAGGCTCTTCCCGCTCCCTCCCCAGGTGGCGCCCCTTGATGGATCCATCTCGGCCGAGGTCGAGCCGGCCTCTACCACTCCACCAGGTATCGATCCAGGCGAGATCCACCTCAGTTGGAGTGGCCCCGCCTTTGCTCCTTTGCCATGTGGCGCCCCCATATGGGTCCACCTTACCGAAGTCGAGCCAGGCTCTCCCCGCTCCCTCGCCAGGTGGCGCCCCTTGACGGGTCCGCCTCAGTCGAGGCCGAGTCGGCCTTTGCAACTCTGCTAGGTGTCGATCCAGGCGGGATCCACCTCGACGGGAGTGGCCCCGCCTCTGCTCCTTCACCAGGTGGTGCCCCTAGATGGGTCCACCTTGTCGAAGTTGAGCCGGGCTCTCTCTGCTCCCTCGCTAGGTGGCACCCCCAGACGTGTCCACCTAGGCCGAGGTCGAGCTGGTTTCTACCACTCCACCAGGTGTCGATCTAGGCGGGATCCACCTCGGCTGGAGTGGCCCCGCCTCTGCTCCTTCGCTAGGTGGCACCCCCAGATGGGTCCACCTCGTTGAAGTCGAGCCGGGCTCTCCCTGCTCCCTCGCCAGGTGGCGTCCCTTGACGGGTCTGCCTCGGCTGAGGTCAAGCCGGCCTCTGCTACTTCGCCAGGTATCGATCCAAGCGGGATCCACCTCGACGGGAGTGGCCCCGCCTCTGCTCCTTCGCCAGGTGGCGCCCCCATATGGGTCCACCTCGTCGAAGTCGAGCCAGGCTCTCTCTGCTCCCTCGCCAAGGGGCACCCCAAGACGGGTCCACCTCGGTCAAGGTCGAGCTAGCCTTTGCCACTCCGCTAGGTGTCGATCCATGCAGGATCCACCTCGACGGGAGTGGCCCCGCCATTATTCCTTCGCTAGGTGGCACCCTCAGATGGGTCCACCTTGCCGAAGTCGAGCCGGGCTCTCTCTGCTCCCTTGCCAGGTGGCACTCCCAGACGGGTCCATCTCGGCTGAGGTCGAGCTGGCCTTTGCAACTCCACCAGGTGTTGATCCAGGCGGGATCCATCTTGGTGGGAGTGGCCCCGCCTCTACTCCTTCGCTAGGTGGTGCCCCCAGATGGGTCCACCTCATCGAAGTTGATCCATGCTCTCTCTGCTCCCTCGCCAGGTGGCACCCCCAGACGGGTCCACCTCGATCGAGGTCGAGCTGGCCTCTGCCACTCTGTAGGTGTCAATCTAGGCAGGATCCACCTCGGCTGGAGTGGCCCTGCCTCAGCTCCTTCGCCAGGTGGCGCCCCCAGATGGGTCCACCTCGTTGAAGTCGAGCTGGGCTCTCTCCGCTCCCTCGCCAGGTGGCACCCCCAAATGGGTCTACCTCGACCGAGGTCGAGCTGGCCTCTGCCACTCCGCCAGGTGTCGATCCAAGCGGGATCCACCTCGGCTGGAGTGGCCCCGCCTCTGCTCCTTCACCAGGTGGCGCCTCCAATGGGTCCACCTCATCGAAGTCGAGTCGGGCTCTCTCTGCTCCCTCGCCAAGTGGCACCCCTTGACGGGTCCACCTCGACCGAGATCGAGCTGGCCTCTGCCACTCCGCCAGGTGTTGATCCAGGCGGGATCTACCTCGACTGGAGTGGCCCCAGCTTTGCTCCTTCACCAGGTGGCACCCCTAGATGGGTCCACCTCGCCATAGTCGAGCCGGGCTCTCTCCGTTCCCTCGCCTGGTGGCACCCCCAGACGGGTCCGCCTCGATCGAGGTCGAGCTGGCCTCTGCCACTCCGCCAGGTGTCAATCCAGGCGGGATCCACCTTGGCTAGAGTAGCCCCACCCTCACTCCTTCACCAGGTGGCGCCTTTAGATGGGTCCACCTTGCCAAAGTCGGTCCTTTCTGCGGAGGACAGGAGAACCAGGGAGCGCAGGCCCCGAGGAAGCTGCTAAAGACGGCGCGCACAAGCGACACCCCCAATACGGTGTCCCTAGGCCTGCGGTGGTGTGTGGAACCTTGTTGGCACCAGTTTGGAAAGGAAACCATGCCCAAGGCACCGAACCCAGCATTCGTAGCCCTGCATCCTGAAAAGGGATGGCCACGATCAACACCTCAGGCCCGAGGGTGCCTTCGCGGGAATCGGGATCCCGCCAAGTTTCCCCTCTCATGATGGCATGGCGGGCGAGACCGGTTGACCGCTTAACTCCCGATCGTAAGAGAAACGAGAGGGGGATAGTCGCAGAGGCCCCCGGGGGGATTGAGGCGCGGACGGATGCATGGATCGGTGACCTAAAAAGGAAGATCAGGGGCAATAAGTAAGGTAAGCAATCAAGAGGGCAAGCAATCCTGCAAGAAGGAGAAGCAATCCTAAGCCCAAAGGCTCCATAGGAACTCATAGGATCGAGTCCAACGGGCCCGGTCATAGGGATCAGAGCGCCCTTCTCTCTTGTTCTCTTTCTTCTTCTCAACCAAGATCCCTCTAAGAATGGAGACCCAGTAGATTTCTGTCTTAGTGGATCTGTTCCACTTTACCGCTCTCTAACTTGATCGTTAAAGTGCTCCCGCCGGGATCCTCGGCCCGGGTCTCTAACCTTTTGTTTGCAGGTCCGGAGTATCGGGACTCCGCAGCCCAGGGGACCCAGTCCGATGCCAACTCACAGCTGCAGGCTACAGCAGTAAGGTCGGCAACAATATATATTCTCATGAGTTGAGAATTTAAGACATGTGTCATCATAGATTAATTCCTAAAAGCTCTCGATTATTGGATTATCACAAGGATGGTGATCGATCTATTAAGATCGATGCATGATCGCCTTCCTTCCAGTTAGATGAGTCTTGAATCTATAGTGTAAAGACACCGAAACGAGAGTACAAGTAGTTGTTAGTGAACAATAGCACTAAGCATGACCAAGTTTGAGAAGTCATATGGATGTCTACTCACTCTTCAGTGACTTCTCAAATACTGTAGTTGTGTGAGTAATTCTTTGACCTGCGGTATCTTGACTATTCATAGAAAGGTTGCCATGGTTTGATAGTACATAAACATGGTCTCTAGCCATTCGAAACCTTGTGGTGTTCATTGATTATGGGAGCTTTACTATAAAAGTAGGAAGTATACTTATATGGGATCTATCGATCTTAGTAGTAAATGTATAATCCTATACGACCTAAGTGGCCAAGTCCTTGTATCTGTGGCTACAATAATGTGATATTGAAAAGGAGTTTTCATGAAAATCATAATTGGACTCGAGGTAATTAAGTTTAGCATATGAGGATGCTTAGAGTTTGACGAGCTTCCATAACTTGCATCTTGTAGAAATTTTTGATAAAGAAATTTGATTGCACAGTAACTACATATAGGAATTCATTTGTATTCTTTTGGGTTACCATTACATATTATTAGATATTACTGGTGGATTGTGAGAGCTCATCAGGATCATTTTTGGATCAATGATTCAAGTTATGATTAAGCTAAAATTATTTCAATTATCGAAAGAGTTTCGATGATACCATGATAGAGATTATAATATATTTCACTACTAGATAGAATAGAACATGAGGGATCACATATAATAATAGTCGATCATGAGCATGGATTTATGTAAGAGTTATGTATTTAGTAATTGTTAATTTTGGCACCTACTAATTTTAATACTTATTGAAATTAACACTTGCTAATTTTAGCTTAACGAACCTACTTACAAATATTGTAATAAATTTTGACTTCATTATTTGATTTAATTAAATTAGATTTAATTATTATTAACTTTATTTAATATTAATTGGATTGGTAATTTAAGTTTGACTTGAATTTTTGATTGAGTTAAATCGGGTTAACAGTCTTTTTTTATTTTGGTTTAATCCATATTTGAAAAGGATTTCAAACTCAGTCAAAAATTAGTTAAAATTGACCAATAGTAGGAGACCCAATTGATTGGGTCTCTCTTTTATCTCATGTAGAAACCAAGAGAAGGGTATGAAAATGCATGCCTCCTCTTGGCGCGCGCAGTGAGAAGAGGGAGGTGCTAAGTTGGCACCCCTCTTTCTCATATGGGACTCCCTCTTTTACTAGATAAAATTAGATTCTTATCTAAATTTGAAGTTTGATCAAATCAGATAAGAAATCAATTTTATCTGAATTTTTAAAAGGCATTTTTTTTTGGAAATTTCTCATCATTTTTAATATGCACAAAAACTAGGCTGCATAGACTAAATTCTAACACAGATCCCTTCTGAAATTCATCCTAATTTTTTTCCTCTACAAAAAATAGAGTATTATACCTTTATAGAAAGCTAAGAGGTGAGAGTTTTATGAAAATATTAGAAAAATATTTTTTTATTTTTTTGATATTTAATTTCTTGAGAGAAAAGAAGAAAAGGCTATTGAGTTCTGGTTTAGACTAGAAGAAGGTCCATCTCTGTGCTTTGAGAAAGACATGCAAGGATTTAGCAGTCTAGAGGTCTTGGCGATTTGGTAAGGAAGGCTTTGTGCAGATATCAGCAAAGATCGGGTATGTGCGTGGCTTCGATGAATCCCAGCAAATCTAATTGATCCAACAGATCAAGTACTAGAAACAAGAGTTAAGTGATCAAGGTAGGTAGATCCTTCATCTCTTATAATTTTATAAGAATTGAGATATGATATTATTATTATTCCATCATATTAGAAGGTTAAATTAATGATTCATGATTTAATTCTAAATCAGCATAGTTGTCAAAATTATTTTTGCATGATCTTTGTTTTCGTTGCATCTAGGATTTAGAACCTAATTCTACATGCTAATCATCTATAAATGAACCATAACATAAGGCTCGCTGATGCCTTCAGATACAGGAGTTGGTCTCTACCGGTATCCACTCAAGGGCCAATGGCTGAATGCTTTCTGAGTGGACAAAAAGGCTCGCTGATGCCTTCGGCACAAGAATGACCTCTGCCAGTATCTGCTCGAGGGCTTGTGGTTAAATGCTCTCTGAATAATTGGCAAGGTTCATTGATGCTTTCAAGGATAGGAGTTGGCCTCTGCTGGTATATGCTCGGTTGGAGGGCATTATGTCCTCCATAATCTTGACTCGTGTCCTCGGTCAAGGTGTGCATTGTTTGGCTGATGGAGCGCTCAAACCATTGTGGATCCCATATCCTTGGCCCGGTCGTAATTCCCACTAACATGTGGCAAAGCCAAAGAGTCTTGGAATCTTGCATTTTGATTAGTCTTTTTATATATGAAACTTGATTTAAGTAATTTTTATATCAACAAAATTCATACAATGCCTATCATGTCAACCTAATAATTTTTTCTCCTGCAGCTAAATGTTTATCCTTCACCTTTTTAGGATTATCCATTTATGAAATGTAGCTCAATGAAGGCATTTATAAAATGTGGCTTTATTGTGTATCTATTTGAAGTCAACCCCTTGTTGAAGTGTGCCACTAAGAACATCAAAAGCAGTGATAGAAAAAGCAAATATCTTGAAGACATACTAATTATGTATTATTTAACCATGGAACATAAGACTGTACTATAATTAGCATGCAACCCATGTGATTGCATCCAAATATTATAAAAGTGGATATATATGTTGGAAAAACTATATGGGGGACTTACGATATGGATGATTGGATTAGAAATTGAAATAAAGAGATTTCAAAAAGAGACGTGACAGTGGTTGTAATGAAAAAGCATGAAAAAGAGACATGATGGTGAGTGGATGTGCTTGTTGGCTGGCTATTTGGTTGAACAAATAGATACCTCTTAGTAAATGACTATTGATAGATGGATATGATGGTACATAAATGCACTTTTCAATAAATGACTATTGATAGTTTATAAATACATGTGATTAAATCTCGAGCCGCTCACTTCTTTCCTTCAACACAATCATTATGCATGATACCATTCTCTTCCCTTCTTTCTCTTTACTTCGATTCAAGAAAATTTATATTCTTAGCAATCCTTGCATGGTCATTAGTCTAATGACAATTAAGAATTTATTCTCCATAAATGCTCAAAAAAAATCTTTAGCTTAAATTATCAACATATTTGTAACTCAAAATCAACATTAATATTTCACTTATCTAAAATAGAAAATTTTTACAGCAGATATCAGCTCCGAGATCGAAGAAGAGATTGATTGGCTGGATCGCTACTAGAGTAACCTACAAAAAGGTCTATAGTTGGGAGGGGCCCCGCTTTCATAATCGGGAGGGGCTTCGGTGCGGACACTCCGATGCTCAAATCAGTGATCTAGAATAGATAGAAAGTAGTAAGCATGGAAAAGATTGCTTACCGAGATCTTTGGGGCCTGGAGATTTTATAAGAGAGAGCTGAACAGAACGAGCGATCCCGAGAATGTTGGATCATGATTGCGCCATTATAGGATTATCACCATGATCCACTCTCAAGGATCACGAGGGAGGATGTGGTTTTTGATAGTGTCACGTGAAAGGAGGCCATTACCGGTGACAACAAGCATGAGATTTTATTCTTTATATGCTCTTCACGTGGAGGTAATTATCATTTTTGGCCTTTTTTGCATGGTTGCCATATGTATCAGGAGGCCATTAATAGAGGTGTCAGAGCAGGCCATATAATGATAAAGCTTAAGTGGTACCTAGCAGCTTGGTATAAAAAGGTCTTAGTTTTACATACATGTTAGTCAACCCAATTTGAGGCTTATATGAAAATGCCTCAACTACTATGCCTCAGCTTAATACCTAAGCTAGACATGAAGATGCCTCAGCCATTATAGATCCAAAGCTCCAAAAATATCTCCTTGTAATAGTACTCCCTACTTCTAGGTCTAAGCTTGGAAGGGATCAGATGAAGGGAGCATCACTGAATCTATACCTCAGACATAGAGATACTCGCACCCAAGTTGACAAGGTGTCATATCTTGCATAAGCGACATCGGTATATTATCATTTGCTAGCCAATAAGTATTGGTCCACCATGGTTTTATAAAATTTACCTATGAAGGCCATATTAAGAAGGCTAATAATAACACTATTACGGTAAAGGAGGCCAAGTGAAAGGCCAGATAATAAAAGGTCGAAGAAGAGATCTCTAAAATTAAAGACGATTATAAGGCTAAGATGGCTAATAAAAAATAAAAGGCTTTGCTTGAAAAAAACAAGGCTGAGATAATAATTTGATAATGCTGATTCTGATTTAAGCGATTATTTAAAAATGATGAGTTAATCCAAGATAAAAATTAGAGAATGCCGAGTCAATCCAAGATAAATGTTAAAGAATGGCTAGCCAATCCATGGCATATGTTAGAGAATGCTAAGTCAATCCATGACATATATTAGAGAACACCGAGCCAATCCAAGGCAATTATTAAAGAACATTGATCTAATCTGAGACATATATTAAAGAATGCTGATCTTCCAGTCTTCGAGTAAGGCCAAAGGCTTTTGAAAATTGATGTTGAGAGGCTTGGCCAAAGACTTTCGAAAGCTGATATTGAAAGGCCCGACCAATGGCTTACAGGCATTACAATTATGGCTTGATCAAAGGTTTTTGGATGTTGGGCAAATAGTTCTTCGACATTGTCCTAGTCCAAGACTTTCGAGAGTTGAAATTGAGAGGCATGATCTAAGACTATCAAGTATTGAAATTGAGACTCGGCCAAAAATTTTCAAGCATTAGACATCGAGCGTGTAGCTCTTCGACATTGTCCCGATCCAAGACTTTTGGAAGTTGAAATTATGGCTTGGTACAAGGCTTTCGAGCATTGGACATTGGGTACATAGCTCTCCAACGTTGTCTAGGTCCAAAGTTTTTGGAAGTTAAAATTATGGCTCAGTCTAAGGCTTTCGAGTATTGGATGTAGAGCACGTAGCTCTTTGATGTTGTTCTGGTCCAAGGCTTTCGGGTGTTGAAATTATGGCTCGGTCCAAGGCTTCAAGCATTGGACATTGGGTGCATAGCTCTCTGATATTATCCTGGTCTAAGACTTTCAGGAGTTAAAGTTATGTCTCGACCCAAGGCTTTTGAGTGTTGGATGTCAGGTGCGTAGCTCTCCAATATTGTCTCGATCCAAGTACTTCGAGAGTTGAAATTATGGCCGGTCCAAGACTTTTAAGCATTAAATGTCAGACGCATAGCTTTTTGATATTGTCCCAGCCCAAGGTTTTCGGGAATTGAAGTTATGGTTCAGCCCAAGACTTTTGAGCCCTTGGACATTAGGTGCATAGCTTTCCAATGTTGTCTCGGTCCAAGACTTTCAAGAGTTGAAATTATGGCTTGATCCAAGGCTTTTGAGCATTGGATATCTAGTACGTAGCTCTTCGATGTTGTACCGGTCCAAGACTTTCGGGAGTTGAAGTTATGGCTTGGTTCAAGGTTTTTGATATTGGACATCGGGCACATAACTTTCCGATGTTGTCCCAGCCCAAGGCTTTCGGGAGTTAAAATTATGGCTCGGCTCAAGACTTTCTAGTATTAGATGTCGAGCATGTAGCTTTTCAACATTGTCCCATTTCAAGGCTTTCAGGAGTTGAAGTTATGGCTTAGCCCAAGGCTTTCGAGCATCGGACTTCAAGCGCGTAACTCTTCAATATTATCCTGGTCCAAGGCTTTCGGGAGTTAAAATTATGGCTCGATTCAAGGTTTTTGAGCATTGGACATCAGGTGCGTAGCTCTCTGACATTATCTCAGTTCAAGACTTTCGGAGTTGAAATTATAGCTCAGTCCAAAGTTTTCAAGAATTGGACATCGGGCGCATAGTTCTCTGATGTTGTCTCGATCCAAGATTTGCGGGAGTTGAAATTATAATTCGGCTCAAGGCTTTTAAGCATTGGATATCGGGTGCATAGCTCTTCAACATTGTCTCAGCCCAAGGCTTTCCAGAGTTGAAATTGAGAGTAGGGATCTCTGGCATGTTGAATTCACAAGGAGACACAGTGATCGCAAACTTTTTATTTAAACAAGAAAAGTATATTACTTGTGGTACATCCAAAGGTTTTCAGATCTCCATGAGCAAGGCAAAGGCTTTCCATCTAGTTGCATTAGGCGATAGGCTGTCGGGCTATGAAAGTTTCTGGATGTACCAATGAACCCCCCAGTAACGATATTCACTATCCTGGATCTTATTTGGTTCTCCGTGGCCTTTTGTAATCCTGCGGACTATTAGGAGGTTGGCTCCGAGAGATCGGCCCCCATATTAGCCAAGTTGAGGTCGAGGATCAGCTAGGATGAAGATCAAATGGACTGAAGAGATCAAGTAGGTTGAAGGTCCTCTGGTCTAGGGCTCAGCCAGGATGAAGACAAACTAGTTGAATATCACCTAGGCTCAAGGAGGAGTTGGTGAAGAGATCGCTGAGGAGTTAGAACACAAAGGGGCTATCAAAGGAGTCAGCGAGGGAGTTACTGAGGATTTTGATCATAGTGACTTTGCTGCCGAGGCCTTTTTGGCCAAGGGTCAGCCGGATAAAGATCAACTGGCTGAAGATCACCCAGACTGAGGGTTTCGATTATACTGACTTTGCTGTTGAGGCATACTCATATGCAGCCAAGATCGAGCTCTGACCATGGAGACTTCGTGGCCAAGGTGGAGTAATCAAAGATTTTTTTGGTGTTTGTCATTAAGGGTTCCCAGTTCTATAAATTTCTAGATTTTCCATCGAACCACTCTCCAGTGATGATATTTATAATTCTGGATCTTATTTAGTTCTCTACGATCTTTTGTAACTCTTTAGACCTTGGTTAGACTGAGATCGAGGTTTAGCCAGGATGAAAATCAACTAGGCTGAGTAGATGAATCAGGCTAAGGGTCCTCCAGTTAGAAGGTTAGCCAGGATGAAGATCAACAGATGGGACCTACAAGAATGGATGGATGGGAGTTCTTCAAAATAATTAAATTTAGGCAGGAGTTTAGATGATGAGTCGATGGAGGAGAATATCTTGAAAAGCGAGTATGTTGAGTCCTATATGAATGCCTTCGATGCGGGAGAGGGTTTGCATGCTTAGCTTCTAGATTCACTACCGAACTATCCCTTACCAACATGCTACAAGTTGGCTCTCCATAGCTTTTTATAGGCTTGCAGACCTTGACTAGGCCGAGGCCGAGGGTCAACCAAGATGAGGATCAACTGATTGAGGATTGCCCTGGCCAAAGGAGGAGTTGGCAAGGAGGCCATTAAGGATATCGATCATAGTGACTTTATTGCCAAGACACTCGTTGATGCAGCCAAGACCGAGCTTCAACCCTAGTGACTTTGTGACTGGGGTGGTCATCGATACAGCTGAAAATAAGATGAAAGAGACTTTCTAAGGTCAAGACAATGGTATGACAACACCGCCTAGGTTGAAAGGAAGGAGACGGTGCAAGTGGCATAGCTGAGCGATCATTGATCCCTCCAGGTCTGAGTTAAGGGAAGCTTTTCTGCGATTGAGGTGGTTGGGGAGCTAGATAAGACCGAGCCAAGATAGGCCTTCTACAGTTGAAGGAGGTTGCTGATGATGCCACTGAGGTTGACGATAGCCAAGAGGAGGAAGATAAAACCCTTGTAGTAGGGTGACAGAGGGTCATGATCGTGTCCTCTTCGGCCATATGAAGGCTGATGCCGACAAGAACGCGAGCGAGGAAGGTAAGGCAAAGGTGGAGGCTAAGAAAGTTGTAGACCGAGGATGCCAAAGGTAACGAGTGAACATAATTAAGGGAGAAACATGAGCTGGTGAAGAGGACCAACCAGTGAAAAGCTAATATGCATGGCCTGTAGCATCACCTTCGGTGCAGATGTTGCCGATGTATAGAGATCATGAGTTCTGGTAATCTTGCCGAAGTGCTATAGGGCATCCCCTTAGTTGTTGTTTCTCGATGGCTAAGGCTATCGCCGATCCACCCAGAGAAGAGCTAGCTTGCCGAGGGGCGGCTAAGGCTAAATGATAGTGGAGCCGAAGTCATCACTAGTGCAGTCAAAATCGAGCTTCGTCTATGACTTGGCAGTCGAGGTAGCCAACTGAAATGATGTTGTTAAGGCAGCTGCCGAACCAAAGGATGCAACCTGAGCGATTTAGTAGAAGAGGCACCTGCTCGGCAACCCCTTCATCCTTCATCAAGAAAAAATAAAATAATATTAATAGTGATTTATTTGGATCCTTATAGATTTAGGATGCAGCATGACCACCCGATCTTTTCTCAGGCATTCCTCCAGGTTGGGGCCCTTCCTGTAGTTTGACAAAGGCTACGTTCTTTGGTTGGCATTATATGATAATATGCTTTGGTGCAACCATCAAGATCACTGACATCGGGATCGGTTCCCCCTGTTGCATTGATGGTGCCTGACATCATCGCGCTTCCTTATGGTTCGGTTCATTCATGCCATGAACCCATGTCTCCTCCCCTTGTAGTAGACGAATACTAGTTGGGTCCTCCTCTCCCCGACTTCTACTTAGTCTTTGCCTTGGCGGGAACCAGATGTGCCTCGTAGTCTTCCTCTGTGTCAGCATACTTCTCTGCCCAAGCTAGCATCTTGGCAAATTTTTTGGGCTCTTCTTCAATGAGAAAAGGAAGGCATTCTTCTGTAGTCCACTTTTCAAAGCCATAATGGCTATGGATTGATTCAAATTCTATATCTTTAGGATAACTGCATTGAAGCGGTTGAGGTACGAATGGAGAGATTCTCCTTCGTTTTACTATATTGTCATCAAAGAGTTTGACTCTCGGTGGTGTCTTTGACTGCTAGCAAAGTGGGAGATAAAAAGCTGGCTCAACTCTTTAAAGGAGTTGATAGAATCGGATTTCAAGAGTACTAGCATATTGTTATTCCCCTAAGGGTCGAGGGAAAAGCCCAGCAGAGTACAATATCAGAGGCTTGACAAGCAACATGAGAGTTTGGAAATCATCCAAATGGTTCAAGGGGTCCCCCGACCCATCGTAAGGCTCCAAGCGGGAAACTTTGAAGTTGACAAGGATGGCTTCCTGCATGATCCTAGGTGTGCAAGGTGGACTGATGTTGAGACCGGGCCTTTCACCCTAGGTTGAGGCCTAATTTTGTAATGTCTTGATCCGTAGGTTCATCTCTTGTAGACGTTGCTCCATCTCAACTCCCTAGCATTTTAGCCACTGATTGGCATGGCGGTGACCTCCTAGGGGTCAAGCCCCTTTCGGAGTGTGGGGTTGGTGACCACTTCCATTTCTGAGCCTGGTTTCGAGAGCAACTCTATCTTGTCTGACCCTTTGGTTTCGATTCGGGTGATGGTACTCAAGATGCGGTAGGAGGTAGCTGCTCCTGTGGAGGAGTAGGTGGTTATTGTTGCGGCTGTTATGGAGGAGTAGAGGGCGCTCCCTGCAGGGCAGCAACATTCTGCTGCATCCATTAGACAATGTTCTCTAGATCATGGACTAGATGGATCAGATCATCAAATCGATAGGATCTACCCCCATGGAAGGATGGTGTGGGGGCACCGATGGCTGGGCTGGTGGCAAAGTAGGGATGAGGGCCCGACTGTTCGAACGGATCGTGGTATTCTTCAATGTTGCTTTTTTGGATAGCATTATCAAAGGCTTTTGTTTACTTTTCTTTTCAAAAGCAAGCATTGGCCTTTCCTCTAGCATCAATCTATTATGGCAGATACCTGCTCCAAGGTCGGAGAAGAGGTGACTGGCTGGGGTAATCGCTGGAGTAACTTTCGAAAAGGTCCACAGCCGGGAGGGATCCCGATGCGGACACTTCGATATTCAAGTTAGTGATCTAGAATAGATGTGAAGTAGTGAGCACGAAAAAGATTGCTTACCAAAGGTCCTTGAGACCTGAGGGCTTTATAAAAAAGAGCTAAGCAAAATGGACGATCCTAAGAATGTTGGGCTATGATTGCGCCGTTGCAGAATTATCGTCGTAATCTACTCTCAAGGATCGCGATGGGGGATGCGATTCGGCAGTGTCATTAATGATGACAATTGTTCCTACAAAAGGAGGAGGCTATTACTGGTAATAATAGGCACAAGATTTTAGCCTTTATATGCTTCCCACATGAAGATATTTATCATTTTTGGTCTTTTCTACATGGTTGGTGCCAGGAGCCCATTAATAGAGATGTTAGAGAGAACACGTGATGATAAAGCTCAAGTAGGACTTAACAGCTTGGCATGAAAAGTTTTTAATTCTGCATACAAGTCAGTGCCATGATAGGTCCGAGGCTCTAAAAAATTTGTTGCGGTCAAGGCTAGCTCATGATCATGTGAAGATCGGTCCTCCTTGTCATATGCATGCAAGGTATTGTCCGTTTTGACTTGTAGGCCTCACAGTTTTGTTCCTAGAGATGGACCGAATTGAATGCTTATGATTTATTCCAAAAGATGCCTCACGTAGAAAAAGAAGCTCCCTTAATATATATAAGCAAGAGTTTTTCTTGACTTACAACCGATGTGGAACTAAAGTGGCTCCCTTAATATATATAAACCAGAGTTTTCCTTAACTCACAACCGATGTGGGACTAAAGAGGTCCCTCATCTCATACCCACAACATAGCCCTCCAATCAAAGGAGAGTCTAGGCTTAAGATTATGAAGGTGGTCCCCTTTTCGATATGCATGATAGGTATTGTTCGCTTTGGCCTGTAGGCCCCAGGATTTTGTTCCTAAAGATGGACCAAACGAAATGCTTATGACCTTTGTACTGCATTTCAAAAGATGCTTCGCGTGGGAAAGGAGGCTCCCTCAATATACATAAGTGAGCTTTCCTTGACTCATAATCTATATGGAACTAAAAAGGCCCTTCATCTTATGCCCACAATAGAAACCAATGCTGATACTTCATGTAATTGCAATTGAAAGGTTTCTAACTATATTAGTCTAGCCTTAAGTCGATAGATTTCTTACTAATACACTACAGCACTAGACATTATCAATCAAGTAGTCACGTTCATCATACATGTTGAGATTTGAGTGATATAGCAACCAAGAAAGTTTATGACCTGAACCCAAGATCTAACAGTAACCTACATATTAAAGCCCTAAATATTACCTAACCCCATGTTCTCGCCAAGCATCCATGCTTAGTTGCATGATGTATCAAGGATACATACCATTGCGAGTCGATAGCAAGCTAAATAGCTAATACTACTCCGAGAGACATTTTAGGCACCACAAAACGGCCTCCATGCTTGGAACCTGTATATAAGTCAAATTCCCTTCAGTCCAAAACCGCTTAAGCTGCCCGAGCTGCTCTCCAAAGTCCAAACGTTTCCGGGCGTCCCCATTCCCAAAACCCTAATTTTTCCTCGCAAAACCCTTGTCTTTCCCGAAATGGGACGGCGGAAGGGCGGGAACAAGAGCCTCGCTCCGGGAGGCAGCCAGAAAAGCAGCTCGAGTTGTTGCCTCCACGACGCGGCCACCAGGAGGAGCATCGGCGGCGGGGAGGAGGTGGACGAGGTGATCGAGGAGAGGACCGAGAGCTCCAACCTCGAGAACCCGCCCGGATCCCTAGCCCTATTCAGCAGCGACCAAACCAGCGCCGACTATTACTTTGATTCCTACTCCCACTTCGGTAATGAGTTGCTATGACTCGAATTCGGTTTTATGTATCATCTCTAGTTTTGCCTTCATTTGGGTGATTCTGGTGGTTTAAACCGAAAAAGTTGTCATCGTTTGATCTGATGTTGTGTATTTGCTTGCTCTGTTGTTCAAGACTCAATCCTTCTGCATACTGTTGTCGTCTTTAATATTTGTTTTGTTCATTTGACGCCGAATTCTTATTCTGGGTTGTCAAGTATTATATGTGTTCTGCAGGAAGATTTTTCTGGTTTTCTTAACAATGTAGAGTCTTGGCACTACGTGGTTCTCAAAATAAAGAAATTTGTTTTTATTCATTCTTCTCTCTCTCTCTCTCTCTCTCTCTCTCTCTCTCTCTCTCTCGTTATCTGCTTTTCATATGATAATTTAGACGAAGGTAAAGCAAATTTTGTTTATTTAATGACTTGAAGCATCCAGTAGTATAATTTTATGTTCTCTTGAGTTAGATATAGGAGTTTCTTACATGTGAGAGTTGCTCTTGAATTTGTTGTTTGTAGCCTAGTCAGCACAGCAACTTACATTTATTTTCTCCTTGTATGCAGGCATTCATGAAGTAAGTACGTCACATTCAACTTTCAGAAGAAGTATTGGTAATGATGGGTTGTAAATGGTGATGATATGAAAGAACACATACAACTATAGTTCTATCAGAAAAAGTGATCTTTTTCCTGTTCCTTTTCATTTAAGAGATGATTATATGTCATTAAAGAATATACAGACAGACAGACATTTACAGTGCTTTAATTATTAACTGTTGTGTGAGATTTGGATTCCAACTAAAATATGATTTATCACTATGTAGCTCTGCAACTTTTAATAGTGTTTTTAACTTTCCTTTAAGCTTGGAACCAGGAGACCTGTTACCTCCCACCTACCATGTTTGTATCATCCTTCTTGTCATCAAGAAACTTAAAACAAAGAGAAAAACTCTAATGGATAATCAACAGACATTAATTCCAGCTGATTTATCATGTTTTATTTTGGTCTATTAAGTTTCATCTGAATGTTTTAGTCGATTTTCTGTTTTGCTTTCTCTGAAGTGTCTCGAATTAATCTCTCTCAAATCCTTACATGTACTTCCAACTTGTGATATAAGAAAATGTGCATAATGCTTTGTAATAGCAGGTTGTGGACGATCTGTTATTTTGCTTGATATTATTTATGTGCTAGAAGTGTGTTTCATGATAATTTAAGTGCTTAGACAAGTCATAATCCTATCAGTTCTCTTTGTAGGGAGTAGGGAGGTGTGGTATACTTGTGTGAGGCAGTTTAATGGTGTATGCTCCCAAAATTTGGGGATACATTTGTTTGTATTGTAAACTCATATATTTCTCTTTGGCAATGCTATCCATAATTTTCCTCTTCTGCTGCTTCTATGGGACCTTGTGGGCTGCAATAGACCAATCGAGTTGATGTAGCTGTGTGTAATATGATATTGAGTTTGTTTTCAGGCGCATATGGCAGGTTATTGAGTTGTTACGTCGGTGAAAGCAGTTTAGCATTTCAAGTTGGTAGCTGTATAAACCAAGGATGCTAAGGACATTTTATTTTAACATCTTTGAGACTAGCCAGTATTTCAATTCTTGGACTTTGCAAGTATAAAGTGATTAATTTAGTTCTTTGAGACTAGCCAGTATTTTAGATTCCGTGTTCTTTATTTGGTTTGTTTTAAAGAAGGGAGCTTTTTATAGCCCATGTATTCAGTAAAGATATGTTATCATGGTCTGTTTCCAGACAAATTTTGAGTCCTCAGAATTTAGTTAAGCATGTTATGTTGAGAGTCAGGAGGTAAACGATGGTTGAGATCAATTGACATCACTACATATCTCAAACTTGAGGTGGCATAAATGTTCAGGGGTTTTATTTTGGGAGCATAAATGATCAAGGGAATTTCAAGTGCCAACTGCTATCTTTCATTATTTCATCAGGGACATTCCCCATCTCTGTCTCTTGAAACATTTTTGTCACATGATTTGCAATTTTTTCCCCTGATTTGTCATTTCAAGGATACTTTGCTTATTTCACAGGATCAGGTTGTTTTTGGGCAACCTTTTCTTTTCTCATGTCAAATTATGTTTTTCCCTTGTTGTTTTCTTTTGAATAGTGTTTTTTGTTGCTAAGGTGATTTAAGGTTGATTTATCCAATGTGAATAGAAATATATCAAATAATATGATGCATCTTTTGAGGTAATAATAGTTATGTATGTTAATTCCATATAATCAATCATGTTCCTGTGAATAGATTTTATGTGGCTTCTTTTCTTTTACTGTCTTCTTGCCCTCTTTTTTTTTTTTTTGGAGAAAAAGATCTTATTATAAAGTGTTAATTCCATATAATCAATCATGTTTCTGTGAATAGATTTTATGTTGGTTCTTTCTTTTACTGTCTTCTTGCCCTCTTTTTTTTGGGAGAAAAAGATCTTATTATAAGAAAGGGAGTTTATCCTTCCATAAAATGGCATATTGGAACCATGAAATTGTTGGTTATAAAACAGCTTACAAGAGCTATCATCTGAGTGAATCTTCTGCATTTATGCTGCTGTATTTATCGTACTGCATGGTCACCATTAAGTTAACAAGTGTATTTTTAGTTGGCCCTATCAAGCATTACTATTTGATTTGAGGGCTTGGAATGCTTTGACTGACCATGTTCATCCTGCAGGAAATGTTGAAAGATGTTGTCAGGACAAAGACTTATCAGAATGTTATTTATCAGAACACCTTTCTCTTCAAGAACAAGGTGGTTCTTGATGTGGGCGCAGGAACAGGAATTCTTTCTCTTTTCTGTGCAAAAGCAGGAGCAAAACATGTGTATGCAGTAGGTTTCCTTCTTTTTCTTTCTTTAATTGTCTCTATTTGTCATTATTATATGTAACAAGGTCAACCGACTTGATGAAACTGAGGACCATAAATGCTTCTAGGAGCTTGTTTTTGAGAGAGGAGTTGTCAGATTGGTCAATAACATGATGCATAGAAATTGGAGGTCTCTAATTTAATCATCAAGTAGGTTTCTCAAGGATGGTTTAACAGCATGATAATGCTTTTTTACTATGATCTAAAAAAACTTAGTGAATTTATATCCACTTGTGTTTGAACATGTGTGGATCACGATCCATAAAGTAGATTTTCAATTTATGTGCCCTATCATGTATCTTACCATACTAGTGCAATTGATACTGTTAATTTTTGTACCAACTTGATGTATAGGTTGGAAAGCATCAAAATATATGATTTCTGGTTTCTAGGTATTTCTTTGTAGTGCAAATCATGTTTAATGATTTAGATTTTTCAATTTGGATGTTCTATGGTTGTTAACAAAAGATTTTCCTTTGTGGTAGGTTTCACATCTGTTATATTGTTCTATTATTTAAACCTTTTTTTTTCCATGTATTCTCTTTCTTTCTTTACTTCTCTTCTGTATGGCAGCAGCGGTTAAGCTTCAATAAAGTCAACATTAGCAATGTAGTCTCATGTCTCAGCTACCAACAGCCCCTTTTTTTTTTTTCACTTCATTATTAACTCATATCAGCAATTCAGGATTATCCTTTATATTTTTTTCCTTCTTTTTAAATTGGATCCTGACATAGATTATGGATACAACTTTTTTTCAGAAATTTGTCTCTTTGTAATCCTTTCTTCTTTTTCCTATTCACTAGAAATCCAAGTGCATCAAAAATTAATCTTAATCTAACTTATAATTAATTATGACAACAAACTTCTGAATTTTTTCCACTAGAAGTTTGGCTTTATATTAAGGTCTATCTTTTTTTACAGCAATTTGGTAGTGGAGCAAATAATCCTCTGCATTGTTACAATGGTTAATGTTAGTAATAGACTTTGCATGAAGCTGTTTTGATTATTCATTTCTAACCAGTGGAGTAAGAAATTCATCAAAATAGTATCTTAGGCGATGAATGTGTGAGCTCAATGGTTTGACATCAAACAAGGTGGACGGACGTCTGAGGTGGCTGGTGAATTCCAAGTGTATGAAGTAAAATTGGACACAGGAGGCTTCTCTCCCGTTTATATCATACAAAGTGATGTTTTTGCTGTAGATAGTTTATTAACTGTTTCAATTTTCAAGTTATTTTACATCAGTAATTAATTCATGTTTTTAATTCCATTGCAATCAAAACCCTTCTGCAGATAGAGTGCTCCCAAATGGCTGAGATGGCAAAAGAAATTGTTCAAGCAAATGGATTTTCAAATGGTCATTCCTTTATATTGTATTTGTTATTTGCTGCCACTACTATGCTTCTTAATTTCTTTTGTTAAATGTTACAGTCATAACAGTCTTGGAGGGCAAGGTTGAAGAGATTGAGCTTCCAGTCACCCATGTAGATGTCATTATTTCTGAGTGGATGGGTTATTTCCTACTCTTTGAGAATATGTTGAACACGGTGTTGTATGCACGTGATAAATGGCTTGTAAGTGATGCTTCACATTCATTTTACTGTCTCACATGCCGCATCTCCTAATTGGCTGGCTTTTCTAAGACAATATCCAGTGTGAGAAAGAATTTAGGTCTGACCAATTAGGCCAAAACTCAGAGTAAACATAGGCTAGACATGGCGATGGCTTAATGAGATCCTAAATAGATCTTTGGAAAGCAGCAACATATCAAAAGGGAGTGACCAATTAAACATGTAGATTTATTTTGGTAGTTGCATGGTCCACTTTTCACCATCCTAGCAGTTTCTGCAAGGCTGTGATAGCATAGGTGGAAGCAAATGCTTCTCATTTATGAGGCGGTTCAATAGGACATTACTAGTAAACTATCGTGAAGTGATGCTGAATGTCCAGTATTTAATGATCTTAACTGAAATTTGATTGAATGAGGATGCAGCTCGGTTACTTAAATTCTTCACGGTTAAATTGTTTACAATTAGCTAGGTCTGTCACATGATAGCAATGCATATTAAATTTGTTATATCATGTTGCCACATTGATTTGAAGTCAGTCTGATTGCATTTATCACTTTAGCTATGTGAAGTACATGGTGTCAAGTGCTTGTCTGTGCTGGTGAGCACATTTTGCATTGGGCCAATACTGACAGCCGATACAGTTTGGCATGGCATCCATTTAATCCTTTCTAAAAAATATACCCTTTTTAAAATAATTTTTAATTACAAATGGCTTTTATTTTTCTTTTATTTGTTTTGGCACAATGTTGCATGTGTGCCAGTATAGCATGGCATGTATTATTAGGTGGGTGATCAGCATGCCAACTGACATTGATACTTGAAACCTTGGTGAAATACGATTTCATTCACAGAAACCTCTGAGTCCAACCATCAAAGACAGTCCATTGCATATCCAATAAGATTTACAGTGATGATAGTTGAATCTATGTGGCTTTAGATTAGTAATTTGATTACATTTGGTTGTCAATTCATGGCGGTGATATCTTCTGGTGATTAAATGGCCTGTCTTATTATTTTTAATCACTATATTGATTGAACCCTACTTATAAATGGAATACCATATCATCACTTATTTGGTTTTTCACCATTCACTTTCGTCATGCAGGTTGATGATGGAATTGTGCTACCAGACATAGCCTCTCTGTATTTGATGGCAATTGAGGATGCTGAGTATAAGGAAGATAAGATTGAATGTGAGCTTGTCTTTTTCTTTTTTTAGTTCCTTCTCTCTCTCTCTATCTCTCTCTCTCTCTCTCTCTGTTTTTAATTATGGTTTCTGCATACTTATAATCAACACCTTTAGATGTGAACATTATGTCCCTACAACAGTTTTTGGAACTTCACTGTGAACTTTATGCTAAGACACTATTTGTCCTGCTTAATTATGTTCCTGATGGCATATCATCTCTCTGCTTGCAGTCTGGAATGATGTATATGGCTTTGACATGAGTTGCATCAGGAAACAAGCTATGATGGAACCGCTTGTTGATACCGTGGACCCAAATCAAATAGTCACTGAATGCCAGTTGCTTAAAGTGATTTAGTTGATCAGTTATTTTCTTGTTTTTGTCGCCTTAATTCGTCCTTTGATTAATAGGTTGCTTCATTTTTTACCTTGCTCATTACTTTCAGACGATGAATATTTCGAAAATGGCTCCAGGAGATGCATCTTTCACAGCACCTTTTAAACTGGTGGCAGAACGCAATGATTACATCCATGCACTTGTGGCTTACTTCGATGTCTCATTCACCAAATGTCACAAGATGATGGGATTCTCTACAGGTTCTTTTTCTCTATCTTGGCTATAATCATAAACATCTTGGAAGATTTTATGTTAGTTCTGGATTTATTTATGTAGTGCGACTTCCAGCAGCTTGTGTGCAATTCTGGCTTGCATTTATGAAAATGGGCATGCATTTTGACAAGAGTATCATGTCAACTTTTCTTTATTTAACATTTTGAAAATTTGGCATTGCTGCCTTCTGGTCAAACTCAAGAAGTTTTTGAGCAGCTAGTGTGGTGAGCAAGTGGTTTGTCATTGATATGGTTGACGGGTTACAATTTTTAGAACTATCGTACACTGTAATTGGCAGTTACACGTGATAGATAAGATTTCTGTCATTCTCTCTCTTGGTTCAAATACAGCATTATGTACTAGCATGCGAATTATAGGCTTAATTGTGCATCATCCTCTCTAAATATTAGGATCATCTCGTTCTCATAGTTCAGAAAATTAGATGGTCAGTTCTAAGCTCCTGTTTGTGCTGCATTTTTTTAATTTTACATGACGCTGTGTCCCTTTTGCCTTTTACATATGTTTGATGATCTCTAATGAATAGCCTGTCTCTACAGGGCCAAGATCTAAAGCTACTCACTGGAAGCAAACTGTCTTGTATCTTGAAGATGTTCTGATCATTTGTGAAGGAGAAGCTTTGGTTGGGAGCATGACTGTGGAGCCCAATAAGAAAAATCCACGGGATGTCGAGATTATGCTCAAGTATTCGTTAAATGGACAACACTGCCAGGTCTCCAGAACTCAACATTATAAAATGCGTTAACCTGGGATCATCATTTCATCTGCAGGAGGTACACAATGACTTATTAACATGCTTTTAAGTTCTAATTTATTCTGCCAGGCCAGCACAAAGAATTGGGACTGCAGAGATCATATACATGTAATTTGTTATCTTATGTTGCAATGTGTTATGGTGTTTGATGAGTTTTATTGTTTTTCCCATCGACAAAATAATCATAGCATTTCAATCCAAAAGTTGATGTTAACCCGTAATGGAAACTAGCACAAGTTAATCCAAGGCAATCAACCATGGTAGCAGGTGAAATTCTTGATTGCTATGTTTCTGGCTGGTATAGACCCTACTGGAAAGTTAGTTGCTGCCATTAAGCTTGTAAGATCAATTGCTATCCAATCAGAAATTGCATGGGCTGTAAATCATGAAAAAGCATGTTCTATTGAGCTCCAGCAGTCTATGAAGCTGGTCTTATTTGCCTTCCAACAATGTGAAATTGTTCGGGTATCCAAATGAGGTGGCAAACATGTAAGTTTTCAACTTTGTAATCCAGCACTAAAGTATGTCATGGCCTGAAAATAATATTATACTGCCAATTATGTCCAAACAACTGAACACTCACTTTCGTTCTGTCATTTATGCAAACAGGAGTATTCGACCAAGGTATGACAATTGGCAGATATTAAACTAAGTGAAATAGAAGATAATTTAGACAAGTTGCATCTTATTCATATCCTTTCACCCTGAAGTGAAAAATGGAATTGTATGAAATTAATTTCTCCCTTCGGTGGATGCAGTTTTTGCAAAAGTGCTATGCTTAATCATGGACATGCATAGGTATCTCATGGCAAGGGAACTTCTCGCTCATCAGATACGTGCACAAGTTTTGGGTTTAGAACTTGTTCATTCTCAAGGGTTGATAGCCATGCATTTTGTATTTCAAATTTATAATTGGAGACAGGATAGAGCCTATGTGCTTCCCCGTGATAAGATAACAATAAACAAAATCCAGGAAATCGCACGGTGGTTAGGACTCAACAATCTCCGTGGAGGTTGCGTGATGTGTACTCCTTCCATCCGTAAAAAAGCCCGGCGACTTCTTCAAGGACAATACGTGAAGAACGTATTTGATTTATCTCATATATTCAAAGCAATAGGTTGCTAGACAGGGGTACTTGCTTATTAAGCCGAGCTAGTTACGTGGTAAATTGAAAGAAAAGCAAGCTATAAATGCAAAATATTTTTATATTTCAAGGAATGGTGTAACCTATAAATAAACTTGTATAACAAATCATCATTAGGGTGTATTGGATATGATAATTTGAAGAGTAATGGTTATAAAAAGCTATGAGCCCAAGGTACCCTAAGTAAAACTCCATCCCATTACTTTGCAATAAATGTATATCTTGGGTCAACTTTCCTTTTTTGCCTTAATGATTGCGGTATCCATATTGGTTTCAAAACCTTTGATGGTACAAATGGAATTGTTGTGATAATCTTAGATCACTAATGATCTCTCGTTGGAGTACTTTGATTTTTAATGAATTAATGGTACTGTATTTGATATACCATCTTCTTGTGACTAAATAACCTTGGGTATTCATGGTTAATTTGTTTGGTATATTGAGGGTTCAAAATCACTTATCATATAATATCAAAATTATTTTTGATTTATTTCATGTATTTCATAATTCATTAGAATTTTCAAATTAATTAAAGAAAAATATATATGAATATAAATTAAATTATAAAGATACGTCATTCGAGATTAATTCAATAAGATCAAAAATTAGTCAAAACTTATCAAATTAACTCTATGGAATTCTCAAGATTTTTCAACTAAAAGATTTTTATAAGGAATTATAGGAACTTTTTCAGCTTTTTTTTTTTCCTCTGCAAAGACTGATATTTTTGAAAATAATTTCTTCTGCCGGATTGAGGGGAATTTTTATTTCCAAAATTTAACTTAGTGTTATTTTTCTTATGGTGATTTTAAAAACTTATCCTAAAGGATGGATATGGCATTACTAGATTGGAGAGTGATTTTAAAAGTGAGAATAATTTAGGATTATTGTTGTATTAGATCATTCAAATGTAATCAAATATGATGATCTTATTATTTTCATCTATATCATTGTTGATTTTAGATCATCATTTCAAACCAAACACCATTTTAAGGTTGTCAGAAAGAAGCAACATGGAGAGATTATAATTTGCTTAAGGAATATTTGAATAGGTTGGCCTGCTCCTATCACGCTGGAACGTTAGAACTCAATTTTCTGATAAAAAAAAAAGGGGGCTGTGACGAGCACTTGCCAGCAGTTCGACCAACTCAAATTTCCAATGCGACGCTGACACATGGCATGACTTTTGAGGTCTCCGCTCGGCTGTATTTATCCTCCAACGAACAAGTCAAAAAGCCGGGATTTGGTAAGCATAGCCTCTGCATGGTAACTTTAAAAAGCTTCTATCGATAGTCCAAGAACCTTCTTACGGTCTACCTGCAATATATGGAAATAGACCATTTTTAAAGCCCTACATCAGCTCCTTTTGGTGATAATCCCTTTTTTGTTTGATTACAGTTTTCAAATAATATTTTTTGTCCATATGTAGGTGAAAACCAGAAGTTATTTGTATTCACAATAGTTTGTTGTCGGTCTAGAATAATTACGCCGCTGTCTATTTTGTAAAATTTATTTCACATCTTAAAATTGTTAATCAAAGATTACGTTGCAAAATAAAATTATATATATGACTAAATGTGTACACGTGTGCACATGTAACATGTTTCTAAATATTCATTTTTATTTTTGAAACATTAGGGTTCTCTATTATTTGTGATTGAATAAGAAGGAGATCAAGTCTTTTGGCTACAAGAGTAGGTGCAACTTATAATTATTATAATTGAATAGGGCTACGCGAACAAATGGAATAGCATGCAGTGTAAGTAATACTGTTGGGCAGGCGGTTCGCTTCTCTTACAACCTACATAATTCTCGATTTTTGATGCAGAAATAATTTGCTTAATTTTACATCCATCCAAAATGTTTTTTTTTTTTTTTTGGATGCGTAGGCTTGTACATATTAAGTGCACTCCATATATTATATGATTGTTATACAATAAATAAAGACTTAGGATCTTCAATGTTCAACTCTAAGATCCAAGGATTTGAGCTACTTAAACGAACGCCACCGAGAGTATTTGTCAACGAGCACCCATTTTCCACAGCTGATCAAACACATTCTATGTTTTAACCCCACCGATCTGGACCGTCGGATCGGATCGGTGAGTCCTCGGTCCAGACTTCAGAATCCTCACATGGCCAGGATCGTACGGAGATTCGTGGTAGACCTTTTGTCCGTCCTTCGAGAGTCCAACGCGGTGGGGCAAAACGTGGCTTCCTTAATTGGCGTGCCCTTTCAATTTTTTTTAAAAATAATATAGATAATATCTCAACAAGCCCATTAAAATTTATTCAGATATAAATTTAAATATTTAACTAATATTCATATTTATATCTATATTTATTAAAAAAATATAAATATAAATATTTATATTAAAATATCCGATTCTATTTATAATTTTATTTAATTTTATATAATACTCATTAACATAAAAAAATAATATAAGTATATTAATATATTATTATTTTGATTTATTTTTAAATTAATAATATTTTAATTTTATAATTTAATTATCTAATTTATATCCGTATTTATATTCACATTTTCAATATCTCATTTATATTTTTAAAATAAATATAAATATAATTTTTATATTCAATTAAAATTTAAACTCATATATATATATATATATTTGTATCCGATCCATTTTTATTTTAATCCCATCTAAGACTGCTATGTAAGCCAAGATTTCTCCCATCGAAATACCGGTATCCCTTCCAAAGTTGTTATTTACCGTTTTAACGAAAATAATTAGCGATCGTTACTTTCCAAATTCAACTAATTTTTAAAATTATATTCTTTATAATAACAAAAATTGGCTGTGCTATTTGAAATGGCATGTTATGCTAAATTTTTCCGCTCTTCCCATTAACATTGCTTTTTTTGGGAACCAAAGGAGCGAGTTTAAGGTAATCATCGTATATGCTCTTTTCTTTTAAAACTATACTTTTACGTAACAATTAAATTAATATAGAAATAGGTGAAAAAACAAAGAATAATATGGAATTTTAAATGACGGAAACAACCTTTGGAGAATTTCCGTACCTCCGTGGAACGATATCATGGACCCGGCACCAGCATTACATGCCAAAACAAATCCAATCACGTCAAATCCGGGCCCTTCATCAGTTGAACCACACGATCACACGGTGCCCGTCCGACGACCACCACGGGAGACCGTGGTGCTGCCGACACCGTCAAACAAATCTGCATTCCGGTTTCCGACACGTCAACTGGTCGCCAACACCCAGAATCCCGTAATCTCAAATCGGACGGCTCTGATCGTTCTTCGCGCGATCCAACACTCACTCATGGCTCATGGGGTCCGGGGGGCGGGATGAGTCCACCTGCCAGCTAGAGAGAGAAAGAGGGAGCCGGGGACGAGGAGGGAGAAAATTAATAGAGGGGCGTCGGTGGGCAGTTAAAAATAAAAATAAAAATTAGAGGAGGGGGCGCTTCGTATAAAAGCAGCAGAGCAGGGTCATTGGGGGCTTAAAAAAAAGAGGGGGGGAGAGAGAGAGAGAGAGAGAGAGCGAGAGGGCGAGTGGGGGGAAGGGGGAGGCGAGAAGGGCAGGCTTGGTTCGCGGTCGTGAAACCTCCTCGGCTGCCTAATGGGGGAATCGAGCGGGTCGGTTTCGGTCGATGTGGAGAGGATGTCTCTCGGTGGAAAGGTCAGGTTCCTCGATCCATTGGCATTCGACTTCGTTCTTGGATTAACTTAAAAGTATATGATCCTGTTATGCATTCTCATCAGATCTTAATTTTGGTGTTTTTTTTTAAAAAAAAATTTTGTTGATTTTTAAGCGTTCATCGTGTGAATTGCCCGGATTTATGATGATACAAATTTTAATGTTCGTTCAATAGGAAGTCGTTTCTTTATGTTTACGATTTTTTTGGCTACTTTTTGTTGATTTTGAGGATTGTGTAGGGTGATTATTTGGATTTACGTGGACACAATGTTGTTTGGATAAGGTAGCGGTTTGTTTTGGCTATAGCATTTTGGATTTTGTACTATTTTTTCTTGGTGCAGAGATGTTCCTGGAGTGTTTTGTTCTCGTAATCAACGTTCAGTGATGCTTTTTTTGGAAATTCAAGGAAACGTGCAGGAAGCTTTACACTTGGATAAAATCGGTTTGCTTTTCATGTTTGTTTTTCTTTTTTTATTTTGTTGACGTAAAATCTAAACATTGTCGTCCCTTCTTGATTTTGTTTAATTTATAAATTCTTTCAACGTATAGAAATAAGTTGACATTTCTGATCACTGGAAGACGTAAATTTGTCTTTGATTTATTAATATTTAATGCTCATGTTCATGTGGCTGTATTTTTTTGGTTTTAATTTTTCTTTTATATATATATATATATATATTGTTTCAGAACTTATGATGCTTGAGTTAGTAGAAAGCTAGATTGCTTGAGTTCTGTTTTTTATTTGAAAAAATGGAATAAAAGATTATTCCTTTCTCCAAAAGTCAGCAGGTATTATTTTAACTATTTCTGGTATCATTGCTTGATTACAAATAAAAAGGCTGGTAAACTGGCCAAAAGCAAAGAAGACATGTGTCCATATTGCAAAATTTTAAAATAAAGTTGTATATATTATTGCTCAAAATATAAATTTGTATATATCAAAGGTAGAAAAAACTTCCCTGTTCATATAAAAAGGCACAAAAGTTGTTGTTATGCTGTATTCTTGAATTACACACGAGTTTGATGCTCTCTGTGTAGATCTAAGTCGCAATTCAGATATAATTCTTCAATCTTCTCTTGTTGTTTACAAACCCTAATGGATTGTCTTTTTGAATTTGAATTTTTGAGCACCACCATGTTATTGTTCCATTGATCCATGCTTTGGTCCATCTGCAATCATCTGCTCTTGATGTCTTATGCTTCTAAGTTCAGATGCCATGCCTTCAATAATCTCAACAGGCCGAAACACTAATTCTCTATTGCAAGGTTGGGACTTGGTAAAATTGAATTCTGATAACTGTTGATTGATTCTGGTGCTACTGAAAATATCAAGCTTCTTTACTACTAAATATTTGTATTGATTTTATTGCTCTATGGTAAACACCTCTACTGTGAAGTAGCTTGGGGAAGTTTGTATAAAAAAATGTTTGGCTATTATTTCAAACCAATACTTTATTTATTTATTTATTATTAAATCGTATTGGGATACACCTATTAACTTGAAATCTATACTGGGTGCCTCAGCTGGCATTATCTTTTTGACTTTTCCTTTTGCACAAACGTCTATTTTAAACATCCTTTATTGCACTCTTTCTTATGGGATGCAATATCAGTCATTGTTATTTTGCCTCATTGATCTCCTAATACAGCATGATATTTCTATGGTGGCCTGCAGGAACATTTTATAAAAACAAGACACGGTACAGTGTCTGTTGCTGTGTTTGGAGATCAGGAAAAGCCTGCACTTGTAACCTATCCAGATGTCGCTTTAAACCGTAAGTTCCACTGGAATTTTTCTATGGGGACATTGTTTTCCTTTTTGTCTTCCCTATTCTTCAAATGTGTGCATTGTTAATGTTTCATATGGAGTGATTATTAAATGTATGTGTTTAAAGGTTTTCTTCCAGAATGCAATGAAGTGCTGGTCCCCTTTTGATTGAGTTAATATGTTCACTCAATTACAGTATTACACTGCATATCTGTCATTTTCCTGATGGTTTTCAGGGATGTTATACTCCTTTTTCTGTCTTTTATGTTGAAATAAACAGATGTATCATGCTTCCAAGGATTATTCTTTTGCCCTGAAGCTGCATCTTTGCTTCTTCACAACTTCTGCATATATCATATTAGTCCTCCAGGACATGAGGTCAGTAGTTTGGTTTCAGCTTCCATATTAAATAACCTTTCATACAGTTGTATTTAGTATGGTTGGTTTCCATCAAATTGAATGTGGTATTTACATGAGTTCGTCATCTTCCTCAAGAGTTGTTGCAGTTAGGAGCTGCTCCAATTTCTTTTGATGTTCCCATCCCCTCTGTAAATGATTTGGCAGATCAGATTGCTGATATTCTTGATATTTTTGGGTAATATTCACTACTCAGTACTATGTCTGCTTTTGTGAGTGGACCTTGTGGATCTTAGGATGGAAGATTTGTGCAAGACAATTTGAAATCTAACATTTTTACATCCTTTTAATTTGTCCTTTCCAGGTTAGGTCCAGTAATGTGCTTGGGGGTCACGGCTGGTGCATATATCCTTACCCTTTTTGCTGTATGTGCATCTCCAGTGCCGCTTGAAAATGTTCTTCTGTTTGTCATTTCGATGACTAAAGTTTTACTTCTTACTTCCAGATGAAGTATAAGGAGCGTGTTGCAGGTCTGATACTTGTCTCTCCTCTATGTAAAGCTCCCTCCTGGACAGAGTGGTTGTATAATAAGGTATCATGTCAGGTCCCTTTAGTAAGATAAAAAGGAACACAGTTTAAGCTGATGAATAGAATCTCATCTTCTCCAATCCTCAGGTAATCTCCAATTTGCTCTATTTCTATGGCATGTGTGGCTTGGTTAAGGATTGCTTGGTTCAGCGGTACTTTAGTAAGGTAAACAAGTATCAGTTTTTACGGTTTTATATCGGGTTCACTTTACCTTCTGTCTGATGTCTGATGATTTCTTCTTTCTGACTTTGTTGGCAGGAAGTCCGTGGCAGTGCGCAGGTCCCTGAGTCAGATATTGTACAAGCCTGCAGAAGTGTGAGTTTTGATTTACTCTTGTCGCTCTACATTGTTTTATCATTTGGTGGGATTTTTTGATCATTTGCAGTGGTGCCTATAACTTTTGTCACTGTAGCTGTTGGACGAGAGGCAAAGTGAAAATGTCTGGCGGTTTCTTCAATCAATTAATGGGTATCTCCATACATCTTTGCTCTATAAAGGGTTAAATTTAAAAGAATGGAGCTTGTAAAGACCCTTTGTCATTTCAACTTTTGTCTATTTATAAGCAGGAGACATGACATCACCGAAGAATTACGATGGCTACAGTGTCGGACACTTATATTTGTTGGTGAAGATTCTCCATACCATTCTGATGCCGTCCACATGACATCAAAACTAGACAGAAGATACAGCGTCTTGGTTGAGGTAATATACTGAATTAATGCATCTCGGGTGCTTCCCCTTATTTAGAGATAATTGTTGCTTGAAGGGGCTGTATTCAGTCTCACTGCAGGCATTTTTTGTGTTTCTCTGGGGAATACAATGCAGGTCCAGGCATGTGGATCAGTGGTGACAGAGGAGCAACCCCATGCCATGCTGATACCCATGGAGTACTTCTTTATAGGGTATGGGCTTTACAGGCCAAGCAAGTTTACCGGCAGCCCACGCAGCCCACTCAGTCCGTGGTGCATCTCTCCGGAACTGCTGTCACCTGAAAGCATGGGTGTGAAGCTTAAGCCTATCAAGACAAGGGTGTCACTTGACATTTGATAGTGATGGGCATAGTCTGCAAGCGAGGTTTTGAAAGAGTAAAGATGTCTCCAACATTTTGTGATGCTGAAGTTGTAGCTGATAATATAAAAATGTATACAAGCTCTTTTGACACCTAGGATGTATTTCTTTGAGAGTGTAGATACAAGAGGAAAAGAGTCTGGTGGGTAGCCAGGGGAATGCATGGACAGCGCAGAGAATAAATGCCTTTCATTTGTAAGCATCATACTCGCCTGTAAATCTTCATTATTCATGATGAGCTAATAACAATAAGAGGAAGTGGCATCCTCATTCATGATTTGTGTTGTGTGGTTTCATATTCAATGGAAATGTCTGCCCAGTAATTATTTTATTCTTTTGTTTAAAGAAATAAAAGGGTTGGTAATCATAAAATTGTTGTGATCTTTCTGGTCATTCTCATGATCACTAGAATCATACCTTTATTGGCACACCTTCTATTTGATTGTTATTATTTGCTTTCAGAAACTGACTTCATGTTTCTTCTAAGGGCCTGAGAGTGAAACTGTTTCAGTGGTGAATTTCTACTGCTGGCCTCATTGAGCTTCTTTGTAGCTGGAGGCCACAAAGAAGTGAGTAGTTTATTTGGTGATGTCTGAAATATATTAAACAAGCTGTGTAGATATAAGTTCTCAAATCATTTATGCCTATACGATCAATACAGCCTGGGGCAGCTATACATTTTATTCAGGGGTTTCGTCCAATACCTGCCACTCCTGTTAAAGCCACCTTTCTTTGCTTTTGGGAATGGCTTTTCAATATGGATGTTGGATTTCTAATGCAGATCTTAGATTTGAATTTTTTCTCTTTCATAGGCAATATACACATTGCAGCATTGATCGGCAGGCCTCGCCGTCAGTTTGGATGGCTGGCATGAAATTCTCTATTTGTTTGTAGAGTATCCTGCAGGACGGCAGTGGAAATCATGCAGATTGTCATTAGTTATAGGTAAGTTTTGTGATTATATTGTTGTTAAGAAATATTCTTGAGTTCCTATCAAATGCTTTGAATGTTGTTAAGAAATATCGTGATTATATTGTTGTCAAGAAATATTGGGATTATATTGTTTCTTACTGATGTAGAAAATCGTGAGGATTGTTTTAGACATCGCCAGACTTGAATATAAATTATTCGGTCCAGATACGCATGCTTAGGATCTACTCTTCTGTCACAACTTTTTCCGACTTTATTAAGAATGTTATCACTGGAAAGAGCTGGTAATGGGAGGCATGTGGTCCGCTTCAAAATTGGAACACTTTGGGGTGACGTTAGGACTATCCAAAACACCCAAAACTTATTTAACTCGCTGCACTCGATATCAAATAATGGTCTATAATGTCACCACCACCATCACCATTTGTGCTAGCTGCTAAATTAAATTGCTTCCATCCTCGACTTCATTGGTGGTGGGTGACATATTACTGCTCCTCGCATCATCAAGGTGCTCGTGGAAATCATCAGTAGGCTGTGTGCTAAATCGAGTACACCAAGGCTTGCGGAGGCTGTGGCAAAAAAAGCCCTCCTTTTTGCCAACCCCAAAAGCTTGAACTTGCCTCAACGTCAAGGCACCATGTAGTTGGTTGA
The DNA here is from genome assembly GCA_021397845.1 of Areca catechu. NCBI lineage: Eukaryota > Viridiplantae > Streptophyta > Magnoliopsida > Arecales > Arecaceae > Areca > Areca catechu. Next base: position 12,682,835 of record CM038051.1, on the reverse strand, counting down.
GGCAACTCGAAGCCAGGTCACGGAATGATGACACAATACTACCAACGCAAAAAATTCACGAAGGGGTAGGAGAGGTGGCAGAGACAGCTTAGCTCAAGATGGATAAGCTTACAATACACGGAGAAACATCATAATAATGAATCAGGTCATCATAATTTGTTCTCAACAACAGAAAAAAGAAGGTCATCATAACATAACCCAGCGACACCATGGACGCAGCCCGAGTGAAACCTGCTCTGGCTGTTGCATGCCCAAATAACAAAATATCCAACACCAACCTCTAATCAACGAGGTCCGTCACATGAATTGAGCAAGCTTTATTTGAAGCTAAATGAATCCAAGTGGCATAGCCTGCCAACTTTATACCATGCGAACAACTTAGGGACTTACAAATAGGGATCCCTGGACCGTGCCGAACCGAACTGGTGCCCAATCGGTACTGTTCGGACCAAAAAAAGGTTCTCTCCCTTCACCGTACAAAAAACATCCGAACTAAATCCGAATTGGGTTGAACTTGATCCAAACCGGCCCTGAACCAGTTGGTTCCGACAATTTGGGCTCGGTTTAGACCCGGTTTAGGTTCGGTTCAGATGCATTGTAGCAGGGTGGGATGGGGGGATCTATTATTAAGTAATTGAGAGCCTCTGAAAGTCCAAGAGACTCTCAGTTTGGATATAAAGATTGAAAGAGCATTTAGAAGGTTTTTTTTATCCTTTCAATCTATTTAAACATCAGAAAAATCAAGAAAAAAATGTGGATTCAAGATATGTAAATCCTTCCATTCTCTCTTTCTTCATCTCTCCTCTCTTTTTTAAAAAAAAATCATGAAAAATAAAAAAATAAGAGAAAGTTCTGTCAAAATTTTTTTATTTTAGCATTGTTGCTGCCTACACCATCGTGGCCTGTAGTTGGAAGCCAACCTCGGATGTTGACCTCATCGCACAGGAGCTTGCCGCGTGCCCGGACCTGCAAAACAAGGAAGACCCGGGCTGGGGATCCCGGCGGGGGCACTCCAACGATCAAGTCAGTAACGATCTAGAAAAATAGATCCTTCCATGTGGGCCCCTTTGCTCGAACTCCATACTTGGAGGAGGAGATTTGGTTTGAAATAAAGAGAATGGAGCTGGGGTAGGAGCAGTCGAGGAGAACTCGAGCCTTGTGGCTGTGTCCATCAAGACCTTTCCGATGAGTCTCCGGTAGCCCAAAGTGCTCGGTTTCTTGGTTGCTCTCCTGTGTGCTGCCCTCTCCCTTACTCGCTTGGATTAGACTTGCTTATCTTGTGCCGAGAACCTTAGGAGGGTCCTTTTAGACCAGGTTTCCTCCCAATGGCTTATCTTGGGATTTTCCCCCTCTACGGGCACTGGAAGGTCAACTTTTGACAGTGCTTCATTCCGTGCACTCAAGTACCTCCCTTATTCGTGATAAGTAGTTATGTTGCCAGCTCTGACCCCCCTCCTGGTCGCTCCACTTTGGAAAACTTGGTAGAGCCTCAATCGGGGGGCAGCCGCCCCTTGGATTTGAATCTTCTAGGATGATTTCCTCTTTCGAGTGGTGCAAAAGGTCGGTTGGGAGTGCAATGCCTCGGTCGAGGCGCTCTTTCCTATTTGGTGTAAGCGGCAACGAGGGTGATAATGGCATCCCGAAGGGTGTCCTTTCGTGATCCTTGGGCGGTGGTTCGCCGCCCAAGGGAGGTGGCACCATGGAGCCTTGACTTTTAGCTATCGGGCCCACCCCTTGCTTGAGGAGGGCGAGAGCTTGACCTTGGCCAAGGTGGGCTCGACCTCGAGGGAGCCACCTGGCGGGGGAGCTCAAAGAGAGTAGGAGCTCGACTTCGGTCGAGGTGGGCTCGACCTCGAGGGAGCCACCTGGCGAAGGAGCTCGAAGAGAGCAGGAGCTCGACTTCGACCGAGGCGAGCTCGACCTCGAGGGAGTCACCTGGCGAAGGAGCTTAAAGAGAGTAAGAGCTTGACTTCGGTCGAAGTGGGCTCGACCTCGAGGGAGCCACCTGGCAAAGGAGCTCGAAGAGAGCGGTCTGACGTGACAACTTCCATCCACGTGGCATTTGATTGGATCTGATAGGGGCTCCATGTCAGTGGTCTGACCATATCATTTGCCCCCACTTCCAAGTCCCGTTGGTGCACGGCGCTCGGGGCGAAGGGAGTTAATGCAGAACTAACGTGGAAAGGTAGAGATTGTGCACAATTAATGCCACAATCGTCGATGCATCGTTGAGTGGGTAGCCAACCAATACGGGGACGACACGTCGACCCGTCCGAGGTGCAAGACTCGAAGTGATTTTGGGTGAACCAAAGCATCGCTCTTCGCCGATGTTGACACGTGGCACAAATATGACGATAGCGACTCTAGGGGGTACGATTTTCTGTCTGACCATTTCGAAAGGAAGGGCAGTTTTCCAAAAACATCATTTCTTTCGAAATTCTCGAGCCCGCCGATGAACCAGAGCCTTCCTCCTTCCCCCGACTGCCCTTTCCTTCCAAGGTTCACCAGGTTTGTCTTCTTCAGTATTCTTCTTTCCTTGGTTAGGTAGAGTTCATCTCTGGGGTCTTTCTGAACTTCGTCCTTCTTCTCCTTCTTCCTTCTCTCTTCTTCGATCTTCTTCCTTAGGATGTTCCCCTCAGGTCGTAGTAATCATGTCTCGAGCAATCCCAATGAGGCAGGGCCTTCTCGGTCAAGGACCCCCTCCTCCGATGAGGAGGAGGAGGTTCCTTTCGAGATCTGCAGAAGGCTCCGCCCCACCAGGATTGTCATAGGGGAACCTAGGGCCCTTCTCCCTCCTATTGCTCCCGAAGTTCCATCCCAGCCTCCTCGGTCTATTGGTCCCGGTGGCATTGCTTCGGTGATGACCGGAGAAGACCTTTCGATCATCCGGGAGGCCTTTTGCATCCCAGACTCCGTCCGGCTCTCGATCTCGAGATCGGGGGAATGGGTCACCTCCAGTGGCTCGGGCCGGATAGCCATCTACGAGGAGTCCCTTGCAGGGGGCCTTTGCTTCCCCTTTAATCCTTTCTTCCTCTCCGTACCGAGCCATTATCGTCTCGTCCTGGCTCAACTGATCCCAAATGCAGTCAAGACAATTTTTTGTTTCATTGTTCTTTGTCACTTCCATGGGATTGTGGCCCGTTTCTCATTATTCAGGGCTTTCTCTATCCTGAAGTGCCACCCGACTAAGGATAGGTGGTGGTTCATTTCTTCCTGTCTAAAGGGCATTAAGTTTGAGCTTCCCTCTTCCATCAAAGGATGGAACAGTAAATATTTCTTCACCTCGGTTGAGGAGGTCGACTGGGTCTGGAGCGATCCGGATTGGGCTCCAACCGGGATGCAAAGGTCGAAGTGGCTGATTGGGAGATCTACGACCAGCTCATCGCCGACCAAATCCCTTTCCTTGAGGTTCTGCTATCGGAGCAAAACCTGTTCGAGGCCGGGATTAGCCCAATCCAGGAATTGGGTGAGTTCAACTTAAACCCATCTTGCTTCTTCTACAGGTTTGCTTAAGCTTGGGGCCGACCTTGTTTTTCACCATTTTGCAGGCACGAAGTACTCCTTGGATCACCTCCTTGCGCTCTCCCAGAAGAGGGGTGCATCAGCGGGAGCAGGGGAGTCCCCATTGAAGAGACCTCGGAGCGAGCCCGGTGCAAGGCCTGGGGTTGCTGCACCCTTCGGGCCGAGCAGGAGAAATGCCGAGCCGATCCCTGAACAGCCGAAGCAGTAGGACCCGCCTCCGATCCAAGAGCCCGACGTGGTCGCTCGGGCCCGATTCGCTGTTGCTGCTGGTGCACCTCCACCTCTTGAGGTCGTCGAGGTGGAAGCGGAAGAGGAGGAGGAGAGGGAACCGCCGTCAGTAGTGCCGCTTGGTGTGGCGGCAAGCTCCCACAGAGGCTCGAAGATGTTGTCGGCCACACTCGAGGGTGCCACCGTGGCCACGAAGAAGAAGAGAGCAGCTCCCGCAAGTTGCCCTTCAAGGTGGCGCCGAACTCCTCGATGGCCCAAGACCAGAAATTGGTCGAGTGTATGATAGACTTTGCGATTCAATCACACGATCGACAAGAAAGGGAAGGCTCTTGGCGGACGCCATCCTTGGCACCTTCCCATAGCTCTTCTTGGTAAGGCCTCTTCCCTTTTTCCTCATTTATTTTGTCTTCTTTTTTTCCTTTTTCTTCTTCTTTTGCATACCTGACGTTCTCTTTGGTGCAGCTCAGAATGGATCTTCTGCTCATTCGGGATTACTGCAAGAACTGGGCCAAGAGGGACAGGCTGAAGGAGAAAGAGATCGCCGCACTAGCGGCGGAGACCAAGTTAAAAATGAACAAGACCTAGGAAGTAGAGGAGAAGAACAGAGAGTTGAGGGCCGAGATGGTGAGCATTGAGAGGCACCTCAAAGACTTGGAGGCTTCCTTGGCCCGGGAGAAGGACTGGATCAAGCACCGGGCCGAAGAGCTCAAGGCCAAGGAGGCCCAAATTGAGGAGCTCAAGGTCGAAGCGGCCTGGGAGAGGGAGCATGCTTAGACTCTCCGAGGCCAGTTGGATGCGGCAAAGGCACAGGCTACTGCCGTCGAGGATAAGGCCGTGGGGGTGGTGGCCCTCATGGAGGCTGCAAAGAAGGAAGCTGCTGAGGCAGTGCCGAACTACAAGGCCTCGACAAAATTTGAGGTATAGTTCCAAGAGGCGGCCACAGACTCGTTCCTCAAGGGGTACGAGTTCTACCAGTCCAGGGTGGTGGAGCTCGTCCCAGACATGAATTTGGAGGGGCTCACTTTTCCTGCTGCTCCGTGCGGGGGCTCGATTGTGGTCGTGGCCGAAGCAAAGGAGGAGTTCGCGGTTGCCATTGACGTAGCCTCTCCGCTAGAGGTCTGAGAGGATGTTGCCCGATCTCAGCACCGTCTGGGGAAGGAGTTAGCCGAGTAGGATAGGCTCGGAGGCCTCCTTTCCTTTGTACTTTCCTTATACTTTTTTCTAGACCACCTGGCCTGTTGGGGATCCAGAGACACTGTAAAAGCTTTACAAATCTTCAATGAAATTTTCTTCTGTTCTATCTCTTTTAGGTTCATTGAATTTTCAATGCTCTGACAACTTCCCTTCCTTCTTTCTCTTCTTTCTTCTTTTTTTTTTGGCTACCCGCGCGTATGCTTTTTTTGAGGTGCCCTATCCTGAGGCACAAAGTCCTTGGGCTCTTCCCTGCTGAGCTCCACGTACTTCATGCATTTTCTTGGGGTAGTTAGGAAAGAAATCCTTGAGTTGTCGAGTTGTCCCTGCCATGTTGGAAATGGCGTAGTGGGACTTCATGCATTTTTTCTTTTTGAGGGAGCTCTGGATGACCTTAGACAGAACCGTCTCCAAGTTCCCGGAGTGCACCCGAGCCAGGAGGCTGAGCTCGGTGGGTCCGTGAGGCGCCTCCACCAAGCTAGGATTTGGATAGGCAGAGTGCGGGGGCTTCGGAGCCTCCCGGCTTCGAGGTGTGGGTCTTTTGGAGCTTCCCGACTTGAAGTGCGGGGCTTCAGGAGTTTTTCGACTTTGAGGTGCAGGGCTTCAGGAGTTTCCCGGTTTTGAGGTGTGGGGCTTCAGGAGTTTCCTGGCTTGGAGTGCGGGGCTCCAGGAGTTTCTCAGCTTGGAGTGCGGGCTTCAGGAGTTTTCCGGCTTGGAGTGCGGGCTTCAGGAGTTTTCCGGCTTGGAGTGCGGGCTTCAGGAGTTTCCCGGCTTGGAGTGCGGGGCTTCAGGAGTTTTCCGGCTTGATCTGCAGACCTGGGGTCGCTTGGCAGGGTTCCTACAAGGCAAGACTTTTTGCACAGAAAGGAATTATTTTATTAATGAGAGGAGACCTTACATCATTGGTAGTACATCCTCAAATTGTTGGAGTTCCAAGCTCGAGTTCGGCGAGGTAGTAAGCTCCATTGGGAAGAGACTCGACCACCTTGTAGGGGCCTTTCCAGTTCGGAAAGAGTTTGCCGTACTCCCGAGGTTGAGATGCTTCGGCCCATCGCAGTACCAGATCGCCTGGGCGGAAGGTCTTTGGCCTTACCTGCGTGTTGTAGTACCGAGCTACCCGCTGTCGGTAGGCCGCCATCCATAGCCGAGCCTTGTCCTTGGTTTCCTTAAGGAGGTCTAAGTTGAGCAGAAGGTGGACCGGATTTTTGGCTCCATTATACTACTCCACCCGTAGTATGGGCACACCAAGTTCAACCGGGACTACAGCTTTGGCATCGAAGATGAGGTTGAAGGGTGTTTCGTTAGTAGCCATCCTGGGCATTGTGTGGTAGGCCCAAAGGATGCTGGAAAGTTCTTCCGCCCACCTACCCTTGCCTGATCCAACCTAGTTCGAAGTCCCTAGAGGATGGTCTGATTGGTCACCTTGGCTTCCCCGTTGGTTGGGGGTGAGCCATCGAGGTGAAGCAGTGATGAATACCGAGGTCGATGCAGAACTCCTCGAATAATCGGTTGTCGAACTACCATCTATTATCAGTGATGATGCTGTGGGGGAGCTCGAAACGATAGATGATCGATTTCTAGAAGAACCGTTAGACTTTAGCTTCGGTGATCTGTGCTAGTGGCTCTGCCTCCACCCATTTAGTAAAGTAGTCAATAGCCACTATCAGGAATTTGCACTATCCAGACGTGGGAGGAAATGGATCAAGGATGTCCATCCCCCACTGGACGAACGGCCAGGGCATGGAGAGTTGGGAGAGCGGTGCCGCCGGTTGACACTGTATGTAGGCATGATGCTGGCAGCGATCGTACTTCTTTACGAAGTCGGTGGCGTCCTCCCTCATAGTCTCCCAGTAATACCCGTGACAGAGGGCCTTGTATGCTAGAATCCTGCCCCCCATGTGATTCCCGTAGAGGACTTCGTGTATCTCCTGGAGCACAAAGGCAGCCTTCGTGGGTCTCAAGCATTTTAGGAGTGGATGAGGTAGGACTTGCGATAGAGCTGCTCATCCATTAGGATGAATCGCATGGCCTTCTTCTTGATGAGGCCAGCCTCCATTCGCTCTTCAGGTAGGGCATCGTCAGTGATGTATATGATGTACCAGTTCATCCAGCTGGGCTCCGGGATGACTTGCTGAACTTCTCTGGGAGCTTCGTAGCTTGGAACTTCTAAGTATTCAATGTGAACTCGCCCCAATGATGAGTCCGGCAGGGTTGCGAGTCTCGAGAGGGCATTGGCACGAGCAATCTCTCCACGAGGGATGTGGGAGATGCTGAAACGTCGAAAGCCCACTGTGCTCGAGCGTACCTGTTCTAAGTACTTCATCATCTGGGGGTCCCTTGCCTCGAATTCTCCAGAAACCTGTCCAGCTACCAGCTGGGAGTCGATGAAGACTTTTAGATTGGGCACATCCAGTTCGCGGGACACCCTCAGTCCTGCGAGGAGTGCCTCGTACTTCGCATGGTTATTGGTTGTTGCAAATCTGAAGTAGAGCGCGCACTCAGCCATAACCCCATCACCATTGGCGAGGATGAGGCCTGCTCCGCTCCCTCCCGAGTTGGATGCACATCCACATGGAGGACCCAGACCTCCCCCTTGGTTTCGGGGTCCACTGACATTCTGAGGCGGTCTCCTCCGTCTCCTTGCCCAAGCCCGCGCACTGACCAGAAAGTCAGCCAGCACTTGGGCTTTCTAGGATAGCCTTGGTCAGTACGCGATATCGAACTCGCTGAGCATCAGAGCCCACTTGGCTAGGCATCTAGAAGTATCAGGGCGGCTGAGTATGGCCCTCAGCGGTTGGTCCGTCATGACCATAATCGGATGCGCTTGGAAGTACGGCCTAAGCCACTGAGCAGATATTATGAGAGCAAAAATCAACTTCTCAAAATGGGTGTACCTGATCTCCGCATCTTAGAGGAGTTTGCTAGCATAGTATACCGGCTTATGGGCTCCATCCTCATCCGTACGGGCAAGGACCGAACTGATGGCTCCTGGGATGATCGCCAGGTACAACAGGAGTTCCACTTCATCCTCTGGCCTAGAGAGCAATGGCGGTGATGCCAAGAATTTCTTCAGCTCCTCGAAGGATGCCTTGCACTCTTCCATCCAGACGAAGTCGTGCACCTTATGCAGTGCCTTGAAGAAAGGTAAGCAGCGATCAGCCGACCTCGAGATGAACCGACTCAGGGTGACAATCCGGCCCGTTAGGCACTGGACCTGCTTCTTTGAGATGGGGTGTTCCATGTCAATAATTGCTTGGACCTTCTTAGGATTTGATTCTATTCCCCTTTGGGTGATCATGAAACCAAGGAACTTCCTTGCTATTATGCCAAAGGCGCACTTCTCCAGATTCAGCTTCATCTGGTGCAGCGAAGGTTTTGGAAGGCTTCCACCAGGGTGACGACATGGTCTGACTTCGGCCCGCTCATGACGAGCATGTCGTCCACAAAAACTTGCATGTTCCGACCGATCTAGTCTTTGAAGACTCGGTTGATGAGGCGTTGGTATGTGGCGCTAGCATTCTTCAGGCTGAATGGCATCATCCGATAGCAGTAAATCCCCCGATCAGTAATGAACGCAATGTACTCCTCGTCCTCTGGGTGCATCTGGATCTGATTGTATCTGGAGAACGCATCCGCCCTGAGGTGGCGTCTACCAACTGATCGATCTTCGGTAATGGAAAGCTGTCCTTCGGACAGGCTCGATTGAGGTCGGTGTAGTCCACACAAATCATCAATTTTTCATTATTCTTCTTAACCATCACCACGTTCGCCAGCTAGCTAGGGTATTGCACCTTGCGGATGAAGTCTGTCGCGTGGAGGTTATCCACCTCCTCATTGATCGCCCGCTGTCTCTCCGGGGTGAAACACCTTTTCTTTTGCCGGACGAGGTGGTACTTCGGGTTGATGCTCAACTTATGGGTGATGATGTCAGGGGAGATCTCGGGCATGTCTGCTGCCCTCCACGTTTGTACAGAAGAATTCCAGTAGGTGGGCCCGCTCTTCTTCCTGCAACTGGGCCCCAATTTGCATTATCTTCATCAGATCGGTTTCGAGTGGATACGATAACAGGCATTCGACCGGGCCGTCCCTGGGGTCTTGCACCCTTTGGTCAAGGTCATCGATGTTGGGGTCCTCCTCGGAGCTTCTGGCACCTGGGATAGCTTAAAGACAGTGCTGGATCAGTTGAGGTGCCCCCGTCATTTTCGCTATGCTATAAGGAGTGGAGAACTGTACCAATAGCCCCTTGGTGAAAATGACCACATAGAGTAGATTGAGCCGGGATGGCCAAGGATCATGTTGTAGGCTGAAGGAAGACTAACAACCATGAAAGTCATCATGACAGTGCTTTGTTGAGGTGGTGTCCCAGCAGTAACGGGGAGAGTGATTTTCCCTTCAACTTCCATAGAGTCCCCAGTAAAATCGACAAGTGGAGTGTGCACAAGCTTTAATTGAATAGACGACAGATTCATCCTAGAGAAAGCATCGTAAAAAAGGATATCAGTCGAACTTCCACTATCAACCATAATTCGTTTTACAGGATACCTGGTGATCGTCATCTCGACGATCATGACATCATTATTTACATTTTCATTCCCAGATTCCCTCTTCCTCATAAAGGGGAGTACATTTTCTAAACCTCCTCCCCCCGGGTCCTCTTGGCAGCGCGCTCGATTCCCCAACATATCATCCCCACAGGCTTCTCGGTGGGCCGATTATCGATTGCGGGGACATGAGGAAGAGTAGCGAGTGCTTGAGGTTCCGCCGGGGTGTTGCCCTCCACAAACTTTTCAAGGTAACCCCTTCTTATTAGATCTTCAATTTCTCTCTTGAGGTGCCATACTCCTCGGTGTCGTGGCCATGGTCGCGATGGAATTGGCAGTACTTCATCTTGTCATGACCGTTAGATGACCTCAATAGGGGAGGGCGGCGCAGGTAGTGTTCGCCCTCAATTTTCATGAGGATCATCATCCTCAGGGCTAGGAGAGGTGTGTATCTTTCTTTTGGGATGGGGTCGCCCTTCGGCTTCGACCCTTGATGAAAGTTCGGGGTGGCCGGTCCGGGCTTCCACACCCTGGACATCTCCCTAAGAGGTTGCTTCTTCAGCGGCTTCCCGTCCAGCTCCCTTCTCGTACAGTCCGCCTCCTCGACGCGAATGTATTTGTAAACATGGAGGAGGAGGTCAGTGTACGTCTTCAATAGCTTCTTGTCCAATGAGTAGGTCAGGCGAGAAGTCCTAATTCCTCTCTTTAGCGCCAGCATGGCAACTGGCTCATCCAAATTGTAGATCTCCAGTGCAGCAACCTTGAAGCGGGTTACATAGTCTCGCAAAGGTTCGTGGTCCTGCTGCCTGATGGAGAAAAGGTTGTCCATTTCTTGTGGCACCTTCTGGCAGGCGTCAAAGTGAGCCACGAACTTCCTCTTCAGTTGAGCAAATGAGTTGATGCTTTCAGGCTCGAGACAGGTGAACCAGACTCGAGCTGCCTTCTAGAGAGTGGCTAGAAAGGTGATGCAGAAGAGGGCGTCGGTCGCTCCCTGGACTCTCATGAGGACTTTGTAGCTCTCAAGATGGTCTAGAGGATTGGTGGTCCTGTCGTAGGGATCCACCTGTGGGATGCGGAACCGATTCGGGATCGATTCCTCTTGGATCTCTTGGAAGAAAGGGGGATGGGCGTCATAGCCCGCAGGCTCGTGGGAGGAGCCTTGCAAGTTTGCAAACTAGCGGGATAGCTTCGCCAGCTTGTGCTCTTGTTCCTCCAGGCACCTTTCAGCCATGCACCTGATGGCCTTATCGGTTGAGCCTTTCATTGAGGCCAACGGAGGAGGAGGAGGTGAAGGTGACAGCTAAGAGGGGTCACGATGGGGGGCCTTACCTCTACGACCTTGATGGTGCTTAATAGCAGCCTGCTCGAGGGTCAGAGACCGGCTCTCCCAGTCGACTGACCCGGTCCACTGTCTCTTCGCAGGGGTCCGGTGGCTTTCCCGGGGGACTGTCATGGTCCGCGACAGCGATGATCTTCCTTGGAAGGACCGTAAGCTATCGCGGGGTGTGGCGGGTAGGGTCGCAGGGGTTCTTGGCTATTGGTGGGTGGCCAGGGACCGGTGTTGATGTTGCAACTATCGCACCACTACAATTAAAACCTACATCTGCTGAGCGAGCATGACCAACTGGGTGTCTGCTGGAGGCGATTGCGGTGGAGCGAGGAGCTCCCTCTCTAGACTGTGAGGGCCCCCATGAGAAGGGGGGTCTCCCGCATGGCTAGTGGAGACCTCCTATGCGCGGGTCATCACCATGTTCCTAGTGGAGTTGCACGTAAGGGGATTGGCTTGGATCTGAGACTATCCTGCCCCCCTACCTGGTGCGCCAATCTGTTGTTGCCTACACTGTCATGGCTTGTAGCTGGAAGCCGACCTTGGATGCCGACCTCGTCGCATGTGAGCCTGCCTGTGTGCCCAGACTTGCAAAACAAGGAAGACCCGAGCCGGGGATCCCAGTAGAGGCACTCCGACGATCAAGTCAGTGATGATCTAGAAGAACAGATCCTCCCCTGTGGGCCCCTTTGCTCAGACTCCACACTTGGAGGAGGAGATTTGGTTTGAAATAAAGAGAATAGAGCTGGGATAGGAGCAGTCAAGGAGAACTCGAGCCTTGTGGCTGTGTCCATCAAAACCCTTCCGGTAAGTCTCCGGTAACCCAAAGTACTCGGTTTCTCGATTGCTCTCTTGTGTGCTGCCCTCTCCCTTGCTCGCTTGGGTTGGACTTGCTTACCTTGTACTGAGAACCTTAGGAGGGTCCTTTTAGACCAGGTTTCCTCCCAGCAGCTTGCCTTGGGATCTTTACCCTCTATGGGCAACGTCGGAAGGTCAACTTCTGACAGTGCTTCGTTCCGTGTGCTCAAGTACCTCCCTTATTCGTGATAAGTAGTTATGTTGTCGGCTCTGACCCCCCTCATGGTCGCTCTACTTTGAAAAACTTGGTAGGATCTTGATCGGGGGGCAACCGTCCCTTAGATTTGAATCTTCCAGGACGATTTCTTCTTTTGGGTGGCACAGAAAGTTGGTTGGGAGTGCAATTCCTTGATCGGGGTGCTATTTTCTATCTAGTGTAAGCGGCAGCGAGGCTGATAATGGCATCCCGGAGGGTTCCCTTCCATGGTCCTTGGGCGGCGGTTTGCCATCCAAGGGAGGTGGCACCGTGGGGCCTTGACTTTCAGCTGCCATACTCACCCCTTGCTTGAGGAGAGCTTGGCCTGAGAAGGGCGAGAGCTCGACCTCGATCGAGGTGGGCTCGACCTCGAGGGAGCCACCTGGCGGGGGAGCTTGAAGAGAGCAGGAGCTCGACTTCGATTGAGGTGGGCTCGACCTTGAGGGAGCCACCTGGCGAAGGAGCTCGAAGAGAGCAGGAGCTCGACTTCGACCGAGGTGGGCTCGACCTCGAGGGAGCCACCTGGCGAAGGAGCTCGAAGAGAGCAGGAGCTCAACTTCGACCAAGGTGGGCTCTTCGAGCTCCAGGAGCTCGACTTCGGTTGAGGTGGGCTCGACCTTGAGGGAGCCACCTGGCGAAGGAGCTCGAAGAGAGCAGGAGCTCGACTTCGACCGAGGTGGGCTCGACCTCGAGGGAGCCACCTGGCGAAGGAGCTCGAAGAGAGCAGGAGCTCAACTTCGACCAAGGTGGGCTCGACCTCAAGGTAGCCACCTGGCAAAGGAGCTTGGAGAGAGCAAGAGCTCGACTTCGGCCGATGTGGGCTCGACCTCGAGGGAGCTACCTAGCGAAGGAGCTCGGAGAGAGTGGTCTGACGTGGCAACTTCCACCTACGTGGTATTTGACTAGATCTGACAGGGGCTTCACGTCAGCGATCTGGCCACATCAGGCATGATTTTAGATTATGTTGTAAATCTATGAAAGATCTACACAGTGATGCTAAGATCATAATTTTTTGTTAAGTATATAATTTTTAAATTAAAAATATTTTCAGATTAAAAAATTAATAAAAATAAAATAATTAATTAAAAATTTATAATAATAAATTATTATTCCAGGGCTTGTAAACTATTTTTATTAAAAGTCACCTTTTATGCATCCCACTATCTTAAAAAAAATATATGTAGCATACATAATAAGATCCTAGATGAATCTAAGATCAAATTAATTTTTTATAATATTATAATTTTTATATTTTAATTCTAAAAAAATAATATAGATATATATATAATTAGTTAAAAATAAAAAAGATAAATAAAATACTAATTAATTTTATGTAATTATTGAGCTTATATACTTTTTAAATTTTTAGGAATGGATCCATAAAAAAGAAAGAAAAATTTGGAGTATAACATTGGTTGGGCATAGAAGAAATGCTCTGGGCCGGTATCATTGAATGTATAAATGGTGCAATATAGAATTCAAAGATAGTGAGGTAATAAGGTTGAAGCAGCACTAGGCTGGTAACTATTCTGATATATCTGCATGCCGACGATATCCACAAGAGGTTCGTCAATTGATGAAGAAGTATTTTGCTAATTTCAAAATAGAAAAGAAAAAATATTAAAGAAAAAGATATAGGTGGACTATCGAGCTGCAGAATCATTTTCTTATTACTCCAAGAGTCAAAGAAAGTATTTATTTCTTTTGATGAGGAGGTACAAATTGAAGCCGTCATTTAGACGAGCTTGTGTGAGCAGAGGCAACTAAAGAAGATGGTCAAGCAGGGAGAATAATTTGGGCCATCGCTTTTGAGTCGGGATCGAGCTTGAGCTCTGGAAGTGTTACAGGAGAGTCTAAGATACAGTTTAAGAGGACCTCCTTGGTTAGAGAGCCCGTCAAGAGAGGCACCAGCCATATTGCATCCATGTTGAAAGTATTTGGCAGTAGAAAGAAGTCTTTCATGGACATTTTAATAGGAGTCACTATCTACGATGTCAATCTACATGCCTTTTCTAGTAGAGATCCCAAGCAACAGAGAATTGATACTATGCTAAAAAAGGATAAGAAGAAGGATATGTGGTGGGTTATCAGATTTTGATTCACTTCAGTCATATTCTAATGCATGCAACATACAATCCATATTATCGCTCTGCTATTGCATCTATACAACTACTGGTACAGGTATAAATTTTTCAGAATCGAAAGATATTTATAGTCAGCTTCTTGACAATAATAAATAGGAGCTAGAAAATTGAATTACCTTTTATCAGAGTAAGTGGCCCGATATAAATTGATAGTGATGTGTAATGGTTGGACTGGTCTTATTAGACAAAGCAACATCAACTTCCTGACTTATTATGATAATTTTTTTTTTATAAATCTATTGATGCTTCATATCAGGTACACGACAGCAACTATAACCTTACATTGATGGAGAAGGTGATTGATCAGGTGGGAGAGCAAAATATCGTGCAGGTCATCACAAATAATGAATCACAATATAGATCTACAGTGTAGCTCTTGATGTCACGGCGATCGCATATTTTCTAGATTTCTTGTGCTGTATATTGTATTGATCTTATGTTGATAGATATTGGAAAGATCCGTAACGTGTAGAAGATAGTTGAATTAGCACAAACCATCACTAGATTCATCTATAACCATACATGGTTCTTATCATTGATGAAGAGTTTTACGGAAAAAAAAATAGTTGAATCAGCACAAACTATCACCAATGGTCACATAATTTGCTATGAATTATATAATACTTGATAATCTTCTTTGTAAGAAAGTAGAGCTACGTCAAATGTTTATCAGTTAAGAATGGCAATAGAGTAGATATGCTAGGCCAAATATTGAGGAGAGTATTATGAAGAATTTAGTAATGAAACAGATATTCTGGCAGCGGACCGAGAGGATAGTGGAGGCTATCAAGCCTTTATATAAAGTACTTGGACTATGAACTCTAAGCGATATGCTCAAATGGGCTTCCTTTATTACATGATGGAAAGGATAAAGAAAAAGATCTAGCATATGCTAATGAGTATATCTGGATCATTGATGGATGGTGGAGTTATCAAATGAGTTTGAATTTGCATCTAGCATGTAGGCGATAAATCATGAATGTTCTAAAATTTTAAATTCAATTTATTTATACAAGTAGATTTGACTAATTCTGAAAATATATATACCTAGAATTGCGCATAATCTAGATATTGCGCCTATGTACCTAGAATAAGTAATTTAGATTAAAATTGTTAAGTAATTTTTATTAGTAGTAACTTCAATAAGTAACATATAATAATAATTTTTTTTTAGATAAATTTTTTTAGGAAGGGCATAGATTCTTTTAGATCTAATGTAGCCATCAGAAATAAATCAAAGATAAATCCTGGTAGATACTAATAAGTATAATATTATATTCAAAATAATTTTTAATTTTGCTAAACCTAAAATCCAAAATGATTTAATATCTTTTATAACTGAATGGTAGGTGCATTTTGATGGATCAACAAAATATTTGAAAAATTTTGCTGTTTAGATCCTCTTTCAAATGGTGTCATCAAGTGGATATGAGTATAATTGGTCGACCCTCGATCTTATCCACTTAAATAAAGGAACCATCTAAAATAAAATGCTTCAACATCTTGTATATGTACATTATAATTTAAGGTTGAGGCTAAAGTGCATTGAGGAGAAAGTTAATCTGAAATACTCTGATCCAATTATGAATAATTTTGTTGATGAGGATGAAGATCCGATGATTGGATGAGTTATAAATCAATAGCAGCAGCCAGATCTTGATAAGCCAGGATCGCCTCATTGACCAATTAGTTTTGTAGCTAGCAAGACTGGGATGGATGCTGAATAATGAACAAGCAATAATACTCCTTGATGTGGCAGAATTGCTAACGTGGAGTCCCTGTCAGGTCCAGCTGGATGTCACATTGGCAGAAATTGCCATGTCAAACCCTCTCTTCGAGCTCCTTCGTCAGACGACTCCCTCGAGGTCAAGCCCATCTCAGTTGAAGTCGAGCTCCTGCTCTCTTTGAGCTTCTTGGACAGCTCCCTCAAGGTCGAGTCCATCTCGGTTGAAGTCGAGCTCCCACTCTCTTCGAGCTCCTTCACCGGGCAGCTCCCTCGAGGTCGAGTTCACCCCGGTTGAAGTTGAGCTCCCGCTCTCTTCGAGCTCCTTCATCGGGAAGCTCACTCGAGGTCGAGCCCACCTCGACTGAAGTCGAGCTCCCGCTCTCTTCGAGCTCCTTCATCGGGCGGCTCCCTCGAGGTCAAGCCCACCTCGGTCGATGTTGAGCTCCCACTCTCTTCGAGTTCCTTTGCCAGGCGGCTCCCACGAGGTCGAGCTAGCCTCGACCGAAGTCGAGCTCCTTCTCCTCGGACCAAGCTCTCTCAGACGAGAGGACCAGAAGCCGAAAGCCACCCCCGTGGCCAAAGCCCACGGTGCTTCGGGAGGTTCAGAAGCAGGAGGAAGGGGATGGCGCCACCTCCCTTAGGCAACGAACCGTCGCCCAAGGACCATGGAGGGGCACCCCCCAGGATGCCATGGTTATTCTCGCCGCTACTTATACCAGATAGGAAAGGGCGCCCTAGCCAAGGCAGTACACCTCCCGACCAACCATTTGCATCACCCGAAAGAGAAAATCATCCCAGAAGATTCAAATCAAGGGAGCGGCTACTCCCCGATCGAGGCCCTGCTAAATTTTTCAAAGTGGAGCGACCAGAGGGAAGGTTAGAGCCAGCGACATAACTCCTTATCATGGATGGGGAAGGCACTTGGGCGCACGGCATGGAGCGCTGCCGGACATTGACCTTTTGGTGCCTGTAGAGGGGGAAGAACCCGAGGTAGGTCCCTGGAAGAGTCCATGGCCTAAAAGAAGGTTTAGAAGGTCTTCGAAGAAGGTAAGCAAGCAAAAGCAAGTAAACGGGAGAGCAAGTAAGGAGCAGAGCATTCCGAGGCTACCGAAGCACCCGTCGGAAGGGTCTCAACGGACACAGCCATCACCGCTTGAGCTCTCCTTCATCGCTGCCACCCTCACTTTACTCTTTCTTTCCAAAGCAAGATCTCCTCCTCCAAGCATGGAGTCCGACCAAAGGGACCCATAGGGGAGGATCTGTTTCCCTAGATCGCCACTAACTTGATCGTCGGAGTGCCCCTGTCGAGATCCCGACCTGGGTCTCCTCTTTTTTACAGGTCCGGGCATGTGAGCTGATTCCTAAGCGACGAGGTCGGCATTCGAGGTCATCCCCAAGCTACAGGCTACGGCGGTGTAGGTGGAAACACTCCTCATATGGCTCCAACAAATGCATCATATCATCCATCCTCACTGATATGGCAAGATCGCTGACATGGAGTCCCTGTCAGATCTAGCCGGATACCATATTGGTAGAAGTTGCCACGTCAGACCCTCTCTTCAAGCTCCTTCGCCGGGTGGCTCCCTCGGGGTCGAGCCCACCTCAGCCGAAGTCAAGCTCCCGCTCTCTTCGAGCTCCTTCGTCAGGCGGCTCCCTTGAAGCTGAGCCCGCCTCGACCGAAGTCGAGCTCCCGCTCTCCTCGAGCTCCCTCGCTGGGCGGCTCCCTCAAAGTCGAGCCCGCCTCGACCGAAGTCGAGCTCCCTCGCCGGGCAGCTCCCTCGACATCGAGCCCACGTCAGTCGAAGTCAAGCTCCCGCTCTCTTCAAGCTCCTTTGCCGGATGGCTCACTCGAGGTCGAGCCCACCTCGACCGAAGTCGAGCTCCCACTCTCCTCGAGTTCCTTCATTAGACGGCTCTCTCGAGGTCGAGCCCACCTCGGTCGAAGTCGAGTTCCCTCTCTTCGAGCCATGCACTCTTCAGATGAGAGGGCCAGCAGTCGGAGGCCGTCCCCGTGGCCAAAGCCCATAGCGCTTTGGAAGGTTCAGAAGTAGGAGGAGGAGGACATCACCACCTCCCCGGGGTGGCAGTGCATCACCT
Organism: Areca catechu; assembly: GCA_021397845.1. Taxonomy (NCBI): domain Eukaryota; kingdom Viridiplantae; phylum Streptophyta; class Magnoliopsida; order Arecales; family Arecaceae; genus Areca; species Areca catechu. Next base: position 12,665,005 of record CM038051.1, on the reverse strand, counting down.
AAGTACCACGGAGGGGCACCCCCAGGATACTATGATTACTCCCGCTACTATTTGCACCAGATAGGAAAGGGTACCCTGGCCAATGTACCGTACTCCCCAGCCGACTGTTTGCACCACCCGAGAGGGGAAATCATCCTAGAGGATTCGAATCAGGGGGCGGCTGCTCCCAGATTGAGGCTCTGCCAAAATTTTCAAAGTAGAGCGACCAGCTGGGAGGTCAAAGCCTGTGACATAACTCCCTATTACGAATGGGGAAGGTACCTGGGTGCACGATATGGAGTGCTGCTGAATGTTGACCTTCCAGCGCCTGTAGAGGGGGAGGAACCCGAGGTAGGTTGCTGGAAGGGTCCATGGCCTAAAAGAACATTGAGAAGGAATTCGAAGAAGGTAAGCGAAAACTAAGGGCAAGCAAACAGGAGAGCTACCAAGAGGTCGAGCGCTCTGGGTTACTGGAGACTCACCGGAGGAGTCTTGACAAACACAGCCAGCATAGCTCGAGCTTTTCTCCATCGCTGCCTCTCTCATCCCACTCTTTCTTTCTAAAGCAAAATCTCCTCCTAGCGTGGAGTCCGACCAAGGGGCCCAAAAGGGAGGATCTGTTTTCCTAGATCACCACTGACTTGATCATCGGAGTGCCCCCATCGGGATTCCCGGCCCGGGCCTCCTCTTTTTTGCAGGTCCGGGTTCATGGACTGGGTTTTGGATGATGAGGACGGTAGCCGGCGCTATCTCCAAGCTACATGCCACAGCGGTGTAGGAGGCAATAGATTGACGTGCCAGGTAGGGGACAGGACAGTCTGATTCAGGCCAATCTCCTTACATGCAACTCCACTTGAAGCATGGTAATGACACCGCGTGGGAGGTCTCCACCAGCTGCGCGGGAGACCCCACTTCTCACGAGGGCCCACACAGTCCAGAAAGGGAGCCCCCCGCTCCACCGCAATCACCTCCGACAGATGTCCAGTTGGCCATGCTCGTCCAGCAGATGCATGTTCTGATTGCGGCGGTGCGACAGCTATAGCATCAACACCGATCCTTGGCCACCCACCAACAGCCAAAAACCCCTACGGCCCAAGCGTCGTGCCCCGCGATAGCCTGCATTCCTTCCAAGGAAGGTTGTCGCTACCGCGGGCCATAACTGACCCCCGGGGAAGCCATCGGATCCCGGCGAAAAGATTGTGGACCGGGTCTGTCGACCGGGAGAGCCGATCTCCGGTCTTTGAGCAGGCGCTGCTAAGCGCCACTGAGGCCGTCGAGGCAAGGTCCCCCGTCACAGCCCCCCTCAACTATCATCTTCGTCTCCTCTGACGGTCTCGATGGAAGGCTCCACCAACGAGGCCATCAGGCGCATGGCCGAGAAGTGCCTGGAGAAACAGGAGCGCAAGTTGGCAGAATTATCCCACCAGTTTGCAAACTTGCAGGGCTCCTCCTGCGAGCCAGCGGGCCATGAGGCCCGTCCCCCGTTCTCCTGAGAAATCCAAGAGGAGCCGATCCAAAGTCGGTTTCGCATGCCACAGGTGGATCCTTACGATGGGATCACTAACCCTCTAGACCACCCTGAGAGCTACAAGGCTTTCATGAGGGTCCAAGGGACGATCGACGCCCTCTTTTGCATCGCCTTTCCAGCTACTCTTCGGAAGGCTGCTTGAGTTTGGTTTACCCGACTCGAGCCTAAAAGCATCAACTTTTTTGCATAGCTAGAAAGGAAGTTCGTGACCCATTTCGATACTTGCCGGAAGGTGCCATGAGAAGTAGACAGTCTTTTCTCCATGAGGTAGCAGGACCACGAACCCCTGCGGGACTATGTGACCTGCTTCAAGGTTGCCACGCTGGAGATCTACAACTTGGATGAACCAGTTGCCATGTTGGTGCTAAAGAGAGGGCTCAGGACCTCCCGTCTGACCTACTCACTGGATAAAAAGCCGTCGAAGATGTACTCCGATCTCCTTCTCCGCGTCCATAAGTATATCCATGTCGAGGAGGCGGACCGTACGAGGAGGGAGCTAGACGGGAAGCCACTGAAAATGCAACCTCCGGGAGAGACATCCGGGACGCGGAAGCCCGGACTGACCCCGAACTTCCAACCAAGGCCGAAGCCGAACAGCGGCCCTATCCCAGAAGAAAGATACACACATTTCCTCATCCCAAAGTCGAAGATCCTCATGGAGATTGAGGACGAGTGCTACTTGCGCCGCCCTCCCCCATCGAGGCCATCCAACGGTCATGACAAGATAAAGTATTACTTGTCCATCGTGACCATGGTCATGACACCGAGAAATGCCACAACCTTAAGAGAGAAATTGAAGACCTGATAAGGATGGGCTACCTCAAAAAATTCGTGGGGGGCAAGACCCCGCACTTGCTACTCTTCCCCCTGTCCCTACAGTCGACAATCGACCCACCGAGAAGCCTGTTGGTATGATATGCTGAGGAATAGAGCGCACCCTTAAGAGGACCCGAGAGGGAGAGTTTGGAAAATATACTTCCCTTTATGAGGGAGGAGGGACTGACGATTGCCAGCCATCCTGTAAAACAATAGTGGAAGTTCGACTGATATCCTTTTTTACGATATTTTTTCCAGGATGAATCTGTCCTCGGCTCAATTGAGGCCCATTCACATCCCCTTGTTGGTTTTACTAGGGACTCCGTGAAAGTTGAAGGAGAGATTACTCTCCCTGTTACTGCCGTGGGAGTTGAAGAAGATATTACTCAACCTACAACGTGATCCTTGACCGTTCCGGGCTCAACCTGCTCGACACGGTCATCTCTACCAAGCAGCTATTAGTGCAATTCCCCATCCCTTATGGGGTGAGGGAAATGTGGGATATTAGTGCAATTGCCCATCCCTTACGGCGTGGGAGAAATGAGGGGGCACCTTAGCCGATCCAATACTGTCTGCAAGCTATCCCAGGGGCCAGGAATCCCGAGGAGGATCCCAACATCGTTGACCTCGACCAAAGGGCACAAGATCCCATGATTCTCGACTACTACAAGTTTTTGTTGAGTATTATAAAGAAATGAGCTTTGTAATAGATAATCCAATAACTCTAAGCAGGGTGTTCTGTGATCATTTTCTCCTATCATGATTCTTCCCAAATAAAGCTGAATGATATAAAGGCACGCACTAGACCAGAGAACTCTATTGTTTATGAAGTATAGTACAAATCCGGTGAATTTTGCAAGAAAATTGTACCAAATAAGACATCAGCAAAATTAATCTACATCTCTAACATTCTTTCCACTGTAAAATTACGTACCAGGTCAAAGAGGTGAAAGAGGAGGAGGACAAAAAAAAACTAATGAGGATAGTGCTAAATTGGTCCTTGACCATAATCCAAATAAATCGACCACTTGTGCCAACTATTTGAGAGTGAAGTCAGGCATGGTTAGTGAGGAACCCTAAGAGCCAGGGGAAGGGCTTCTTTTGGTGACATTGGCATTGTCTTGAACTTGAAATCTACTGCTAATACTTGGTCAGCATTTTTGTGATCGACGATGATCGACCTGTCGATGAGCTGCAGGAGGTTCTTTTCAAGCTCCTCACCATTGCTCCATTCATGGACCTCAGCTTTGAGCTGGTGGGGGTTGTCAAAGATGAGCTGCCACAGGGGGTATTTCTTCCTTGGCATCACATAGTCTTCTTCACTTAACCCGAGAGAAGGGCAGTAGTCTCCCTTCCCATCACCCAAGTAGATGAATCGCTTCTTTCCCTCTGCAGAGGCTTCTGCTCGGATTCGTTCGATGATCATACCCTGTATTTGGTTAGGAGGATTGGATAAGTCGCAATTTAAATAACAGGACAAGTGTAGAACATTGAAGACATTGATAAAGTTGGGTTTTAAAAGGTATCAAATTTAATCTCTATCTTCATTCTTCATGGTCACAGAATATTTACCATAAGCAACCATAAGATTCCACCTTGCATTATGTGTTGACACAAAACACAATAGCGAATAAATAAATAAATATTCCTTAGAAAATAGTTACCTTGCACATGTTTGGAGGACAGAAGCTGCAGCCATGGAAAGAGGTGGTGAAGTCAACGTAAGGGAGGATTCTAAGCCTCCCCTCCTCATCCACATAGGATGGATTGGTATTAATCTCCGAGAAACACTCAAGAAGCCCATGGTGTTTCAGGATTGTCTCGATGAAAAAGAGGTTGGCATCGCTCACCACCCTCAACTCACACCTAAACCAACGAAAAACAATCCATCAAGACTAAGAGAAATAAAAGTTTTTTTTAAAATTTTAAATCAACATTAATTATTATTTATTAAAAATAAATTGATTATACGGTTCATGATAAAATGCTATATCTAATACTCGTGTTTAGACTAGGAATTGGTACGATTGAAATGGTACATTATAGAATTTAGTATAACATGATGACCCGTCAAAATATTTTTATTTTATTCAAAAGATTTTATTTATATTTTTCATGAGGCAAAAAAAAAAAGAAAAAAAAGAAGAAGAAGAAGAAGATAAATCCTGTTGTAAGTCACCCTGTGCCAGGCCATATTCATGCTCTCCTCCATTCCAATCATGTGCTTCAGAAAGCATCACGGACTTAATCGACAGGAAGGGATCATGCCTCGAACTAATCATCGGTTTAAATCCATACTCGTACTTCCATAAACATCGTATTCAAGAAAAATACAGATATACAATTTAAATATAATTTTTTTAAAAAAATATAATTATATATATTATTTAAATTTATTAATTATTTAGATAAATATATATAAAAAGTATGTATTCCAGTCTGATTCATGAATGATAGAAAAATCGTAATCATTAACAACCGCAAAAGAATCAAGAAACCGCGTACCCATGGGCATAAGCCGATTTGATGGCCGAGATGACATGAGAATCCAATGGGGCCCTCTTCAGGCAGTCTGCAATCTCCTCGATCGTCTTCCCCCGTGAATGCAGCTCCCTCATCATCCTATCCTGGAGGAGTTATAAAAAGGCAATAATATATACCGAGAACAGAGTTGGATATGATTTTGAACGAACAAGGAAGCAACGGATGCGGTGTGATATCGGTGCACAAACCATGAGAGAATTCCAAGGCATGGTCAGGAGGAGGCGCTCGAAGAGCTCGGTGGCGCCGAGCTCGTCGATGACCCAGTTATCGCTGTCGCAGTCTATGATCGTCTTGTCGAAGTCGAACACCACGATGATCCCCGCCATTGAATCGAAATCGAGCTGAAGAAACCTTTGCAATTCTATTATGCAAGAATTTTGAGGTTGCGATGTTTTGAGGGGATATATATAGGGAGCAGGAGATGCCTGGGGAGTGGGGAATATATTTTTCGTGGCGTACGCGGTGATGGGAGTTACTGTGGCCGATGGTTTAGGTTTCCCTTTTTATTAACTTCTCCGAGGATTTATTCTACGGTGGGTGGAATAGCCGCTACGGGGCGCGGTTCCGAGAAGGATCGGGAAGGATAGGATGGAATATTCGGGGGAGCACCGAAACTTTGGTGGAAACACGTGGATCGCACGCCGTCGTCTCGCAATCTCGATGGTTTTTGGACTTTGGACGCGTTGGGGGGAGCGAATATTCGGGATAAGGGTGCCGGATCTCCGCGCCCGCCTTTATCCATGGGGCTGGCCTTCCTTGAACGCCGTAGTCCAGGAAAGTTGATCCTAAATTAAGTTCGATGGATCGTCAAAAAAAAAATAATATTAATAAAATAATAAAATAAAATAATAATTTAAATTATTTTTAAAATAAATTATTATTAAATAAATTATTAATAATATTAATTACTGTATACAGATAATTTATTAATAAGATTGATTACTGTATTTGATATGACAAACAGATTATCAGTAATTTAATATTAAAATTTTAAAATATCTAAATTAAATTTATTAAAATTCATGTATTATTATGTGTTTGATCTAAAAAAAACTTATATTTATAAATGATAATATTTTAATGCTCGAACTAAATTATGTTTGATCGGTCCTAGCAGTCTGAGATAGGGATAGATTTCTATAGTCCCGTCTCCATTGTTATAACATTGCCTTTATTGATGAATATTATCTTGGTTTGGTAGCAGTTGGCTTAGCAAAGCGCGATCTTTTATCAGACTTGACTTTATGTAAGTTGGCATGGTGGATAAATGATGTATGACATATTATAAAGACAGCAAAAAATTAAAATAAATTATAATCTAAATTTTGAAAGCTAAGAATAATTTAGCTAGATCAATTTAGATTAGCTAAGTTATTTTAGTTTGGTCGAGTCCTCGGTTTAAAAGCAGTCTATATTTATATAAAAAAGCCAAACTCTATATATGTGACTTAAATTTAGGAAATGATCATTTTAAATTTTTATAAGTAATTCATGCAATAGACATGTTAATTTAACATATTGACTTTTTTTATTAATTTTTTTATAAATATATTATTTATATAGATAACATATGTGATCTTTTTACTGAAATTATATATAATAATTCAACCTAAGAAATATTTTAGTAGGTATATCAGTTTTTTGAGATGCTGAAGAAATAGACATCTTCATTTTGGATTCCCTAGTGTTCTTTATGATGATGAGGAGGGGCCATTGGGGGGGCTCGAAGGTGGGGCGGCGAGCGATACGATGATGGATTCCATGGTGATCTTCTCGATATAAGGAGGAGCTGTTAAGAGGATCGAAGGTGAAGTAGCGAGGTGATCTTCCTGGAGGTGATGTGACAGTAATTCACTGATGAGATGAAAGGTGGAGGCGGGGCGGGGGAGGGAGAGCGCGAGACGATGAAAGTGAAGGTGAAGAGATTTCCTTCTCACTTAAGAAAATAACAGTACACGGCTATTTTGTCACATCCCGAATTAGTACCGAAATCGGCTACGTGACTGGCCGCAGAATCCTAGATTTTATTTTAGAGATTATGCAAGGCCTAGGTACACAAAAATCACTTTATTTAAGATCACAGCAACTAAACCAACATTACTTAAACAATTTAATAATAAATAAAAAAATATTTATTCAAGTTAAAATCACTAAATAATCCACCAAGATATTACATAAGTATCAACAACCGAACTAACTTAAGAAAACTAACTAAAAATCTACAATCCCGATATTTGATCTCATACTCAGATTACCACTTCTCTGGTAATTTGGATAGCCACCTTTCCCTAAGATAATCTAGATTGTCATGTAAGTAGTAATCCAGATTACTACTGCAAGATAGATTACAATTCTATAAAAATATCAAACATGATAATCTGGTGGGTCCAATTTAAAATTACTGGTAATCTACATAGATTATCGCATATCAAATGCAACCCTCTAGAGTTTCTTTTGGATTTCAAAACAATTGCTCCAGGATATTTAGAGCATAATCGGGGTCTATTTTTAATTATTATCATCAAAATGAATTATTTATGAGTCATAAATTCTGTATTTATTAAAAATAGCTTGCCTGCCCATCATGGATATGCTTTGTTTTATTTTTTTTATTTTTAAATAAGTTGGTATATTTAACAAACAGTTCTGAAATGAATACAACCAAAAAAATCAGAAAGAAGAATATCATGCAGAGCCTCCTGGGTATCTCTCGAGGAGGTCCACAAAACTTCATCCCTCTCTTTCATTATTTATTTCTTGCCCTAACTTATTTATTTTCCTTTTCTTTATTTTTCTTATATTTTTTTCTTATCCATTTTATTATTTACTTTTCCCTTCTCGGTCTATTTTTTTTCGCATTTCTTTTTTTGCCTTTCTTATCTTTTTTTTTTTTCCTGGCCTATTCTTTTATGAATAAATATTACCATTTTTCAAGTTGGATAATTTTTTTACCTAGATAGCATTTAGTTATTAAATAAAAGCTATCTTACCTAAATAAAGTAAATATTCAAATTTACCCTTAAAATATTCTTTTCTTGATTTCCAATACCTCATTCAATATAAAATAACTTAGTTATTCACTATCTTCAAATTCTCATGAAGTGTTATAAAAAATATAGATAAATTTTATTAATTTATCTAAAATAATAATAATATAAAAGAACATAGATGACATATTTCGAAACCACTTTTTCAGATATAAAAGAACATAAATAAATTATTTTTTTATCTAAATATTGTATAAAAAATATTTATTTAAAAAATATAGATTTTTAACTAAATCTTTTTTCCGCAAAAGAATGAAGCCTTATTTCTTTCTTTTCTTTTATCTTTTATCTTTTATTTCTTTTAGTTTTTTATTTATTTAATTATTTATTTTTACTATATTTATATTTATTTTGATGAGACTCATGAATACATAATTTTATAAATAATTTTAGTGTTTCTTTTTTATTTATCAAGTTTTGATTATTTCAATATTTTTTTGTATATCAAAGCATTCTTCACTATTACGGTGGTAGCGCGGTTGGTAAAAGCATGGCTCTGCCCTCTCCAGTCACGGATTCGAGGCGCGATCCTTGGATGATTCGATTAAAATTCGGATTTTCCAGATGCACGTGACTGGAGGTGGAGCGGCTGATACTCCGGCCCCGTAGTGTGGTTAGGCTGACGTACACACCGGCTGGTAGAGAGGGTACGTGAAAAATTTACGGCCCATATCGAACAATGGTCTAACGGGTTAGGAGCATGATGGGGGAGCTACACCGGGGGTTATTCCCCCTTACCTTTTGTTTTATCAAAAAAAAAAAAAAAAAGCATTCTTTGTTTTTTTTAAAAAAAAAAATTCTTAATCTATAGTGAACTTGCGGTCCTGCTTCCTTTTTTTTAGGCAGGTGCAGCCTTGTTCTTCCAAAGAAAAGGAAAAGCTAACATTTTGATTTTTTATCGATCTATTTCTTAATGCTCTTGTACGTAGCATATAAGGTGTTAGTTAGAGTGGGCGAATGCAATATTTTGATGAAGGAAAACTCGCAGAAGACAATTGTCCATTCTTTTGTTACCCCAAGTTCCCAACAAATAGCATTGTATCATATATGGTACCATGCATTTGATGCTTTTCTCAATGGAATATCTGTTTCACAAATTTTTCATGCTTCTTTTTGGAAGCATTCCGTGTTTAAAATAAAATTTGGCTCATGAGTAAATTGTGATTAATTTTGACAATATGGTTTTCTTTCTAACGAAAAGAAGTTGATATTGTGAAACAGAGACGGGCTGCTCCAAGGATGGCCTGGAGGTCCGACCGACCCATTTCAGTCGGGCCCATATTGGCCCGAGACGGGCCGCTCCAAGGACGGCTTGGAGGTTCCAGAAGCCCCTTCCAGTTGGTACCAGGATTCCGTTACAATAGAATCCTGACATCTCGGCGCCATTACTCTGCGGATCCCACAATCTCGGCGCCGTTACTCTTCAGGTCCCACGATCTGGTACCACCTGGCCACTACCAAGATTCCTCTAGGGGCAGATTGGCCATTCCCAGCCGGGCCCCTAACAGATTCTGGTGAAGTTCCGTGCCTATATAAGGTAAAAGGGGGACTCCGAGCGGTAAGAGAGCTTTTCCTTCCCCACGAGCTATTTTTCTTGAATCCTCCATTCTGTTGCTCAAAGCTCCCACTAACTTAGCCATCGGAGGGTCCCACCGGAACACCACTGGCCCGTGGAACATTTTTGCAGGAACCGGGAAGACGTGCACTCCAGCCAGGACAAGAACCCAGTTCGAGAGATTCAGCGGCAATAGATTGGCACTAGAAGGAGGGCCCTGAACCTTCGTTTTGCTTTTCCTTCTCCAAAAGGAGGAATCCACCGCTAAGTAAAACGATGGCGAAGGGAAAAGCTAAGAATACCTTCAACAGGAGAGGCTGCTCCCAAGCGAGCTCGGGAGAGCCTCTTAAAGAGAATGACACCACCCAGCCTACCGTCATCCTGGAACAGCAGTAGGTCTAGACTTTTCTGAACTGCATCGACACTCTCGCCGCCGCAGTTCAGAACCTTCAAGATGCGGCCAATGATAGACAGCAGCCGCCCGCGGCATCCAGAACCAGTCATCCACTTGTTGTCGAAAGGAGTCGACAGCAAGGAGTCCCTCGACACCACTCCCACGCGACCTCAAAGTCCCGAAGGTCATAGAGGACTCGTGCCGATGGGAAAAGAGTGAGGTCCACCTCATACTCTTCCACGGATTCGGTCTCCGACAATGACCAGCGATGCGATGAAGACCCGAGGGACTACGTCAGCAAGCTCTAGTGCATGGAGGAGCAGATTGCCGAACTCATCGATCGGCAAAAAGGAGAAGAAATGCTGGCGTACGACTCCCGCTCGCCATTCTCTGCCAAAATTATGGGGGAAACTATCTCCCGTCACTTCAAGATTCCCTAGGTGGATGCTTACGATGGCACCACCGACCCTCTGGACCATCTGGGCATTTACAAGGCCCACATGATGGTCCAGGGCACCTCCGATGCCCTCCACTACATCACCTTCCCCACAACACTTAAGAAGGTGGCTTGGATGTGGTTTTCCGCCATTCGACCAGGTATGATTCACTCCTTCTCCCAGCTGAAAAAGCTCTTTTTGTCCCATTTCAGGACCTGCAGCCGGACATTGAGGAACACGGACTGCCTCTTCCTCGTGCAGCAGAAGGAAGGAGAAACCCTCCAGGAATACATGGCCCGATTGAATTCAATGACCATGGAGATCCCGGATCTCAACAAGCACGTGGCTATGTCGGCTTTCAAGAAGGGGCTGCGATCGTCCAGGCTCACCTTCTCACTGGATAAAAAGTTTCCGACAAGCTACTTCGAACTACTGGCCTGGGAGCAAAAATATGCCCTGGCAAAATAACAAGCAGCAAGCCAACACCAGGCTAAAGGGAGGTTGGCTCCCGAGAGGAGGGGTGATAGGGCTCCCGAAGTCCGACCTCCCAGCGATGGCACCAAATCTGCCCAACGTCGCATCCCTAAGTTGAAAGACTTTCCTAGGAGGTTCGAGACTTACACACCTCTCTCCTTCTCGAGGAAGAAAATCCTTATGGAGATGGAGAAGGAGACCTTCCTACAGAGGCCTCGCTCGATGAGGAGCCCCTCCACGTCAAGGAATAAGGACAAGTATTGTCGGTTCTACCGTGACTACGGACACAGCATGGAAGATTGCCTCCAATTAAAGGACGCGATCGAAGACCTGATTAGGCGGGGGTATCTGCACAAGTACGTCTGATCTCAGAGGAGTCAGGCAGAAACTTCCATCGCCAGAAACTCCCCGAAGGAAATAAAGTTGCCCAACCAACGCCCCATCGACAAAAATGTTGCCATGCTCCACCGCCGGTCCGATTGAAGGGATGAAGAAGGTCAGGACATATTAAAGAGGCCCCGGAGTTCTAATGTGATTAGTTTCTTCGACGAAGACCTCCTAGAGGCCCAAGTCTCTGGGAATGATCCTGTTGTTGTATCGGCAGTAATTGCCAATTATTATGTAAGAAGGATCCTCTTGACAATGGAAGCTTCACTGAAGTTTTGGTATATGATGCCTTTGTCAGAATAAATCTGCCTAGAACTAGGCTATAAGAATTTTCAATGCCGCTAACCGGGTTCAGGGGGAACTCTGTCGGCGTAGAAGGAGAAATCATTTTGCCCGTGACCATCGGATCAGAACCTTATCAAAAGACCCTCTCTATCAATTTTGTGGTCATTCGCACGACATCAGCTTACAATGCCATATTGAGGCGACTGATCCTTAACAAATTTCAAGTCATTGTGTCTACCTACCACTTGCTGGCAAAATTTCTGACTCGGAATGGGGTCGGAGTGATGAGAGGGGATCGTAGGATGGCCAGGCAGTGTTTGACCATTCAAGACAGGCAATCGAAAGACTGTTCCATCTTGGAACAACTTGATCCCGGGGCCGAAATCGATTGCTATGGATAACCGGTCGAGAGGATCCTATTCGTACCCCTCTGGGAGGACGATCCCACTAGGGTCCTACAGATCAAGAGCACGCTCAGCGAAGAGGCCAAATCGAAGCTAATCAGCTTTTTCTGTGACAATGTCGACGTCTTCGCCTGGTCGGCGTCAGACATGCCAGGCATCCCGTCGGAAGTCATAACCTATCGGCTTAAGGTGGACCCCACCTACAAGCCTGTCCGACAGAAGAAAAGGAATTTTGCCCCCAAGAGACAGAGGGCGATTGATGAGGAGGTCAAGAAGCTCCTCAAAGCTGGCTTCATTAGAGAAGCCTACTACCCTGATTGGCTGGCGAATGTTATGATGGTGAGGAAGGCCAATGAAAAGTGGAGGATATGTGTGACTATACTGACCTCAATAAGGCCTGCCCGAAGGACAGCTTCCCCTTACCAAAGATTGACCAGCTGGTGGATGCCATTATCGGTCATCAACTTCTGAGCTTCATGGATGCCTTTTTTGGGTATAACCAGATTAGCATGGACCCATGAGACGAGGAGAAGACAACCTTCATCACTGATAAAGGGCTGTACTGCTATAGGATGATGCCCTTCAGCCTAAAGAATACTAGAGCCACTTTTCAGAGGCTGATCAACAGGTTCTTCGAGGGACAACTTGGAAGAAACATGGAGGCATATGTTGATGACATGATAGTCTAGAGCCTCCAGAAAGCCGACCACATCAAGGATCTGAAAGAGTCCTTCGATGCACTGAGATGCCACCGGATGAAGTTGAACCCCGCCAAGTATACCTTTGGGGTGACCTTGGGAAAATTCCATGGCTTTCTGGTCACTCAGTAAAGAATTGAGGTCAACCCTGATAAAATCAAGGCTATCATCGACATGGGACATCCAATCGTAAGAAACAAGTGCAAGAACTCACAGGTTGGATAGCCTCTCTCAGCCGCTTTATTTCTAGATCGGTCAAAAAATGTCTCCCTTTCTTTAAAACTCTGCGACGATCAAACTGCTTCCAGTGGACCTACAAATGTCGGTCGGCCTTCGAAGCACTGAAGGCATATCTAGAGACGCCTCCCTTACTCGCTAACCCTGTAGAGGGAGAGCCCTTGTATCTGTATCTGTCGGCATCGGATGAGGCAGTGAGCTTTGTCCTCGTCTGGATAGGAGAGAACAACCAGCAAAAGCCGGTCTACTACATCAGCAAGGTACTCCACGATATCGAAATAAGGTATTCCAAGATGCAAAAGCTTGTCTACTCCCTGGTTATGGCAGCCAAGCAACTGCGGCCCTACTTTTAGGCGCATCCAATCATCATCCTGATTGATCAACCTCTCAAGGCGATCCTTAGAAGTCCCGATACCTCGGGGTGACTTGCCAAGTGGGCCGTCAAGCTTGGCGAATTCGACATCTCCTTCCGGCCTCGGTCGGCCATGAAGGCTCAGGTGATCGCCGACTTCATAACAGAGTGTACCTGGAGACACCTCTGCAAATGGTCGACATATCCAAAGATGATATTGCTAGAGAGTCAGACCCCGCCTGGACATTCCATGTGGACGGGGTATCTAATCTTGCTTGTTGCGGAGCAGGCTTGATCCTGGCCGACCTTGATGGACAGAGCCTGGAATTGCCCTGCATTTCACATTCCAAGTATCAAATAACCAGGCGAAATATGAAGCCCTCATCACGGGATCGAGGATAGCCGATGAGCTGGGCATCGATCGGATCAGAGCCTTCTCTGATTCCCAACTAGTGATAAACCAGGTGAGGGGCGAATTTGAGATGAGAGATCCGACCCTGGCCAAGTACTTGAGTAAGGTACAGAACCTTGTGACTCGACTCAAATCTTTCGAGATACTCAATATACCTCAAGCACAAAATTCTCGAGTGGACGCCCTGTCACGACTGGCCACTACCATCATTAACCCCTCCGACACGACCTTCGTGGAACACCTACAAAGTTCAAGCATTGCTGAGGAGACATCAGGAATCCACCAAGTAAAGCAAGAAGCCTCTTGGATGGATCCCATCCTTGCGTTCCGCAATGAAGGAACCATGCCAGAAGATAAGACCGAAGCCAAGCATGTGCACTGGACTACCTCGAAGTATGTCGTCCTCGACGGAATTCTCTATAAACAGTTGTTTACGCAACCACTGCTGAAGTGCCTAGGGCCGTCGGACATCGATTACGCACTTAGGGAAGTGCACAAAGGCATATGTGGCGATCACCTGGGAGGTAGATCTTTAGCCTACAAGATCATCCATCGGGGCTTTTACTGGCCAACCATTCAGAAGGATGCTTCAGACTTTGTTAAAAAATGCGACGCATGCCAGAGATATTCCAATATTCAATGATGACCAGCTAGTCAGCTAAACCCACTGACCACCCCCTGACCATTTGTGCAATGGGGAATGGACATTCTCGGGCCGTTCCCCCTAGCATCCAGACAACGAGAGTTCTTGATTGTAGCCATCGACTACTTCACCAAGTGGGTGGAAGCTGAGTCGTTGGCGCAGATCACCGAAGCCAAGGTGGAGAACTTTGTCCAAAACTGCATCATCTTTAGGTTTGGCATACCGTTGACGATCATCACCGACAATTGAAGATAGTTCGACAACCCGAAGTTTTGGGATTTCTGCCAGCAGTATCATGTCTTCCACCGGTTAACTTCAGTCGGGCACCCCTAATCTAACGAGGAGGTCGAAGTCACCAATTAGACAATCCTACATGGGTTGAAGACCTGACTGAACGATGCTAAGGGACTCTGGGTGGAAGAACTTTATTTGGTGCTCTGGGCCTATCGGACTACTTCCCAAACCATGACTAGAGAAACTCCATTCAATCTCACCTACGGGAATGAGACGATCATACCGGTGGAAGTCTTCTTGCAGTCCTTCCTGATTGATCATTTCACCAAACCAACCGATTCTGAGCAGAGAAGGGCCAACCTTAACTTACTCGAGGAGACCTAACTCCAGGCGGGCCTGAGGATGGCGACCTATCATCAAAGAATGGTAAGATATTACAATTATCGAGTCAAAGCTTGAAGCTTCCGGGTCGAAGACTTGGTTCTGCGGAGATCAGAGATATCTAGGCCAACTGAACAAAGAAAGCTCTCCCCAACTGGGAAGGCCCCTATTGGATAGTTGAAGTGATCCAGGCCAGAACTTATCGACTCGAGAATCTAGACGGACGGCAGGTGGCATGTCCTTGGAATGTAGGTAACCTCCACAAATATTATCAATAAAGACAACAATTTATACTACAAGGAAGTCTGATTCCGATCGGCAAAGTTTCTAGTGCAGCCCACTCAAGTCCGATTCCAATCGGCAAAGGCTCTAGTATAGCCCACTCAAGTCCGATTTCGATCGGCAAAGGCTCTAGTGTAGCCCACTCAAGTCCAATTCTGATTGGCAAAGGCTCTAGTGTAGCCCACTCAAGTCCGATTTCGATCGACAAAGGCTCTAGTGCAACCCACTCAGGTCCGATTCTGATTGGCAAAGGCTCTAGTGTAGCCCACTCAAGTCCGATTCCGATCGGCAAAGGCTCTAATGTAGCCCACTCAGGTCCGATTCCGATCGGCAAAGGCTCTAGTATAGCCCACTCAAGTCCGATTCCGATCGGCAAAGGCTCTAATGTAGCCCACTCAAGTTCAATCCCGATCGGCAAGGCTCTAGCATAGCCCCTTCAGAATCCGACCTCGATCGGAAAGTGCTTTGTGAGATCCTTAAACACTTGAGGGATTTCCCTATAAATGACTAGTTCAAAGGTTCCTTAGAAATATTTTTAAAAGAAATAAGTTCGGGCTAAACCAGCCTCTCGACACTTAGAAATATCTCTAAAAGAGATGAGTTCGGACCAAGAAATATTTCTAAAAGAGATGAGTTCAGACTAAACCGACTGTTCCACATTCTGGAAAAATAATCGCTGAAGACATATACCAAAAGGAGTCATTTCATTCATTGATAAAAAGTTTTTGTACAAGAGTAGGCAGACTTTTACAATCAGTCTTAAGTCTTGCCCTGTGGGTACAAGGGAAGAATGGTTGGAGGAGCTTCGGCTTTAGCCTCCTGCACTGCATCCGAAGTCCCGACCGATGCCTCTGTCGGCCCCATGTCGGCAGCAGCTTGGGCATCGGCCCCGATGTCGGTCGGCCCCCCTTTTTCTTCTGCCAGCTGCCTCAACTGTATGGCAGATAAGTCGAGCTCCAGAAAGGCTTCGGCTACCTTCTTCAGGTAGTCATCGAAGCCAGACTCGTAGCTCGTCGCTCCGACCTTCTCCATCTCATCGTTGAAGCTGGTGGAAGCATTGCATTCTGCCATAGTGTCGCGGACCTGCTCCTCCTCCAGCTCCTTCGCCTCTCTCAGCTGGGTCATGTACTTCGCTGACACCGCCTGGTGGGCCCATGCGCTCCTCTCGAAGTCAGCAGACCACTTCTCCTCCTCACTCAGCCGATGAACCAAGGAGATAATCTTCGCCTTCTTCTTCTTCTTCAACTTGGCCTCCCGTTCTGCCAGCTGAATCTGCAGGTCTTCTACCTGCTTCTTCAAGGACTCGACTTCGGCCAGACTGGTCGATAGCCCCTCCTCTGCGGCCTTCTGCGACGCCTCTGCAGTCGCTCTGGCCATCTTCGACCCTTCGACCTTCTTGGTTGAGGCCTCTGTCATGTGAACCATCTCGTCAAGGCCCTCGTCCATCAACGAGACATCATGAAGAAGCTACAAACAATAAACCGTGTCAGTCACACACAAGGGAAGAGGAGAAGAAAAAGGAAGATGAAGGGATAATAAGTTACCTTCATCAGGTTGAGGTAGGCACCTCTCGCCACCTCGTTCAGCTTGCACTGACTAGACTCCTCTCAGTCGGTCTAGATGATAGCCCCTTTGAGCAGATCCCTGGCCTGCTGGGGGTTGTGAAGAGCATGCCAGCTTTGAAGGTGTCGTAGCTGGCCTCATTGTCGTTCGCTCCTCCAACTGCACCTTTCCCCTTGTCTGCAGGGCAAACTGCCTTTGTCGGTTCAATCAATGGTGAGGCTGAAGCCGTCCCCCCTTCGGTCGGCTCCGACACGGTCGGCTCCAGTCGAACGACCGACTCCCCGGCAGTGGGTGGAGGTCCCCATGCCTTCGTCACCAACCGCTCCGACAAGGGTACATTATCCTCATTGAATTACGTTGCCATTACGATCGCGGGCCATTCCTCCGCCCGCTGCTTCTTCGGCTTGTCTGCAGTCGACTCCGTGGACTGGGCGGCCCTCTTCTTTGCCGCCCACTCTGCTACCCTCGTTCTATCGAGCTTCATCTTCTCTCCTGTTGCAAGGGCAAGATCGAAGTAAGTAAAGAAGAAAATAGAGTCTATAGAACAAAAAAGGAACAGATGGCAATGGCTTCTACCCTACCTAGACACCCGTGGTGACTGACTCCAGCCAAGTGGAGGCTATCCTCCTAAAGCAACTTCGCCACCATTGTGATGCCGGCTGCCTCCATCTCATTGAAGTCAGCTTTGCCGGCCATCAGCACCGCCCTCCCTTCATTAGCCTTCAGCCTTGGTTCCCCCCATGATAGGTCAAAGCCCCAAGGCCAAAGGTTGTGCACGAAGAAGAACTTGGATTTCCATTCATGGATGGCCGACAGAAGACCTCCGAGTATCTTTCGCCCGGGATGAGGGCTAAGCACCCACCACTTTTGGCTCATAAAGTCTTTCTTCAGAACAAAGAAAGTGGTAAAGAGGGAGTACTAGGCTTTACTCTGGCCCTCTGGCATAGAACCATGAAGCAGTTGATGGCTCGAATGCTATTCAGGGTCAGCTGCGCAGTGATAATTCTATAAAGGTTGAAGACCTTGATGAAAAAGTCACATAAGGGGACCTAAGACCGGCCTTCAGGTGATCCTTGTACACCGGGAGGGCTCAGGGCTTAGTGGCCCGATCACCCTCCCCTCCTGGTCCGGGATGGTGAGATGCAGGGTGGAGGGAATGTTATACCTAATCCTAAGGGCCTCTACCCGATCCCACGTCAATTCAGACTGAACCTGATTGGGCCATAGTTCCTTCTCCCTATAGTTGGAGCTTCAGCTACCGGAGGCCATTACTATGAGGCTTGAAGGGAAGGAAGACTAACCTGAGAACTGGTTTCCTAAGAGGCCGGAGACGGTGGAATATGGCGCTCTCTTTCCAAGTGTGGATGCAGCAAGAAACTCCACCCAGAGTCTCAACGCCTCCTTTTTATAGCCCCTAGGTGAATCGGTTCTCACCACCCCTCGAGTGCTGCGACCCAGGCGTCAGGCGATATGACTCTCCATGCAGCGGAAGTCGATGCGACGGAAAGAAGCACATTCGAGCAGTGATCTGTGTGATCACCAGATCAGCGACGGAGGGGGTCGCTCCCAGTGCGGCACCAACCGCCCAGATGTTGCCACATCACTCAAGTCACCTCCGAGGCCCGACGGCCGAACGGGCCAGGTTGGCCACTCATCATTGCGCCCCTTCTGCATTAATTATCGCTCCCTCCGCCTCCAATGCGGTGTCGACACCAGTCCCGAGCATGAGTTTCCGGAGTGGGATACAACCAGACACAGCACACCCAATCAAACCTGCAATCACCTCAAGGACAAATGCATTCAATGCAAGAATGATGCTCTCGTCCTTCGAAGCTACAAGTCCTTCCGAAGGTCAAGAACAAGGGGACAAATGTTATACCCAATCGGCTTTCCTCCGAACCAGACCAGAGTCGACGGCCTTTCGACCGGGTCGGACCAAAGGTCCGGCCAACTCACCAGGGGTCCGACCGACCCACTTTAGCCAGGCCCATATTGGCCCGAGGCGGGCCGCTCCAAGGATGGCCCGGAGGTTCCAGAAGCCCCTTCCAGTTGGTACTAGAATTCTGTTATAATAGAATCCTGACATCTCGGCGCCATTACTCTGTAGATCCCACAATCTTGGCGCCGTTACTCTGCAGGTCCCATGAACTGATGCCACCTGGCCACTACCAAGATTCCTCTAGGGGCAGATTGGCCATTCCTAGCATGGCCCCTAATAGATTCTGGTGAAGTTCCGTATCTATATAAGATAAAAAGGGGACTCCGAGCGGTAAGAGAGCTTTTCCTTTTCTACGAGCTATTTTTCTTGATTTTTTTTATTTTGTTGCTCCAAGGTTCCTACTAACTTAGCCATCGGAGGGTCCCCGCTGGAACACCACCGGTCCATGAAATATTTTTGCAGGAATAGAGAAGATGCGTACTTCAGTCAGGATGAGAGAACCCGGCCAAGTCGGGGAAGATTCAGTGGCAACATGTGCCAACCTTAGAAATCCAAAAGATTTATAGAAAACCATTCAAATGATACAATGGCATAGATGAAATTTAATTATTAAAAAATGAAGAACAAAACAAGCCTAGAATATGGACAGAACTTTCGTGCAAGGGAGAGTATTCAATATAACGACGATGTCATCCACCCATCATCTGATAACTGAAACCAATAAATGCTTCAAACTAGAAAGGTTCCGTGCACCGCGGATGCTTTTGGCTCTTTCGTTGTGCTGCAAGCTAGGTTGGCTAACCTAAACTGTCTTAAATAATTCTGGTTGGAGAGACTGATGGGTTTTAAAGTATGGCTGGCCTCCACCAAAACCCAAATCCAAACATGGAACATTTACTTACAAAGATTACTGCTGGTTTCAATGCGATTAAAAAAGATCTATATTAGAAGGAATCAT
Source organism: Areca catechu (assembly GCA_021397845.1). Taxonomy (NCBI): domain Eukaryota; kingdom Viridiplantae; phylum Streptophyta; class Magnoliopsida; order Arecales; family Arecaceae; genus Areca; species Areca catechu. The sequence goes on along the minus strand of CM038051.1, from coordinate 12,645,456 downwards.
AATGGTCAAATCTAGGTTCTTTAAACTATATTAAAATTATAAGTTAGTGAAGACCAATGGTCAAGCAGGGTCCAAACCAATTCAAATAAAGCTCATCTGACCCGGAACCGTGAATTAAACTTAATAAAATTAATGAGATGGACAATGGGTGAGATCATGTGTCTATGGGGATCCAATGCAGGTACAACGACGTGGATAATCCACAGGATTCCAGCTGCTGGTTTAGGCTTTCGGATGCTGATTCAATTAAATTTGGATGTGGCTGACAAAAACTAGTGCGTGTTTTTGGAGATCCACTCGGGACTTTGATCCCTCTATTGGTGCCCGTGAGGTGGGAATTTAATATAATCTAAAGCACAACCTTCCCACCTTTCTAGTTTCAGAGGAGATTATGGTTCCCAGTTCGTGCGTTATACCACCTTCCAATCAACCTTCTACCTTTGGGCCGTGGTTATGTTAGATGGAATCCTCTATCTAACGAATTGAATGATATATTCTATAGATGAGGATGAATCTTGTTTGCATATTGGACGTTTGATTTATTGGCCGTGGTATATGAATTCAAGTGATGGTGACCAACAGTGCATGCATTATAAATTTCTTTTTTTTTAAAAAAAAGGGAAGAAGATGAAGGATATGTGAAGGGGTCAATATACGTGGTAGATTAAATGCTTACATGGAAAGTTTGTGCAATTGGCAATCGATTTGAGATATATTGTAATAGGCTACGAGAAGAAAAACAATAAGTCCAGGAATCGCTACGGAAGTTGGGATACATGCATTCCATGGGCATAACAGCCATCAATGTTTCCCTTAACTCGATCATGGTGTCCAACACCGGTCCCATATAAATGCCCATTCCCAACGTTTTTTTTCCATTATAAGTTCTGCTCATACCAATTATTGCTATCAAATCACCCTCCAAGGGTTGTGGCAACACTAGAAAGTCCTTTGATCCTTTCCGGCAAGTTTGGAAGCTGCTCTCGATTGTTTGCCAATGAAGACCTATAAAAGATTCTTAGACCGAGATTACCGGCAGGAACATTCCGATGCTCAGTTTAGTAAGCGATGATAGAATAGATAACAACAGTAGGAGCTATAAATCGTGGTGACTGTGTAGGCATAAGTGTGATGAGCACTCAGAATGGTTTACCTTGTTGGGTATCCCTCTTACCTATTCATGGCATTGTGCGGGACCACGAAAGGCTACCAGGAAGGTGGTCTCTGACAAGCGCAACGGATCCTGACAGGTTGTTAGGATCTTGTCTCCTGGGATTTCTTTCGCTGACATCTTTTCTATTAGGATTGCTGATTTTGTTGAGATGTTGTCTCTCACAAACTCACTTGTTGGTTGTGCCGATTGTACTCGCTATAATGGACATGTGGAAAGATTGGTACAACTAGAGTAGGTGGGGTTGATCATAGCGATTTCATTGCTGAGAGTGGCTAAACGCCATGAGTTGACCTCACCAAGAGAGGGTTAGGCACCGAGAATGGATCAGGCACCAAGAGAGGATACTGGGTACCGACTCTCTGGTACGCTCAACTGAGTGGAGATCCAGGTCGAAGCTGATTAAGCACTCGATAGGCATGGGAGTCGGTGTAGGGTTTTGTGTGGTGCTCCCAAGCCTTGGAGAGACTTGGAAGATCATGGCATGGATGCTGGAGGCGATCCCTGGAGCTTGGGGGCATGTCCCAAGCTATCTTGGAGGTGTTCCAGGAGGGCCCCAGAGTCATGTTGGATTAGGGGGCTTGACCCAGGATTGAGAGTTTTCTCACATTGATTTGTTGGGGGAAGTTTTTTGAGAGATTGTAACATAACTCAATTGGGTTATGGGGTTGGGTCCTGGTTTGTTAAATTGATTAGGAGGTTAGCCCAGTTCGTTGGTTAGTTGGTTGGTTGTAACTAATTAGGAAGCCCAACCATGTGAGGTGTCCTAATCAGTTTGTTATTGGCCCAAGACAAGTCCTAACCGCCCATGTGATTGAGTCCTAACAAGATTCAAGAGGTAGTTGCAATCCAATAAGAAGTCCAAGATCAAACGCCCAATTCAAGAAGGTTTTAACGTCCTCCATGTGCTGTAAATATGAGAGGATGGGGTGTGCGGTTGGAGGGTCCAAGAGGTCGACCCCTTTAGGGTCTCATGGTCATGTGAAGACCGTACAAAGATCAGCGTGAAGGCCTTAGTCCGTGGGACTTGGCTCATGGTTCCAAGGTGGAGCGTGGATGCTTGGAGCACCCCTCATAAACGTGGAGACCGTGGAAGACTCCTGGATTACAAGGAGGGCCACGATGGAGGCTTCTTGGAGACCACACGTGAGGGAGTCCACATGGGAGACATGGCTGTGGAAAGATCCTACATGAGCGAGTCTGCAAGTGGAGCTCTTTCAGGTGAGAGGAGGCACGGTCATGGTGTTGGGTTGCAGAGAGGCACACGTGAGAGAGATATCATGTGGAGGGCTTGTGCCATGATGGTGTTTCATGGGGCTTTGGAGAAGGGACGCACGTTGAAGTATTCTCCATGCATGGCGTACGTAGATTCTTGGGGCATGAGGCCTGCAAGAGAGAAGACGTGCGGGATGGCAAGAAGCTTCCGGATTTTCAAAAGGGCTGTCGAGTGTTATCTTATTTATTGTAACAAGGTTCTTCTCTAAAGGAATAAAGCAATCTCTCTTTTTCTCCTACATCTCTTCCCTGGTAAATGTTCCCTTTCCGCCATGGCGGCATCAAGGAGGATCCCGGGCATTCCGTAGAGAGGGTTTGCTCCAACAGTCGGCCTTAGCCATGAGGTCTTCCAGGGTTTCTATAGGACGTGGCCAATGATGAAAGAGTTATCCGATCGCCTGGTGGCCACCCTTAACATAGTTGGTGGTCTAATGAGTGTCTTGGGTCCGAGAAAGAGTAGTTGCCATAACAAATACCCCCCACTCCTGAATCTGGAACGGTGCCAAATTAGTCTATTGAGGCTTGTCGCTTCAAGAAGTTGGGAGTAGTCGCTTAACTGGCCCTAAGAATTAGGTTTGTCTTTTCACCTTCTTGCTTTTTCACTTTCTAGTTTTTAATTTGTTGCCTGGGAGTTTTCAAATGCCATCTCGCCGCTTTGGGGGAGGCACTCTGTCGTTCTGAGGGGAGCATCAAGGCGATGAAGGGAAATCATTATCACGGTATCCAAAAAGCTGCACCATGATTCTGAAAGTATGCACGATCGTTGTTGGCAGTTGGGTTGTGCCACATAGCCTACCAGTTGCAAGTCTTAAATGCTGCATGCGGAGCCCGGGACAGAGAGATGGTCAGATAGTTAGGCTTTCGAAGTGTCGCGGCCATACTCGGATGGGAGTGGTTCATGTGGCACAATCTGGGTCCTCGAAAATGTAGAGCTTCTGATCCCAACTAGTCGAGGACTCTATAAATAGGAGCTCCCTAGGCAGGTTGGGGGATCCTTGATATTACATTCGAGAGGTGATTGCTGGAGAAGGAAGTCCGTGCTCTCCCTCCCAAAGTCCCTTTCAGGTTAGTCCTCTATGCTTCTTTAAGTGCCCTCATAGAGCTTAGGATGTTCTAGGGGTTCCAGGGCGATCATCCCCATTCCTATCTTCTTCTTTGTGGCCTTTTCTTTCTTCTTCTACTTGTCCTTCAAGCAGATGCATTTTTTTCTTGTCTTTCTATCTGAGTTGGGCTTCTTGCTCTTGGGGGATGTCTACCGATGATAAGAGTCACTCGATGAGTCATCGTTGGGGGAACTAAGCCCTGACGGATCCCTTTATCAGGGAAATGAGTCTCCCGGGGGTCCTTGCAAAGACATAAGTCTAACAGTGGAGTATTCTGGTAGAGATGAAGCCTCTATCGAGAGAGTAAGCTCAGGAGAGGATGGAGGGGACTCGATAGGGGAGAAACCCCAGGCCGAAGAGGAGGGCCTTGTCCCTCGGAAGAAAGGTCGGGCAAGGACTTTCTAAAGCACAACCAGACCTTCCACAGGGTCGACATTCGAGGTCTCAAATGTGACCAAGGATAACATCGCCGGGTTCCAGGAGATATATGGAATCCCGGACAACTTTCATCTCCATGCACCGAGACCAGAGAATCGAGTTGTCTCCGGTTGGTTGGCTGACTTGCTATATATGAGGAAGATCTTCATGCTGGCCTTTGCTTTCCTTTGCACCCATTGATTCAGGATATGTTACATGGGTATGATATCATTCTTGCATAGCTCAGCTTGAATTCCTTCCGAGTCTTGGTCGATTTTATGATTTTTTGTCATTTCTTTGATATCCGCCCTTGACTGTTGTTGTTCAGGACCTTTTTCAAATTAAATAAACTCTCTGGATTGAAGGGTTGGTACTTCTTTGATCCAAAAAGGGGGAGGAAGCTCATAAAACTTTCTAGACCTCTTCACTATTGGAAGACCCAGTTTTTCTTAATTTTGTTCGACCAACGTTGGAGATTTCGAACAACCTGGGGTGAGCTGGATACCTCTTCCAACCAAAATGATTGGATGATTAATTTTGACAAGGAGGATTTCAAATTGCTTTCTGACATGGAAGTCTCCCCACCGAAGGAGCTCATGATTGAGCAAAATTTATACGACGCTGAGTTGAGTTCGATCAACTCTCTTGATAAGATTTTTGAGTTTTTCATTGATTTCTTGCTTGAATCGGGTGCGGACTTTTATCTCGTATAGCTATGAGACAGGTGTCAAATGATGCAATCCGGGAGGCCATACTAAAGAGGCACACTCTCGAGGGTGACAAGAAGAAGAAGGCTGTCAGTAAGAGGCCAAAGACTTCGGGGCCATTGGTTAGGGCCCCTATGGCGATGACGAGGTCAGCCATCCCCCGAGTCACTATCATTCTCCAGAGGGGTGCCAATCCAAGTGATGAGGAGGTCGAGGTCATACCAGCCCCCTTCGCTGTCTCAGCCCCCTCGGCCACCATCCCAAAATCCAGAGCGACCACGATGGTGATGTCTTGCTTGGGCCCTCCATCGGCATGCCGGGAAGGGCATCGACTACCTTGGAGGTGACTGCAGCCCCTTTATCATCCTTGGGATTGAGAGTATCCGGGGATTCCTCGGCCCATGGTGGCAATGGGACGTCTTTGACTCCACGAGAGGTCGAAACTTTGCAAAAGTCTTTCGGGCACAGACCTCCATGTCCTAGAAAACTAATGATAGATGGTTTATCCAATCCACATCGACAAGGGCAACTCAGCATTGTACAACCTCGTAGTCGCCCGAGAGCTATCCCAAGTCATACTACCTTCCGGGACATAAAAGAGTTGAAGTCCTAGACTATGAGCGACATGGTCCATGGGACTTTTCTGTTAGTCATCAGGGAAAGCCTTATCTCATCTTTTTTTATTATTAGCTAAGGAGTTGCTCGACTAACTCCATGCATTATTCTGGTGCAGCTCCTCCATGACTTAATGATCATGCACACTCTAGTTCTCAAGTATGTCGAGATCGCCAGCAACTGGGAGGCTCGGGTCAAGGCGGTGGAAGACTGGGTGGTGAGGGTCGAGCATGAACATGATGAGGCCACTACGAAGGAGGCCAAACTGAAGGAACAAATGGCCACCCGATTAAAAGATAAGGATGATGCGCTATTCAAGGAGCACACTCAGGCCGTGGATGTGGTGGCTTGGCAGGACCATTCTAAGGTCCAGCACCGACTTGCCACCGATAGGGTCTTGGCGAATGAAGAGCATGCCACGGCCATCGAGAAGCATGCCAAGATCGAGAGTGATTAGGCCAGGGCCACCAGGGCCAGGTCAAGTCGGTGAAGGCTCGAGCTAAGGCTATAGAGAATCGGGCTACTCAGGCGGTGGAGGAGTACAAGGACTCCGATGCCTTTGAGGCCAACATCGTAGTAGCTGCTACCTGGGCCTATAACCTGAGGTTCGATGACTACAAGAAGATAGTCATCGATGCTTTTCCAAGTCTTGACCTTTGCCAAATCACCTTGACGGGTGAGCTAGAGGAGGATGAAGAGGAGGACAAAGAGGACCACAAGAAGAGCCTGCACAGGTCATCAATGGAGATGGCACCAACGAAAAGGTCATTGAAGTCCCTACGCCTAAGGTCCCTGAGGCAACAAAGGCTCTGGTTGGAGTTCTACCAATATCGGTTGTGACATCTTAGGAGGCTGCAGCTACGACTGACCCCGCAGAGGAGTCCAGCATCACCCCGAGAGAGTATTTCGGGTGTGCTTTAGATTTTCTTTTCTTTTTCTTATATTTTTGGTTTCTTCTCTCAAAATCTTTCGGTCTGAATTTTATCCCATCAGGCTTTTGGTTTCCTATTGTAAATATTTCATCGAATTTGAAATGGAATGCTTTCTTCTTTTGTAAAGATGATGCTTCCTCTATGTTCTTTCAATTTATTATAAGTGTTCAATCGGTAGAGTAGTCGAAGGGGGCATATTTGATTACATATTCGATTATCGAATCAGGAGATGATTTTCATCGAACACCAGTACTTAGGAAAACTCCCTTGTCATGCAAACTACAAGTTACACTTATTTCAAATTTTTTGAAGTATTCGATCAGCAATAAAGCCAGATGGTTGGGAGTTGCCTTCATAGAAGTTGTTCGAGTAGAGGGTTTCTTTGGCAAGAGTTACCTGATTTTAGAGTTATCCTGGTGGGAGTTATCCGAGTTAGGAGTTATCCTGGTAGGAGTTATACGAGCTGAAAGTTATCCTGGTTGGAGTTATCCAAGCTAAGAGTTATCTTGGTAAGAGTTACTCGAGTTGGGAGTAACTCTAGTGGGATTACCCAAGTTGGAAGTTATCCTGGTAGGAGTTACACTGGTGGAAGTTATCAAAGTTGGAAGTTATCTTGGTGGATGTTATCCAAGTTAGGTTTTATTTTGACAGGAGTTACTTGAATCGAGAGTTATCATGATGGAAGTTATCCTAGCAAGAATTACCCGAGATAAGGGCACTAACTAATCATCTCCTTTGATCAGTCATAGAATGATCGAAATTTTGATGGGCTTGTTTGAATTCATCGCCAAGCAAGTGTGAAATCGAGAAGTCACGAGAGACATTGTTGGAGGAAATTTTCTTGTATTTATTGACGTTAAAGATTACATCATTGGTAGTATAGCTAAAGATTGTCGATGTTTCATGTTCGAGAAATGGGAGTTCCATCGAGGTCTTCAATTTGGTAAGCTCCTCAATGAAGTGCCTCAATTATATGATAAGGGCCTTCTCAGTTAGGGGCTAGCTTACCATGCTCCATGGGTCTCGAGATTTTAGCTCGCTACAACATGAGGTCCCCCAGATGAAAGGTCTTAGACCTTGCAAGTGAGTCATTGTATTGGGTGACCCTTGCGATAGGTAGCCATTTTCAGGTAGGCTTGATCTCGGGTTTCCTCCAGAAGGTTGAGGTTGGCCCTCAACTAATCCGAGTTAGTTGCTTCATCAAAGTTTCCTGTTCTCACGGTCGAGAGCTCGACTTCAATAAAAATTACTACCTCAATGCCAAAAGCCAAATTAAAGGGGATTTTGTTTGAATAAGTCCATGGGACCGTATAGCATGTCCACAGCATCTCAGGTAATTCATCTACCCACCCACCATTCGATTCATCCAATTTGATCCTAAATTTATGAAGGATGGTCTGATTCATGACCTCCACCACACCGTTAGTCTACGAGTGACCAATGGACATGAATCAGTGGCAAATATGGAGCTTGGTGCAAAAAGTTCTGAAAGCTTGATTATCAAATTATCGATCATTGTTGGTGATGATGGTATGCAGGAGCCCATACTGACAGATTATCAAGTTTCAAAAGAAACTCCTGACTTTGCTTTCAGTAATATGCGCCAGCAGCTCAGCCTCCATCCATTTAGTGAAATAGTTGATGGTGATGATAAGAAACTTTTGCTGTCATAATGCCAGGGGAAGGGACCGAGTATGTCCATTATCTATTAGATGAATGGCCAAGGGGAGAAGAGTTGGCTCAGTTGACTCGTCGGAAAGTGCTATATATTTGCGAAGCACTGACAGTGATTGCACTTCCAGACAAGCTCCATCGCATCTTTCCACATAGTCGACCAGTAGTACCCTTGCCTTAGGACTTTATAAGCTAAAGACCTGGCTCCTAGATGATTTTTGTAGATTCTTTTATGGATTTCTCAAAACACATAGTCAACTTCATCAGGCCACATGCACTTGAGAAGCGGGAAAGAAAAGGATTTTTTATGGAGTCGTCCATCCAACAGCACGAACTGGAAGGCCTTCCATTTGAGCCTTTTACCTTTAGGAGGGTTATCAAGGATAGTGCCATCAGTTAAATATTTGACAAAGCGGTCCATCCAGCTTGACTCGTGGTCAACTTAGTGGACTTTTATTTCCTTGATATTTGGGACTTCCAAGTACCCAATGTAAATCCGGGCGAGCGAGTTGTCCATCACCATTGTCAGCTAATAGAGAGTATTGGTGCAGGCATTCTCGCATCGAGAAATGTGAAAGAAGTCGAAGTGCTTGAGTGCCACTATCAAGGTCTACTCCTTGTCTAAGTACTTGGCCATCATCAGGTCCTGAGCTTTGTATTCGCCAGTCACTTGTCCAACTACTAACTGGGAGTAGGTGAAAACTTTTAAGTGCTTCACTCCGAGATGCTTTGCAAGTTTCAAGCCGGTCAGGAAGGCTTCATATTTGGCCTGGTTGTTGGTTGTTTTGAATGAGAGACGCATGGCGTACTCGATGACCACACCTTCAGAATTGATGAGAATCAGTCTAGCTCCACTTTCTTGAGAATTTGAAGCTCTGTCTACATGCAGGATCCAGATTATTACCAGGTCGGGTTGCTCGATGGGAGGTAAACGCCTCCCCAAGTATGTCATCCGGCCAGGTGCACTCTACGAGAAAGTAGGCCAAGACTTGCACATTCATAAATGACGTGGATGATATAAAATATCAAATTCTCCAAGCTTGATTGCCCAATTCACCATCGACCCAGAGGCATTCGGGCATTGCAGGATGGCTCGAAGTGGTTGATCAGCGAGGATGGCTATTGGGTGCACTTAAAAATATGGCCTGAGATGCTGCGCAGATGTGATTAATGTGAAAACTATCTTTTTAGATTTAGCATAACTCATTTATATGTCATGCATCACTCAACTTGTATAACATATGGTCTCTAAATCCCTTTGTCATTTAACTAAATAAGTATAGAGCTAACCACCTCCTGGGAGGCGACGAGGTACAAGTATAATTCCTCCATGAGCTCGGGTTTAGAGAGTAAGGACGGAGAGGCAAGGAACTTCTTCAAATTCTTGAATGCCTGCTAACATTCCTCAATCCAATCGAAGTTGTTCATCTTTTGCAGGGTTTTGAAGAATGGTAAGCACTGCTCGATCGACCTTGAGATGAATCAGCTTAGAGTGGCTACATAACCAGTGAGCTACTACACCTCCTTCTTGGACATCATGTGCGGTGATGTGGCAAGATCGCTGACGTGGAGTCCCCTTCGGATCCAGTTGACAGCTGCGCTGGCCGATATTGCCATGTCAGTCCCTCTCTTCGAGCACCTTCGCCGTTCGCTCCCTCGAGGTTGAGCCCACCATAGTCGAAGTCGAGCTCCCTCTCTTCAAGCTCCTTCGCCGAGTGGCTCCCTCGAGGTTGAGTCCACCGTGATCGAAGTTGAGCTCCTCCTCTTCAAGCTCCTTCGTCGGGTGGCTCCCTCGAGGTCGAGCCCATCTCAACCGAAGTCGAGCTCCCTCTCTTCGAGCTTCTTCGTCGGGCAGCTTCGCCAAGATCGAGCCCACCTTGGCCGAAGTCAAGCTCCCTCTCTTCGAGCTCCTTTGCCGGGTGGCTCCCCCAAGATCGAGCCCACCTCGATCGAAGTCAAGCTCCCTCTCTTCGAGCTCCTTCACCGGGCAGCTCCCTCGAGGTCAAGCCAACCTTGGTCTAAGTTGTGCTCCCTCTCTTTGAGCCAAGCACTCTTCAATGGAAAGGTCTGACGGCCCAAGGCTGTCCCAATGGCTAGGGTCCACCGTGCCTCAAGAAACCCTAAAACAGAGAGAAGGGGACGCCACTACATCCCTTGGGCGGCGGCACACCGCCCAAGGCCTACGAAGGAGAAATGCACCGACCTACAGAGAGGCGTCTCCCCAGGGTGCCAGGATCTCTTCCATCGTTGTTTACACCGGATAGGAAAGGGCACTCCGATCAAGGCACTGCACTTCCTAGCCGTCCGTTTGCACCGCCCGAAAGAAGAAAGCCATGCTAGGAGATTCAAACCTGGGAGCGGCTATCCCCGGATTGAGGTATTGCCAAATTTTCTAAAGTGTGGCGACCAGTCGGGAAGTTAGAATCCACGACGTAACTCCCTACCATGAAGGGAAGGGGCACCAGGGCATGCCTCAACTTCAGATGGTGGCCTATCGATAGCGGGTGGCTTATTGACAGCGAGTGGCCTAGTCTACAACTCTCAGGTAAGGCCAAAGACCTTCCGCCCGGGTGATTTGGTACTGCAGCAGGCCGAAGCCTCTCAACCTCGGGAATGCGGCAAGCTTTTCCCGAACCAGGAAGGCCCTTATAGGATAGTTGAAGCCCTTCCTCATGGAGCCTACTATCTCGCCGAACTTAATGGTGCTCGGCTCCTACGAACTTGAAATGCTAATAATTTAAGGATGTACTACCAATGATGTAAGGCTTCCTCTCATTAATAAAAAAATTCCTTTCGATGCAAATTATCTTTGCATTACAGGAATATTACTGCCCGACTCCAGGTCTGGCGGTCGAAGTCGGGAAACTCTAGAAGTCCCGTACCTCAAAGCCGGGAAATACCAGAAGCCCCACACCTCAAAACTGGAAAACTCTAGAAGCCTCGAAGCCGAGAAACTCCAGAAGCCCCGTACCTTGAAGCCTAGGAAACTCTAGAAGCCCCGCATTCTATCTACTCAAGTCTCGATTCTGTGGAGACGTCTTCGGGACTTTTCAAACTCAGCTCCCCAGCTCAGTGGTGTCCCGGGTGCCCAGAGATGGTCTCTTTCGGGGTCACTCAGGCCTCCTCGAGCCATTCACCGACTCCCAGCTTGGCCAGGAAGAACCCAGAATATACAACCAGCTCTGAGAAGATGCATGAAGTCCTGCAACTGGGCTTCCAACATAGTGAAGGTAACTTGTGAAGTCCCTGACTTCTCTCCATGGCTGCCTACTGCACCCGGAATCCTACCAAAAAAGGCTAAAATCCTAGTATCTTGAGATGAAACGCCGCAGCAGGAACATGTGCATGGGCGATTGTAAAAAAGGAAGATTCGAGAAAACTAAAAGTACTGGAATGCTAAGTCCGGTGGAGAAGAAATAAAGTTTGGTTGAAACTTGCCCGGAGAACTACATCATCAGAGGACCCCCGACGGGCCGAATGATCCTAAAACAAAAGGAAAATACAAGGAACAAAAAGAAAACTAAAGGAGGTCCTTATCCTAAAGGCTAATGCTCTGCTGGCTCCTTCCCGAGATGATGGTGGGACGTGCCGACATCTTCTCGGACCTCCACCAGAGGGGCTGCTTTCGTGCCGGTCGTAGGCTCTGCCTCCTTTGCTTCGGTCACAGCGTCGTCTAAAACCCTGCCTAGAGCTTCTGGAAGAGCAAGCTCGTCCAGCTTTAGCTCCAAGAAGAGTTGGGCCACCCGGGACTGGTAGAACCCGTAGCCCTTGATGAATGAGTCCGTGGCCGCCTCCCGGACTTCATAGCATATTTCGCCAAGGGGACCTACCATTAAGAGGTGGGGAAAAATGCTAAGGATGGCCTCCGGCAACGACCTGCCTCCCCTTTCACACCAGTCTCATGACTGGATGGCAAAATGCATCATGTGTTCGGCCATTGAACGGTCCTGGGTGATCAAGGAGTTCGGCGTCACCTTGATCGTCGCCCTTTGGATGACAGTCCTCGATGGGGCTAGGACCGTCGCCGTGCCTTCGGGAGGAGTAGCCGAAGACATCTTCGAAATTCGGTTGGAGCTTGCCACCGCACTCGATGGTGCTGCTGGTGGTCACTACCTCCTCTCTTCTCTCCTCGCGTCCACCTCGATGACTTCCGGAGGCTGGACCGTGATGGCAGCGGCGGGCCAGGTCTGTGCACTCATGTAAGATTCCTGGGCCGAGGGCTGAGTCTGCTGCCTTGACGAATCAGGGACCAGTTCGGCCACCCTTCACCCTGGGCCAAAGGCTACAGCGGGCACGGGCCTTTGGCTGGGCTCAGTCCAGGCTCTCTTTGGTGGGGTTTCCCTGGGCCCCGCCGATGCACTCCTCTTCTGAGTAGACTCCAGGAGCTGTTCTACGGAAAATTTCATGCCTACAGGAAGAGAAAAACGAAGGTCGGCCTCGGATCCAAAAAACTCGCAGAAGGAGAAAAAGAGGGGTTGTTCCGAACTCACCCAACTCCCGGATTGGGCTGACCCCGGCTTCAAATAGGTTCTGCTCTGATAGCAGAACCTCAACAGAGGGGATCTGGTTGGAAATGAGCTGGTCATATACTTTCCGATCAGTAGCCTCGACTTGGGAGTTTAGGTTCGAAGTCCGATTCGGATCACTCTAGATCCAATCGACTCTGTCGATGGTGGAAAAAAAGTATTTGCTCTTCTACCCTTTGATGGAAGAGGGGAGTTCAAACTTTATGCCCTTTGGGCGAGAGGACACAAACCACCACTCGTCTTCAGTCAGGTGGCATTTTAGGATGAAGAAAGCCCTGAACAAAGAGAAACAGGCAATGATCCCTGTGAAAGTGCAGAAGATAATAAAGCAGTTAATGGTTCTAACTGCATTCAGGGCTAACTGAGCAGGGACGAGATGATAATTACTGAGCACAAAAAGGAAGAAAGGATGGAAGGGCAAGCGAAGACCCCCTACGAAGAATTTCTCATAGAGGGCGATCCGATCCGAGCCATCGGAGGTGACCCGTTCTCCTGGTCCCAGGACCGAGAGCTGAATGGAGTCCGGGATCCCGTAAGCATCCCGGATCACAGAGAGATCCTCTCTGGTCATCATCGATGTGACACCAGAGGGTCCGATCGAATGGAAAGGCCTAGAAGGGACCTCAGGAGTAGAAGGAATAGGAAAGGGAGTCCTAGGTTCTCCTATAACTATGCCAGTCAGACGAGGACCCCTATCGATACAGAGAGGAACCTCCTCCTCCTCATCAGAGGATGGGGTTCTCAGTCGAGAGGGCTCTGCCTCGTCGGGGTTGCTAGAGAGATGATGGTTCTGACCCGAAGGAGCCATCTAAGACAGAACAAGGAAGGAAGAAGAAGAAAATAGTGTTTGGGAAGATTCTAAAGGTGGACTCGACCTAGCTAGAAAAGAAAGAAAGGACTAAGGGAGACGAACCTGGTAGCCTTGAAGGTAAAGGATAGCCAGGGGGGAGGAAGAAGACTCTGGTCCATCGGCGGGTGCGAAGAATTCGAAAGAGAATTTGAGGAATGTTTTCTTTCTTTTCAAAGCAGCCAGACAGTGACCATGCATCCTCTCAGGACTCCCTCCATTGGATGGGCGCCGCATGTCGAGATCATCCGAAAGCGATGCCTCGGTTCACTGAAAATCATTTCGGGTCCTGCATCGATCATTATGCTTCCTCGGACTCACTAACGTGGCACTCCCATATTGGCCCCAAGGCCCGATTCACGAAGTGGCGACGATCGTGGTATTAATGGTACCAGATTTTTACCTTTCCATGTCTACTCTCCATTTACTCCCTTTGCCCTGAACGCGATGCTCCATCGGGACTTGGAAGTGGGGGGCAAATGATGTGGCAAGATCATTGACGTAGAGTCCCCTTCGAATCTAGTTGGTAGCCGTGTTGGTAGATATTGCCACATCAGTCCCTCTCTTTGAGCTCCTTCATCATCCGCTCCCCCGAGGTCGAGCCCATCACGACCGAAGTCGAGCTCCCTCTCTTTGAGCTCTTTCGCCGGACGGCTCCCTCGAGGTCTAGCCTATCTCGACCAAAGTCGAGCTCCCTCTCTTCGAGCTCCTTCGCCAGGCGGCTCTCTCAAGGTCGAGCCCATCTCGGCCAAAGTCGAGCTCCCTCTCTTCAAGCCAAGCGCTCTTTAGTGAAAAGGTATGACTGCCCGAGGCTGTCCTAATGGCCAGGGTTCACCGCACCTAAAGAAATCCTAAAGCAGAGAGAAGAGGATGCCACTACATCCCTTGGGTGGTGGCACACCACCCAAGGCCTACAAAAAAGAAATGCGCCAACCTACAGAGGGGCACCTCCCCAAGGCGCCAGGATCTCTTCCGTCATTCTTTACACCAGATAGGAGAGGGCACTTCGATCAAGGCATTGCACTTCCCAGCCAACCGTTTACACTACCTAGAAGAAGAAAGCCGTGCTAGGAAATTCAAACCTGGGAGTGGCTACCCCTGGATCGAGGTCCTGCCAATTTTTTTAAAGTGTGGCGACTAGTCAGGAAGTCAGAATCTGCGACGTAACTCCCTACCATGAAGGGAGGGAGCATTAGGGCACGCCCCATGGGGCATTGCCGGTCGTTGACCTTTGAGCACCCCCAGAGGGGGGAGAACCCGAGGTGGGTAGTTGAGAAGATCCATGGCCTAAAAGGAAGTCCCAAGGACCTTCGAATAAGGTAAGCAAAAGCATGCAGAAAGGGAGTTAGCGAGAGAGAGCACTCTGAGACTATCGGAGAACTTGTCGAAAGAGTCTCGATGGACACAACCACCACAGCTCAAGCTCTCCTCTTCCACTGTTGTTCCCACTCTACTATTTTCTTTGAAAACTAAACCTCCTTCAAGCATGGAGACTGGACAGGGATCCACCGAGGATGATCTGTTTTTCTAGATTGTCCACTGACTTGATCATCGGAGTGCCCCTACTAGGATCCCCAGTCCAGGTCTCTTCTCTTTTGTAAGTCCGGGCACGTGCTGAGTTCCGGGTAACGAGGCTGATGTCCGGTGCCATCCTCGAGCTGCAGGCCACGACGGTGTAGACGGCAACATGCGGCATATCCAGGAGGGCCTAGATCTCCTCTGGGTTTGCTTCGATATCTTGGCGAGTGACCATGAATCCAAGAAATCTTTTGGTAGTAATGCCGAATACACATTTAGTCGGATTCAACTTCATGAGATATCGATGAAGGGTGTTAAAGGCTTCCTCTAGGTAACCAACGTGGTCGGCTTCTTCAATGCTTTTGACAAGCATGTCATTAATATAGGCCTCCATATTTTGGCCAATCTAATCTTTAAAGATCTTGTTAACAAGTCTTTTTTATGTGGCCCTCGCATTCTTAAGACCAAAAGGTATTATTTTATAATAGTACGTACCCTTATCGATCATGAAGGCCATGTTTTTCTTATTCTCGGGGATCATTCATATTTAGTTATAATCTGAGAAGGCATCCATGAAGCTAAGCAATCTGTGGCCTAAAGTGGTATCTACTAACTTATCAATCCTCGATAAAAGAAAACCATCCTTTGAGCAGGCTCTATTCAGATTAGTGTAGTCCATGCAGATGCACCACTTTCCGCTTGCTTTCTTCACCATGACGACGTTAGCTAACCAGTTAGGATAATGGGCTTCCTGAGTGAACCTGATGGCCAGGAGTGGTGTGGACACTAGGGCCAAAAATATCGACAGGTTGAACCCACATCCTTGTGGATCACCTGTGAATAAAGCCCTGAACCCAACTCCTTTTACCATGTAAATATTTTATTTTAAATTCTGTTATTTTGGATTAGCCTTTTTTTTACCAACTGTAATTAGAGTTTTGTTATTTAGCCTTTTGTGCTAAACCTTTTTTACTACATTGAGTCAAAATCCCATTGGGCCAAATCCTATTTACCAATTTATTCTTTTTTGTTATAAGAAGTCTTGCCTATTGATCAAATTAGGTTCCAATTGATCAAGTGGGGCTTAGTTATTTGGTTGGTTTAATTTTGAGTCTTAATTAGTTATTGAGTCTTGTAATACAATGGGGATCCAATTGAAGACCTATGTGACTTCATGTGCAGTCAAATCAAGATCCATGTGTACCTAAATCAAGATTCTATGTGATCCATGTGCTAGCTCAAGACAAGCCATGTGACTCTATGTACTAGCCCAAGTCACTTGTCATATGTAACCAAGTCTTGGCGCTACCTTTCTCAAGAAATTGGACAACATCACTGTTATGTCTGGACACCACTTGACACTTCATCGAGACAATATTAATTGCCATCTCATTAGGACGACACAACACATGCCATGTCACCCTTTTGGTCCAAATGAATTCCAAATTGGCGCCCCTTCTTTTAAGATAAGTTAATGAGAAGGAGTCTCATCCTTGGCGCCCTCTCACTCAAGAATTTCATGCCAAAAACTCCAAGAGTCGGTGAAGCATCTCTTCCATGCCAACTTTCAAGGAGTTCCAAAATGTTTGATCACCCAAATGAAAGAGGTTCAATGGTTCTCTACCGCAGGTGTTTTGATCAAACAGGTTCCAAGCTGCTTAAGTTTCCAGAACTCAAGAGTCTCACCAAAACTCTTGAGTCTTCTTCTATCTAGATTGAAGAGTCCACTTGCCTGCAAGAGCCCACATCATCCAGACTCCAGAGTCCAGTAATCAAGGCCAAGCGATGAGCCACCTTGACCCTAATCAAGCCACCTCATCAATTCTCATAGTTGGTGCCTAAGATGGATGAGAATTTCATGATTGCCGCCCACTTTGGATAGGAGTCCAGATCAGCCCAACAAGCAAGAGTCCAGGCCGCCCAAAGCAGAATTCTAGGAGTTGTCCAAGGAAGAAAAAGTCTAGTGTTTGAATCCCTTACACCACTGGTTGAGAGTCTATAAATACCCCATTAACCTCCTTATAATAATAATTATTATTCATCAATAAAGAAGCTCTACCGAATTTTCTTCCTTTGCTATGTGCATCACGGGGTGTGAGACCCTTTTCCTTTATTCTTCGGAACATCGCGAGGTGTGAGGCCTTTTTTCTTTATTCTTTGAAACATCGTAATGCGAGATCCTAGTTATCCTACTTATCCAGCCGACAAGAAAACCTAGCCACCTCTTCTAACCCTTTCCTTTTCCATTCAATTTTTTTTCCTTACTGCTTCTTACATTTAGTTTTCTTTGTTGAGTGTTTGCAAGTGATTTGGAATCAAAAATAGGTATTCTTATCTCGAAACCAGCATCACGCGGAAGATCAGAGCCCGGGATCAAGCTTTGAAACCCTGTCGTGATAATCTTAAGAGTCCTGCCAGATCTATTTCAAAGGAGTGATTTTCATTGGTAAAACTGAAAACTTATTCCCTTCTCTCTAATTTCTGATTAGTTGAAAGTAAATCCTAGTTTATGGTGATTTCTCAACCATCAAGTCCTATTTTCTAGTTACTTTGTAGGTTTACTTGTACGGGGAGTTAACTAGAACTAGTTTCCTTAATTGCATATTTTGAGTCTTCCTTAAAAATCTAAAAAAATCTAAAAAAATATTCTATGCTATTATCTGATAATTAGGCTTTAATTATTTATCCCGCATCAGTTTTGGTATCAGAGCAGGTTAAACTAAGGTTTAATCGCTCTTGTGCTAAAATTTCTGCATGCCAGGTTAGGACTTAGTTTCTCTTTAAGTACTTGAATTGGGTGCTTCACCATGGCCATCTGGTCATAGAAAAAAGTAGGGCTGCAAGACCCTCACATCCCATTCAAAAAATATTTTCTATGGTATGTAGGGGTGCTGCTGTTATTGACCCTTGAAAAAAAAAATAAAGAGATAGGCATCTTTAGGATTAATTTTCTGCATCACATCCATCCCAGTATATAGTCTGTTATTTTAATTATTTTTTTATGTAAAAAGATCAAAAAATTTTGATTTTGATTTTGTTGGATTCCTCATAATTGATAGTATTTATCAAGATTTTTTCATAATTTAATTCAGATTTTAAGATATCTGAATCTCTGATTTACTGCCTAAGAACAGTTCTAACTTGAATTTTCAGCAATTCTAGTTTAGGGTTCTTTTTGCATAAAATTTGGATATTTTAATTTTTTGCATATTTTTTGCATATTAGGTACTTTTCTGCAAAATATATCTTTGCTAAAAAAAAACTTAGAAACCCTAATTGCATCTTCATAATCTTGCTATCATCATTCAAACCTAATCTTAAGGGCACTCAATATCTATATAAGGGAGGGATTTCATCACCCTTCCTTGGCCCACAACCATCACCTTTGCATTGATCCTAACCTAAATTAAAATCAATTAGACTTAATTGCTCTAATGAGCAAGGGACACTAACAGCTCGGGTTCCAAGTATTGTGTGAAAGCTAGTGCACCCAATTCTTTGATTATCACATGAATCTGGTGTCTAAGGCTAGAGGTCCAGAGGGAAACATCCTAAGCAGTTTTGTGATTTTTAATTAGGACCCTACGAGAGCAGGGGGAGCCTCCCACGATCCCACCTCTTACCTGGTCAATGGACAGGATAATTACTGGATTAGCTGTAATTTGAGCTGACCCATTCTACTTAAGCTCTAGGTTTAGAAAATCTTATCCGAGTCTTATCTGTGTGATTGCATTGCATGGTTATTAGATTATGAACACCATATCATTAGCCCAAACCCAACCTAGTTTGACCATGGAGTCCACTATGGAAACCTTACTTAGGACCTTCATTAAACAATGTACCCAAATGAACCATAAGTTTGATCAACTGGACCAATATTAGGTAATCTAGAGAAAACCCGTAGGACCCGTCATGAACCTAAATTTGAGACCCCACACCCCAACCCATTCCTAGAACCCAACCCTAAGATAGCCCCTTGCCATGACCCAATCTGGGATCTTAGTGCAAGGAGGCCCAATTATGATTCCATAGACTAGGATGAAAGAGCCACTATGAACTTTAGGATAGAAGCACCTAAATTTGGTGATAATCTTGATCTTGAGAATTATCTTAATTGGGAAGAAGGTATAGATCTGTATTTTGAGAGGGAAATAGTGTCTGATGAAAGAAAGTTTAAGATTGCTAAACACAAATTAGTACACCATGCTAGAATTTATTGGGATGATGTTGAAAGAATGATTAGACGAAGAAGAGACATATCCATAACTATTTGGAGTGACATGAAACTTAAGCTTAGGGAGAAGTACCTACCCAGATCATATGAACCTAGTTCCTACACACCCATCTCCTACGAACCTAGATCCATAACCCATAGGTTTGAACCTATATCCTATGAACCCAAGGAACCCATAACCCCTAGGTACCAACCAAGTGTTAGTTAAGTTCTCCTTAAGCAGCCGAACCCACTAGGATCAGTGCTCCTTATCAAAAATTAGGATCTAGTCAAATCCACCCGAGTCGACCCATTTCTCAGCAGAGTCGACCCAACCCTAATTCGAGTCAACCCACCTCTACTACCCTATTGATTCACCAAGATCCTATTGAAGAAGTTTATGAAGCTGGTGTGGGCTTAGTAAATGAGTATGTAGATGAGGAGATAAAGGAGGTAGACCCAGAGTTAGATAATCCTAAAGCTAACCCAGAGTTAGCTAACCCTGACCATACCCAGACTGAAGCCATATTAGAAGTACAAGTAGAAAAAGAGATCCATGAGGAACCTAACCCTACTGCTGAGACTTTACCTGAAGAAATACTAGAAGAGACTCAAGTCATAGAGCCTAGTCCTGAAATTTCAGAACCCGAATTAATTAGTGAGGACTTGATCTTTTCATCCCAGCACCCTCAAGTTGAATTCACCCATTTGATCCCAATTGAAGATCTTTTTTCTAAAATTATTGACCCATTCTTCCACCAAGTGGACCTTTTAGTGCCTGTAGATGTAATTCAGTGTCTAAACTTTAAGGTTAACCCCATTAGTCTAGGATAAATCCCCGAGCCCTTTTCTTATTTCTTACCCTACCAGGTTATCCCCGAATTTATTTTCTATTTTCTACCCTTTCCTGAAGCTTCCAGCATTTCTAGGACTATTAGTTTGCATTTTGTAGAGGTTAGTATGTTGCATAAGCCCATTGAGCATGTTAGGTTTACAACTTATTTCTGGAGAACCTTATGATATTTATTAGGAGTTCTTGTTAAATTTTCATCTACATGTCACCCACCAACCAAGAGTCAAACTCAGTTATAGTTTAGGATTTACATGCATGTCAATAATAAAAATTTTAAAAAAATAATTAATGAAAGCAATGAATATTTTCAAGAAAAAAAGACTTAAAGAATACAATGAAGGAGACTTTTCATGGTTAGACTACGACCTGAACGGTTCCTACCGGGAACCATGAAGAAGTTACATGCCCGTAGTAGTGAACCATACAAAGTAATTAGGAAAATTGAATCTAATGCCTACATGCTTGAGTTACCACCTGAACTAGACATTAGTTTTACTTTTAACATTTTAGATCTTATCGAGTATAAGGAGCCAACATTGATTCTTAGTAAGCCATTTAGGCTTAATCCAGTCCTTGAGATTGAACCAATCCAAGTGTGTCCACCTGCCATACCACCAGCCCGGAGAGACAAGATCGAGTGGATCTTGGATGACAAGATCATTGCTACCCAAAGCAAAGATTACCAGTGATATCTGGTTCGTTGGCAAGGACGACCTGAAATTGATGATTCTTGGATCACCAAAGAGGACTTGTAGAGAGTTGACCTAGACTTGCCAGAATGCTATCATAGCGACGTTGATCCTTACTCAACAGGATCGAGTTTCTTCCATCTAGGGAGAATTGGTGTGGATACCAGGGCCAGAAAATATCGACAGGTTGAACCCACTTCCCTGTGGATCACTTGTGAATAAAGCCCTGAACCCAACCCCTTTTACCATGTAAATATTTTATTTTAAATTCTGTTATTTTGGATTAGCCTTTTTTTTACCAACTATAATTAGGATTTTGTTATTTAGCCTTTTGGGCTAAACCCTTTTTACCATATTGAGTCAAAATCCCATTGGGCCAAACCTTGTTTACCAATTTATTCCTTTTTGTTATATGAAGTCTTGCCTATTGATCAAATTGGATTCCAATTGATCAAGTGGGGCTTATTTATTTGGTTGGTTTAGTTTTGAGTCTTAATTAGTTATTAAGTCCTGTAATACAAGGGAGACCCAATTGAAAATCCATGTGACTTCATGTGCACTCAAATCAAGACCCATGTGCACATAAATCAAGATTCCATGTGATCCATGTGCTAGCTCAAGACAAGCCATGTGACTCCATATGCTAGCCCAAGTCACTTGTCATATGTAACCAAGTCTTGGCACCACCTTTCTCAAGAAATTGGACAACATCACATGTTATGTCTGGACAGCACTTGACACTTCATCAGGACAACACTAATTGCCATCTCATCAGGACAACATAACACATGCCATGTCACCCTTTTGGTCCAAATGAATTCCAAATTGGCGCCCTTTCTTTTTAAGATAAGTAAATGAGAAGGTGTCTCATCCTTGGCGCCCTCTCACTCAAGAATTTCATGCCAAAAATTCCAAGAGTCGGCCAAGCATCTCTTCCACGCCAACTTCCAAGGAGTTCCAAAATGTTTGATCACCTAAATGAAAGAGGTTCAATGGTTCTCTACCGCAGGTGTTTTGATCAAATAGGTTCCAAGCTGCTTAAGTTTCTAGAACTCAAGAGTCTCACCAAAACTCTTGAGTCTTCTTCTATCCAGACTAAAGAGTCCATTTTCCTGCAAGAGCCCACATCATCCAGACTCTAGAGTCTAGCAATCAAGGCCAAGCGATGGAGCCACCTTGACCCTACATCAATCCACCTCATCAATCCTCATAGTTGGCACCCAAGATGGATGAGAATTTCATGATTGCCGCCCACTTTGGATAGGATTCCAGATCAGCCCAACAAGTAAGAGTCCAGGCCGTCCAGAGCAGAATTCTAGGAGTTGTAGTTCAAGAAAGAAAAAGTCTAGTGTTTTAATCCCTTACACCAATGGTTGAGAGTTTATAAATATCCCATCAACTCCCTTATAATTATTATTATTATTCATCAATAAAGAAGCTCTGCCAAATTTTCTTCCTTTGTTATGTGCATCACGGGGTGTGAGGTTCTTTTTCTTTATTCTTCGAAACATCGCAGGGTGTGAGGCCCTTTTTCTTTATTCTTCGAAACATCGCAGGGTACGAAGCCCTAGTTATCCTACCTATCTAGCCGACAAGAAAACCTAGCCACCTCTTTTAACCCTTTTCTTTTCCATTCAATTTTTTTTCCTTGCTACTTCTTACCTTTAGTTTTCTTTGTTGAGTGTTTGCAGGTGATCTAGAATCAAAGATAGGTATTTTTACTTCAAAACCAGCATCGCATGAAAGATCGGAGTCCTAGATCAAGTTCTTAAATATCCTGCCACGATAATCTTGAGAGTCCTGCCAAATCTATTTCAAAGGAGCGATTTTCGTTGGTAAAACTGAAAATTTATTTCCTTATCTTTAATTTCTAATTTGTTGAAAGTAAACCCTAGTTTACGGTGGTTTCTCAACCACCAAGTCCTATTTTCTAGTTACTTTGTAGATTTACTTATGTGGGTAGTTAACTAGAACTAGTTTTCTTAATTGCATATTTTGAGTCTTCCTTAAAAATCTGAAAAAATTTAAAAAATTATTTTTTGCTATTATCTAATAATTAGGCTTTAATTATTTGTCCCGCATCAAGGAGTTTGTCGACTTCTTCATCGATAGATGTCTGTTTCTCACGGGCAAAGCTCCTCTTCTTTTGTCAGACATGATTAAATCTTAGGTCAGCATTCAGTTTATAGGTGATTATTTTGACAGGGATTCCCAAGATGTCCGACACTGACCAAGCGAAGATATCTGCATTCCGGTGCAGGAATTCCAGGAGTCAATTTTTTCCAGGCTCGGGTAATGATGCCCGGATCTACACAATCTTCATGGGGTCATCATTCAAGAAAAAAGAGAGGAGACTCTCGATAGGCTCACCCCTTTTCTCGAGTTCTTTTTGGTTTAATATCTTAATAGGCAGAAGATCATTGGGCCTTGACTGCTTAGATGCTATCTGAAAGTACAATCGAGTGAGTTGCTAGTCTCCCTACATCTCACCGATGCCATTGTCCATGAGGAAACGAACGAGAGATGCTTGGTAGATATAGTGGCATCTAGCTTATTTAACCCAGGGCATCCAAGAATAGTGTTGTGTGCTGAAGGGACTCGAACCATAATGAAAGTGATGAAGACCGTCTTCAACCAAGGTGGAGTTCCTGCTATGATGGAAAGAGTTATTTTCCCTTTGACACCAATCGACTCTCTGTTAAAGATGACTAGATGTATAGAAATAGATTTTAAATGGTTCAATGATAAATTCATATAAACAAAAGCATTATAATAAAGGATATCAGCCGAACTTTCACTATCAACAAGGAATCTTCTTATAGGATGCTTCGCTATCATCATTGAAACAATGATATGATCATTGTTGGGGTTATGAACCCTGACTGAGTCCTTGTCAAAAAAAGATATTACATTATTTTCTCTCCCCTCTTCTTTTGGCCTCTTTGAAGGTCACTCTGTCCCCTAGGATATCATGCCAACTATATTTTCAGTTGGTCGATTATCTATCTTGGGCAAGATTAGTTGCCCCCTCGGGTTGGGGCATCGGGGCGAGTGATACCTCCATGGACATACTTATCGAGATAGCCATATCGGATGAGATCTTCAGTCTCCTTCTTTAGCTAGTGACACTCATCCATGTTGTGGTCATGGTTGCGGTGGAAGCAACAATACTTGCCCTTATTCTAGGAGGCGAAAGGCTTCAAAGGGTTAGGCCTTTGCAAGTACCGTTCCCCTTCAATCTCCATCAAAATCTTCGAGCGGGGGATGAGAAAAGGGATATAGTTAGGTGATTTGTTGGCAAAGTTTCTCTGCTTGGGGCTCCACTGGTGAGAGGAGCCAGGTTTACTAGACGAGGCTTTGGAGGGCTCCTCCTAAGCTTTCTTGTGATTTATTTTTCCTTCTACGTCACATTGAGAGAGAGCTCCTTCGCCTGTGCAGATGTATTTCTCTACATGGGCAAGTACCTTTGAATAAGAGTTCGTTGGGGTCTTATCCAGAAAGTAGGTCAATTGGGAGGGATGGAGTCCCCGTTTCAGAGCCAACATGGCCAAGGAGTCGTTGAGGTGATAAATTTCTAGCATGTCCATCTTAAATCGGACCATGTAGTCCTTCAATGGCTCCTTGTCCTGCTTTCGGATAAAGAAAAGGCTATCGGTCTCACGCAGTATCTTTCTACAGGTGTTGAAGTATGCCGTAAACTTCTTTTTTAGCTAAGAAAAAGAATCAATACTTCTTGGCTCAAGCCAAAAGTACCATACCTTGACTATCTTTCAAATGGTGGTCAGGAAGGTGATGTATAATAAGGCATCAGTGGCACCCGGAATCCTCATGAGATCCTTATAGCTCTCGAAGTGGTCTAACAGAATGGTGGTATCATCATGTGGCTCCAACTATGGCATTTTGAACTGACCCGGGATTGACTCTTCCATGATGCATCAGGAGAGAAGGGATCGAGTATCAAATTCGGTAGGGCCTCGATGCTTCTCTCAGATGTTTGCAAGTCGGTGATGGATATCGCGTAACTCGCGATCATGCTTCTCGAGGCATCGCTCAGCTCATCACCAGGTAGCCTCCTCAGTAGACCTATCTTGGAAATATTTAAAGAGGTACTCATCAGAAGAGTCAGAGGGAGAGCAGGAGTGCTTCTCCTGCCTTGATTGCTTCCCAGACCATCGATGGTCCAAATCAGGGCTACATAGTCATGGCATGGGTGACCGCGTTGGTGGGATGGTCCATCGATAGCGAGATTATTTTCGGGGTGATTGGCAACTCCCGCATCCTGAGGGAGGGGACCGCGAGCAACGAGAAGTCCGTCGGCAAGAAGGTCCCATAGTGAGAGGGTGACAACTACCACGAGCCATGGGAGCTCCAGTTGGGGCTTCCACTAGTTATTGCCCCATGGTGGGAGATTATTGCTACCGTAACTCCTACACCATCGAGACAAAGGCTTCGACTTCTCGGGATAAGGTGGCTAGCAAGCTTTGCTCCAACATAGGTAGCTGAGGAGGAGGCAAAGCAACCGGCACCAGTGCTTGACCAAATGATTCTCATCACACTAGTGCTACCCAATGTGGCTTGTGATGAAATCTTGTGTATGGGTGATCACTATGACTTTAGACTCCAGATATCTAAGAGTATCTAAGCAATAACTTTTCCCGTTCCTGGCATGCCAATCTGTTGCTACCAAATCATCCTTCGAGGGGTCGTGGTGATGCCGGGAGTCCTCCGATCATTTCTACAAGTTTGGAGATTGCTCTCGATAGTTTGCCAATGGAGACCTGTAAAAGGTTCCTGGACCGAATTACTAGCGGGGACACTCGTTACTCAAATCAGTAAGGGAGAATGGAATGGGCAACAGTAGCAGGAGCTGTGAACCATGGTGATTGTATGGGCATAAATGTGACAAGCATTTAGAATGGCTTACCTTATCGAGTGTCCCTCTTATCTAGTTATAGCATTGTGCGGGGCCATGAAAAGCTACCAGGGAGGTGGTCTCTGACGAGCACAACGGATTCTAACAGGTTGTTAAAATCTTGTCTCATGAATTCCTTCCATTGGCATCTTTTCTATTAGAGCTGCTGATTCTGTTGATACACTATCTCTTATGAACTTGCTTGTTGGTTGTGCCAGCTATACTTACTACAGTGGACACATGAAAAGATTGGTACAGCTAGAGTAGGTGGGGTTGATAATAGCGGTCTTGGTGCCGAGAGGTAGCTAAATGCCACGAGTAGACCTCACCGAGAGAAGGCTAGTCACTGAGAATGGATACTGGGTACCGACTCTTTGATGGACCCTACTAAGTGGAGGTCCAGTCAAAACTAATTAAGTATCCGACATGCATTGGAGTCGGCCATGGCCACAAGATTTTTCAGGATTTCTAGAGACGGTGGCCGATGATAAAAATGTTATTTGATCAACCAGCACCACCCCTACCATAATCGATGGTTTAATAAATATTTCGGGCCTGAAAAAGAGTAGTTACTATAATATCAAAATTCATGAAATATAATATTATCTTTTAAATTGATATACAAATTTATTTTTTAATATTATTTTGATAATATAAATAAAAATATTATTTATATAATTTTTATTTAAAATAATTATTATTTAAAAATATTATATATATCCGGGGATACCGAAGAAGGGAGCAATAATTGAAGGAAGAAGACAAGCAGCACTGGTTAGCGGATAGCATGGCCAACGCTTGCAACAAAGGGGAACAGTAGACGGTGGACTCGGGTGAAACATCGCATAGCCATCGCATGAGGCATGTGGGTTCTCCATGAGAGGACAATGCCGGCTGCCGGCCATAGATTGCCATGGTATTTGTGACTCATGAGAATGATGGATTAATCATAGAAGCAAGTGGCATTCATCCCACATGGTCATTGTTTCTTGTTCACCATAATTCTCGTAGCATAGCTATAGCTGTGTGACACCAAAAATAATTATATATATAGTTATTTAATTATTCTAAACTACAGTGTGTATATATAAATAAGACTTCAATATTTTTGTTTTTCCCGTTATAATGAATCCTCTCACCAAAAATGTTAATGATCGTCATAATGGTTTAAAGTGGCCATTATTTGGAAAAAAATGACCATATATGATCGAAGTTTTAATTGGATTCAAAGTAAAAAATTTCTATAAGGGTCGCATAGTGAAAGATAACGGTCAACAATAAAAGAAAAAAAATTAACACATCATTTGTTTAGTTCCCCAAATAAAAATTATTATTATTATTTTCTTGGTAATCAAAAGAAACGAGGGGAGATAAATTCTATTGTAGCTATTCCCGTAGATTTTCAACACACAAGGTAGTGTTCAATACAAGACGTTCGGATTCACGCAGTTTTTTTTCATCTAAAAGTGAATACGTCAACCTAACACTACTAAGATGCCAGCTAGTATAACGGGGATAAAGAGAGATCCTGATCTCTCACTTAGAGCTGTCAACGGATCGGATTCGGGTCGAAACCTAGATATTCAGACCTGGACCCGATCTTAGGTACTGGATCCAGATCTGAATATCCAACGGGTCTACTTTTAAAGTTCTAGACCCGGACCCAAATGGATCCCGGGTATCCAGACCCGATCCCGGATCCAAACAAGCTTATCCAAAAAAAAAAATAGTTCTTACCAATTTTGTGGTAGGGGCTCAAATCCGAGGAAGATGAAGAATGATATTGGGACAGGGGTAGCGGCAGCCGGCGGGGGGTCGATCGTCGATGTCGAGCAGTTGAGCTGTAGGGGTCAATGTCAAGGTAGCGCGGCCAGCGGGATTCGGAACCGGCGAAGGCAACGCTGCTAGAGGATGATGTCCAAGTAACGACGATCGGCGGGGCTCGAAGCTGAGGAAGGGAGAGCCGGAGCAGCATAGCGGCTAGCGAGGACGATGTCGGAGGCGCGGACGGTTGGATGGGGAGAAGGGTGATGGAGCGACGGCCTGATGGGGAGGAGATGGTCGACGATGGAGTGATGGACGTTGACAGCAAATTTGGGGGGGAGGTCGATGTCGAGGCTCGGAGCAGGAAAATGGCTAGCGAGCAGCGGGCGTCGGCCGTCGAGGGATCCGCCATCGAGGGGGAGGTCGATGTCGAGGCTCGGAGCAGCAAAGTAGAGTTGTCAACGGCAACGAGCATCGGCTGTCGAGTTGTCTGCCATCGGGGGGAGGCGTTGGCCATCGAGGGGGGCAGGCATCGGCCATGGAGGGCTCGGCCGTCGAGGGAGGCGTTGATCGTGGAGACGGAGCGGATTTGGAGATTCGCTGGAAGGGAGAAAGAGGGACCAGGGCGCGAATGGAAGAAATGTTTTATAAAAACCTTGATGGATTCTTAACCATGATTTTATAATATTATTTTATTTAATCGGGTCTCGGATCTGTCGGATCATTCGGATCTTAATATTACATATTCAGATCCGGATCCATTTAACTATGACTAATCGGATTCGGATCCGGATCCGGATAAATTAGTCCAGATTTAAATCCAGATGCAAATTCTTTGGATCCAGACCTGACCCGTTGACGGCTCTACACTCATTCATATTAACAATTATAAATCCAAAAAAAAAAATTGGATTTAATCGAGTCACCAAATATATTTTTTTAACCATCCAAACAGTTTCTCTTTCCAAATGCCATAAAATTTGAGTTAAAAATATATTATTTTATCGGCCGAAGGGTGTAATAATGGTCACTATTCTCATAATACAGTATGCTGTTATGATAAAAAACCATTATTTTAGTATTCCTTATGAACATATATAACAAGATGCTTACTTTTTGAATCTAATGATCATTATATAATCTAGTCAAAATGCTTTTGAAACCGTGCCAACGGCCATTTTAACCTTGGAGCCAGTCCATTTGCAGCATTTTCATGCCTCCATACACCGAGTTATTCATTGATTTGATGAGGTGGGAAAGCTCAGTGCTTGCAGCTCGCAACAGAAGCACTCAAGCAGCAATGGGCAGGAATCCCCTAATGGAAGGTGCACTGCATGGGCCAGAGTACAAACACATGCCCCGATACCCCAGGTGAAACCATAAAGGATGGCAAGCTTTTATCTCCCTTTCCCAGGGAAAACTCTTCCCCACTGCCCTCTTAATCTCTCTTCACATGTTGGCTTCAATGCAGTGCCCCCACAGTTCTTGCACACCTACCTACTCTCTCCTGGCTCCTGCCATACTGCCATGGTGCCGCCTTTCAACGGAAGGATTAACATCTAATAATTACTCTCTAAATCATCCTAACTAATCAGAATCCTAAAATATTCTGACCTTGACGGAGTAAGAGATCTTCCCAATAGATTTTGTTGACATCACCCTGTCCTCTCCTCCCTCCTCACTGTAGCAATCTTTGGAACTGCAGCAAAGGCTGTCGCTAACTTAACTCTTCTCTCCTCTCCGTCCTTTTTCTATCCCAAGCACTGGCTTTAATGGAAAATATTATGGGAGGTACCTTTCCTCGGAGCTGTAGCTGAGAGCAGCTGCTGCTCAAGTATACAGAATCCTGATGCCTTTGGCAGAGATGATCATTGCTGAGAGAAGTGATGGGGGGGGATGGCAATGCCAGAACCGATCGGGTGAGAGGAGGGCCCCCCCAAAAAGCCTGCACCAAAGGCAATGCTTCTCCCCCTCCTGCCTCCGCTGTTTTTTTTTTTTTTTTTTTCAAACCATGAGTAGCTCCTCTTTTCTTCCCCTTTTTCAGATGCATGCTTTTGATTGATGGGCCATGCACCTCTCTCTCTCTCTCTCTCTCTCTCTCTCTCTCTCTCTCTCTCTACACTCTGCTAAAAGTCTCTTGGCCCTTGCCTTAAAACGCTTCTCTTTTCCTGTTCAAGTGTCTGCTTTGCTCTTACTTTTCATGTCCTCCAAAAGGAAGTGTGAAAAAAATCCTACTTTTCTTCGTTCTGTGTGGATTTTGTGGGCTGGGGTGGAAGGGCGTTGGGGGGGGAGGGGGGGCGCAGAAAGAGGGTCCATGGCTCACTTGGTGGTATGATATGGTTTCTTGAGGTTTCAAAATGGTAAAATTGCTAGGGGGAGGGGCCGGCTGGGGGCTTCTTTTAAATGTCGGCCGTGTGGTTCTGTTACCATGTGGGAAAAAAGAAAAGAGGGAATAATCTGTTTCCTGTTCAGCTTTGAACCCATGCATGATCAATCATAGGAAGAGCGAGGACCCATCATACCTCTGATGGGTCTTGAATGAGTCCTTTGCTTTGGCATTAGGGTAACTAACACCCTTTGTTTGTATTATCTTTTGGCCTTTGCTTTAATGAAGCTAGGGATATAACCTTTTGGTTTGATCGATCATAGGGAGCTAACATGATGAATCGTTTTGTATTCTGTCAATCTCATGCTCGTCTTTTGGGTGTTTTACTCTGAAGAAAATCCCACTTCTTTGATCAAATCAAAAAGAGCATGTCATTTGATGCTCGAGGCAGTATCCTCTGGCTTTATGCTTGTACAGTAGGGAGAATGCATGGTTTTTCTTCATCTCTGGACCCCATTCTCTCTGTTTCTCTGGTGTTTAATATCCCAGTTTTGTGAATGCTTTCCTTTGTTTAAGAAAAATGCATTACTCTTTTGGGTCTTGATTTAAATAGTTGTGATGATGATGTGTCTGATAAAATTGGTGCTCGACTGTTTTTTACTTGCTTTCGTTTGGTTAATGATGCGATTCAATCTTGTATGCTTTTGATGTGGAAATGAATCACTTTCCTTAGTCAATAAAAGAGAAGGTTTTTGGTTTGTATAATAGGAAAAGAGAGGGAAGCATCCACCTAGTTTAGTTCTCCATTATTTTAGTTATATTTCGGGATATGGGAAAGAAGTTACCTGCGACCTGTCATTTGGCCGTGGCCATGGATGGTCTATGTGCTGTCATGCACCCAAGAGAGGTTGGTTCTCTGAGCTTTTCTTCTCTGCTTCTCGCTCTTAGTTTCTTCATTTAATACAGATGTCATTTGGAACTCTTTTTCATGAAGAAAGATAGTAATTTTTTTTTCTTATGATATCTTCTGCTTTGCATTGATCTTTAGTTACTTAGCAAGCATATTGCCTACACCAGCTGATACTTTGTTCCTGTGAAACTGGAAATCTATGCTTTTTTTTTTTTTTTTTTAGGTTCATGTTGGTCTCTCTCTCTTGCATCCATCTTCTCTTAAACTGGAAGTTTGAGAAGGATCTCTGAGGCAATATGTTACTTTCCATCACCCTAAGAACGCGGCCATTCTTTAAGTTACTTCTGTAATCTTAGCACATTTTTATGCATTTAACTTCACATTTATTTTGTCTTTTCTTCAGGAACTATTAATATTGTGAAGGTTGTGCATCTTTTTATTATTTAATGCTCACATCTAGAAATTTATTTAGTATATGTCTTTGTACATGTCTCTAAATATCTCAGATGTTATTGTTTCCTTATCATATCTCATTTCTATCCTTGCCTGTTGAGAATGAGTAGTTTTATAGGTGATGATTTGGAGGCACATCTTTTTCATGTTGTAATTAACTTTTTTTCTTTCCCTCAGGTACGGCATCTTTTGATATTCTGTCCTTAATTAGCTTATATTCTTTCAGGTGAATATCTCATGACAATGGATATGTAGAACGTGACTATAAGAATCATCCTTTTGATTGTTTGGTACTGGTGTGTTTATATGCTTCTGTTTCTGAAGGTGCAGACCTCGTAAGTCTGAGAATTGATGACTTGGAACACCTTTACTACTCATTCTGATTCTAGGAGGAAAATATACATTGGAAGATATCGGAAGCATCAGGACTATGGCACATTTTAAACCTCACTAGCTGAAAGTTGTGTCTGATCTGTGGTTGAATCTCTTTATCTTGCTTGCAGTTGGTCATCATTGAGAGAATAGGCAGTTATCGTTGAAAGAATAGAAGTGATGTTTACCTTGATTTTGAGTTTTTCTTCCTATATGTTATGATTTGTCAATAGACGATGTGATCTCAGTGCCACTGGTACAAGGACTTGGTGAAAGAGACTCTGAAACAAGAATAGTTCAGTTGGTCCACAGCACTGTTCTATTAACAGTTCCTCTGAAGTGGGCTGCTGTTTTCCAGCATCCCATTGCAATGGAGAATGATGCTTTTAATGCCTCACTACAAGCAACAGATCATAATCATATGGACATCGATGCAGTTACATCTGATATATTTTCAGGCCCGTTCATACTGTCAGGTATGATAGATTATGACAGCCATGAGCAGATGATATGTGGGAATATTGTGTACCCAACGTTGCCGGAAGAGGTCCAGAACAGTCCTTATGTAACAAACCATGGTGCTATCTCCAATAATGCATCAAGAGGGAATGCTTCTTTCGACGATTCTACTGGGAAAATTGGCAGGCGGATCGAAGCTTCTGTGTCTGCTGCTTCACTTGCCTACCTTTTGTCTGGCTCCCACAGTTTGCAGGAAGATATTACCTGTTCTGGTGTTTCATCAGCATTGCCACCGGAAGAGATCAGTGCCTTATCATCCAGAAACTATTGCGATACTTTTGGTCCACAGGATGTTGCAAGTTTTTCAAGGTCAAAAATTGATGCCAGTATGAATGGCAAACTTGGTTATAGTTGGAATTGTGATGAAACTCAAGATCATCCAGTTCCTTCCAGTAGAACAAGCACTGCTCACCCATCTTATCATGTCAAGGGATGCTCAGAACCTGGGTGGGATTCCAATGCATCTACCATCACATCTGATCATTTACCAAGTTCTTGTATGCCTAATAATGAGCTGTCCCTTCGTCTTGGCTCCTACCAGACTTCTATGATGAACATGCTTAATGTTCCAGATCAGTGCTCAGAACTAAGCTGCTCCAAGTTAACTCGAGTTATATCAAAGGATAGTGAAAACCCAGATGCTAGTGACTTGCAGGATTCCTTTCATATTTTCAGTTCTTCACAAAATGTCAGAGTGGGAATGGCACTGGGACTTGCACAAACCTTTGCTGCTGGCGAGGAGCTATCTATGTACCATAATTCTTCTCCCTTCTATTTTCCTCGCATTCTGTTAGGATCAAGATATCTCCACGTAGGTCAACAAATACTCACTGAAATTGCAAGCCATGCAAAGCTGGATGACTTGCTTAGTGGGATTAAGGGTGAGGCAAGAATGTTCTTTTCTTCTAGCTGTTCCAATGAAACAGGAAATATAAATGTGGGACGTGATAAGTTCCCACTTTCTTCGGGTGGAACCAAATTTCAGGGCCATATGGACCGACAGCAAAGGCTGGAAACTGAAAAAGAGAAGTCTCAGCTGTTAGCAATGCTTCAAATGGTATGTGCCTCTTTTTATTGGTAATGTTATATTAGATGGTTTGACTTTTTAATGATTAAGATCCAACGAGGTAACAGTTGTTGTGCAGTTGGTTGGAACCTTAACCCTGACTGCTTGCCCTTCAGGAGGTCGATGTTTTGAATCTTGAGCATTTTGCTCGGAAAGAAAATAATTAAGATCCAATGTTATTTTCATTTTATAGCTTTGCAAGTTGTTGTTTGTGGCTGATAGAATATTCATTTTCTTTGTTTCAATTGGTTTGATTCTGGTTCCTATAAAAATTACCTGCAGCTTTCCCCCCTCTTATTATGTTGCCTGTTACCAATTAATTGTTTCTCCCCTAAGTAAGCATCATGGATATCTTGTCGTAGTACTTGTTTCTAATATATTCTGCACACTCTGTTTTATCAATTTGTTTAAGGGTTTTTTTTTTTTTTTTTTTTTTTTTTTTGTGTGTGTGTGTGTGCGCGCGCGTGCGTGCGTGCGCTCGCATGTGCGCTTTTGAAACAATGTTGCTTAGCTAAAGGATGTAAAATGGTTTAGACTTAGGACCTCTTCAAAGTGGGATTGGATAAAGCCAGCAAACTAAATTTATCGAATTTGCATTAATGGAAGTTGGGTACTTGACATATAAATGTATATGACAAACCAAATCCCATTGTCATGGTGTTGGGAGAAACCAGGTAACTAGCACCAGGGAATCTGTTACTCTATTGTCCGGTTCTCTTTGATGATTTTTTTGGGAAGAATGCCTTTGATGATTCAGAATCGGCACGGTTCACCTTGTTTTTGGCTTCCTTTCTAAACATAACCTTGAAATCGATAGATGGTTCTCAGTTTCGGTGCTTTGATGGTAATGGCATTTCTGGCATATGCTATTCAACCTCATGAACCAGAATATAGTGTAGATCTCTATTTGTGAGAAACAAGAGATAAAGGGATTAGGTGTAACATGAGAACCATGCTTCTTGAAATTTGTATTCGACTCTTGGTAACTTGCACTATTTTCTCAATGAGCGACCTCTGACAATGTTGGCTGAAAAAATAAAATCTTAATAGAAGAAATTTCATTAAAAGAATAAGATAGGCCATGGAGCTGTTAAACCAGCAAGTGTTAATGAATATGCTCTAGCTTCAGATTCACTGAATCAGAATCTAAATGATGCCGAAATGAAGATCTCTATAGGATCGAGCTTAAAATTTGAAATCATGAAGCCCCATAAGCCTTCATTAGAATCCCATTCAATCTCTCCCTCTGCAGCATGCATCTGAGGCTCCAAACCTCACCAAGCAACCTAGTTCATTACCTTCCAAAGAACCCTTTCTTGTGAACCATAGCTTAGAGTTGCCTCTATTTGGCTAGAAAATCCAACATTGGTTCAAGCTTCCATGCATGAACCATGAACCCATGCAAAGTCATGTTCAAGACCCAAGTTCCAATGCTTGGATCTGTTGGGCTATGCCTCAAGCCCGGCCTGAAGCAAACCCAAGCCCGCAAGCCTGCAAACTCAGCCCATAGTAGATTAGGTGCACGCGAGCACGAGCACGGCCTAAGTGGGTGGTGTGGTCCAGGCCATCACGACCCACACGCGCAGACGCGTGGGCACAGCCCGCAATCGTGGTCCACTGTGGACCATAGCATTGCACGGTCCATAGTCGCGCCATCACAATCCATGTCATGGTCTATGGGGCTTTTCTCTTGGTCTGTGGGGGCAAGGCTGGTCTTTGTCAAGGTCCATGGCTGTTTTGCATGATCCGATGGGCCAGCATAGAGGCCGAGCATAATTGGACGGCCAAGGGTGTTTCCAACTCTAATTGGGCCTGATTTCCCGTGATATCCAACAATTTTTGTTGGATCAGATGGCTAAGAGGCTTTCTAGGGGTCAAACTCTAATTCAACAATTTTTGAATTATTTTTTGAAACAAATTGACCCTACTTCGGCCTTTATTTTAACAGAGGCCGAGAGCAGCTGTAGCAAGGTGCCAGAGGGGTCTTCAGGGATAGTGGCGGAGAAAGCCTGTAAGGGTTAGAGGGTCTCTTTGAGAGATAAGTACTTGTGAGAGGGATTTTTGGATTTTTTGTTGAGTTTTTTTTGTATAAGGTGAGAGTGTAAGATCTCTTTTATTATATTTTCTCATAGTAAAACGTTGCATGCCCTATTGATTATGTTCTCTATTTTATTTTTTCTTCTTCCTTTTCTTGTAGTATCAACAACAACATCGTGATTTTGGATATGGGGATCCGTATTTCTTACAAAGAATTTCTCAATAAGTGATATCATAACAGGATCATTGATAGACTCGCAAAAAAAATATTTTTTAAATGCAACCAGACACATGGCTTTTTGTTTCTTGGTAACCATTGTATCTTGTCTCCATATGTCCTGGTCCTGTTTATTCTCCTATATCATCATAATGCATGGTTTCACACCCCATAGAATGTAGCCATATGCTCTATAAATGCATATGTCCACCTCAAAGGAAATGTTTCAGCTGCTTAGTTTGAAAGTTCACAGCATTCTTATGGATTGTCTCAGCTTTGGCAATGCCTAGGTCCAACGCAAAAGATAACGCTTTTTAAGTTCTCCAAAGTAAAATAAGAAGGTCAGCAATCTAGTGAAGTATTTATTAGGAATATATTTCATTTGCATGGTTCTTCATTCATATTATTTTGTGACCAATGTCTTCCATTACACTCAATTAACCTTTTTGTCAGTAATAATAACAGTCCCCTTATGAAATTCAGATTGACTATAGATACAATCAGTGCTTGGACCAGATCCAGAATGTGATCTCTGCATTTAATAAAGCTACCGAGTCCGTAACTCTGCAGCTTCAAGCCCGCTTTGCCCTTCATACAATCTCTGTGGTTTATAAAAACCTGAGGGAGAGAATTACCAGCAGGATTCTTTCGACTGGTCAACAACCAAGCAGCAAATGCACCAAAGAACAGGAGAAAACCTTGGGATCTTCCTTAATCCAGAAACAATGGACTTTGCAGAAGATGAGGAAAGATCAGCAATCTTGGAGGCCCCAAAGGGGCTTGCCTGAAAATTCCGTCTCGGTTTTACGAGCATGGATGTTTCGGAATTTTCTTCACCCGTGAGTTGCCAACTTCTGGGATGCTTGTAAAATAGATATAATTATTGTGACAGTGGCCTTGATAAGTGAAAATGAAATTTGATCCTGAATGTGCTTTGAACATCTCTCAGGTACCCAAAGGATGATGAGAAACATTTGCTCGCATTAAAAAGTGGATTGACAAGGAGCCAGGTAGGAAGAATTCTGAATTTATCAGCCGTTGACAGTCCTTTCCAGCATGAGGTCCATTCCTATATTTATGTCCCATATTTTGGTTTGGATAGCTGCAGGTTCTGTCTCCCTCATCAAAACTATCTTATATTAAAGGACAAGCTCACTAGCTCAGTTCATACTAATAGAAATCAATGCATTTGTTGCTGGCAAACAAGAACTGCACCCTAATAACCCAACTTGTGTGTTGGTCTTGTAAGCTAGCGTAGCTTTTAATTGGTTATCATCTTTATCACAATCTCAGGTATCGAACTGGTTTATAAATGCACGGGTTCGTCTATGGAAACCCATGATAGAAGAGATGTATGTGGAATTCAGTAAAAAGAATTGGAATGGAGTAACGGGAGCTGATTGCGGGAGCCATCAAACGGTCAGCAGAAAATCCCAATGAATCCAAGTATGTTGATTTTGTTCATCATGCATCCTATACCTGTCAGATGGATGGTGCATGCTAATTCGCCCTATCCAAAAAAAATTGTAAGCTTTATTGGTTTTAGTTCACTGTTGGCATCTGATCTTTTGCAATACAGTTACATGTTTCTGTCCTGAGAACAACGAAATTACTAGAGGGATAATAGGATGCAATGATCCTTTCAGTGAATGGGGGAAACCTTTTTGTGGAGCGATCAATTGTTCGGTTTGGTATTTTCTGTTGATGGTTGGAATCCGTACATGAAACATTTTGCGAGGATGTCCATGACATGCTTGTTCAAATGAAAGGTTAATGGTTCCAAGTTATTCTGCATGGAACTGAGGGCCCTGTTTTTGATTCCATGTTGTTACGGTCCATGCTTGATATGCTTCTTTTATAAAACCATAAAACATGGAATGGGATCTATTGCATTTTAAAATTGTCAAGTTTGTTAAAATTATCGGTACAATGCATTACAAAGAGCAAAATACTCGTTAAGGCAGTACCTCTGTTTCTCAATTGCACTATGATGTTTGTCACCATGGAAGGGATCCCTCATACAACTGAGGGAGAGCTACTAGAAATTTCTTGCACTGAAGCCTGGGCATGTTAAAGTATTGTTTTTCCCATTTAGTTCAAATCCTGTTCACCGTTCTGATTAACCTGATACTACTGTTTATGGTGCCTGGCCAGGTTTGTTGGTCTCTTCCTTCATTTTTTATATATTTATATGTTATTCTTTTAGAGGGTTGGTAGCTCTACAATATGCTGCATTGGCTTGCTGTTGGTTCTCATTTTATAACTTTAATTTAATTACAAATAGGATCTCTGTATTGCCTCTGATGCCAGCTATAACTTTAATTACAAGTGGGATCCTGTCTATTATATTGACATGGTTAGAACTTTTCTGGAAATCTTAAGCAACAAAATATTCAGATCTTTGGCATCTGCCAAGCTTTAAGGTACATGTGAGAACCTGTTAGAAGAAAAAAAGCTGCTGTAGCTGAATACTTTTCAGGCATTATTGACTTCTATCCCAGGAAAGTTTTCTGTGTCATCTCTCCTAAATATTTTTTCTTCATCAACAGTTGTAGGCATGGCATATTTGCATCAGTGCAATCTCTTTCTAATAAGCTTGTGAGAGAGAGAGAGAGAGAGGGAGAGAGTTGTTTTGGTCTTTTAGTTTGGTCATCATTTTGAGCCGCAACAGTACACGAGCAATTGGATGCTAGGAAAGTTTCTGAAACACGGATTTTATTATTGAAGGTGAATGGGCTGCCATTATTTCTTGATTCAGGATGCTCTAAAAATGGAGCCGGTGCATTCTGTTTGGGGGCATATTATTTTTTTTACAAGGCTATGTCATTTATTTTGTTTGATATATTTATCGGGAGATTAACTCTACTGTGAACTTGATTTTTTTGTTTGATATGTTTATCAGGGTACTAATTCTATGATGAATTGGATAGTCTTTTATTTATTTATTTATGGCCAATCATTAGGATTTTTTTTGTGGTCAATCATTCGGAAAAAATGTTGTGGTCTTATCTGGGAGATGTTCCATGATTTTTACGTGGTATCATTTTTTAAAATTATCTTGGATGTATTTACTCTAGATTTTTTAAATAAATGTTCCATCTTATAATATATATATATATATATATATATATATTATTAAAAATAGATGATAAGCCTCTAGGTTATTGGCCTGATGGTGATGAAATGACTGTGAGCCCTGTCTTTTTGTGCATGCAAGAAGTTGAGACCTTTGGAGATCCTTTCAGGTAAGCAAAAATACGAGAAGATGACTCGTAGTACCCTGGACTGGCATCCAAGCTTGGATGAGGAAATCAGGGCCTGGAGGCCACTTTAAGATGCATGAATCGTCCATATGCTGTCCACTTCATCTCCTTACGTATCTTTCATTGATTTATCAGAAAAATAAAAATAAATGATTCATTGTACCAAACCGCATTTTGGTGGATACCAATGCATTCTCACTTTAAAATAATAATTATTTTTATTTTAAAAAAGCATTTTGATGGATACCAATGTATTCTGATTTTAAAATAATAAAAATAATTATTTTTTATTAAAAAATCTTTTTGTCCCCTGGTTGAGCAAGTGGGAATAAGGTCATCCTTTTGAATATCATGTGGCATGCTTCATGCACTCTCCTAAGAAGATAAATTCAGGTTTTTTAATTATCTTTTTTTGTTGTTTTCTCTTTGAGGTTACAAGTGCTAGTGGGACACATATGTTTAATTTTTTTTTTAAAAATAGCTAATTTGCTGCTCTCTTTCTCAATAAAAATTATATTTGATTATATATATATCTATATATAGATATATATTCTTCTAAATATTAAAATTTACATAAATATTTTTTTAAAATATATTTACATGAATACTTTCATAAGTTATATATATATATATATATATATATATATATATATATATATTCTTTTAAATATTAAAATTTACATAAATATTTTTTTAAAATTTATATTTACATGAATACTTTCATAAATTCTTTTTTTACATGTATATCTTTTTCTTTTTTATTTTTACATATATATCCATGTCATCTAATATTATTATATAATTAAATATTTAAAATTAAAATAATTAAAATATCTTTATAGATAGATGTGTAAAAAAAAATTTATAAGGATAAATGTGTAAATATTAATATTGCAAGGGTATTAATATAAATTTAAATATTTTGAAGGATATAAATGTAAACAATTTTTAATTTTTAATTTAATTTATATAATTTTAAGTAGATAAAAAATAAAATATAGTAATTAATATCAAAGTTTTTAGAATTTTATATTTATTAATTAATATTATAATCTTTAAATTTTGGTAATAATGTTTACACATAAATAGAATGAATTAATGTGTCAAATTTATAAAAAAAAAAAGAGAATCCAATTTGAAAGGTTTTTTTTTTTTTTTATGGCTTTTTATCAATTATCAATGCTTTTCATATGTAGATGGGAACATGGTTGATCCATATATAGAAATAACGTAATATTGGAAGGGAACTCTTTCAAGTTAGCTTGTTGATTAGATTTTTGGCATCCTGGTTCATATCCATTGAAGTCAGGATTTGAGGGTGTGGGGTTGTTCGTGTTGTCCCAAGGTTTCGTCTAGCATAGGGCTGAAATCGGATTGATATAGGATACTGATGTGGCAACATCCGTTGACGTGGAACCTATTTAGCCGGCAGCCAGCAGACGCGCGGATGGGGACTGCCACCTGGACACGGCCCTTGGGTGGAAGGTCGAGGCCAGCACCCGGGCGGGGTCGTACTCATGCAGCCGAAATGAGCCCTCCTGCCGAGGTCAGCTCACCGCCGGGGTTGAGCTCATAAAGCAAGCCCTCCTGTCGAGGTCAACTCCTGGCCGGGGTCGAGCTCATAAAATGCGCCCTCCGTATGAGATTAGCTCCCGGTCGGGGTCGGGCTCTCACTGCTAAAGGCGGACCTCCCGAATGGAGGTCCCTCCCTATCATACAAAGGTCAGAATTCCCGCCAGCGATGAAGGAGGAAAAGATCACAGGAATTCGAACCACGGCATAGAGGTCCCTGTCCACCTACAATCCTCGGAAGGTGGGGCAGGTCCTGCCACCAGTGCCAGCTCTACAACATGTTGCCCGCAGGCCTTGCACAAAATAAGCCCCGTCAGGCTTAGGGCCTTATAACATGCTGCCACGTCCACTGCTGTACGGTCGAAGGACGCTGACCCATGCAGCGCAAGACTCAGGGTTCTCTCAAAAGAAGAATTCTACCAAGGCCGCAGGCCTTGCAACGCTCAGATGGTCCCTCCAGGAATGAAAACTTTTCATCATGGCACGAGACTCAGGGGGCAGCCCCTGCCCCTCTTAAGGAAAAGGATGCTTCCTCTTTTGAGAGGGGCGGAAGGACGAGGGCTCTCCTCCTGAGGGAGAGAAAGGAGGACTCTCTCTCTTGGGGACGAGGGAGAGAAGGCTCTCACACCCCTCGGGAGGGGAAAAAAAGGGAAGCACCCTCTCCGGAGAATGAGAGAGATCCATAGACCTCCCTCCTTCGAGGGAGGGGACCGGACGAGGAAGAAGGAGCTGCGAGCAGCGACAAGCCCCTCCGAAGAAGACTCCATGCGAGGATGCGAAAAAGGACACCAGGAAACAACCATAAAAGAAGAGGGAGATAAGTAAGAAGGTAAATAAGCGGGAGGGGGAGAGAGGTAAGCAAACAGCCAAGGGACTAGCCAGAGGGATCCTCCCCGATCCTCGCTCTCTCCATTCCCATTCTTTCCTTTCATTCCGTTATTTGATTATTGTCATCTTATCACCCCCTGGGGCGAGGGAGTCCTCTAAGCTCTCTGTCTCAGAGATTCTGTTCCCCTCGATCGTCCCATTGACTTGATCGTCGAAGTGTCCTCGTCGGAATCTCCGGCTTAGGTCTCCTCTATTTTGCAGGCTAAGCGGGCCGAAGAGTTAACCCCCATAAGGGATGGAGCGCTCTTGACGGGAGAAGGAGGCATCTGACGCGGCGGCGACTCGCCGGAGCTACGAGTCATGATGATCCAGGCGGCAACAGATTGGCGCACCAGATAGGAGGTGCAGACAAGCAACAGACGATTTAGGGGGTTTAGAGGACTTCGGCCAAGGCTGAGGATCCAGACTCTCCAACTGATGGAACGACGGTAGCCGCTTCCCTGGAGGGTAGGCGGAGGACACGAGAGCTCCCTCCAGGGAGCCCACCCAAAGAATGAGGAGAAAAGGGTCTTGTGATAGCGGAGAGAGGGGCTTGTCCGAACACCTGCCACCTTTCATGGTACTCTCCAGAGAAGCCTCTCCATCACCGCCAAGGGCAAGCACCATTGTCTCGCTCATGATCCGAAGATGGCAGCGAGATGCCACCCGCCGCGTGACTCGCAGCGAGGCAAACTAACTAGAGACGGGGCCTTATTTCGGGGGCAACCTATCGATGAAAGATGGCGTGCTATTGCAACCCCCCTCCAAGGGGCCCCAATGAAGGGGTCGAAGCCCAACCGGACGGAGCCTACTACCTTGCTGGTCCCGGCGCCTCTCGACGCTCGCGAACCTAGAGCACGAGAAACTTAAGAGAGCGCTACCGGTGATATAAAACTTCTTTTCAATTATTTAAGTCCTTTTTTCATGCAATTTTTCCTTTCATCTGTGCAGGGACGCCCCTGTCCGACTCAAAGTCCGGCAGACTCAAGCCGGGTCCCCCCTCAAGCCGGGCCCTCCATTAGGCCCGCCTTCATCAGCCAATCTCACAGCCTGGAGGTGGCGGCGGGGCAACCCACCACCTACCATGTGACTCACAGTTCGGCACCCTCAAGCCGGGCCCTCCATCAGGTCCGCCTTCATCAGCCATGCTCAAAACCCAGAGGCGGCACCAAGGTGCCGTCTACCGCGAGATTCACGGCATGGCAACTCTTCCTCAGCCAAGCTCACAGCCCAGAGGTGGCGGCGGGGCAACCCGCCACCTACCATGTGACTCACAATTCAGCACCCTCAAGCCGGGCCCTCCATCAGGCATGCCTTCCTCAACCTAGCTCATAGCCCGAAGGCGGCACCAAGGTGCCGTCTACCATGAGACTCACAGCTTGGCCCACTTATAAGTCCGGCGCCCCATAACCTCATGACCGCGCTCATAGCCCGGAGACGGCACCAAGCTATCGTCTACCGTGTGACTCACAGCATGGCGAATTGAGAAGCTCGACGCTCTCATCAACCGTGCTCACAGCCCGGAGGTGGCACCAAAGTGCTGTCTATCGCAAGACTCACGGCACGACAACTCTTCCTCAGCCGAGCTCACAGCCCGGAGGTGGCGGCGGGGCAACCGGCCACCTACCGTGTGACTCGGTTTGGCACCCTCAAGCCGGGCCCTCCATCAGGCCCGCCTTCCTCAGCCTAGCTCACAGCCCGGAGATGGCATCAAGGTGTCATCTACTGCGAGACTCACAACTTGGCCCACTCATAAGTCTGGTACCTCACAATCTCATGGCCGCGCTCATAGCCCGGAGACGGCACCAAGCTGTCGTCTACCATGTGACTCACAACATGGCGAATCGAGAAGCTCGGCACCCTTATTAGCCATGCTCACAGCCCGGAGGCGGCACCAAGGTGCCGTCTACCGCAAGACTCATGGCATGGCAACTCTTCTTCAACCGAGCTCACAGCCGGGAGGTGGCAGCAGGGCAACCCGCCACTTACCGTGTGACTCACAGTTCGGCACCCTCAAGTCAGGCCCTCCATCAGGCCCGCCTTCCTCAGCCTAGCTCATAACCTGGAGGCGGCACCTAGGTGCCGTCTATCGTGAGACTCATCACTTGACCCACTCATAAGTCCGACATCCCACAGCCTCATAGCCGCGCTCATAGCCCGGAGACGGCACCAAGCTGTCATCTACCATGTGACTCATAGCATAGCGAATCGAGAAGCTCGATGCCCTCATCAACCGTGCTCACAGCCCGGAGGCGGCACCAAGGTACCGTCTACCGCGAGACTCACAGCATGGCAACTCTTCCTCAGTCGAGCTCACAGTTCGGAGGTGGCGGCGGGGCAATCCACCACCTACCGTATGACTCACAGTTCGGCACCCTCAAGCCGTGCCCTCCATCAGGCCCGCCTTCCTCAGCCTAGCTCACAGCCCAGAGACGGCACCAAGATGCCATCTACCGCGAGACTCGCAGCTTGGCCCACTCATAAGTCCGGCACTCCACAGCCTCATTGCCGCGCTCACAGTCCGGAGACGGCACCAAGCTGCCATCTACCGTGTGACTCACGGTGTGGCGAATCGAGAAGCTCGGTGCCCTCATCAGTCATGCTCACAGCCCGGAGGTGGCACCAAGGTGCCGTCTACCGCGAGACTCACCGCTTGACCCACTAATAAGTCCGACACCCCATAGCCTCATGGCCGCGCTCATAGCCCGGAGACGGCACCAAGCCGTCATCTATCATGTGACTCATAGCATGGCAAATCGAGAAGCTCGGTGCCCTCATTAGCCGTGCTTACAGCCCGAAGGCGGCACCAAGGTGCCGTCTATCGCGAGACTCACAGCATGGCAACTCTTCCTCAGTTGAGCTCACAGCCCGGAGGTGGCGGCGGGGCAACCCACCACCTACCATGTGACTCATAGTTTGGCACCCTCAAGCCAGGCCCGCCTTCCTCAGCCTAGCTCACAGCCCGGAGGCAGCACCAAGGTGCCGTCTATCGCGAGACTCATAGCTTGGCCCACTCATAAGTCCGGCATCCCATAACCTCATGGCCGCGCTCACAGTCCAGAGACGGCACCAAGCTGCCATCTATTGTGTGACTCACAGCGTGGCAAATCGAGAAGCTCGGTACCCTCATCAGTCATGCTCACAGCCTGAAGGCGGCACCAAGGTACCGTCTACCGCGAGACTCATGGCATGGCAACTCTTCTTTAGCCGAGCTCACAGCCCGGAGGTGGCGGCGAGGCAATCCACTACCTACCGTATGACTCACAGTTCGGCACCCTCAAGCCGGGCCCTCCATCAGGCTCGCCTTCCTCGGCCTAGCTCACAGCCCAGGGGTAGTACCAAGGTGCCGTCTACCACGAGACTCACGACATGGCAACTTTTCATCAGACGAGCACACAACCCTAAGGTGACCACAAGATAGCCCGTCATCTACCACGAGACCTGCAGCTGGGCAACCTCCGAGCCAGGTCCTTTCGACGAACCCGCGCTCAGTTACCCCGCTCACAATCTTGAAATGCGGTTGGGGATCCCTAGAACCCCGCCATCTACCGCGTAACTTATAGTTTGGCACTTATAAGCCGGGAAACTCACGAAGTCTCGCACCCACTGCCTTACTCACAGTTCGGAGATGTTTGCCAGGAAACTTCAGATGTCTCGCCATCTGCCCCTTGACTCACAGCGTAGCGAACTAAGCCAGGATACTCTGGAAGCCCTGCATCCGGTTGCCTTGCTCACGGCCTGGAGATGTCAGTAGAAAATACTTGAACTCCCACCGTCGGTCGCCTGACTCACGGCTTGGCAGATTGAAGAAACCCCTCGAAAGCAGTCCAAGCTAAAGGGAAGAAAAACGATAAGTAAAATGGCGGCAACACCAAGTATTCCGATTGAAGAGGACAGAAAAATCACCCTCATCAGAACGTCCCTCACA
The DNA here is from genome assembly GCA_021397845.1 of Areca catechu. Lineage (NCBI taxonomy): Eukaryota > Viridiplantae > Streptophyta > Magnoliopsida > Arecales > Arecaceae > Areca > Areca catechu. Next base: position 12,600,710 of record CM038051.1, on the reverse strand, counting down.
TCGGGGAGAGGCCCCCAGCAACCCGGGAGGCCGAGCACCAGATTCAATCCAAAAAAAAAAAAGAGAAAAAAAACAGAGAGGAAAGAGAAGAAAAAAAAAAAGAAGAAGAAAAGAGAACAACAGTTGTAATGGAAGAGGCACCTTCATTGATCAAAATTCTCTTACATCCTATGGAGGCTCCCGATAGGTCAAGAGACCCCTTGAAATTCTAAGTTACAGGGTGAGAAGAAATGAACTTTAGGTCTCCCTTGCTGCCTCTCGCCCAACCGACGGGCTAGTACTTCGGCTCTGGACTTCGTCCACAGGACTGGGTGGAGCATTCCAGTCCCTCATACTCCAGGAGGCGGGTGCCCTTCTTCAAGTGAGCTTGCTGGGAAGGAGAAACCCTCATGCATCCACCTCTATCATGCCGTCCTTCCCAGGAGTTTGCTGGGTCTCTAGAGCCTGGCATCGGCTCCGCCGCCCCATCCTTGGAATTCATCGATCCCATGATTCCAAGAGCAGCTACAGCAAGATGCTCTTGACAGCACTGCAATGGCCGTGGCCCCTTTCACAGCGACCATAATCCGGACCACCACCTCCTATAAAATCTCCAGTCTTGTGAACCGGGTGGTGGCTCCAGATGCCTCCGCTTTTGAGACAGCCACTTTCTCTGCCCCTGCAGTGCGACCGGAGGCTCTCCCCCTTTACATCCATGGGGAAAGCTTCGAGCTCGATGGATTTCTTCTTCGAACCAGACGCCCTCGCCTTGACGTTGGCTGGCCGCTCATAGAGAACCTTCATTTGGCCCTCTAGGTCTTAGGTCAAAACCCTGAAGTCTATCAAGAGCCCTCCCTCAGCACAGGCTGAGGGAGGAGGATCGAAAAAGGAGAACATGTAGGCCAACACTGAAGCAAAAAGGGAGCTAAAGAAGGAAGAAGGAAGCTTTGCGGAATCCTGGCCACCTACACCCGGAGACCTTTTAAAAGTCACAGAGCCATCCAAGAGCCACCACGTGGCGGCACCAGGCGCATCCCGATGCTTCGATTCGCAGAACTGACGCCTTGACTGAGCCAGGGCTTTGGTGAGCCCTCCGTTGGAAAACTGAGCGTAGTGCCCCATTAATACAAAGGCGTGATCTTCGGGGCATGCCCAGTCAAAGCATTGATGGTGCAGAAGATGCGTCCCTCCATGTCAGCATGGTCGTTACTCCCATCGCCCCGAGCGATGCTTCGTTCTCTAGGCTCTGGAGTGGGGGCCATCTGATGTGACAACATCCGCTGATGTGGAGCCCATTCAGCCACCAGTCGGCAGCTGCACGGATGAGGACTGCCACCTGGATGCAGCCCCCAAGTGGAGGCCGAGGCCAGCACCCAGCCGGGACCATACTCATGTCGCCGAAGTGAGCCCTCCTGTCGAGGTCAGCTCCTAACTGGGATCGAGCTCATAAAGCGAGCCCTCCTGCTGAGGTCAACTCCCAGCCGGGGTCGAGCTCATAAAGCGAGCCCTCCTACCAAGGTCAGCTCCCAGCCGGAGTCGAGCTCGTGCAGCGCACCCTCCGTCTGAGGTTAACTTCCAAGCAGGGTCTGGCTCTCACTGCTGAAGGCGAACCTCCCAAATGGAGGTCCCTCCCTGCCATACAAAGGCCAGAATTCCCGCCAGCGATGAAGGAGGGAAAGATCACAAGAATTTGAACCATGGCGCAGAGGTTCCTGTCCACCTGCAATCCCCGGAAGGTGGGGTAGGTCCTGCCACCAATACCAGCTTTGCAACATGTCGCTCGCAAGCCTTGCACAAAATAAGCCCCGTCAGGCCCAGGGCCCTGTAACATGCTGCCATGTCCACTGTTGTACGATCGAAGGACGCTGACCCATGCGGCGTGAGACCCAGGGTTCCCCCAAAAGGAGAATCCTGCCAGGCCGCAGACCCTGCAACATCCAGACGGTCCTTTCAGGAATGGAAACTTCCCACCATGGCACGGGACTCAGCGGGCAGCTCCTGCCCCTCTTAAGGAAAAGGACACTCCCTCTTTCAAGGGGGGGCGAAAGGACGAGGGCTCTCCTCCTGAGGGAGAGAAAGGAGGACTCTCTCTCTCTCTCCGGGACGAGGGAGAGAAGGCTCTCACACCCCTCGGGAGGGGAAAGGAAGGGAGGCACCCTCTCCGGAGAACGAGAGAGATCCGCAGACCTCCCTCCTCCGAGGGAGAGGACCGGAAGAGGAAGAAGGAGGAGCCACGAGCAACGGCAAGCCCCTCCGGAGAAGACTCCACAAGAGGACACGCGAAGAAGGACATTAGGACAGCCAGAAAAGAAGAGGGAGGTAAGTAAGAAGGTAAATGAGCGGGAGGGAGAGAGAGGTAAGCAAATAGCCGAGAGCTCAATGGCCAAGGGACCGGCCAGAGGGATCCTCCCTGCTCCCTGCTCTCTCCATTCCCATTCTTTCCTTTCATTCCGTTATTTGATTATTGTCATCTTATCACCCCCTGAGGCGAGGGAGTCTCTTGAGCTCTCCACCTTAGAGGTTCTGTTTCTCTCGATCGTCCCACTGACTTGATCGTCGGAGTGTCCTCGTTAGAATCCCCGATCCGGGTCTCCTCTGTTTTGCAGGCCGAGCGGGTCAAAGAGCCGACCCCCATAAGGGAGGGAGCGCTCCCGGTGGGAGGAGGCACCTGACGCGGCGGTGACTCGCTGGAGCTACGGGCCACGACAATTCAGGCCACAACAGATATTAGTATATCCATATCCATATTTATTTTGTTTGACGAATACAGATACGGATACGGATATTAATCAGATATTAAAATTTATATTTATATTTATTTTAAATGGATATGGATATAAATCGGATAATTAAATGTTATGATTATAGAATCAAAAATATTGTTAAATAAAGAATAAATTAAGTTAATAAAATATTAATATATATATATATATTTAAAAAATTGATAAGTACTATATTAAATTAAATAAAGTTAAAAGTAGAATTGGATATTCAGATATGGATTGGATAGTTATATTTCCATATCCATATTTTTTTTTTTACGAATATAGATATGAAGACGGGTATTAGTCAAATGCTCAAATTTCTATCCATATCCGGATAGATTCAGAAATGAAATCGAATCCAATCAAATATTATCTATACTATTTTTATCCTTAGTCAGGGCCCTCTTTCAAATTTGTAGTCTCACTTAACAGCAGAATTGAGATCATAGATCTAGAGAGTAGCCGCTCATCCCAGAGTGAGACTTTTCCCTTATAAAGTTGCTTGGAATCGTCTCCCAACACTATCACCTTAGGGACAAGGGTATGGTGTTGTCCATCTCTTACCTAGTTTGTGGGCTAGATGAGGAGTTTACTAAGCATGCCATCCTACGTTGTCCGAGAGCAAGGTTGATCAGGAGGATGGCAAAGAATAAGCGCTAGGAGAGTGGCAGCACCTGGCTTGGTCCTTTCCTGGATGCGGTCTGTCAGAGTTCAACTGAGATGGATGGTTTGTTAGTATACATTGCCTATCAAATCTGGCTTTTCAGGAATAGCTTTGTGTTTGAACCGAGATGGTACTTGCGCATTAGGTATTGGAGAGAGCTATATGTTTGGCTACCGAATATTGTCATTATGATGCTGCGACCATGTCCATTCATGCCCGAAGTCCTAGGACTCCCATGTTATCTTAATAGTGACTTGGATGGTTCTTTTTATTTTCTGGAAGCCCTCTCCTTCGGGATTTGTAAAGGTGAACTTTAATCATAACGTTAGGAGTGTCCGTGCTAGGCATGTCATCCAAGGCTCTGACAACAGACTTTTGGTGGCAGGGGGCCCTAGACTATATGTGCTCTCCATCCCGAAAGTCAAGTTCAGAGTGGCCTAAGCAAATATCATCTGTGCCTGACAGGAGTTGCATGCGAAAAGGATCTTTATTGAGAGAGGCTTTGTAATCTTTATTGACTAGATTCAAGATAAGTTGAAGTAGCTAGAAGCTCGTCTGCTTCTTTGTAACATTTGAAGATTTGTTCGAGATTCTGCTATGGTGTTTGTTCGTCATATGTTTCGAGAGGCGAACAGTATAACTGATTGAATAGTATCCTTTGTTGCTAACCATTCCTTGATTGGTCCTCGTACTTGGGTGAGGTCCTTCTGCTATGCTTATCGAAGCTTTTATTTTTTGATTTTTAAGGACCACTCTCGTACCAAAATTGTACGATAGCCCACTTGTAAAATAAAATAAATTAAATTAAAGAAGAAGAAAAAGGAGAAGAAGAAAGAGGAGAAGGAGGAAGGAGAGACGTGAGTGGATCTTACGGTCTGGTCTTTTGGCCGAAACACCAACTCTTATGTATCAATACTAATTTCAGGATCAAGATAAATTTACGTAAGAGAGTGGGTTGCTTATTGTGAAACCTGATCATCCAGTTAGAGAGGGGGATGATTCATCTAATTACTTACAATTTAATCTCATGGTACCTAAAAGTAGCTTGTAGAAATTTCTCAAAACTCACAAAAAGTCTAACAAAAGGAGAAAAATAATAAGAAACTTTTGATAAAGGAGATCATTTTCATTCTTGAATGAAAACATACATATCATTCTTCAATAGCCACTTCATTGGCTATGACACTTTCTAGTTAGATCTTGTATGGTTCATTACAAATTTCCTTTTCATTAATGGATGATCGGAAAATAGCACATGTTCAATAATTCATGTTGAAAACTCCAATGATCTTATATGGTTCATTACACCAAGCTTTTGATTCCCTAGCATGTTATAATAAAATACACCATTAGTGAGGATGAGCACCATACGCTTCCCTGCCACCAATCCAAACCCGTTCTAGAAACCCCTTACTTAATATTATTCTTTATAACTCATTATTATTATTATTTTAAAAAGAAAATCACAGCCTTGGTTTTCAGACATCCGCACACCATAATAATATATTTATCCAAAAAAATACATAAATATAGATTTTTCCACTCTTTCAAAATTATTTTTTCTAGAAAAACAACAATCGATTTTTTTTTTTTTTTTTTTTTTTTGTGCTGTCACCGCATACAACAACCCACGACCATTCTCCATTCTCCATTCTCCATTCTAGACTTCTAGTCTTCTCTTCCCATCACCGTAACCATCACCACCGGCGGCGAAGAAGGAGCGACGACATGCCGGCGGGGCAGCAGCAGAACCGCGATGAGGTGCCGAGTTTCCCTCCGCCGGAGTCGGTGGACGAGGAAGCGTGGCTCTGGTCGCAGATCAAGGCGGAGGCCCGGCGCGACGCAGAGTCGGAGCCCGCCCTCGCAAGCTATCTCTACGCCACCATCCTCTCCCACCCGTCTCTGGCCCGCTCCCTCTCCTTCCACCTCGCCAACAAACTCTGCTCTTCGACTCTCCTCTCCACCCTCCTCTACGACCTCTTCCTCGGCTCCCTCTCCGCCCAACCCTCCGTCCGCGCAGCCACCGTCGCCGACCTCCTTGCGGCCCGCCACCGCGACCCCGCCTGCTCCTCCTTCTCCCACTGCCTCCTCAACTATAAGGGCTTCCTCGCCGTCCAGGCCCACCGCGTCTCCCACCTCCTCTGGCAACAGCACCGCCGGCCTCTCGCCCTCGCCCTCCAGTCCCGCATCGCGGACGTCTTCGCCGTCGACATCCACCCCGCCGCACGCCTCGGCCGCGGCCTCCTCCTCGACCACGCCACCGGCGTCGTCATCGGCGAGACCGCGGTCGTCGGCAACAACGTCTCCATCCTCCACCACGTCACCCTCGGCGGAACCGGCAAGGCCGTCGGCGACCGCCACCCCAAGATTGGCGACGGCGTCCTCATCGGCGCTGGCGCCACCATCCTCGGCAACGTCCGTATCGGTGAGGGCGCCAAGATTGGCGCCGGATCCGTCGTCCTCATAGACGTCCCGCCCCGAACTACCGCCGTTGGCAACCCAGCCAGGCTCGTCGGCGGCAAGGAGAAGCCCGCCAGGCACGAGGACGTCCCAGGGGAGTCCATGGATCACACTTCCTTCATCACCGAGTGGTCCGACTACATCATCTAATCTGACCTCAAAATATGTCTGTTTTTATCTTCTCATCTCATTTCTATCTACGTGCTTCCTTCCTTTCCGTTGCATATATATAAAATCTCTATGATCGGCGTGTAATGTATACGAGGACTTCAAAGTGTACTTGTATTTGAATTAATTAGAATAGTGTTGTGCTTCTGAATTAGTTATGTTTGGTCTTAATCTTGAACTTTATGATGATGATTAATGTTGTCATGTATCTTACTTTTGTTATGTTGTTCAATAATCTTTATAGCTAGGATAATAATCTTAAACTTTTTTTTTTTTGGAATTTGTAAGTATAATTTGTTGCTCTTCTGTGTTTGAGCTTCGAAGTTTACTTCTTTTATTTGCAGTGATGTGGATTCTGTTGGATTATTGCCACTTTGAAAGGAAAAATGGCATTTTTTTTAGGCTATTAGAGTTGCATTGGTTTATTTAAGGATATTATAGGTGGAGTTATTTGTTAGATTCAGAGATACCATTGCCATGGTCTTTGCATCAGTGCATGTACATTACTTCAATATTAGGATTGGAGATCATGAAAGGAAAATGAATTGGTGGATTTTACAAAGCACTCTTAGCAGGGGTGGGAGAAAGATGTTGAGCATGAATTTGGTTTTGGTGGTTCGATGATGTGAATTTCTGCTGATATGGCTTATGGCTATTGATTCTGCATGGAAATAGCAGTGGGTTTTCGAGGAATGAGATCTTAGTTACAGTGAGATGCATTGGAACCATATTTCTCTTTCATTATAGTTTCCCCAAATTCTCAGACATTCAACGATCCCTGATACTCATAGTAACTTTCGGTGCTTCATTGGCCCTGTTACAGTTTAAACCAAAATATGCTTTCTTTTACCTCTAAATTTGTTAGAACATCCAGAATAGCTAAAATGATCACTGCAGAGTTATATCTCAAACATCATTCTTTGGTGCTTTCATTTTCTTGTTGTAGTTATTCAGTGATTATGTGTCTGCATGTTTTTATGATACAATTGGAATATATTGTTTATTCCAATCCTCTTAAAAATTAGGATTCAGCTGACATTAGGACTCTGTTATTTTCAGAGATTCTAGGTGGCAGGTTCCTGAAACTGTTTTCATGACTTTAACCTTTCATACCGATGCTTGTTGTCAGGCATGAGATGTTATCTTGAATTCTGTAGGCATTCTTACTCTTAAGCAGTATCTTGAATTTTTAAGATAAAAATTAATGGAAAAATAGTTATAACTTATAACTATCTGAGAATTATAAGGTATAATGATAACCAAACAGAGTTAGTGTATGCCTGAGAATGGCTTTTATAATTCTTTATTTCCCATTTGTTTCTATCAAGAGCTAGTATCTTTAGTAACACCATAGGGACATAAAATGTAAAATAGTTCTGAAGATTTTAGGAGGAGGATTGTGTTAGCACAAATACACTGGTGGTTGTTCTTTTCTTGAAGCTGCAAGGATTTGCTTGTTTAATTATTTTGTAGCTTCTTGTTTAGCTTTAAAGGTACCATCCTAGTCAGAAGGATTTGTAGATAAAGATGTTGAAATTAGGCTGCTGAAACATATTGTTTATTATTTTGTGTTTGCTGGATGGCTGTGTTTTTGCATGAAAGAGTTTTTAGGTAGACTGAACAGCATTCCATCTGCCATTTCTGTTATTACTGATCCTTCAATATTGTTATGAGATTTCCCTTATGATTCTAATTTAAATACCTTAATTTTGTCTCCTAAGTGATGCCATCTCCTCTCAAATATTACCGCAACTCCTACACTCATCTACAAACAGTATTAGTATCATCAAAATCCACCTCAACATTCATATAACCGCAGCACTCATTGTACATACATGGACTCCTTTCATTGGCCAACATCTAATACTCTGGCATTGCAAACTACATTGATATTCCCCCAAGGTTTTAGTACATGCAAAATCACTGATACCCCTGTGACATCTATCCACTTCGTCAATCCTGTTATTGTTCTAATTGATATACCTTTGCCTGTCTCTACATTTAGCCATACTTCCAGAACAGCTAAAATGATCACTCAAGAGTCATCCATTAACAATCATTCTTAATCAGATCTCTGCTTTCCTTTTATTCCCACAAAATGATATTTCATGTACTCTTTTATAGTCAAGCTGATTTTTGGAGCCATATCCCCTTAGGTTTTTGTTTTCAATCGAATCTGGCATTCAATAATGTTCGTGTTGGAGAACTACTTTTTTTCTTTTCTTGTACTTATTCAGTAATTATTAGTCTATCAGTTTTTAGGATGCTATTGGTACAAATTCTTTGTTAAATCTTCTTGAAAACTAATTCTCATGCAGTATGAACAAAAGACCCTTTCTTTTTATTTTGAGGGATTCTAGGATTTGGTTATAGGCTCATGGAACTGCTTTTAGTGGTCTCAGTTTTGATACCTATGGTCTATTTTAGGCATTATTTGTCATCTTGAATTTCTAAGACAGTCTTACTGCAAAACAATCTCTTGAATGCATTAAAACAATGTGAGAATAGAGAATTATAATCATCATCACCCAGAGTTGATGTCTATATCTGGGAATGGCTATTATGATTTTTTTCTTTCATTAGTTTTTCTCAAGCACTAAAACTTCTGTTAACTCCATAGAGATATAGAATGTGATAGAGATTTTAGAAAGGGGAGCATGGCATCATATGGATATTTGCTAATGGTGTTCTTTTTTGTTCTTTTTTGGATGTTGAATGGTGTTCTTTTCATTAAGCTGCAAGGTTTTACATGTTTTACATGTGTAGCTTATTACCAGAGAAATCTTCATTTTCCTCTGTTCTCTAGTTTCCTTTTCTTCCACTATTGTATTACAATAACTTTACAATTATTAGGACTTGGATATGAAGATTTGCTTTTAAAAAATTGATGGGGACATCATCCAACACGATTTCTGGTACATGGCCAGCACTACTCTTGATGCAAATAATTTTTGGATATATTTATGGGTGTATGGGGTATGGGATATTTATCTCCGAATCTTAGAAAATGATTAGATCAGAGTTTGTTAGGATCAGTTTGTTTCGGAGAATAGTTTGTTTTTATCTTCTGAACTTGTTAGGATCAGAGTATCTCAGTTTGTTCCGATTGTTTGGAGTCTAAAGTTATTTAAAAGGGTTGTAAGCTTCTTGAGGGGACATCGACAATTTGAATAAAAAAATTTGAGTGTTCTTCTTTCTCCCGATTACTTCTTCCTCTCTTCTCCCGGTTCCTTCCTTCTTCTTCTCTTTCCCTTCCTCTTCTTCTTCCTTTGTCTCTACTTTTCCTTATTCTCTTCCTCTATTTCTTCTTATTCTCTTCCCCTTATTCTCATCTTATCCTTCTCTTCTTATTCCTCTCATTTTATTCCTCCTCTTTTCTTATTCTATGTTCTTCGCCGATCCCACGTCGCTACTTACAGCCGATCGGAACAACCCCATCCTCCCTCACCTACATCAACAATCGACCTCCCGACCATAGCTCCCGACGACGATCAAAACCACCATGGTCGTCTTCACCTCCGTCTGGTTGCCATTCTCGTCGTAAATCCATCACCTTCCAGCCATCTTCCAGCCCCGGATCCATCTCCGCTCGAACACCATCGACTGCTGCCCATCTCTTCCACCTGCAATTGGGCATCCAATCACCGTCGACCTCCACCCATGCCTTCGCCCATGGTAGCCCGGCCCCATCCACTGCTACCAACTATTCAGAACGTCCACCGGCCGTCTCATCCCCTTTGAAGTCGTCATCTCCACCTTCATCTGTCGTCGATCTCTCCGTCGTCCTCATCAGCTGGCGGAAATCCAGCCACTAGCCCCCTTCCACCGCTACCAGTCGACTACTCCGCTGCCCATCTGCTCGGCCCACGTCCGTGCCGGCACCCCTGTGCAGCCCATGTCGCCTCCGTGTCGGCGCCCTGTGCTGCTGTCGTGCCACCCTCTCCTTGTGCCGCCATCTTCATTCCGGTGCCGTCACCGGTGGAGATTCTGTCCGAACCATCCTCCGAAGTCGATCCCCTGTCCACCTTGTTTTGGTCCAAAGGGAAGAGTTTTTGCACGAACATGAAAGCAAGGAAGCCCCGCATGGATCTCAAAGCTGCCTCCAAAGATTAATCTTTGTGCACGATCCTCAGAGCAGAGCCACCCCTTCTGTCGTCTTCAATGCTTCAGGCCCACTTGGGTTGATTTGGGCTTATTTTATTTAGGTTAGTCTATAATTGTGTGTTATCTAATTTTTCTTGTATTTGGTGATCCAGATCCGACGACTTATAATCCACTTCGCTTGTGAACCACTGGCCTGATATTTTGCTGCCTCCAGGATGATCTCCCTTTTCCAAGAATCGTGGCGTTCCGTGTTTCAGGTGAGAACTCATTAATAATTAGCATATGTATTGATCAAATGCTAGAATTATTTTAAATTCATATCTTTAATTTAGTTAGATTTGATTTAATTAAAATTGACTAGCCCTAACCTAATGGTCGTTCCTTAACGATAACGGTCCAACCTCTTGAAATCTTGACTGTGCGTGCCAACTGGGTCGCTTCCTAGATTGGGCCTTAACTTTGACTAAACCATTTTTAGTTTAATTCTTATCAGCTTTGATTGTCTGTTAATATTATTTTTTTAATTTATTTATTTATTTATTCACTGATCTCACCAAAGGGTCCTTAGGTCTAGGAATTGTTGGTCCGTCTCACATCAGTTTTTGGTATCAGAGCGTGGTTTAGGTTAGGTTAAAAAAAAAATTCTATCTCTTGACTATTTGATTCATTGGCGAGTCAAGCTGGAGTCAGAAGATACCTGGAATTATCTAAGACTTTCACAGCAATATGGAGCTTGACTCGACGGAGTCGAGTTGTCCCCACTCTTGGAGAAATTGATGGGACATCATCCAACACGATTTCTGATGCATGGCCAGCACTACTCTTGATGCAGATAATTTTTGGATATATTTATGGATGTATGGGGTATGGGATATTTATCTTTGAATCTTAGAAAATGATTAGATCAGAGTTTGTTAAGGAATAGTTTATTTCGAAGAATAGTTTGTTTCTATCTTCTGAACTTGTTAGGATCGGAGTATCTCAGTTTGTTCCGGTTATTTGGAATCTAAAGTTATTTAAAAGGGTTGTAAGCCTCTTGAGGGGACATCGACAATTTGAATAAAAAAATTTGAGTGTTCTTCTTTCTCCCGATTACTTCTTCCTCTCTTCTCCCGGTTCCTTCTTCTCTTCCCCTTCCTCTTCTTCTTCCTCAGTCTCTACTTTCCCTTATTCTCTTCCTCTATTTCTTCTTATTCTCTTCCCCTTATTCTCATCTTATCCTTCTCTTCTTATTCCTCTCGTTTTATTCCTCCTCTCTTCCTATTCTATTTTCTCCGCCAATCCCACGTCGCCGCTTGCAGCCAATCGAAACAGCCCCATCCTCCCTCACCTACATCAACTATCGACCTCCCGACCATAGCTCCTAACGATGATCAAAACCACCATGGTCGTCTTCACCTCCATCTGGTCGCCATTCTCGCCGTAAATCTATCACCTTCTAGCCATCTTCTAGCCCTGGATCCATCACAGCTCGAACACCATCGACTGCCGCCCATCTCTTCCGCCTGCAACTGAGCACCCAATCATCGTCGGCCTCCACTCACGCCTCTGCCCACGGTAGCCCGGCCCCATCCATTGCTGCCAACCATCCGAAACGTCCACCGGCCGTCTCATCCCCTTTGAAGCCAACACCTGCAGCTTTATCTGTCGCCGATTTCATCGCCGTCCTCATCAGCTAGCAGAAATCCAGCCACCAGCCCCCTTCCACTGCCACCAGTCGACCGCTCCGCTGCCCATCTCCTTGGCCCACGTCCGTATCGGCACCCTCGTGCCGCATGTGTCGCCTTCATGCCGATGCCCCGTGTTGATGTGCCACTATCGTGCCACCATCTTCATTCCAGTGCCATCGCTAGTGGAGATCCTATCCGAACCATCCTCCAAAGCGGATCCCCTGTCCACCTTGTTTTGGTCCAGAGGGAAGAGTTTTCACACGAACGTGAAAGCAATGAAGGAAGCCCTACACGGATCTCAAAGCTGCCTCCAAAGATTAATCTTTGTGCATGATCCTCAGAATAGAGCCACCCCTTCTGCCAACTTCAATGCTTCAGGCCCACTTGGGTTGATTTGGGCTTATTTTATTTGGGTTAGTTTATAATTGTGTTATCTAATTTTTTTTGTATTTGATGATCCAAATTTGACGGCTTCTAATCTACTTTGCTTGTGAACCACTGGCCTGATATTTTGACCATCTCCAGGATGATCTTCCTCTTCTAAGAATCGTGACGTTTCGTGTTTCAGGTGAAAACTCATTAATAATTGGCATAGGTATTGATCAAATGCTGGAATTATTTTAAATTCCTATCTTTAATTTAGTTAGATTTGATTTAATTAAAATTGACTAGCCCTAACCTAGTGGTCATTCATTAACGACAATGGTCCAACTTCTTGAAATCTTGACTGTGCATGCCAATCGGGTCACTTCCTAGATTGGACTTTAACTTTGACCGAACTATTTTTTGTTTAATTCTTACCTGCTTTGATTGTTTGTTAATATTTTTTTTTAATTACTCAATTAATTTATTCGCTGATCTCACCATAGGGTTTTTAGATTTAGGAATTGTTGGTCTGTCCCGCATCAAAAAATAATAATTAAAAAAAACTTTTGTAGGGGTGATTAAGATGTTAAAATCAGGCTCTGGTTTTTAGGGAAAAAAGGAAACTTGTTTTGACATAGGTGGATGCTTTTTTGGTTTGAGTAAATAGCTATGGGTACTAGCATATGTTTTGTTGGAGGCAAGGTTCATTGAATGAGGATGCATAGCTGTACCGTTTGGCTTGGTCTTCATAAATCATGAGTTCCAAAGCATGTGTAATGACACTCAAGAAAGAATTCTAAGGATGACATGAAATCTAAGAGATTCTGGCTTAGTTGTTTATGTATTTCAGTACTGCCCTTTTCTTAGATAGGAAATAGGCATCAGAATAGGATTTTAGTGCACTAGGTAGCATGTTTGGGCATAAGTTGACTTTGTTGATCAGTGTTACTTCCCTGTGATGGAGCCTTTAGGAGGGTTGAAAATTAGAGTCAGGCTATTATTTTATATATAACGCTATGTAATGATCCTGATGCCCTTTGTTCTGCATTATTGAAAGGATGTTTGGTTTTCTCATGCTTGTGTTTTTGTCTATTGAGATGTTATCAAGTTTTATTTATAGAGACAGTTATTATTTTTCATTTGCAGACATGATCTTGGTGCACTTCTATTAGAGAAGATGCCCCTTCTTTTCTTAATGCCCATGATGTAGTTAGTTAGAAAGGAGCATATCTTTTCATTGATAGTTGAAAAAAATATTAGTTAACGATAAAGCGCTACTCTCTAAAATAGAAATCTCAAGGCTGGCTTTCTTTTACACCAAGAATATGAATAATAGTTCTGGTAGAGCACACATTGATGATGTGTTAGAAACTTTTGAACTGAGTAAAAACTACATCTATTTCAGCTTTCCACAAGGTGAACTTAACATTCTTTGAGCTCTTGCCAAGCCTAGCCATATTGATGAGCTGTTAGTCCAGGGATCAGAAAGTTTGAACCCATTCACGGTGAAGGCTTCAATGACGTGCTTTTCTTGGATACATATCAGTTATGACTTATGCAAGAAAGGGGGACACAAAATCTGCCCTCTCTACTTCTGCATGTGCTCTATTTTAAGCTTTGCTGTTTCCAGTCAGAGCTAAGAATCATGACCATGTTTTCAGCTTTCAGGATGAAATTTAAAGGGAAGAATATAGATATCAGATTCTACTTTCTAGTCTCCACTCACCTCAAACTTGGAATTTTGCAGGAGAGCTTATCATAGCAATCCAAGATCTTCTCCACTTTAAATTTGCATCGGCATCGCATAAATGTTATGTGATAATTCTGACGGCGTCTAGATGCAAGCTAGTTGCATGTTTTGTTCCATGACTATTTTCTATGCATACTGATAGTAGAAAGAGGTGTAGTCTGGATTCAGTCAGTGAAAGTCATGCTCTAGAGTTTTCTCTGTATTGTCTTTCCTATGCTTCTGTGGTACCATCAAAATCGCGCTTTATTGTTCTCTATATCGTATGTTTTACTTACTGAAAGTTTAGGAAGATAAACCATTGTAGGGATTGCTGTTGTTTATGGCATATACTTGAAGAGAATGGTGAAGGTCAAGGTACTGAGTTTTCTAATCTCTTGAATCTTTGTTTCTCTAGTCTCTAGAATCTTTAAGCCCCATCCCAACACAAAAGTTATCTGAACTCCACTTCATCAGTTTTCCAAATTTTAGATGGTTATGTATCTGTGTCCATCAGGCAACAGGTCATGCTCTGTCATCTGCACCCTATCTCTAGTTGCTGTGCACCATGCAGGCACAACTATGACTTCAGAATATTTTCATTTGCGTGGAAACAGTTGATGACTTTTTCAACAGTTTGTTACATCTAATTGACAGAGCTATATAGCTCCTGGAATTTGCTCAGTTTGTTCGGCTCTAGAATCCTTCTAATTTCTGGAATGGAGATCGCTAAGGTAATTTTAACCATAAACATCAATCATTGATCCAATTATTTCAAAATGACTGCACAGCTTGTTCACAAGCTAGATGAATTTTTTGTTACTTAAAGTTGTTCGATTTTTTTCTCTTCCATACTATCCTGTGTCTTACTAGGTTCTTGGAGTTTGTTGCACATTTTATTGCTATCTTTCAATTGATTCTCTCTTTTCCCTGCCTGCCTTAGATTTAAGTAATAATGCAGTGCATCTCAGACGTTCGGGCCTTAACAATTTTGATCTCAATTTGCAACAAGCTTCCGGCCCTATCTATGATCTCTTCCCATTTATGCCTCCAATACAAGATATCCATCTAGCTTGTCCTGCAGTTTGTCTGAACACTTGATTGGCATCAAGAGGGTGGCTTGCAACAAGGTGGGTGGCTTTGGCCCTGGCTGGTCAAGAAGTTGGACAGCGCAACCACAGCTCTGGAAGTCATTGCAGGCAGACTCTGCCTGAGCCTGGTATACAGGTGGCCATGACTGATGAGTGATGAGCTTCTCCTATGGATGCATGCTTCTCCTTCCCCCGGATCCAGCCTTCACAACTAATGACGCCCAGTCTAGAGAGCCAATCAGCAGCCTAGAAGAGGTGATATTGTTACCCTTCCTCGAAATCAATCATTATAAATCAAGCTATCTGCCTGTCACTATATCCTTTTCTGTGATGCGTACATTTCAATGCCATTTGCTCCAAGTCATATCTGCCTCTCTTTTTTTATCCCGGATCTGACATTGATAGCTATGAATGCTAGGAACTGCATTGATAGCTATGCTTTCCTAGCATTCATCTGTCCATATTCAAGATGTTTTTATCTGCTAATACTAGTGCACTTCCTCAATGGTCCTACCAACTCGTAAAAGAAACAATATTTACCATCAACTGGCTATTTTAGTGTCCCATCTGAGTGTTGAACTCCATGTTTCCTAGACTTCTCATGGGCATTCAACAGGGCCCTATCTCATCTAAGCATATGATTTGTGTCCCCTGTTGGGCCCATGGGTAACTAGTTGGGAGTTATTCATGCCTGACACCCCTCGCAATAATTCAATTGTAACGTAATTCGGCTGTCAATTCTGTCTTTATTTATAGTACCCATTGATGGTTCTTCGAGGTCGTATTTATTGGCATTTATAATACGTGCACCATTGCATGTGAATCTCACTGATGCAAAAATTCGTTGGTGAACACCGAATTTGTTAGAATTCGTGAAAAAACGTTGGGCTAATGAGCCTGATCAGGATCGCACATATGGTTGCTTGCTAATTGCCAAGATGCTGGGTAATTATAATTGCCAACTAACTGAAGTTATGCTTTGTTCAATATTTAATCATCATTGTCAATGACTTTGTTGGTATAACTCAATGTTGTAGCTGCTTTGGAGTGTCTTTTTGAAGTTCCCATGCCAGGATGCACCCACAATAAACCAAACGATAAGAATTGCACCAATCACAACAACCATGCATGCAAAAATCTAACTACATGCAACTAAACATATTTGATGGATATATTTCTTATACCTCACAAGATAGATTGCAATACCATCATTGGAACCGGATGCATACCGATTCATCAAGATCTCTATTGAACAAGGATATGGTCTATGGGCTCATATCAATGCTAAGGAGGCGAGCATCTCAGTTTCGGCTGACTCAAAAAATTGGGATTACTAACAGCTAGATCTCTTGAGAGTAAGGCTATAGAGGCTGCAAAGAATCATTGTCAGCTGGTTTTTATTATGAAGGAAAAACCCTTCAGGCTGGACCTATTCAGCCATTTTAGGATTGGACTGAAAGTTCTATAAAATTCGTGTATTGGGCCATCTATTTAAGGATAGTTCTATATCAAACAAATTTTATCTAATTTTAAAATTAAAAATTAGATGGATCAAAAGATTTGATTTTTATAGAATTTTCGATTTTGAAAAATAAAAACAAGCTTTCAGTATCATACAAGAGTGAATGCATGGAGATTTGAGAGTGGCATTTCCAAAGACGATCGAAGCTTTAATCCAACAGCATTGTGATCTCTATGCAGTTGCTTGCATTTGATGCCCAATCTCCACCTTAGCCATTGTGTAGGGCCAGGAACGTATCGTGACGACCTTACCCACGGTGCCTCGATGATGCACATCAAATTTTGATTCTATTTTGTACTAAAGTCGGGCAGAGTATGGATTAAGGTACATCTGTTCCGTTTAACTTAACTGCTCACTGGGTTTTTTTTTTTTTTTTTTTTTTTTTTTTTTTTTTTTTTTTTTTTTTTTTTTTTGGGCGACTGCTCGCTGGGTTCAACTTGTTCAAGTTGCATGTACTTGTTCCAGCAAAAAAAAAAAAAAAAAAAAAAGTTGCATGTACTTGATTATAAAGTTGGTTTTCAGACATTGGAATCAGGGCTGCCTCACCAGCCATCGAGAAAACATGACCATCACTTCATCCGTTTGCTGAAAGCGTGGCCACATAATTTCACCATAATGTATGCGACCAATTTATATATATATATATATATACTCATGTATTTTTAAATCTACGGATCTATATGAAAATAATGAAACGTGAAAAATGCACCTCCAACGTTACTGTAAACAATATATGGAAATCTTATTATGTATAATTTTATATTTTTAACTTTTTTTAATATACGGAGCAATGCTCCCCTCTATCAAAAAAAATAATAATAATAATAATAATAATAATAATATATGGAAATTTTTGATTTATAACAAGAATAATTTATGTGCTCAAAATTCAAATTTTCTCCATTGCACGGGCCTACCCCGGAAAACTAGCTTCGAAACATGTGCCTACGGTTGGACGATACTCTAGTAAATTAAATGTGATTAAAGAACCCAGATTCTAGGTTCCTGCACTATTAATCAAACCCTTTGGGTGGACTAGAAGACAAAACGCGCTTTTGGACGTGAATGCCAACAAAACCCACCCAAGTCCCAACTCACAACAAATTAAAAAGTAATAAATAGCTGACGATATTTTGTTTAACGTGAAACTTTAAGTATGCGAAGGTGATATACTCCGTCGGTTATTAATTAAGTTGCGTGGCAAAAGGACAAAACCCACAGATTAGAGTATTAAAAGTCCATGAATCGTTTATTATTTCGCGTGCCGTCGAACCTCTCGAATTCAGTGGGCGTGGGAGGTTCGAGTCCTGGACACGATCCGGGGGTGACGCCAAAACCAGGAGACGTCGTCAGGCGTCCAGCGTCGCCGTTGGCCTCGCAGTTCCCAAGGCGTAGCGAGCGTGACGTGGCACTGCGCCGTCCACTGCGGCTCCGCTGTGGTCCAGGAAACGTCAGACGCGATACTGACCAGGTCCACCTGGCCCGGTCCAACCCGGGCCCACCGGCTCGAGGTAGCGCTGTGCCCGGGCCGGCTGGCGGTGACGGAGAGAAAGTAACGGCAGCGGTTGCGCTGGCCGGAGGGGACTAATGACGGTTACACGTGCAGTGTGGTGGGAGCCACCACCATGTGGGTTCGCGTCACCGCCCTCCAAGCCAATTCAAAAAAATGGAAAGCCGGTTGAGTAAAAGCAGCCATCTGACATGTTATTTACGAGAACAGCCCCGCTGCTCCGGACCGGTGGCGGGACCGGGTATTTCAGTATTAAAAAATAATACTGAAATACGTTTTTAATACTAAAATACCATAAATAATCTTTATAACTAACAAAAATTGAAGAGCACCATGGCAACTCCCTCAATATAAATATTTGGGAGCTGCTGCGGTATACCAAAATATTTTTTATTATAAAAGTTATTTATAATATTTGAATATTATTTTTTATATTTTATTATTAAAAAAATTCTTTTTTTTCTATTAATGGTGAGAATCATCGTTATTGCCGGTGGCTTACCACCTGGTCATCATTGATTGGCTGCAATCTCTAATTTATTTTACGTGGTTTACCACCTGGTCATCAGTGATTGGCTGCAATCTCTAATTTATTTTATGGTACTCGTCGTCCCATCCTTTCACACATGTTACCAATACTCTTTCCTGCATCCAAGGTTTTAAATCCCATGAAACATGACTGTCCCAATTTTTTCCTTTTGGGACAGGGGATATTCCAGGTGTACCGATCGGGACACTGGGATGCTAGTGAAATGTACTGCCCCGATATATAGAATAATACTCATCCCAGCATTCCATGAGATGTCCCATCAGGATCTAAATCCTTACCTGCATTGTCCCGTTCTAGCTGTGCCATTCCCCACCCTTCCATCCACGGCTCCTCCACCCCTCCTCCCTCTTGTACCATGGTTCCGTGACCCTCCTCTCCTCCTCCCCTCCCACCCTACAATTCCGTGACCCCCTCCCCTCCTTTTGCAACTCCTTGTTCGATCACTATCCAATAAAAATATCATTTAATTTTAAAAAATAATAATAATTCATCTATATTAAATAATTTTTAATTTTAAAATATTTATCATACTGGTCAAGTATTTTGACTTCCAATTTATTGATATATAAACAACTCGTTTTTAATCCAAGATTACAAATAAGTATACAATAAAAATATTAAACTAATCTTTAAAATATCATAGCAAAATTTTAAATATTTTAAATTTATTATTTTTTCAATAATGAATCCAAAAATATTAGAAAAAACTTGTATATTCATTATTATTATTATTATTATTATTATTATTATTATTATTATTATTATTATTATTATTATTATTATGTCCCGTGCCCTCATTCCTTATATTTCAAGCGCACCATTTACATAAAAATAAAAAATAAAAAAAATCAGATTCCTGGACAAACGCTTGCAGAAGCATGGTGTCGCCGGGTAGTTCCATTTTTAGCCGCATAGGCCCTATCCATATTCCATAAGTATCACACCGCACGCAAATTCTGCACTCGAGGGCGTACCAGACCATCGAGCGCGCGTCTCTGGTGGCTGATAAGGGGCTCCAAACCGGCTCCTGTGCCGGCCGGTGCCAGAGTCCAAACTTTGCCATCACGACTGACCAACGGCTATGATTCACCCCGTACCCTGCCCCTTTCCCTTGATCCCAGCTCTTCAGCCCCTGGATGCCATGCACGTGAACCTCCTTCTACCCTCAGCCAAGCACCGAGGCATACTCTTCCGGACCGTCTGATCACAGATAGAGACGCGAGAACATCAAATACACCATGGATAAGACCGCAGCTCACTCCAGTCCATTTTAATGCTCCAAATATCAGTCAAACCTCCACCTGTCCTCTAGTCCGCCATTGCTATCGAGAAAGGGCCAGTGGTCTGATCGGATGTACTGCTATTCTGGACCGTCTGATCAGGAGGGATAGAGACCAAGTAGCCGGGAGAGCAGCGACTTCATGGAGGACCTCAGGTTAATTATACCAATACCTTTTGATGGTTAGGAATTTAGTCATACCACCTCCACTACCATTTCCTTGTCAGGATCCATTGGCCAGATGTACTGCTCTGGACCGTCCGATCGGAAACGGAATGCTTTAACTTTAATTAAACCCGAGTGGAGGGCCTAGCTTAGGATTAAAAAAAAAAAAAAGCTTCATTCATGACACGATTAGATTTAAATTTTATTTTTTTTTAATCAAAAAAAAATAACCGATCTTCTTCCGTGACACGGACCGATGGATAACATAATAACCACATCAAGAACCATTCAAATAATTGATTTGTTTTTCCATCTATCTGCGTAGATAAATATCGAAATGGTTATCGTGCGATGCGATAACAAATGTTTCAAAAGAAGACAAGTCTCATCCCTTCGTTGTCGAGATCTTAGCATGAGCCGATGCACATCGAGGTCCGCTTCATCGAGATGTTTTTTAAGCAAATATATATATATATATATATATATATATTCCAAGCAAAGAGTAACGAACATTATCATCATGGAAATTAAAATATAAAAACATATTTAATTCGAAGTGTGGGTCGCAGGAGTAAAAGTTAAAAAGATGGGCAGGAGAAAGAAGATGACATCCCGACTGGAGAGAGACAAGAGAGTATTGGAAATGACAAGAGGAAGATGGCAACGCTAACGTGCTCGTGCCTCAACAAAAGAATCAAAACACGACGGACACAGCAAAACAGGGCCGTAGACTGACCTTAGAATAGCATGCTAGATTCTGTACCTTCTATGATACAACAATATTAGTTTTTTATTTTTCTCGTACGTGACCAAACGATTTTTTTTAATATTAAAATAAAAAAAATTATGAAATTAGGTGTCATTATATCTATTTATGGATTTAGGTATTTTTGGCTGGCATGCACAAGATCAGTCAAAAACACCTACCACGTGGCACGAGTGGAGGCCAGGTCACCTGAAATCATCTTTTCGAAAGACGATTTCACGAAAAGACGATTTCAGGTGAGCTGACCCTCCCATGGGCCACGTGCCACCCTGTTCCAGCCGTTCCCAATCGCCGTCCCCATCGCGACGCGTGGTGCAACTAGAAATCGTCTTTTTTAAAGATGATTTCTCACTGAGAAATCGTCTTTAGAAAAGATGATTTCTCTCCCATGCTGGCAGCTACCCGATGCGACACGTGGCAGGGATCGACCGCTGGTGTGACACGTGGCAGAGTTATGAACTCATCTTTGTAAAAGATGATTTCAGGAGCTGAAATCGTCTTTTGCAAAGACGAATTCTCGCCCGTTACTGCTCGAGGCCAAAGGCTTTTTTTTTTTTTCTGGTTATCTTTGCTTCGTTCTCCTCCGGTCCCCCTTCGCTCCCGTGCAATTTTTTTTTTTTTGCTTCGTTCTCCTCCGGCCCCCCTCCGCTCCCGTGCGAATTTTTTTTTGCTTCGTCCCCCGTTGGCCCACTTATCTTCTTGTTTCGTTCTCCTCTGGCCTCCTGTGGTCCCGTGCGATAGGGATTTTTTTTTTTTTTTGTCTTTCCCTTCACGTTGGCCCACTTCTCTCCTTGTCTCCGACCGGTTGAAGTTCGACCCTGCTTGTTCCCGGTTCGATTCAAATCAAGGTATTTTTTTATCTCAATTTATTTATTTATTTATGTTCTTTTTTTTTTTTGCTAGATCTGTGCTTGGATTGCTAGATCCGGTCTACTTGGCTCCATTCAATCCATTCCATTTCCATAATGTTACAGGTATTTTGTTTAGATGCATTTATATTTATGTAAATATTTTTTAAAAAAATTATGTTAGACGATTTAGATTTAAATTTGTTGAATATAAAGTTGATTTGGAATTATGTTGCTTGATTAAATTGTTTAATTATATTGTAAATTTACTTATGATTAAATTTGTTTGATTATAATTTTATGGAATTATATTGCTTGATTAAATTGTTTGATTATATTATAAATTTAATTATGATTAAATTTATTTAATTATAATTTTTTGGAATTATGTTGCTTGATTAAATTGTTTAATGATATTGTAAATTTAATTATGGTTAAGTTTGTTTAATTATGATTTAGATTTAATTATGTTATTTTTATGTTAATTATTTAAATATTATTATTAGTAATTGAATTATGTTATTGTTATTGATAATATATTAAGAAATAACATATAATGCTAATAAACAGTAATTAAATTCAAAAAATAGAGTTGTAAGTATAGATATTAAGGATTTATTATGTTGGTTGTTTAAATATTTGTATTAGTTATTTAATTATATTATTATTAATTTTTATAATCATAATAAATTATTTATTGATAATGCTAGAATAAATAATAAAAAAATATAAAAATTAAAGTCATAAATAATTACTTATTTTTTAGATGATCTTGAATTAAAAATAAAGTTAATTTTTTTAATTACCTTGTATGAATTTGTTGTATGATATTTAGATAAATTTGTTGTATATTATCTTGTATAAAATTAAAATTTAAAATTTTTTTATTGTAACTTATTGTCTTCATTAATCATGATTAAATTAGAGTAATCTAATAATAATTAAATATAAAGATTAAATATAAAAATTAAAGTTATAAATTAAAGTTAAATTAGAGTAAATTGTCTTGTATTTAGATATATTTATTGATAATGCTAGAATAAATAATAATTACATATAAAAATTAAAGTTATAAATATACATATTAAAAAATTAATTAATAATTATGACTATATTTTTTAAAATTTTGAGTTGATTATTAAATTTACATCAATATTTTAAAATATTTTATACATGTTTAATTACAAAATTTTATATAATGATATAAACATCGGAAAAAAAATTCGTATATAATTTCATAGTTTACTAATCCGATATTCCAAAATTAGTTTAACAAAATTTGCATTGCATTGCATTGAACCGTAGACCCGTCAATTGATTAATATGCATAAATTATAGTATCCATACATTATTTTTAATTTTGTATGGATCTTAGATCTATGCATATTAATCAATTGATTGTCCAAAGTGAACAATTTGGGAATTGCAAATAATTTTACGGATCACTTTACAGCAATGAAATGATGTACAATGGAGTTCGAATGAAATTTTGTGCAGTATTTTTCTTTTGTTCTCCACATACATAAATATTTGTACATAGAGAACTAAGAAAAAATGCTGCCAAAATTTTATTCGATCTTCATTGCACATCATTTCAATGCTGTAAGTGATCTATAATATTAATGCAATTCTTGAATGGGATAGGATCTATGACCTATTAGTTGATGATATGATGCATTGGATATTTCTAAATATATTTTCTTGGTTAAATATGTAGGGTATAATGGGAGAAACAATCATCACATTATGTTATATTAATGGTTGCATTATCAATGGACCAAATGGGATTGAGTACAACCAGGGTCCGAAAAAGGCAATTAGAATATATTCTGGTATGACATTTTAAGAGCTGGAAAACAAAATATGTAGAGTCCTGCATATTGATAGAACTGGGAAGAAGATATTGATCATCTATAGATATCCCCAAGTTGTCCGGTCGACATCTGTAAAGTATGAACCCGTTTCACTGACCGATGATGAAGAATGGAGATCATGTTTTCAACTATCAATTTACATCAATGTATATCGGGTGCGGAGTTATACATAGATATTCAAATTGTAGAAGCTCCTGAACCTGTCTGTTCTCGGGATGACTATGAAGAAGCTGTTCGAAATATAGCAATAACCCATGTAACCGAACATGTTTCATACTGTACTCCGAACATGGTACCTACTGAATTTGAAAATATTGGTTCAATTTATCCAGTATCTCGGTTACATATGATGGACAGTACTGTACCTGAAACTAATATTAGAGAAGCATCGGTATACACAGCTGCTAATGATACTGTGCATCTGGATAATCTACTTTTTAATGAGAATGATGATGAATGTGAAAATGATTTGCCTGATGAAGGTAATGAAGCCGGAACTTCGAACCCAGTACGAAGTCTAGAGGGAACACCTGTTTCAAACTATTCTGTATTTGAAGCTCCATCCAGAACATTTACCCAGATTGATTGGGATGCTGCCAATGTTTCAATGTATTCTTCATTTCAGGAACAAAATATTATATGGCAAAGGGATGAGGAATTGCGTAAAGGACTTCGTTTTATGGATAAGGCCGAATTACAGACTGCAGTAAAGTAGTATTCTGTTGAAAGACATCACGAATTCAAAGTTATTGAGTCTAATCCAAATCTATGGCTTGTAAAATGTAAGAACAGAGATTCGGGATGTCAGTGGATGGTGAGGGCTATTAAGCGTCATGCTTACTTTGAGATCTCACGATATACTGGTCCTCATACATGCCTGTCTGCAATGATGTCTCAAGATCATTCTGGGTTAGACTCCACATTAATTGCTAATGAAATACGGGACCTGGTGAAAGAAGTTCCTACAATTGCCGTTGCTGGACTAGGTGCAGTGATTAAAAACAAGTATAATTATACACCAAGTTATAGAAAATTATGGGAAGCCAAGCAAAAGCATAAGGCAATAGCAATGTTATTCGGTGATTGGGATTTGTCATATGAATTACTTTCGAAATGGTTACATGCAGTAGAACATTTTAATCCCGGTTCCTAGGTAAAATTTATCAACACCCCAACCGGCATTCCAGCTTGTGCTCAGTTTGATCGTATATTCTGGGCCTTTGGACCCTCAGTTGAAGGGTTTAAGTACTGTCGGCCGGTTATAAGTATTGACGCTACTTTCTGTACGGAAAGTACAAGGAGAAGCTATTGATTGTAACTGCTGTAGATGGAAATAATCAGATATTTCCGCTTGCATTTGCTATTGTTAATGAAGAGTCAGCTGAAACCTGGGGTTGGTTCTTAGCTTGCATCAGACAGTTTGTTACATCACGTCAAAAAATTTGTCTAATTTTTGATCGACATGCTGGTGTTCTTGCTGCAGTACAGAATCAATATCTTGGTTGGCAGCCACCGAATGCTTATCATATATATTGCCTGCGTCATGTAGCAAGTAATTTCAATAATAGATTCCGTGATTCCAAATTAAGGGATGTAGTGAAAAAAGTTGGAATGCAATCACAACCTAGAAAATTTCATAAATATATGACGAACATTGAAAAATTTAATCCAGAAGTTGTTCAGTGGCTGAATAAAATTCCTTTATCGAAATGGACATAGTCACATGATGATGGACGACGGTATGGGATGATGACAACTAACATATCCGAGTATAGGGCGAGCAGGAGAGATGCCAGTGATATTGCTGGTCCATTATTACTGCTACAGTTGTGGGCATGGGATAGATTCACGATCCTTGCACCACATAGATTACAGCGCCAGATTCCAGATCTGATGATCGACTTTGATGATGATGGTGCTGGTTTACCACAGGGTCTGTTAGGGATGCGGTGAGTTCGTTGTTCATATTAAATTTCATACTGTATGATATTTACTGACTTATTTAATAAATTTAATATTTTTTTTTGCAAATGGAGGAACGTTTTTTGTGTGACCCAGGTACTGACGCATGTGGTCTCCTCCTATCGTTACTTGATAGATCACTTCAGACTAGATGAGATAATCATTAGTGCTTATTCTTTTTAAAACGGTTGATTAGTCTTACATGTTTTCGTTTAATAAATTATGCTTTAAATTATTTATGAACAGGTGATATGGCAGTCATATTCTGTCGATCTACTTGCATAGTTACCAGATTACTGTCTAGATTGGCAGTATATCTGGTGTGCTCGAGTGCCACTTATTTGTTTTCATATAGTGGAGTGGCACTTGCCTGATAGAGTGATGCGCCAGTATGGATTTCGACAGGTCATGCCAGAGCTAGTTGATACACGTCCGGATCTACACCACATGGATCCGAGAGAATGACCCGATCAGGACTGGTCCGCCACTCATCGTGAGTTTATTCATTTATGGATGAGTCGACTGGATCATATTGTAGATGGTGCTCCAGATGCTGGTATCATGGATTATTACGATCTATACATGCAGTGGTACCGTAGCATCACGTGTCGATTCATCGGTCGTCCTGGCACGATTGATGATTATATGATAAGAAATTTAAGTTTTGCTATTTATTCATATTAAATTATTTATTCTTTGAAATTTATTTAATATTTTTTAGTTTACAGAGCAGTGTCATCACGCGGATACTTCAGCTGGCTCATCTAGATTGCATAGCGATGAACTCCCAGACTATTACGGAGGTTTGTCATTCTGTCATTCATACTGTTGGTGTGCATGCACGTGTCCCATTACGGGAGTTTTATCAGGGGGCCGACAGAGAGTACGAGATTCCTTCACCTTACCACTATGGATCTTCATCGGGAGCACCTCCATCATTTCAACACAGACGAGGTACTCGACATTATAGTACATCTCCATATCCGATGCCGAACTTCACATCTACTGATGTTGTTGCTGCACATTTTGAGACTATCGCTGCACCGGACTACATGTCGCAGCACGATTATTCCGGACATGGAGGACAAGTTTATGGTGAGGGTTCGTCGCATCAGGCATCCCAGGTCGGGGAGCATATGATTGAGCATCAGCTGCCAGCTGAAGTTGTACCTCCACTTCATCGTGTTGAGCCTCAACGCAAGAGGAGGCGGCCACCATGTGGGACCTAGGATATTATTTTTTTTTGGTATTTGTAAAACTATATTTTGAAATAAAATTTAATTACAACATTCATGATCTCTCATCTGGTAATACAATCATTTCTCAGTGATACCGGTCCGGCTCTCTTACTGCCATCGGTCTTAGCATCGATCCGACGGCTAGAGTCCGGCTCCCACTCCTGCCATTGGTCTTATCGTCCGTCCGGCATGTAGGGTTCGGCCACCAGTCGCGTGTTTAGGATTTATCGGCATAATTATTTCTAAATTTATTTCGTATTATTAAAAAAAATATTCATAAACTGGACCATAGAAAAATACAAAAATTTATTTTTATATTTTTATTTCATTTTTCGATAAAAACTTATTTTTGTATTTTTATAATGTTATATGTTTTTAATATTTCAAATAAAATAAAATAAAATATATCAATACTATTCAGAATAATATTATATTATATCATTTTATTTTATTTTATTTTATTTTACATTATAAAATATAATATTATGAGATTAATTACATAATATTATAATATTATAGTTTATAATAAAAATATTTTATATTTTATTATTTTTAATATAATATATTTATACATTATATATTTATATATAATATAAATTCATTATATTAGAATTATCAATATAATATATAAACAATAATTATTACATCATAGTTTTACTATATAATATAATATTATGTAGTATATAATATAATATTATAATCTCAATATAATATAACATATTATATATTATATTTTTTATTTTATCATATAAAATAAATTATACTTTATCATATTTAATATAAGGTAATATAATTATAAAACTTAGTATATTTATACATAATATATTTATATACTTATATGAAATATATTATATATTTAAATTATATATTTACATATAACATAAATATATTATATTAAATTAAATAACATAATATATATAAATTTATTATATTGCTTAATATATATTACATTTATTTTGTATAAAAAATATTTTTTATTATTTTCAATTTTAATATAAAAATATAAAATAATATTTATCCAATATATTTTATAATATGAAATACTTAAAATTATATTTTTTTATTACAAAAAATTAATCAACAAAAAACTCAAAAAAAAAAACCTTCTAAAAGAGAAATCATCTTTAGAAAAGACGATTTCTCTCTAACAGCTTTTCCCATGGGTCAGGGGAGAAATCATCTTTAGAAAAGACGATTTCTCCTTGCGCCACGCGTCGCGGCTGGGGCAGCTGCTGGGACGGTTGGGGCAGGGGGCACGTGGCTCGCGGGAGGGCCAAGTCACCTGAAATTGTCTTTTCGAAAGATGATTTCATGCACCCGTGCCACGTGGTAGGTGTTTTTGGCTAACCTTGTCCACGTCAGCCAAAAACACCTAAATCCGTAAATATGTATGGTAACACCTAATTTCGTAATTTTTTTTTTTAACATTAAAAAAAAAATCTGACCTAACACCGGACATTTGATCATTATTTTTCATAAAACCTATATTCTTTTGATACAATCTGTTGGGATATGCCAGCTCAAGCACGAGCCGGCCGCCGATTTGACCGGCCAAAGACCACCAGCCAAAGACATTCCCTCCGAACCGTGAGCACCACGGGCAAACGGAAGCTCTTGATAGGTCCTTGGCTCCAGAAGATCAAGTCTTCAACCTGGACCAGAGTACGATCTCCGATGACATGATCTTCGGATTACGCCGAAGACACAGTCTTCGGTCTACGACAAGGATAAAGTCCATGATCCGTGCCAAAGACACGACATCCGATCTGTCTCCAATCTCTATAAAATATAGCAAGCAACAGTTATCCTCAACTATCTCCGGCATGATCATGGCGCGTGATTCCAGCGGCAGCGCCCCCTGGCCTGGCCACTGGAACCATCCCAATAATCATCCACGATCCCTGATTAAGGGAAAGAAAATAACTCCCCCGTCGTAACTGCTGGAGGGAGAAAGAAAACTGTAGGCGGGATAACTCCTTATAAGTAACGGTTAGAGGGGGCACTGGAGGTAAGAGGCTGGACACCATTGAATATATCAGAGCTTTTCCCTTCTCCGCCTTCCCCATTATGTGGCTAGAGCCCGCCACTGACTTGGCATCGGAGTGTCCCCGGCCGGAGCACCTCCGGCAAGGGATCTGTTTTGCAGGAGAATCAGGGAGCGGTCCAGCAAATCAATAACTCCACCCAGTCGGAAGAAGGGGTTCGACGCCAACACAATCTCTGCTGGTTTCCAAGACCGCACACTATTTTTACTTCCTCACCATCCCATCACTCAAATGAAGGCATTCACCCTAGAGTCACGGCGCGGTACAAAATAGGTGGATCTAAAGTTACATTTGATAGGCAATCTTAAAAGATAAATATGGACCGTAGATTATAGATAACATGAATTATTTTTTTGATATATAATATTATATAATATAAAATTAAAATTTTAAATTATTTATGTTGCCACTTCCGGAAAGTGGTGCTAAATCTCAAGGTCAGCCTGGATAGGACTGGAACTGAAATGGCTACTGACGTGTAGCCAAATTTTGCAAGATCCTATCGGTAGGAATCGATTTTGCAAGATAGAGAAGATCAAGAGATTTACATCGAAAAAATTTTTCGGTCATTGATCCTCCGATATCTTAGTCAATCTCTTGAAGAAACAAACAGAGAAGGCTTGGAGTCCGCTCTAAAATTTATAGTAGAGAAAAAGGAGTCAAAGAAGGAATGAAGGAGATAGAACGAGATTTGTAAAAAAGGAAGCTTTAAGTGCATATGAGGCCCACTTTCAAAGGAATGGCACTCCGATGAGTAGAGTTGCAGAAGCCAGTGTACTTTGTAGAATATGGAAAGTATATAGAGTGACTTGTAAATATCTTGATGAACACTTAAATGGATGCCTTTAGAGTCATGGAGCTGAGGGTGTGCTTTGATAAAGGATTTCTCATGATGGAAGGAAGGGCTCTCAGGAAGGAAGAGGTCTCTTAATTCTACTTTGCCTCGCTTCCTTGTTCTTTTCTCAACTTGTTTCCAATTTCTTTTGGAGAGTCCCGAAGAATCAATTTATAGGTATGTACCTTACACCTGAAAGGGAAGAGATATTGTTGCCCAGGTGGCTTCCCAAGAGGGGGTGAATTGGGATTAAAAAACTTTTCATAATTATGTGCACTTTGAAATTCTTTTGGTATTGTGGTACAATATGCAATGCGGAAGTAAATAAACAAATGCAAGAAGCTAAAGATATGCACACACACAAACACAAAAAAATTTAGAGTGGTTCGAAGCAACCGGCTCCTATGTCCACTACCCAAGCACCACTTGGGATTTCCACTATATCCCCCAATCAGAATACAATCGGGTTGTTTTACCAGGCTCACAATCTAAACCTATACGCTTTAGTTTTACTGGGATCACCAAAGAAACCCTAACACTTGGTTTTATATCGAGATCACCAAGAAACCCAAACTCCTTTGGTTTTGAACGGGATCACCAAAGAAATCCTAATACTTGGTTTTATATTGGGATCACTAAGAACTCAACTTAGATTTTCACAAGGCTCACATAAAAACCTTCAACCCTCTCTAAAGACACAGCTCCTTGCTGTTCTTAGAGAGAAAACAAAGATAGAAAGAAATAAACAAGCAACTACAACAAACCGAGTTTGTTTAAATATTGCCGATGTAGATCAAGATGAAGCCTAGCTTTGAATGCTCTTTAATGCTCTTCAAGCGGCTTCTTTGCTTCTTCAATGAGTGGATTCAATGATGAAGAGGAGTTGGTGAAGCTTTGAATCCTAACTTGAAAGCTCTTGAAGTAGATAGGTGAAAGACTTGAAGGCTCTTCAATTTCTTAAGATAAATCAATAATAATGCTCTAATAATTATTTAATCCCTCAAAAGCAATCTTTTTTATAGTTTTCCATAAGATATGACCGTTGTAGGACCTAGGGATTCATAAAAAAGCTGTTGGAGACAAATTTCAATTCAAAAATCACTTCCAGCAACTAGCCGTTGGAGTGCAGAAAATGACTACTCGAGTCGGCTCGAGATCCACGAGTCGGCTCAAAGTCTCAGACAGCCCAAACCAAATTTCTGTTAGAGTCGGCTCTTACCTTCAATCAATTCAAAATAGAAAATTTCAAGAGTCGGCTCTTCAGGGCAGAGTCGACTCAAAGTCTCAGTTCACCAAAAAATATAACTCTGGATGAGTCGGCTCTTGGAGCTCGAGTCGGCTTGAGATCTCAGACTCCAGAAACATGTATTCTTCCACGAGTCAGCTCTTGGATAGGAGTCGGCTCGAGATACTAAAACTCTAAAATTTCTTCGTGCCGTGCCACAAGGAGTCGGCTCTTGGTCCATGAGTCAGCTCTTGCCAAAACTTCAATTAATGCTTTAAACTTCTCCAAAACTCTTCAATACTTGAATCAAACAAGAGCTAATCTACATACTCTCAATTTTACAATTTTACAGCCCTTTTTACAAGATTACAAGATTGACAAAATTATGGATTTTACAAGTTAAAGTTCATAAAAGTTCATACATGATTGAATTACCTCTCAATCAATTTGAAAACCAATTTAAACTAAAGGTAACCAATTTCCTACAAAAACTTCTCAAGTAATTAAAGAATTAGTAACATATAGATGCTCCAATATTTTATGATCATCAAAATCATTCCAGGGGTCAACAGATATGATATGCATTGTAAAGGAGTGAAATCTGGCATATCTTGGTGGTTGCAAGCATGCCCATGATAAGGGCCATACCATGGTTGGTAGAGCAAGGACCAGAGATCAGCACGTCTCCGCTACAAATGTCTCTCAGAAGATGAGCATTAATGGCCACCTCACCTAGAGCACGCACAATTGGGATAGACCATGGATGGACCTGGCAATTTCCGTAAGAGATTTGTGAGTGCACGGTTTGATATCCAGGTAGCGGGGCACTGAGAGATGGCCAGCTGCTTAGGTTGATTGATGCATGTCTGACACTGATTAGATCTTCGGACACTATGTTGGACCAACCAAATCTTGATATATTAATTTTTAAATTAATTCAATATTATATTTATAAAAATATTTTTTATATTTTATCTATTTATTAATATATATATTCTTTTTTCCTTCTCTTCTTTTTCCTCGACTCTCTCCACCAATTGCCTCCGCTAATGTTGTCCATCCCATCCCCTGCCCTTGTCGGCATCACCCTCCCTCCTCTTCTTCTCCTTTGCTTCCTTTTCTTTCTTTGGTTCACCACCCCCTTCAAGCCGGCACCACCCCCTCCCATTCTTCTCCTTCTTTACCTCCTTCTCTTTCTTCGATTCACCACCCCCTACCAGTGCTGCCCCCTCCCCTTCTTCTCCTTCTTTGGTTCACCACCTCCCCCCTCCTCGTCCCTACCAACAACATCCCCTGCCCCTTCTTCTTCGTCCCCCTTTCCTTCTTTAGTTCACTACCCCCTGTGCCCATCGGTGTCGCCCCCCTGCCTGGCACCCTCCTATTCTTTTCCTTCTTTGGGATGACCCAACGACAACTTCCCCTCCCTTGTGAGCTTCGACTATGATGACCCTCTTTCCCACCGGCGATGGCTTCCCCTCCTCCACGAGCTCCAGTAATGACAACCCCCTCTTTTTGCGAGCCTTAGCAATGGCAACCTCCTCCCTACAAACCTTCTGCGCCTCTACTATAAGCTCCTCTCTATCGATTGACAAGTAGTTGGGAATGGTAAGTGGAGTGCTGCCGATGGATGGTAGAAGGGTCACTATGAGACATCGTTAAAGAAAAGAAGAAAGAAAAAATAGAAGATAATATTATCTAAAAGATTACTTGAAAAGTGATAATCTAAATTATTATCATATTCAAAGATAATTCAGATGATCTCTTATAAAGTAATCGATATTATCAAGTAATCTGGATTATCATAAAAAAAATTAATATACATAGTAATGTGATGAATTTTTTTAAATTATTGATAATCGGTATCCACTAAACATAACTTAAAAATAAATTATTCTTCAAATTGAGATTCTATAATTTTTTTTAATTTACGTGGTAACCTAAAAATAAATTATTCTTCAAATAGAGATTCTCTCTCTCTCTCTCTCTATATATATATATATATATATGCATAATTTATGTGGTCACCGTTAAATGCGGTCACTATTTGCAGATGGATTAAATGCAGAAATAACAGTCGCTCCCTCTTTTTTATCTCCTTTATGTGTTTAAGCCTTATTATGATGAGACCATCTGATCAAAGATATAGCCTCTACCACTCCACCCGTAAAAAACGCCAAGCTCATTTCAACGGCCCAGATCCATTAGCGAACAGAGTATAACCCGTCCCATCATTATGAATGCCTACGGCGCGGTAGCGGCGATCGCAAGGCTATTTCCGTAAAATGACAGAGAACCGGGGGTGTTTCCGTTCGATGGCGATCCGGCATTAATGGAGCTGCAAGAAGAAGGAGGCGTGGAGTTTGGGATTCATAATCCCGTAGAATGCTGAAGAGGAAAAGAAAAAGCCCGAATTGTTCGATCGCGACTTCTTGCTTGCCGAGGGATAGGGTTAGTGTTTAGGTTTTCCGGAACTGCAATCCACTGGTCCCCTATGTTCCGGAGTTTTCTTGATTCCGGGCGTCAATTTGAGTTTTGGATGCTTCTTGGAGGGGGCGAGCTGGTCGTATACTCCGATTTGAGGGCTTTCTTTGCCATGTGTTAGGTTTGAGGATTTGGAGGGTTCGGCCACGAAAAGCCCGGGTTTTTCGGAGTTTTTTTCTTTGTTTGGAAGGTTTTAGAGGCTATCCAGGCAAGAAATCTTGGATATTTTGTTTCTTTTATCGGACGGCAATCTTGATCCTCGATTTAGAGGTCCGGGGGCGGTTTTAGTAACCAGGGAGGGGGTCCTGTTAAATTACTGCCATTCCTGTTCCTATCGGTAATTAGTAGATTGTTTTGAAGGAATGATTCAGGACTTTTTGGAAAGACTTTTTTTTACCTTTCTTCAAGTTTTTCTAGGGTTTTTCACCTTATGGTTTAAGGGTTCCAGGAGTTAGCCACTATACATGGTGGCTGGATCCCTTTTTCTGTGTCGTTTTCCTGCAAAAGGAACTGTACATTCACGGGAACAGTGCTTCGATGCCCGTCTACTGCCCCATGGCCTTCCCCACTTCTTAACTCTTGAACAAAAAAGAGGACCATTCTTTCAAGATTTTGGTCGCATCCGGAGTTTATTTCTCCAAGGACTCGGAATTGGAGGATTGGAAGAGATGGTTTCTGATACAGGCTAAAAAAAGAGGCTCTTTTTACGGATCTTTGATGGCTATGTTGTGAGTTCTAGAGAAATTTGATACCAGAAAATTGCGTAGAAAACACTAGGGACAGGAAGAAGAAATAGTGTTCAAAAAAAAAAAAGTTCGGATTATCGGGTTGTCTGGAGTTCTGGTTAAAAGAGTCTTTTCCTTCTTGATTGCTTTAATGCAGTGATATCAACAGTAGGTTCTGATGTCTGTTATTTACGTTAGCCTGGCGGGATCAGTGTCGTCTCGATGGGGAGCTTTATTTTGTCACGCACTTCGACCTCTTCTGCTGCTCTGTTTTTTGTTTTGTTGTTGCTCATAATAGGAGGCCTGTCTCTGTGAGTTGGTTATGAAGGCAAAAGTCTAGCTTGGTGTGTTTACGTTTGAATTTTGAGGGGAAGAGATGAGTTCTAGCCTACTACAGAAGCGAGGGAAGAGTGTCAAGGGCCTTGATGCTACCGAGAAGGTTGTGGTAGCAGTCAAGGCTTTGAAGGAAATCTCAAAGACCGCCCTGGAATGGGCTTTAACCCATGTTGTTCAACCTGGTGACTGTATCACACTTCTGGTTGTGGTTCCACCGCACAGTTCAGGTATCGTTTCTCCAACGTTTCTTCCTATCTCTTTCTCTCTCTCTCTCTCTCTCGCGGCCACTTTTGCCATGTAGTTCTTCTCAGTCTTTTATTAGCTTCCTTGTTATTATGAATTCAGTATGAGATTTCTCGATCCCTGATGATGCCGTCGCTGGCCTGGTTATGGTTACCATGATAGTTACTGTGCTAACTCACATCCCTGTTTTTGATATGTTTTTATTAGCATTATATCCAAAAACCAAGGCCTTTTTCTCTTTGAGGCCTCGTGTTTAGTATTCCTAAGACGGGGGTTTGAGTTCATAAGTTGCTAAATGCGGATGTTTTACAGACCTTTAGTGTTGATATCACATCCAACTTTCACATTATAGCATCGAGAAGCTTTTTTTTTTTTAACCTAAAGCCTTTCACTAGGCCATACTGACACTCCAAATTGGTAACTTGGTGAGTCTTGATCTTACTGTAGTAAAAAACTTGGAATGTGCTTGTAGATTGCTTAATTAGGATTTGTATCCTTCAGAGTTGAGCATGTCGAATATGGCTTTATGAAGAATGATTTTGGTTTTGAAGTTATTGCTAAATCACTCTATAAAGCAAAGTATACTATGACGTTAAGGATCTCCGTTTCTTGCAAAACTAATTTTAGCTGAATAATCACATATTTTGCTGTTAGCTGATGATCGGAAAATGTATGTGCTTTTTTTTGTTTCAATCTTTCAGGTAGAAAACTATGGGGATTTCCAAGATTTGCAGGGGACTGCGCCAGTGGTCATAGGAAGTCACATTTTGGAACTACATTAGAGCAGAAGTCTGATATTACAGATACATGTTCTCAGATGATGCTTCGTCTTCATGATGTTTATGATCCAAATAAGGTAAAGTACCCAAGCAATTGCTCTGTTCTTCTTGTTCGCCTCTCTTTTATGACTGTTATATGACTTCCTCTTTTTTTTTTTTTTGATGTTTTGTAGATAAATATCAAGGTAAAAATCGTTTCTGGATCACCTTGTGGTGCTGTGGCTGCTGAATGCAAGCGAACTCAAGCAAACTGGGTTGTATTGGACAAGTAATGATCAAGCCATTAAATGATTTTGTTTGATTTTGTTTTGTTTCAAGGCAAGCAGGATTAGATGTCTGAGCTATGGGCCTTCCAATTCCAATGACATCTTTGTAATTTTTGATCTGCTTGTTTTATTGCTTTTCTTTTCCATTTGATTTATTGACCAGATCCACTCTTTCTCATACAACTTTCTTTTGCAGACAACTGAAGCATGAGGAGAAGCGTTGCATGGAAGAGCTACAATGTAACATAGTGGTCATGAAACATTCTCAACCGAAAGTTCTTCGTTTGAATCTCACAGGATCTTCTGAGGCAGAGCCACAAGTGTCCTGTCCACTGCCTTCTGAGTTGGATAAATCATCAAGAGAAACTACAAAGGATATGAGAGATCCTCAGAATTCCATTAGAGGGCCAACTGTGACACCAACTAGCAGCCCCGAAGCAGAGACATCATTTACCACTACTGAAGCTGGAACATCTTCAGTGTCAAGCTCCGATCCTGGAACTTCACCATTTTGTGTTTCTGAAACTAATGACCCTCTTAAGAGGGATGGAAAGTTAACCACAAAAGAAATCCGGAATTTAAATGTAACCAGCTCTGACTCTGACAGTGAAAGTTTGTCTCCTTCTACATCCTTAGATCTTCAGCCCTGGATGGCTGAGATTCTCTGTGGTGGCTGCACATCTTCAAAGCAAGTTGAGGAATTGCCACAACAACTTGATGGTAAAGCCCGTATCTTCAAAGCAAAAGCATTGTTGGAAAAATTCTCTAAACTCGATCAGGAAGGTGGAATTGGTAATCTGAACTCCAGATCAAATTTGAAGTTCAATGGAAATGTCAGAGAAGCAATTTCACTATCTAGAAATGTACCTCTAGAGCCACCCCCTTTATGTTCAATATGTCAGCACAAGGCACCTGTGTTTGGAAAGCCTCCTAGGTGGTTCAGTTATTCTGAACTAGAACTTGCTACGGGTGGGTTCTCTCAAGCAAACTTCCTGGCTGAGGGTGGCTTTGGTTCTGTTCACAGAGGGGTCCTGCCAGATGGCCAGGCAATTGCGGTTAAACAGCACAAATTAGCTAGTTCACAGGGTGATCAAGAGTTCTGCTCAGAGGTGGAAGTCCTAAGCTGCGCACAGCATCGTAATGTAGTGATGCTAATTGGGTTTTGTGTTGAGGACAGGAGAAGGTTGCTTGTTTATGAATATATCTGCAATGGGTCATTGGATTCCCATCTTTATGGTAATTCCTTTAATTATTTACCTGCAGCCCATTCTTACATGGTAGATAGATAGTATAGTTTTACCAGGTATTGTTGTATAAGTGTTGGAGATGCATTATCTATTTTTAATCTCTAATATCTCAGTTGTTTCAGTGGGTGACCAATACCAAAATGGACCAATTTCATGGTTTATCCTGGACAAGACAGAGTGCTGAAGAAATTTCTGAATGACCAAAACATTCCAATACTATTGTAGTATTGACCTATATAATAGACCAGATTACCTAGTGCTTGACACTGATTTTACTTTGTAGTGAATAAAAAATCTATAGCAAATTAAACCATTGTTAGTGTTAGTTTGTAAGAAACCTATTTCCAATTAAAATGCAGGAAAGAAATACCGAAAATTCTTGGCTGATGTGTTGCCATCCTTTTGCAAATATGTTGGTTGTCGATTTATATTGGCATAGATAATAAAGTCTATATTTTATAAAATTGAATTGATGAGTGCCCAATAGAAATACAAACTGATATATCATCTGAGAATTTTTTTATTAAAAAAAAAAAAGACATGGTTATCATGACCTTCATACAAAGAAGGGCCTGTCTTCCTGGCAGAAATATCCTCTCAGGGACAAAATGATAAAATACCTATTACATGAGATGATAATGTATGTTACTTTAAGGTTGTTGCTAATGCAAGTTTTCTGATGTGTATAGGCCGTAATAGACAGCCATTGGAGTGGTCTGCTAGACAAAAGATTGCAGTGGGAGCAGCACGAGGGTTGAGATACCTTCATGAAGAGTGCAGAGTTGGTTGCATTGTCCACCGGGACATGAGACCTAATAACATTCTTATTACCCATGATTTTGAACCACTGGTATGACCTTCATGCTCATTTATTAGGTCATTGATTCTCTGAGATTGTTTTGAACCTATCTTGGAACAATTTAAACTCATTCTTCATTGGATTTACTTGGCCTTGAAAGCCCGTATTAATGTCTTTACTGCATGTATTCAATTCATAGATATCCATCATTTGTGCAAGTTGCTCTTTATTATATCCATAGAAAAATCAAATCCAATGACTATCTAGTTCATCTTGTGTTTGTTCACAGTTTTTAGAAGAGTCCTTTGTACAGTTCAGAAGGTCCTCGTTGTCATGAATTTTCTTGAATTTATTTATTCATTTATTTAGGCTAGCCCTGTATCCAGTTTTCAGTTTTCAAGGTTAGAGAGCAAATTATATTTCTTAAGAAGTTTTCGGTTGGGCACACCTAATTCCTTTGTAGTCACAACCATGAACAACCAGCATTTTCTGCCCATTGTAGTTGGAGTCATTCTGTCCATGTAAAACCATGAGAGCTGTCATAGCAGCCTTCCACAAGAATGTACCTATCATCAGCTTCATCCTACACTATTCCATTCTTTACCTTTTCCTGCATTCTGATCCTTCAACAGGTATGTAAAACTTCTTATTTAGTCTATTGGCGTGTATTTGATTAAATGAGATGTATGTTCTGAGGTGTAGTGTGGAGATGTACTGTACAATTGAGTAAGTTGTTTCAATTCTTTGGGTGCTTTGAATACTTCTCCTAGGCTGGAATGATTCTCTCTGAAGTAATTAACTTAATATTTTTAGGGTCTTGCATGTTAAAATTCATAAATTTATGTAGAAGGTTCACCATAGGGAGTTATTCCTATTTAGAGAACCATTACCATGTTTGGACTTGCTTTTGGATGCTTCTAGGAATCCTCCATCATGCATCAGTTATTGCTTTCATGATATTAGGGATATTTTGGAACTTCCTTACCCTTCTCAAATGTAGGAAGATTCCTTTTTCTGTTGTGCAAGCTAAAAAAAGATGTTTTTATGGTTTGTTTTGAGTTCAGAAGTTGCGTGATACTTCATTTACTAGGTTTTCTGATATGCAAATTAAGTAATCAATTAGCTTCATTCTTTCTCCACCTTTCTTTAGTTTTATCTTCTTTTTTTTTTTTTGGTTGAGGAATTACCACTAGAGTCTATAGTTTGTGTATGCAGGAATTTCTGCATAAATCTGAAAATGCTTCAACATGATGAGTGTGATCACAGAAAACAAGATTTGAACTTTTTCATGGCCAGTCTCAAAATCAATGTGCATTAAATATTCTGTGGAAAGGATACTTAGTGGACATTGGAGCTAAGTATTGAACTTCAAACAAGATCAGTACTAGTTACATGGACAAAGAGGGAAAGGTTTCCACTATTGTGTTCAGAAGTCCCAAAATGGTTTGTCTTACTGCATTTGCTAGGATGATGAGTGTAATGTTGACTTCATGTATAGGAGGTCACTGGTAGCCATCAACCCTACCCAACAACACTTGCAACCAACCAATAATGGTTCTAAACTTTTAATACATATTCATATACATGAAGGTGGGTCACTAGCTTCCTAGCTTTGAATGCATGATATAGAAATATTGGTTACTTGTGTAATTGGAGTAAAAACAGGTCCAAGATGGAATACATAATAACTAACAATATAAAGATCATCTTTGAACTTTTGAAGCATTTTGAACATGATAGTTACTTGTTTTTGAAAGGAAAAGGGAAACAAAACTGAATATGAGGAGTAGAATCAACATAACCTGTTCCTCATGAAGTGTTGAGGCAGAACAGGCTTTGGCCCGTAATAATGTGGACACTCATCATCATAATAGTTGTGCTGCATGTCTGAAAATGATGGTTCTTTAGTGCTAAATCTTGTGCTTGTTAGGCGGATTTATGCCTGATTGCTGATTGATGCTCATAAATTCACTTACCACCATGAGCTTGTATTGAAACACCACATCTGATGCTTCCCATGTCCACTTTAGCAAGTTTATCAGCCATCGTGGTAACTGTCCTCCATTTGGTACATTTCACAATAGTGCAGTACTGCTCTCCAGCAAACATATACTTATCAAACAAACTAGTATACATATTAATGCCTCCTTTGAGAGGCAACCAACTCCTAAGTAACTCCAAATAAAAAGTTTGTTTCCATTTTCACTAAAATGATACACAGGGTTCCTGAAGTTGATCTTCTCATGGTAATGAACTATCTTCGTCAAGTAACCTCGTATGAAGACTTCAGAAGAAAATAAGCTATGGGAATCAAGGAAATTGCATCTGCTTTACTAGATGTCTTTCCTCGGTCAATAATCAATAAGCCATGCTTTTGCTATTGTTTTTTTGTTCTTAATATGTAATAGTGGAATGTTTCAAGATTTTCAAGTGAAGTACCATCGAAGTTCAACTTTTACATAGTTGGAGACAACCATCACCTAGGCTCGTGAAGTACTAACTGGTGGTTTTCGGAGAAGGATGATGTATCAATTTTATTTGTAGGTTTTGAAAATCACGTGTTTATTATGTTTCTTTCACATATATTATTTTTCTTTATATGAATCTATCAACAAACTCTGTTTATATTGTATGTGCATAGATTCCTTGTTTGGTGTTTTATTCATTCACTTCCAGAGTTGCTTAGGTTTCTGCTAACCATTTTTCTAATTTCTCATTCTTTTAAACAGAGGAACTTGAATCTCTTGTGCGAGTACTTAATGACTTCCATGTGATTTTTTCCAATTTAAACAATGTAATGTGACCTTGTTGACCCCATTTCCCCTTTTTTTGGCAACAGAAGATATCTGTAGGATACTTCAGGTCTGCAGCAATGTAAAGATGTTGTTTTCTGAATCCTTTAGATAATCTTATTTCAACATCTAACTTTTCTGTTAATTGACCTCTCCTTTTTTTTTTTTACCCTAGACTTTGCAGTAAGTTCCTAATTCTCATTCCATTGAGCTGAAAGTGCTGTCAGTCAAAATTATGTTCATGAAAGTGTCAGGCTATATCCATCACATGCAAACCAAGTTAAGAAAGTGCATCCATACCTGGCTTACCATATGTTCTTAATTTTCTGGTTCATCATGCTGGTACATAGAAAATTGGGATAAGGATTATGTCAGGATTTCAAGTTTGACCGCAGTTAAAAGTGAGAACTATTTATCTAAGGGAACCCACCAGAGTTGGTTGATATATTTCAAATGTTACATGTCTCTGTAGATGCCTCCATTTGGGAACATGTCATTTCCACTATCACATTTCTTCACCAAGGAGTAATGACTGAATGTATGCATTATATTTGTAGCCCCCACTTAAAATAAGAAAAGGAAAAAGAAAAAAGAACTCGTTCATTATTCACAATCTCTAGCATTTAGTTTGAGGTTAGTTTTATCAAAAAGTTATTCTTTGTTGTATTTGAGTTTTGTCTTCAGTGACAATGGTTGGATGTACATAAGAATCATTATGCATCTGCTTTTTATGATGATTTTTTTTAAAGGTTGGAGATTTTGGCCTAGCAAGATGGCAGCCTGATGGGGACCAAGGTGTGGAAACAAGAGTGATCGGCACCTTTGGGTAAACTTGGATTAGAGTAATACATCGTCATTCTTTTGAGAGTAAATTGGGTGTATCTAAATCACCTCTGGTTGAGTTGCAGGTATCTGGCACCGGAGTACGCACAAAGCGGCCAAATTACAGAAAAAGCTGATGTGTATTCCTTTGGAGTGGTACTGGCGGAACTTGTCACTGGACGAAAAGCTGTCGATATTAACCGTCCCAAGGGTCAGCAGTGCCTTACTGAATGGGTAAGTCGCATATTAACATCACTTCCCCATGAGGAATAAACAAATTTCTATTCATGTGCATGGATCTGTTATGCCACCTGGCTAGAACCATTAATGTTGGCTTGGAGATAGTAATATCTGTCTCTGGAAATGTACTTTTTGCTGCACTGGCTACATGAAAATGCTGAGCAAATTATTTATCTTTCTTCTTAAGAAAATATATAAACTGGTGCAAACTGGCTTTTGGATATAAGGTCCCTGGACTCGGTCTTTATCTTGTCAATACTTGTTTGAGTAGGCTCGACCATTACTGGAAGGGTATGCAATTGAAGAGCTCATAGATCCATGTTTGGGGGACCATTACTCGGAGCACGAAGTCTACTGCATGTTGCATGCAGCATCGTTGTGCATCAGGCGTGATCCTCACGCAAGACCCCGTATGTCGCAGGTAAATCTGAATTATGTTCACAAAATCAAGATCTGCAAAAAGGGACAGTAGATTATTTTTCTGACCCTCGAATGATTTGTGGTTATCATGCAAAAAAAAAAAAAAAAAAAGGTTCTTCGAATATTGGAGGGTGACATGGTCATGGAACCCAGTTACACTGCAACACCTGGCTATGACATTGGAAACAGGAGTGGACGGATGTGGCCAGATCAGCAGCAGCATTCACAATACGGTGGTCCAGTCCGGCAGGTGGATTTGGAGGGTTTTAGTGGGAAGCACTCCTATGAGGCTATAAAGGCATCTTGGGAGAGAGAGAGGGAGGGCCTCATGCGTAGATGGTGATGGACTCCTTAGCAGCATGCCATGCCAAGGCATCCCAAATGCAATGTGTATTCTTCTCTGTTTTCTTTTCCCTTCCATCTTTGCTCCTTAGTATGCTCTTCATCAATTTATTGATGGTATATTGTTAGTATGCTGTTGTACAGAAATGTTGTTAGGTTTATCAATTTATACAATGTGGGATGGCTGCTGTTTTGTGAGTGAATGCAGCGGCCACTTTTTTTGTTAAATTGCTTCTCTTTCTTTTTCTTTTTTCTTTTTTTCTCTTTTTGGTCCTTTCTCTTGAATGACCCTCTCTCTTCTCTCTGTTCAATGAAATCTTCTAAGCACTTGAATTTAACATATCAGAATTCTTGGGCATATGTAAACCAAAACTGAGAATGTTCTTACCAATTCGCAAATTAAAGGTCAGATGAGATGTAATCTTTGACGAGCAATGCCTCACAAAGCAAAAATTTTGGGGAACTCGATTCCAGCCCTTTCTTTACCTGTCATTTTGTATTTAACCCTTATGTAGCTGTCATTTTACCTTTTGTCCTTGCACAATTTTAAGCTTGTGATTTGCAAACAGTTACATGTGTGCATGGTTATCTTTTCTTTTGTGCAGTTACAAATAAGCCAGAGATTACATTAAATATAAACTTGGTAGAGAGCAATTATTAAACGACAGAGGGTAGATCTCAATTCTCATAATTTTTCAGCACTGTCTTTTTGCTTGATTGGATTCATGCAATTATTTAAGGCGCACACATTAGCACAAAGCTGGTGAACATCTTTATCCTTGGCTACTTCTATATAAGAGAAGCAGGTAGAGTTAGACTTCAAGGCTTTTTCCTTCTTCTTCTTCATTTTTTTTTTTTTTTTTTTTTGAGGAATTTCTCCAATGTTGAGTTAATCTTTTGCGTCGGAAGTCCGGGGTAATGATTGGATAGGTGATGGCATTTTGCTGGCCGGACTTCAAGGCTTTTTCCCGTGGGAGTTGACTCGTCACCCGTTCCGATAACAATGTGGACTTTGTCCTTGATCCCTATTCTCTTTGTTTGGCTCTCAAGCATCAAATCATCCAATATCAAATCGACTGTAGGTAGGTCACTCTGATATAACAATGTGGTACATCTTTTTTGAGGACGGTGCCTGCCGAACACCCAGTGTCACTTCTCATTTACCAGTACCGGATTGCACTGGCTTGGCCACAACTGGAAAGGATTATCTTGCAGCGTCTGAAAAGATGGATGCTACCGCACAAACAAAAAATTAATTTTTTTCTTTTTTAAAAAAAAGGAGAAAATATCAGAGGTTGCCTGTCCTCCACTGTCCAACCCCTCGCATCAAAGAGAGATGCCGGAGTCTTGTTTCTAATCTAGTCTACTAAAATGAGCGATGAATTTAAGTCTCTCAGTTTTTCTATCCCAAATATTGTTGATTTTTTAAATATATTTATTATAAACTTTACGTACGAACTAGTTTGATATTTGAGAAAGTGAAGTCTACTAGCTCGGCAAATTCAGTAATGTGTTTCTATTTTTTTAAAAAAAAAAAAATTGGGTAAAATGTGTTTTTAATTGCTTTTATATCTTTCCTGGAACTTAAATATATGGCTAATCCGTATACCAAGGCCTAAGTTACACAGTCAATAAAAGATTATCATATCTCTTATCATAGAACTTTTCTAAAATTAGGGTTATAGAGAATTTAAATTCCCTCCTACAAACAAATTATTTTACCGAAAGAAATTGACGAGTCTCGAATTCTCTCTCTCAAATTGTACTTGTTCACGGCGATAAAACTAAAACCTTTTTTTTTTTTTTGACCACTTACCGTCAACGAACGAGAAGCCAAGTGGACCGCGAAAGCTGCCGTTCAAGTTACCGTTTGTATGT
Source organism: Areca catechu (assembly GCA_021397845.1). Lineage (NCBI taxonomy): Eukaryota > Viridiplantae > Streptophyta > Magnoliopsida > Arecales > Arecaceae > Areca > Areca catechu. The sequence continues at coordinate 12,556,528 of CM038051.1, read as the reverse complement.
CATTATTCATCCCGTAAAGTCCAATGTTATACAACTCATGAATGCCGAACTTCTGACTTCATAGGACCCCGCGAGTTTTAGAAAAGGTTATATCGTACGGACAAAGACTTATGACAGGTCTCGTGATTGGTTAGTGCTGAGATTGAAACCTGGGGACGACATTGGAATCAGATAAGGCAGGGTTTGGTTAGGAAAGGACCCTGGGCTAATAATTGAAGCCTTTTGACCATCACTCCATGTTTAGATCAACAATGCGTGGTCTTAAAAATAGCGTCCATTAGCTTGATGCCAGGAGATGAGCAGTACACAAACGTTGCCCCATGGCCGAGGAATTCATATCAATCTGATCTCACACTGTTATTCAGGAAGAAAAATCATCGCTGACAAACATGTCTCTAATAAACAAGAACAAGACTCATAGGCAACATACAGGTTGCAACAACCAAACAAACCTGATAAGAACCTCATGTTCCCGAGCAGTTAAGATGCGGCTAATGTTACCTGAAAGCGAACATCGTTCAAGACCTAGAGAAGCCACCCAGCATATTAAGAAGTTTAAACCTTTGCACTAGCTTTTTTTGGGTGATAGCATCTTTGCACTTCAAGAACTGGTGTTCTTATGCTGCTCCCAGCCAAGACTGCTATATAGATCTAGTCAGGGCGGGCAGTCCGTGACTATATTAATTTATTCACTGGAGGAACAAAGTAAATTAAAAAACACAAGACTTAAAAAATATTATTAAGATTTCCCTCGACATGGAGATACAAACATAACAAAAACATACCAAGTGGAGCGATATTCCATATAAGTATAACAAAATAGCAAAGGCAAAGCATGACCAAAATCAATATAAATAGCATGCCATAGCAAACAGTGGTGAGTCCTGCAAATATTTATGATGACTTCCAATTTCACTCAAATATACATAGTTGAAAACAAAGGAAAGGAGAACAAGAAACAACATTTTTACTGGATCGTGGCAACTTGTCTAAATTAGTAACAGATTAAATAAAGATAGGCACAGATAGGCAGAACTTGATCACGCAGCAAGCTCTCTACTTCCCAAGAGTGGGAAACTGTCCAGGATCTTCAATTGAAGGGGCAGCAGTTGGGGAACTTATGCCCCCACCACCAAACCCACCTCTGAATGGTCCACGGCCACCCCGGCCCCTACCACGGCCACGGCCAGCTGGACTGTAGTATCTTTCTCCTTCAGCCGGTTTTAAAAACTCATTGATGCTCACAGACTAACAAAGAAAAAGCCCATCAGTCAATTTATTGAGCAGATCTTATAGAAAGAAAAGATTGGCATGCAAATAGATGATACATACCTTCTTAGCCCGTTCATCACGATCAGCAAGATCTTTCTTTTTACCCATATCCTTTTCAGAACCCTAATGAGAAAATATTGTATCAAATGGTGATTATAAATTTCAAACAAACTAGATGAAGCTTATAAAGGATGATAAAAGAATGGAGCATGTGACAAGGGACAGAACAAGCTTACCAGCTTGATGAATACATCATTTCCTTTCTTTGATGAGAGCTGTTGCATCGACTTCAACTCCCTATCAATTTCAACTTTTCTCTCTTCAGTCTTCAATGCAAGTAGGGCTTTTCGCTTCTCCTCCCTTATTTTCTCATACTCCTCCAGAGTCATCTCCTATACAATCCAATTCAACAAGGCATGATAAAAAAATGCATGTACCAAGTTAGTAATTACAAGATAAAATCCAAAATCACAGCACTCTGGCACAAAGAAAAGAGAAAAGCAACAAAATATACGAGAAATAGAGGTAATAAACATTTGCAACAATGTTTTCCAGAATCATTAGTTCTTTTTAAAATCATTCACCCAAGGTTTCCACGTGTGGGAAGATCTGAGAGAAATTATTCATTTTGCCAAACATGATTGCTTGACATGTGGAACCACAGGATCACAATTTCCATTGACTACCATGCAGAATGCACACAGAATCACGTGAACCTACAAAAAGAGGTTGGGCCATTCTATGACTAAGTGTTAACACGTAGTTCTTTCTGTACCCAAACAGCATTTGAAAAGTTTAAGTTAAATTCCTGCCATGAAACTGGGTTTTCCAGTTGCATGAACCAAGCTCAAACAGCCCAAAGAACCAATGAACGGTAGTCTAGAAAGGATAATCTTACAGCATCACAGGTGCATCAGTCTTTCTCTATACCAGTGGTAACCCTGTGAGGGTCTCATACTTCAGAAATTAACACTAAAATTTATACAAATCAAGTAATAACCATTTGAAAACTCTCGAAGGACTACTGTGTGGAAAACATGGCTTAGCACTATTTAGATTCTCTTTGAACAACAAAAGTGAATCACATATAACCATCAATTTAGAAGATATGAATGCAGCAGCTCTTTTAGGTCAGAAATAAATCCTATAGTAAATGAATAAAATCCTCAATCTATCTTTTATCACAAAAGAAAGAGAAGGAGAAAAAATTAGATTGGAAATTAATCATATACATATATAATGTATTGAATATTATATGTATGGCAGTTTCCTGAATTGATACATGATAGAAGCGCATGTCAAAACCTTGAAATTGGCATACTGAATGGAATATCTGTTTGCTGGATGAAATTGAGTGCTTGCATAAACTTTTATTTGTGTTGTGCCATAACCCATGCAAGACCTTTTGGAACAACTACAACAAAGCACAATTACTAGGAGTTTAGCCCAAACTCCCAAATTAAACAGAACTGCTTATAGAACAATACAATTTCTCCCAAGGCTCTTGTCACAAGCAGCAATATAAGTTGCTCATGCAAAAGATGAACCACGGGAGGCTTTATCCATTCCTGCAACGTAACTGGGCAGCACAGAAGAACATCCAAACAAGCCACCCAGTTCTCTCAAAGGCAAGTCGGTACAGAAGTGATGTTTGACATTATACTTATACATAAGAAGGTATATTTGGGTTCAGGATCGGAACCAAAAACTGTAACAGCATCTAAGTCAGAAGATTCTAACTGCTAGTTATAGAATCGATATACCAAAAAAAAACAATCTTAAATTTCACTCTCAAAAAAAATACTTCCCCAGTATGTGGATCAGCAAAAGACAACCACACATTTTCGTAAAATCCCATATAAATTGGAATTGCATTACAATATACAGGTCAAAGACTTATAGAGGTTCTTTTGCAAGTAAAAGCATAATAACTGGTACATTTATAAAAAAAAAAATAGTTGGAGATGATTACAAAACACATAGGTGAAATTTCCAAAGGCCCTTGTTGCAAGCAACAACATAGCTTCCTCCTGCACAATGGATCGTATGAAGGCCTTGGGAGATTTTATTAATGCCTGCAACGGAACTGAGCAACACAAAGTGCATGAAAGCAAACCACCCAGTTCTCTCAAAGGCAAGATAGGAACAGAATTGTGGCTTATCCATATATTTGTAAATGGTAAAGGAATTAGAGCTGCGGCTCATACCTATATTTGTAATTGGCAAGGGAATTAATAGAAGCAAGTAAACACAACATAACTTTGAAGATTCTACCATGCCCATAGTGGAAATCTATTAATATGCAGTGTACAAACACTGACAGGGATCTCTCAAAGAAAGCCTTATAATCAATGCTTTCATCAGCAATAAACATATGGAGATTCAATTTACAAGACAAAAGATTGAAAACATATTTATGTGTGTGTGATGTAAAATATATAAAATATTGACAAACAATCAGCAAAAACTTGCTCCTTAAAGAAAATGGCACAGCATGCATCAGAAAATTATTTAACCAATACTTTGATCAGTGATGAATAACCATGAGTTCAACAAAACTCCCAAATAGTATTAAGCATTAATATAATTTGGAAGTAAATAATTCACAAAGGCCCTTCTTGTATGCAACAGAATAACTTGCTCATGTAGATATGGAAAGATCAAGACCTTGGGTGGCTTTATCCATGCGACCAACAGAATGGAGCAGCAGACAAAGTACGGATTATGGATGCAAGATACCAAATCCTCTCAAGAGCAGGAGGCAATGCAACTGAGAGTCACACCCTACATTTATAGAAGTAGAAACCAGATAGGGCAGAACAAACTAATGCAGTGGGTAGAGGACCGATAGTGACATTCTGTTTACCCTAATTTAATTGGGTTGATCAGAAGTTCAACTTGCTTCCCTTGCACCTAGCAAACTCCAGCAGCAAAGCCATAGTGCACTAGTGTGCCCGAAGGTGAACAAGCTATGGATTAAGTGCAAGGCATGAAAGAACAATCAACAGCAAAAGCCATTCTAAATTAATTTTTTTAAAAATAAACTAATTACCTTCATTTGAAAGTTATATAACCAATGCTAAGAAAATTAATTTCATAATGTTTTAATTTTGAAATTTCAATCAACTGCAACCAATGATTCATGGTTTAATGAAGATGATTCGTGAACCATCCACAAACTTTCTCACCCTCATTATAATTTCCTGTCTACCATGATGACGTTAAATTTTAATCATATATATTAAACATGTATGGGATCTTTAACATATATTTGTTCTGTTCAAATTTTGCTGACTGAGATATTATCTCGTTTGACAAAAAACATACTTAATCCCCATACTGTAGCTATGCCAATTATCGAGGTATCACCCAAAAATTCTTGAAATGGTAGGCCTGAGGTCACCCAACAAAAAGTCAATATAATAGAAAAAATATTTAAGAGATTCCATTGATCAACCATTCACCTTTGATAATGTAAGACAAAATGTTTGAGAGATGCCTATGATCCATTCACCTACTAACACTCCATAACCAGAAAATCCACTATCAAAGAGAATAAGTTTTACTAAAAAAAGATTCAAAACCAACCTAAACCTATAAGCCACAACCCCAATTCCAAATATTCTCAATGACAGCCAAACTTAGCAATATCCTAACCAATTTTTTTACCAAAGAGATGAAAATCGTCATAATTCATAATCAACATTATATCATAAAAATTGCTTCCAATTTCTACACCTGATTTCTAGATATTTTCATCTCTTGCCAAATACTACAAGGACAGGAACTTTGCACCGCACAACATTTAAGCCCCATGCGAATTCCAATGTTGACACGCAAAGATGAGAAATCTTCCCAAATGGAAAACAGATATGGACAGTAGTACTCAGTGGAGAATTGACTTCTTAAGTGTCATGTACTAGAAATGTCCAGGTCATTGATTTTATTGATGAGCAATAATGGAGAAACTTAGCATCAAATTCAAGGCTAAGTACAGCATATACTGAAAACACATGTTTCAAACAATATAGAATTTCAAGTTAAGTGCTGCAAAGAGTGAAGACAAGTACTGGAAATGTATAAAAAAAATATTGTGATATTTCATTTCTTACAGCATTTTCAATCTGATCATTTTTTTATATATCACAATGGACAATTCCATCATTTATAATCGAAAAGAAAAGTCACAAGAGGTTTTTCAAAGCAGAAATATAAGTCTTTTCATTTTTCTCTTCTTTAAGTCTTCCCAATTCCCAATTATCTTGATAGGTATCAAGATAAGAATCTTCGTAGGTTGGAAGAATATCATATATGATGTTTACCATCATTTGATGTCATTAGCCGATTTAAAATAATACCTTAAAGATCTAAGCTTTGTTATGTTACATATTTCATTACAGTTACTTATATTTCACTGAACATACTTAGGCTGTTTGTCTTTTTCTTTGGTTATGGTTTTGCTAAATCAACTAATGCCTTGTCCTCCTATTCCATACAGCTCTTGACAAAGGATTTTGCTAGCCATTGGGGCCTGTTCTTTTGCGGGTAAAAAATTTAGATGTGAATCTATATTTTCTAGATAAATATTTTCCACGTAACATTTAAACAGAAAAATAATTTATCCATATTTTTTTATACATGAAAAAGTAGCTTCGAAATTTGTTATCCATATTCTTTTACATTATTACTTTCCTAGATAACTTGCTAAAATTTATCAATATTTTCCATAACACCCTTTATGGAGATTAGAGTTCGAGGGTAGTGGACAACTGAGTTTTTAGGCATTAAAAATCCAAAGGAGAGTATTTTACAAATAAAATCAAATGTTTACTTTCTTGACTGGTAGGAAAATGATTTAGCCACTTTCCAGGTGGATAAAGTTTTTCTCCTATTTCATGAATAAATGCTACTTGGGGAAAGTAACTTACCCATCTTGAAAAGTGCAGGAACATAGATAAGTTGGTTAATAGAAAAGTTGACCAACTTTTCTATAATACTTACCCATACAAGAACAAGCCCTTAAGAGTTGATGTCCAGGTTTCATCTAAGTATGCATCACTTAACATCCAAAAATCAAGACACGTGGAAATTTGTTGCAGCAAAAGAAATAACACATTAATAATATTGATAACTAATCATAATTAGTAAGCCTAGAACCAACACAATGTATGGCCAGCCTAATATCCTTATTTGCAAATAGTTCCATGAAGAGCTACCTCCATTGTTATTGCAAGTTCTCACAACCCTTTCTCAAACTTCCACTCATGTTACCTTAGATCTGTCTATTGTACTAGACTAAGATAATTATTCAACAATTGTTTTTGTTCAACACAAATTCCATTTATGCCATATTATGTTCATCTAAAAGGTGAGGGGTCATACTTCAATACAACTGCTTGAACACTTCAGACTTGTATTTAGTACTTGATATAGTAGAACATCAGCTGTCATTATTTTAATGCAACACTCCAAAAGTCATACCAGCTGTCAGCACTTTTGGATGACATGTTTAGCACTTAAAGTGCCACACGATGCATAAAACCACATGTGCTAGTACTAGAGAATTCCTAAATTTTGAGGTTTTCAATAACCTTGACTACAGTACTGCTATGAACACAGTCATGTAGGGTTTTCCAGTTTTGGGGAAGTAAATCCAAGCAACCATAGATTTCATACATATGTAAAATCAAAGTGGTATACAAGAAGGAACTTCGTAACTTGATGTTAGAAAGCTTAATGGTTTCTTTTTCATAGGGTAAGCTTTATGATTTGTCATTGCTATCATTACATATGCAATGCATGTTTGTATATTTGTATGGGTTATAGTGTTATGCACTATATATTAGGTTTCAAATTTTTCATTTGTATATTAACATTGTCAAGATGTATATTGGTTCACGAAGAGTATTAATTGCTATTCCTGGTCACATATTGAAATGTTAAGTTCTTATTCATAAATTTCAAAAATATCACTGCAAATTAAAGCCGATTCTTTGCTTTAAGAGGATGAAGAAAATTTGACATTTTTTTGTTTCTCTTGCTTTTGCTATAAGGTGTTTCATCTCTTCATGACATTAGTGTCCCACTTGATTTTAGTTCAATCACATTTGATACAAAATCTTTATTGTTACAGCACACTTAAATAAAAAAAACTGTTATTTTTTTTACTGCCACATCCAACTAGTAAACCTATATATATATATATATATCACTAAAACGTAGGCATGCTGCATTCCAGATTTGGGGTGAGCACAAGAAAAAAGATAAGGGGTTACATTCTTATGTGTGACTTTGTCACTTCTGAGGTTAAGCAACATCCTTTTAGGAAGAGTAATCTTAACTCAATTAATTACACACATGCACACACGCACATATAGATAGATATATGAATACACAATGAGTTTTCAGCATCACATGGACATTGAGATATTTGAGAGCAGCCACGTTTATATTATTTAAGCTCTTATGTGAAAAACATTCAATTAATTGTATCAAATTTAACTCATAAATGCTTTCAAAAAGTTGACTCTGACCTAGGAAGAAGTCTTAGTTGTCTTTAGCATCACCATTCTTTTGTTTTGTGCAAGTATTAGGCCCCCACCAAAAAAAAAAGAATATATTTTTTAGGCTGCCTCATATAGGTGAGGAATCTGGTACTAGAATCTTCGTACAGATTATATTATATCATGCACCTTATGGCCCACTCAGAAAACAAAAGCACAATGTCGTGCTGATCTCTAGGGATGTAACTAAGTCAACATCGATCAATCCTGACTAAAACTTAGCTTAAAATTTACTTTAAACTTAAAGAAAGCTTAGCATGTTTATTATCAAACTAAGCCTATGTAAACCAAGCCAAACACAAGCTATTTTCATTAGCTTAGCATGTTTATAAGGTCATCATTAGCTTGATGACCTTATATTGTATCAAGTTTGGATCAAGCTTGATCTAAGCATTGGTTGAACTTGACTTAAAGCTCAATATGATCTTAAAATAAAGTTCAACCTGATTAAAAACAATGAAACACATATTCAAAAATTTTAAACTGTTAACTTAAAGTTTAACAAGTAATGTAATATATTAATTGAACACTGAAGTAATGAACCACACATTTAAAAAAGAAAATTATATTATCAAACACATAATTTAGGGCTGGAACTGGGCCGGCCCAAAGCCCATTGCCTAAAATTGGGTTGGGCCAGCTCAATAAATTTCAGGCCAGCCCGAAATCGGTTCGGATTTCGGACCAAATTTTAAGCATATCGTGCTAGACTTCGGGCTGTAAAATAGAGTCCATTTAATTTTTGGACCAAAGGGATGCCCGGATTCGATCCGAAACCTGATCCAATTTTGGACTGGGCCGGTCCAATGGGCTTTGGGCCGGCCCAGTTCCAGCCCTGAACACATTACCACTACATGAAACATAATATTTTAACCAAGGTTTTCAAAAGCAATACCAGTACCCATACTGGTCGCTAGTTGATACAGTATCGATTCGGTACCGTACCAATAGACGATACGGGCAGGCATGCCAGTGCCAATTTTTTTATATTTTTCATTTTTTTTGGTCTTATAGTATGTAATCAGTTTTTTAGGATATTTTGAATGATTTTAGATCCATATTGATGCCTTTCTATCTTTATATAATATGTTTTCCTCCATGTTCATATAATACCCATAGTTAAATCATTCTGAATCACAAATGATTAATATGATATATACTATTATGGTATGAAATGGCTAATATAATTTTTTCTAGTCCTTTTTTTTCCTAAATGTATTAATACTTTTCCATCTTTGTATAACTATAATTATACTTTCCTTCATTTTCATATAATACTATAATGATACATTACTTTCCTAAAGTAATGGCTAGGCTGAAATATTCGTAAGCATTTACTGGCTAATTTAAGCAAGAAACCATATACAGGCAAATATTTTTATGTAAAAAACCTTGCAAATTTTGATAACTGGCTCATGATCGAAAAGACTAACATAAATTTTAAAGAGAAACAATAAACAAATTATTGCAAATCCTTCCAGATGAACCACATTAACATCCACCAATGTCGTTTCAAGAAATTAAGAAACCAATTTTTATTTAATAAAAATTAACTTAAAAATAGAACAATATATAGAATCCGTTATGTATGATATATTTAAATTAAGATATTATTAAGATTTTTGATAAATTGATTATTCAAAATGAAGTACTACAAAAATATTCATATGGATGAAACAAGATATTTATAAACTTTTCAAGGACAAGGTAAGATAAAAACTCATCTATGATTAATCTTTGATTTTTCTAGCATTTTTCTATTTTTTTTTTATTGTGAAAACAAGTCAAAAGAGAAGAAAAGTCTCAAGCCTTCCCCACTCATCCTAACCACCTTAAAAGAAAAAAAAGGAACCAAACTGAACCGCCTAGCTTAGCCTGGAACCGTGCCGAACTGTTCAATTCGATGCGGTTTCGATCGGTCCGGATCCCAGAATGAAATCTAGGACCAAACCTTCCCGGTACAGACCAAATCGAGCGGTTCAGCACAATTTTGAAAACCACTTTTAACTAGGCCAAATGGGTGTGAGGCAAGAGAAGAGAGGCAAGTACACGGGATTTGACATCCTGACCTTAAGCACCCCAAAAATCAATCATTGGATATATTTCAGATTTCAAATGGTTGATTATGCATATACTTTTTTATATGTGATATATTATACAACCAAATACAAGCCTCATCATGCTTAGCCTAATCAAACTAAATTTTATTAACCTGGATTGAATTAATCTTGAACCTGAGAACTGAATTCAAGCATGAGTCGATTAACTTCAAACCAAGCATAATCGAGCATATATTTCAAGTGAAGTATGAGGAAACTCAAGTTAATCATATCTGCTATTGGCTTTAGTTATATCATTGTTTGGCTAAAAAATACACAGCACTATGACAGGTTCACTATGGAATTGATTTTTTTTCCCCTTGATCTCTCTCATGATGGCCAAGATGACTCCCAAAACATGTGAAGTGCTACAAATCCTCAATCAACATATTTGAATTACAAACACACCTCATTTAGCAAAGAAGTGATGCACTTTGGCATCACTTATAATCATGATGGAAAGAACAATTATCAAAATTAAAAGGCATTAGATTCCAATCTATATTAACCTTGACTTTTAACAAAACAAAACCATCAATACAAAGATTTTAAACTTTTCATGCACCGATGAAATTTCATTTATATTAACCTTGACCCTTAACAAAACAAAACCATCAAATACAAACATGTTAAGCTTTTTATGTACTGATGAAGATTTCAAAACTTTTAATTGCAACTTTTTTTTTACATTCATTACAATATCTTGGCAAACACTCTCATTCCAGAAATACCATTTCAGTTTCGTATCTCATTCTAACAAAAAAATTCCATTTCAATATGATGGCAAAACAAATTTCCATGTAGTATCTCCATGCAATATCAAGTGCAAACTGCAATAGTTCTTATAGAAGTCCATAAACCTTTGTTACCGAACCATATAAAATGTTGATAATGCATAATGGTCTTCTTCACTATTTTCAATTTCCAAACAAAAAATTTCTTAATTGCTACATCTTTCTCTACTCCTATAGTTCAAAGGAGAGGGCTATATTTTTTTTTAAAAGAACTTTCTTTACTATTTATCCAACACCATATAGAAGAAGTTACCAACTTTAATTCAAAATGCCTTTCCGCCATCCGGATAACCGATCACAGCGGGCAGGGAAATTCGTATTGGCAATACAGATGCTCATATCACTATTAGTCACAAGAAGTGTTTCTTTACTCAAGATATAGTAAGAATATCATACACACACGACAGCTACATAAAATAATTGCTTACTTTGTCCTCAGGTTCCTTTTCTTCTTCATTTGCTTGGACATCTTTATCCTTATTTACCTCTGAAGATGGAGCATCTTCCTGCTCTTGCTGCTTCTCAGTATCAACAATTTTATCATCAGCGTTCACTTTTTCATCAGTAGCCCTATACAATCACACATTACCAATGGCAGGCAATTTATGTCAATTAAACAAGCATCATTATGGTTACACAAAAAAAAAAAAAAAAACTAAACAGAAGACAGCAAAGACAGATCTTAACTGTGCAATGATGTCATCGGTGGCGGTTCCCCAGTTGCCACGCCCTGCTCCCTCGCGTTTGATCTCATACCCACGACCAGTACCACTGTGTCGCTCATACGTCCTGCGTGGGGGCTGTTCAGAGTCACCTCCAGCCTCACCATTTCGATACCCACCACGGCGGCCTCCACGAAATGGTGGACGCGGACCACGGTCCCTCTCAGGAAGCCTGCCAGCGTCACCTTCTTCACCTCCAAGTACTCCACCACCATAGCCCCCCGAAAATCCATTGGCGTTCCCATTTCCAACATCTCGATTTGGGCCTATGCCACCTCCTCGTCCACCTCTACCACGACCAGGCCCACCTCGGCCAGCTCCACCGCGTGTGGGTGCGGTGCTGCTCCTAGCCTCCCTCACTGTAAAACCAAAATAGAAATAAAAATCCAGATATAAACAGGAACATGATGAATAAAGGAACTTTGCTACCAACAAGCTAGGTCTTGTGCGATACGATCTAAACTCAGTAAATTTTTTTTTAAAAAAAAAAATCCAACTTCCCCAATAGCAACAGATAACTAATGAAGAAAAGCTATCACAACACCCACTGAAACCGGGGTTGGATTGATTCCATAGCAAAAATCACCAATAGCAACAGATAATAAAGAAAACCTATCACAACGCGCACTGAAACCATGATTGCATTGATTCCACAGCAAAGATGAGCCATTTCAAAACGATATCAACAAATTGAACTCACCGGCCTGAGACGGAGGGGCGGGCTTGGTCGGGAGCTTCGCCGCCACCGGGGGGGCGGCTGCGGCCGGGGCAGCAGGCTTCTTGGAAGCAATCTTCTGCTGCTGGGCTGCGATCAGTTGCGAGGGGTCATCGTTGTCGTCGTCCCCGAGGAGATCGAAGGGGTTCTGGGTGGCCATCTCCGCAGTGACGTCTGGGAGCCGCGGTCGGAGGGGCTGGAGGAAACCCTAGGCACTAGTAGGAGAAGGACCTCGACGTTCGATCTCCATGGAACCCTAGACTCGGCTGCCAGAGGCCTCTCGGTAGAGGAGAAAGCTAGGGTTTTGGGAGAAGCAGATAGGAGGAACGGATGCAGAAGCGGAAAACCCTAGCCGCACCCCAGCAGAGTCCATCCATGCGACCTAATCCCTTCCCCTCTACCTCCGATTTATTAATTTATTCTTGCATTGTCTTAAATGACGGAGGTGCCCTTGTGGTGTGCTAGAATTTTCGAGTTTGCAACCCACATTTTCGGATGCTGGAGGCCGGCCCGCTAGGCGACATTCGATCACGGCATGCTGCTCATATTTTCGCTCTGCATGATGCCGACATTGTATGGGTATTTCGTTCATAAAAATTGTTCGGAGAATATTTGTCTTTTATTAGAGAGCCACAAGATTGGTGGACCTCGTGATAGGGAATCCTGGCCGTGACGTTGAAATCGTTCGGATGAGCTTCACTGTGGTTTCCATTTTTCGGTAGTTCCATTGATCGCACGGTACACTCGCGTGACGCAGTGCTTTTTATTTTTTATTTTTTTATTCTTTAGTTTTTTGGTTAAGAAACGGGAGCCCAAAATTTGCATGCATGATGCTATCAAAATTCGCTTTCGCCCGGATGGGCCTTCATCAGTCCCGAAGGCGGTGCAAATTAGCCAAGCAGCAGTTCACGAGTTGTTCAAGCTGGCTCAGTTTTATTGTTGCCAAGCTTGAACTTAGTCGAATACATATATTAATTTTATTGATGCTGAATTTTTATCAACCGAATAGAGTGGATTGCTTGCTGGATCGCCTTCGCCTGAAATCTGTAAAACAGATTTCCTGTTCGAAAATCTTCCGGTGGGGAACACTCCGATGTCAAAGTCAGCAAGAACTCATGCAGCAAAATAGAGAGCTTCAAAGCAGAGAGATAAAGGAAAGAATTCGAATTTCTGGAAGGAGCTTAGCTTACCTCAAGTGTTCCATAGGCTCCAACGTAACTAACTATTTACGGTTATGGGAGTTGGCAAACGCAACCTCCTCATATCTATAAGTAGTGGCGGTCGAAAAATCAGTTATTTTGGAGCTTATCCAATCTGAGGATTTCAACCATGTGGGTGGTTGCAACAACCAAAACAGACTTCAATTGTTTCGAGATTGAAAAAGCCCACATGTTTAATGTGCTTCTTTTTTTTAGAGTATACCTGAAATAAGCTCAACATTCTCTTTAGTAACGCTCCTAAAGGGAATGTTAGCTATACACTTCAGAAGATTGTCTTTGGAAATTACAAAGAGAAATAGATAAACACTTACAGTCCTGAATATAAGATAACATGCTCTTCGGATTATGCTGAAGGAATAAAGTCGAAGATGTTCAATTGAAAGGTGTGGTCTTCGGATCAAGTCATGAATACGAAGCCGATGAGACAAGGTTAATAAGCTTGGGCTTCTTTGGACTAAGATGAAGATACGAAGCCGGAGACTCAAGGATGTTAGGCATACTCTTCGGACTAAGATGAAGATACGAAGCCGGAGACTTAAGGTTGTTAGGCATAGTTTTCGGACCAAGACAATGATACAAAGCCAGAAACTTAAAATTGTTGGGCATAATCTTCGGACCAACATAAGGATACGAAGCCGAAGATATAGAATATCCTTTTGTAGATCATAATCTTCATCAGGTCCAGGAGATATTTTCCTTAATATACTGATTTGACCAATAAACCAAAAAATTGAAATTGGAGACCGTGAAGCAAGCGGACCCATCGTCTTCTTTGGATGGGAGACCGTGAAGCATGTGGCCACGTCAGCCGCCAGGGAGGTGTCGTGTCAGGGTCGAATGGATTTTTTGTTTACAACTGTGGCAACCACTATCATCATTTTGACCAATTCAAGTCAGCTTTGTCTATATATTAGGATTAAAGTAGTGTCAGTTGAGATTTAAAATTTTTTATTATATAAGCCTTCATAATAGAACCTTGGACTCTGATCTTATTTTTCACTTCCTTCTTGAGACTGTGCATGTATCTTTTAAATGGATACATTCACTGTATTGCATTGGTCCCCCACCTTAGATTTATATGCCAGACAAATCACGAGGTGCTCCATAAAGTTAAAAAAGTAAGTAGGAAATATCTTCTTGAACTTGCATACGATTTCTACACTACTAATCTCTAGACTAGAGATGTGATCGGTGGATAGTTCGGTAGCATAAATATCTCTAAAGAAAAGACTAAGCTCGGTCAAAGAACTCTATATGAAGTTGGGAAAGAGATCATACTAAGCCAATAGTAGTAATCATGGTATAAAGACATAATAATCATGGCTCTTTAGCCCATAAAAGCATGTATTATTTGTTTAATTATATGAAAATTTGAGATTTTTGTACCATTCATATACATCCTTCAACTGCTCTCTCGTTAATGTATATAATACTTTCGGCTTCATAAATTTTCTAGGTGACACCTCAATCAACTCTAATAGAGAATGCTTGCAAATATTCTTCATATATACTTGAGCCTTGGAGTTATCCTTCATCTTGCTCTTGATATCTATAACAGTATAGAAAATATTATTGAATACATTCTTCTCAATGTGCATAATGCCAAGGTTATGACTAATCAAATTGCTAGACTAGTATGGTAATTCTCAGAAGATACTGCACTTCACCTAATTATGTATCTAACGAACCCTTGAGATTTTTGCTTGTCAAATAGTATGCTAAGCTAGACTTTGTTCACTTAGGATACCCTCTAAAACACCTCCATACCACTAAGGTGTGGGGGTGTATGATCCTTTTTTATTTTATTCTTTCTAAAATTGTCTTGCTGCTTTTGAAAGGGATGATACTTAGTAATAAATTAACAATGATAATCGAATCAGCACGACTTACTACCATGCTCAAGTTGAAATAATTATGTATTATCTATACAATAGAAATATGTTAGCTTTTCATGAGTGCTCTATCCTGACAACATCCCATAAGTAAAAAAAAAATTATTAATGGTCCACATTAATATAGCCTTTATCATAAAATTCTACTTCTTTGATACATCAAATATACGTGTGCTATTGGACCATAAGAATTGTAGCTCATCAACAAGAGGTCTTAGATATACATTAATGCTTTTATTAGGATACTATGATCCAGGAATGATTAATATAAGAAAGATATTATGTTCTTTCACATACATCCCAGGCGATAGATTGTATAGAGTAATAAAGACTGGCCAACATGAATAAGGAGGCGCTGCATGATTGAATAGTGTAAACCCATCCATAGACATATTCGATCAAACATTGCATGATTCCTAGGTAAATAAATGGGGACAAGTATCAAATTTCTTCTATGCCTCGATGTCTAATGGATGACTCATCCTATCAGTTTGCTTGCAATCCCTTCTTTGTGCCATCTCATTTGTTCGACAGTATTATTGGACAAGTAGAGTTTCCAAAGCTTAGGAGTGATAAGAAAGTATCGAATAATCATATATGGCATGTCCTTCTGATTTATACCCTCTTGTCTCGACTTAAATTAGCTTTCATCGCATACGTTACATGAGCTATTTAGTTATTCCTCCTTGTAGAAAAGCATGCAATCATTACAACATGCATTTATCTTCTTATATCCCATGCCTAGTTCTTTCATCATTTTTTTTTAAGCATAAAAATTTTCAACAAGTTTCTTATCCTCCGATAACATATTTTAATATCTTATTTATTATTGCTATCATTATATTATAATAATTAACTATTATATTAAACTCAGTCTTCAAGTTTAACAACTCTGATAAAGCTGATAGTATAGTGTGTATTTCATATCCTAGCTATAGTGCTTCATCAGTATCTTTTAGATATGATAGAAATCATCGCTACCAATTTCTGGATCGTCCTCCATATTTCAGTTAAATTCAGGACTAGTACATCTATAACCATGTCTACCCCATTATATCTGTGTCCCTATCCTGCTGACTTCTAGCCCTTCTAATTATCTCTCACATCTTTCCATGTAGGTTCCAATGCTTGTAGTTCAGCATAAATCTATTCTTATATAAATGGTCAATTACTATATCCCTATCAAGCATTTCTCTATTGACACAACTATTACAAAGACAATGAACCTGTCCTTAAACTAAGAGTGTTACATTTTCAAAAGCATAATTTCAGAAGTATTTGACACTCTCCTTATATTTAATAGAAATCACCTCGTCAATAACTCAACGGTCTATCCAACTACAGTCCATTATACTAGAGCTGTCAAAATGGGCTAGAACCCATGGGCCAGCCCATTTGGCCCTATAAATGGGCCGGACCGGGCTGAAAAAATTTAGCCCATTTATGTAACCGGGCTTTTTGGCCCGGCCTCTATAGTTCATGGGCTTAATAGGGTTAGGACCGGGTCAGCCCATGGGCCAAGAGAAAAAATATTTTTTTAAAAAATAAATATTAAAATCTTTTTTTTCATACACTGTAATTATAATATTAATAACTATAATATTAAAAATAAAGAGTCCACCCTCAACCTCTCCTCCTCCGCCACCATCGTCCCCACCCCGACCTTTAGTCCACTCCACGCCACATAGGTCCCCCCGTCCACCCCGCTCACAATGTACGGCCGCTTCAACTCTGGCAGCACCCCGCCTCCCTCTACCTTCTACCATGCATCGCTCTCGGCATCGTACACCTTCACTCGCTCATCCCCGTAGTCGATAACCACAAGGAAATGGCCCCCGACGAGGCGATGATAGTGCTCGCCCCCGTCCAGCCCTCCCACATCCCCTCGCTAGACCCCCACCCGCGATGACGCATAGAAGGGCCACCGCCACCCCTCCGTCGCATACATCAGTCGCCCCACCACCATCACGTCGTACTGTGCCATCCCGCACCGCATCCCTACCGCCGACATCCACCGATTCGCTGTCGAGTCGTAGCACTCCACCGCCAAGATCCCTCCATCGCCGCCCCCAACCATGAAGATCTGGCCCCCGATTGTCCCTGCCACGAATAAGGATTAGGAGGTTGGCATCGACACCACGACAGACCATGAAGTGGGCCAGCCCGGCCCTAGCCCACGGCCCATACAGGGCCGGTCTGGGCTGAATTTTCATGACCAATTTGTACAAGTGGGCCTAGCCCGGCCCATATAATGTCAGCCCATGTGGGTTAGGGCTGGGCCAACCCATATTGACAAGTCTACATTATACACTACTTAAAGATTTTGCATATACAAATACGAGGTAAACACTTACCAATTATTTTATCATTTAAAATAGCTTACATAATAAATATATCATATCATCAACTAATAGGTATATAAGGTCCTATTCCATTTAGGAATTATATTAATTCTATAGTTCAATTACAATAATAGGGGTCGAACAAAATTTTGGTAGCATTTTTTTGTAGTTCTCTCCCATACAGTTGAAAATGTGTGGAGAGAACTAAAGAAAAATGATATCCAAAATTTCTTTCAAACCCTCAATATATCATTTAATTATTATAATTACTTATAGAATTATTATAATTTTCTACATGTTTAAACTGGATAGTCACTTAACCAATGTATATAATTCTTCCACGTGTACATAAAGATATAAATGTACAGATGCTGTAGAATATGTACATAAATCAAAAGACAGGTCTATCATTCTATGCAATACAAATTTTTCAAAATAAATACCTCGGGTCCCATGTTTGCATTGCTATTCAGTACCTTCATTTGGCTCGAGCACGCGGGGTGTGCGAGGGCTAGCTATCCTAGATGCCGGCTAGTAACCAAGGCTCGAGTGCTAGGGGCACATGAGGGCTGGTTGCCCTGGATGCTGGCTTGCATATGAGGCCCGAGCATGTAGGGTGCACGAGGGATGGCTGCCCTGGATGCCGACTAGTACCCAAGGTTTGAGCATGTGGGGCATGCCCCGGTCCCTGTATTTGTAATGTTGCCCGATACCTTCCCTCAATTCGAGTATATAGGGCACGTGTTATGGGCCTGAACTTACACTCCACATGCCAAGACTCGAGTCTCATGCATGCAAAGCACACATCCGCACATCTAATTAATTAATTAATTACCTAATTAATTACTTAAATTAATAAATAAATAAATAAATAAATATGTAATTAAATTAATCTAGAATACCTTAACAAAAAAAATCAATCTTTAGCAATGGCTCCATCACCATCACTTGTGCTGTCGCTAATACTTACCAAAATAGTACAAGACGGGTCTCATGGATGGTGGATCCAGCATATAAAAATTAAGGCACAGGATGGGATGGTTGCATGGAAAGAGGCATGAGGATGGTGACTAGAGGTGGGCATTGGGCCGAGCCGCCCATGGCCCGGCACCGCCTGGCACGACCTGCTTGCTACAGTAACAGGCCATGCTTGGCATGGCCCATAAAAGGGGGCTAGGCTGGGTTAAGGATTTCTGGCCCGCAGGCCGAGCCCGGCACAGCCCATAAGGGCCTAGGCTGGCACGATTCGTGGGCCATGCACGGCACAGCTCGTGGGCCAGCCTGGAACGGCCCATAAGAGCCTGGGCCAGGCCCGACATGGCACAACCCACAAGGGCCTGGATCAGGCCTGGCACGGCACGGCCCACAAGGACCTGGGTCGAGTCGAGCCTGGGCTAGGCCTGACCTCCAGAATACAATAAGAAAGGAGAAAAAAATAGAGATGACTCGCTTTAATAATTAAAAAATAAAATGTATAATTATAAAAAATTAAGAATTAAAAATAAATGATCAAAATTTTACAATCATCAGTAGTGTTTATATCATCATCATCAGAAGATATGTATAATGTCCACCTTTATCTTGAAGTCTCGCCTCAGCATCTAACCAATCTTTGAAGTAGAAAAGCATCTCAACCGTGCTGCCAGTCATCCTACTTCTTTTTTCGTCAAGAACACGCCGACCTAAACTAAAAGCGGATTTCGATGCTATTATGGACATCGTCATAGCAAAATATCACATGTAATGGCGGACATAATAGGATATTGATTTTTAATACTCTTCCACCAAGCTAATATATATAGACTCTCTATTTGATTTTCATCATATTCAGACCGAAGATCATTTCGTAAAAAAAATTCTAGTTCACTACTTAAAGATGAAGATGAACTTGAAGCATGTGTGTGTTTTTTTTGTGTAATGAATGAAAAAATAGATGACGAACGAGAACTACTAAAAGAAGAAATAGAGCTTTGTGTGGGTAATCTAGATTCACAAATTTTTTTATCATATAAAGCATAAATATCATAAATAAGTTGTGCTATCTTAATTTTAGCAGGTTCAGGATCTTGAATCATATTTTCACAATATGCATCAAGTAAAATTAGTATGATACTCAATTTAACTCTTGGATCAAATACAGCAGCTAAGTTATGCATAGGACATATTTTATCCCAATACTCATTCCATTTAGATTCCATTTGTTCAATAATAGGCATTAAAATATCATCATATCTATGTTCTGCAAATTTTTGACTAATCATATATGCTTGTTGTAAAAATGAATAAGAAATTGGATAATAAATATCATAAAGAATATTATTAGTATTATAAAAACTAACCAAAAAATCTTTCAAAATTTTATCTTTATTCCAATCAATTTCAGTCAATGTAAAGCCTAATCCACGATCATTAATATGTGCACTTAATAAGTTTTTATATGGGTATGCATAATGTATTATACCATATATTGAGTTCCAACGAGTAATTTATCAAGTTTAAATTTTTTAAAACGTTTACCATGATCTATACATAGTTGCTTAAATTCTTGAAGTCTTGATCTTGAAGCATGAATAAAAGAAACTGCATTTCTAATTTTTGAAATGATATCTTGAATCATGCCCATGCCAGCTTGAACAGAAAGATTTAAGATATGACATGCACATCTAATATGCAATAAATTTCTATTTAATATGGGATGCAATGAGTCATTCAATAATGCAATAGCAGAATTATTATTAGATGCATTATTAAAAGTAATAGACATGATTTTATCATTAATATTATATGAACATATAGTTTGATAAATGGTATTTGAGAATTGTTACCCAGAATGTGAAAAATCAAAAGCACGAAAAGCAAGAATACATTTATTTAATTACCAATCATTATCAATATAAATAGTAATAAAATAATTACTACCTACAGATGCTGACAAATATCAGAAGTTAATGAAACTTTTGTATTTAAAACATAAAGTGTTTCACTTAAACTTTATTTCATTGCTAAAAAGTTAGTCCTAGCTACTCTTCTAAATATACGCCTACTAGTTCTTTTGTAAGCAGGTTGTAAGGCTAATTGAATATATTTTTCAAAATTAAAAGATTCACATAAACTAAAAGGTAATTCATCCTTAACCAACCATTTTACAAGTGATTTTTTTTGATTTTCATGATTATATGCAAAATTACCTACAAGTGATCCCCCTTGTATATTAAGGATACTTTGAAGACGAGAATTGATATGGCTACATCGCTGAAGTGGTGCGCGTGTCAGGT
Organism: Areca catechu; assembly: GCA_021397845.1. Taxonomy (NCBI): domain Eukaryota; kingdom Viridiplantae; phylum Streptophyta; class Magnoliopsida; order Arecales; family Arecaceae; genus Areca; species Areca catechu. Next base: position 12,535,634 of record CM038051.1, on the reverse strand, counting down.
CCAGCTGGATGCGGTCAGTACCACATGGATTTTTTCTTTCAAAAGATCCCCCGTTCGGGAAGAAGTGCTCCTACTCCTTCGCCAGGTGGCACCCCAAGACGGGTCCACCTCGATCGAAGTCGAGCCCCTCTCTGCAACTTCGCCAGGTGTCCATCCAGGAGGGGTCCACCTTGGCCGAAGCTGGTGGCCTTCCACTCCCTCGCCACGTGGCACCCCAAGATGGGTCCACCTCTGTCGAGGTCGAGCCGGGCCCTCCTGCTCCTTCGCTAGGTAGCACATCAAGACGGGTCCACCTCGGTCGAAGTCGAGCCTCTCTCTGCCACTCTCCAGGTGTCCACCCAGGAGGGGTCCACCTCGGCCGAAGCTGGCGGCCTTCTGCTCCCTCTCCAGGTGGCACCCCAAGACGGGTCCACCTCTGCCGAGGTCGAGCCAGGCCCTCCTTTTCCTTCACTAGGTAGCACCCCAAGACGGGTCCACCTCAGCCGAAGTCGAGCATCTCTCTGCCACTCAGCCGGGTGTCCACCTAGGAGGGGTCCACCTCGACCGAAGCTGGCGGCCCCTCGCTCCCTCGCCAGGTGGCACCCCAAGACGGGTGCACCTCTGCTGAGGTCGAGCCAGGCCCTCCTGCAACTTCGCCAGGTGGCACCCCAAGACGGGTCCACCTCGGTCAAAGTTGAGCATCTCTCTGCCACTCCGCCGGGTGTCCACCCAGGAGGGGTCCACCTCGGCCGAAGCTGGCGGCCCCTCGCTCCCTCGCCAGGTGGCACCCCAAGATGGGTCCACCTCTATCGAGGTCGAGCCAGGCCCTCCTGCTCCTTCGCCAGGTGGCACCCCAAGACGGGTCCACCTCGATCGAAGTCGAGCATCTCTCTGCCACTCCACCGGGTGTCCATCCAGGAGGGGTCCACCTCGGTCGAAGCTGATGGTCCCTCTCTCCCTCGCCAGGTGGCACCCCAAGATGGGTCCACCTATGCCGAGGTCGAGCCAGGCCCTCCTACTCCTTCGCTAGGTGGCACCCCAAGACGGGTCCACCTCGATCGAAGTCGAGCATCTCTCTGCCACTCCGCCGGGTGTCCACCCAGGAGGGGTCCACCTCGGCCGAAGCCGGCGGCCCCTCGCTCCCTCGCCAGGTGGCACCCCAAGACGGGTCCACCTCTGTCGAGGTCGAGAAGGGCCTTCCTGCTCCTTCGCCAGGTGGCACCCCAAGACGGGTCCACCTCTGTTGAAGTCGAGCATCTCTCGCCACTCCGTCGGGTGTCCACCCAGGAGGGGTCCATCTCGGCCAAAGCTGGCGGCCCCTCTCTCCCTCGCCAGGTGGCACCCCAAGATGGGTCCACCTCTGCCGAGGTCGAGCTAGGCCTTGCTGCTCCTTCGCCAGGTGGCACCCCAAGACGGGTCCACCTCGACCAAAGTTGAGCATCTCTCTGCCACTCCACCAGGTGTCCACTCAGGAGGGGTCCATCTCGGCCGGAGTTGGCGGCCCCTCGCTCCCTCGCCAGGTGGCACCCCAAGATGGGTCCACCTCTGCCGAGGTCAAGCCAGGCCCTCCTACTCCTTCGCCAGGTGGCACCCCAAGATGGGTCCACCTCGACCGAAGTCGAGCCTCTCTCTGCCACTCCGCCGGGTGTCCACCCAGGAGGGGTCCACCTCGGCCGAAGCTGGCAGCCCCTCGCTCCCTCGCTAGGTGGCACCCCATGACGGGTCCACCTCTGCCGAGGTCGAGCCAGGCCCTCCTGCTCCTTCGCCAGGTAGCACCTTAAGACGGGTCCACCTTGGTCGAAGTCGAGCATCTCTCTGCCACTTCGCTGGGTGTTCACCCAGGAGGGGTCCACCTCGGTCGAAGCTGGCGGCCCATCGCTCCCTCGCCAGGTGGCACCCCAAGATGGTTCCACCTCTGCCGAGGTCGAGCCAGGCCCTCATGCTCCTTCGCCAGGTGGCACCCCAAGACGGATCCACCTCGACCGAAGTCGAGCCTCTCTCTGCCACTCCGCCGGGTGTCCACCTCGGCTGAAGCTGGCGGCCCCTTGCTCCCTCACCAGGTGGCATCCCAAGACGGGTCCACCTCTGCCGAGGTCGAGCTAGGCCCTCCTGCTCCTTCGCCAGGTGGCACCCCAAGACGGGTCCACCTCGGCCGAAGTCGAGCATCTCTCTACCACTCCATTGGGTGTCCACCCAGGAGGGGTCCACCTCGGCCGAAGCTGGCGGCCCCTCGCTCCCTCGCCAGATGGCATCCCAAGACGGGTTCACCTCTGTCGAGGTCTCACCAGGCTCTCCTGCTCCTTCGCTAGGTGGCACCCCAAGACGGGTCCACCTCTGCCGAAGTTGAGCCCCTCTCTGCCACTCCGCTGGGTGTCCATCCAAGAGGGGTCCACCTCGGTCGAAGTTGGTGACCCCTCGCTCCCTCGCCAGGTGGCAGCCCAAGACGGGTCCACCTCTGCCGAGGTCGAGCCAGGCCCTGCTGCTCCTTCGCCAGGTGGCACCTCAAGACGGGTCCACCTCTACCGCGCTGAAGCTTCCCAGCCACGAGAGTACGGAAAGCTCTCCCCAAACTGGGAAGGCCCTTATAGGGTGACAGAGGCACTTTCCCACGGTGCGTACTACCTAGAGGAGCTAGGTGGATCCCGGTTCCCTCGGACCTGGAATTCCTCAAATCTGATGATGTACTACCAATAGTGTAAGGCTCCTTAAACTTTGGCAATGAAATCTTTTTCATCAAATGCTTGCTCTCGTCTTGTAGGACAAAAGCTGTCCAGCTCTAGGCTCGACGAGCATGGGCATGCCGAAAGATCTGCGAAGGCATGGAGTCTCCTCTTGCAAAATCCCGGAGAACAGCTCGGCAAGCCGTGCAAGGCTCAAATCCAGCATGCGGCCCCGGGGTTCAGTCCGGATGTCCCGGACTTCGGTCTGGAAGGTGGGACAGAATCAAGTTTGTCCATGCAATCCCGAAGAACAGCTCAACAAGCCGCGTAAGGCTCAGATCCAGCCTGCGGCCCCGGGGTTCAGTCCGGATATCCCAGACTTCGGTCTGGAAGGTGGGGCAGAACCAAATTCGCCCATGCAATCCCGGAGAACAGCTCGGCAAGCCGCGCAAGGCTCAGATCCAGCCTGCGGCTCCGAGGTTCAGTCCGGAAGTCCCGGACTTCGATCTGGAAGGTGGGGCAGAACCAAGTTCACCCATGCAATCCCGGAGTTTAGCTCGGAACGCAATACGGGACTTAGTCCCAGTAGCTAGCGCCGGGGTTCAGTCCGGAAGATGCACAAAAAAGAAGAAGAAAAGAAATAAGAAAAAGAAAGAACGAGTTAATGAAAAAAGATAATCTTCATTTCTGGGAGAAAATTCCTTACAAAAAGGGGGGGCCCGACAGGTCGGAAGACCCCAAGGGTAGCGGGGAAGGCGATGCACAGAAGAGCGTCAGTGGCCCCCTGGACCCTCATGAGGGCCCGGTAGCTTTCTAGGTGGTCCAGGGGGTCAGTGGTCCCATCATAGGGATCCACCTGCAGCATGTGGAACCGGCGGGGAATTGGCTCCCTTTGGATCTCCTGGAAGAAAGGAGGGCGGGCGTCATAGCCCGCTGGCTCACTAGTGGAGCCGGGCAAGTTGGTGAACCGGCGAGCAAACTCCTCCAACTTGTGGTCATGCTCCTCCAGGCGCTTCTCCGCCATGCGCCTGATGGCTTCGTCTATAGACCCCTCCGCTGAAGGAGATGGAGAAGGCAATGCAGACGCGCGGCGCCCATGGCGGGGAGCTTTGCCCTTCCGGCCTCTGGGGGGTTTGGGTGCCCCCCGGTCAAGGTGCGGTGAGCAGCTTTCTTCTTCAGTGGAGCTGGCTCGCCGTCGCTTCCCAGGGGCTTGATTGGTACCCTGAGGGTATGTAACCGCCCGCGACTGCGAGGGCCTTCTGTGGAAGGATCGCAGGCTATCACGGGGTGCCGCGACATGGGCCGTGGGGGTCTATGACTGTTGGTGGGTAGCCAGGGACCGATACTGGTGCTAGTGCTGGAGCTGGCGCACCGCCGCAGTGAGAGTGTACATCTGCTGGGCGAATGCGGTCAGCTGGGTCTCCAATGGGGGCGGCTGAACTGGGGCAGGCACTTCCATCTCCGGTTCGTGCAGGTTCCCGTGAGAAGGGGATGCCTCCGCCCGACTGGGAGAAGCTCCCCTTGCCCGGGTGGTGACCATCCTCCCAATGGATCGGCTAAGCAGGATTTGAACTGGATAAAGTGTCATTCTCGCCCCCCTTCCTGGCGCACCAATCTGTTGCCACCCGGATCGTCGTGGCCCATAGTTGCTGGTGGCGCCGGGTGTTCCGCGTCCGCCCGCGGGAGATGCCTCCGATGCCTCGGGACCTGCAAGAAAACCAACATCAATGACCCGGGCCGGGGATTCCAGCGGGGGCACTCCGACGATCAAGTCAGTGATGATCCAGGGAAACAGATCCTCCTGGTCGAGCCCCTCTGGATGAGCTCCATGCTAGGAGGAGTGAATATTGTGTATGAGAGTGCGAGTGAGCTGGGAGATGTAGTGGCCGAGGTGGTCTTGCCCTCCTCTCTGGCCTCTTCCCTTTCTCTTTCTTTTTGTGGTGGTTGTATTGTTCTTGCTTGGAATTGGAATTGAAAAATGAGTGTTACCTCTCCTTTGCTTATACTGGCTGGGTCCTTTTTTTTTTGTGGCTTGCCTCGGGGTCCTCCCATGTTGTTAGATGGGTATGACGTGATACCGTGCCATGAACGGTACACCTTCCTTATTGGATATCTGGGAAAGCTTCCACAAGCCTCTGACATTCCTTCGATTTGCCATTCCTGGAAGCCTGGCAGGGCCTCGACTGTCACGCCGCTGCTCTCGGGAATCGTGCTCCTTGGTGGGGTCTTTTCCCCGATCGTACGACAAGCTGGTGGGGGGCATGGTGCCTTGATGTGAGCTTCCTTTCCTCCTGGGGTGAATGGCGGCTGTGGGAATTAATGGTGACATGGCGGGTGCTGTCGTACGGCCCTCGGGGGGGCCAGCCACCATCTTCGGATTGGAGGTGTTGCTTCCTTGGCGGTTGACATCTTGATTTGCATTGGGGGCCGAGCTGGAAAGATGGGGCCCACTCCCAGGGGACCCGCCTTGCAACGACTCGGCTATGCAGAGAGGGGTCGAGCTCGGAACCAGGCCGGAGGGGCCCAGCCTTGACCGAGCTCGAGCTGGCTGAAATGGATGAGGCGCACCCAGGCCAGAGGACCCGACCTCGAGGGGGCTCCTCGTGGCGGGGGAAGCTTGAGCTCGACTCCGGACCACGGGACCCGAGCTCGGGCTTGAGAGGTCTGCCCCAGGTGGCGTTTGAGTTCGGCTCCAACCTAGGAGTCCCGACCTGGCGGAGGATGAAGCCCGGCTTTGACGGGCGGCTCCGTTGGCATGGGGGAGGTCAGCCCGGCGGAGGGGCCTATGAGTGGGATCCCTTGTGGCGTCCAATGAGGAGTCCACGTCAGGCCCCTTTCCTTACGTCAGCAATCTGGTCACATCAGAGGGGATCTCCAGCTCCGATAGTGAAGGCCCACGTAGGCAACCCAAGAGGGGGGGTGAATTGGGTTTTATAAAACTTTTGTACTATTTAAAAGATGAACTAAAGCAAGTATATGCTAATGCAATTTAAGTGCTTGTGTATTTCAAATAAATGCAGCGGAAATAATTAAATTAAAGCATAAGGAGAACAATCACACGAACACAAAGATTTATAGTGGTTCGGTGCCAACCAAGCACCTACATCCACTTCCCAAGAATCCCTTGGGAATTCCACTAAGTTTGGTTTTATAACTTAGGCTCACCAACAACCTTTACAACTTGTTTTGTCTTCGGGCTCACAAGTCAAACCCTAGTTGGTTTCAAGGCTCACCAACAACCACCCTTGGTTTTACGGGATAACCAAGAACCTAAACAACTTGTTTTGGCTTCGGGCTCACAAGTAAAACCCTAGTTGGTTTCAAGGCTCACCAACAACCACCCTTGGTTTTACGGGATAACCAAGAACCTAAACAACTTGTTTTGGCTTCGGGCTCACAAGTAAAACCCTAGTTGGTTTCAAGGCTTACCAACAACCACTTTGGTTTTCCAAGGCTCACCAAAAATCTCTTTGGTTTTCCAAGGCTCACCAAAAATCTTAAGTAAAACAATGTAAGAGCAAGTATAAATGAATACAATAAAAGCTTTCTAAAATAAAGCAAATATCTCTTTGAAGCCCGTTGAGAGTTGATGAAGATCTTGTCTTCAAGTTGATGAAGACTTTGATTGATGCTTGAGGATGTGAACTTTGGATGCTTTCTTTGAAACTTGGAAGCTTGAAGGCTTGAACCACTCAACTCTTGAATCCTTGAAGAATATTCAAAAATCTCACCAAAGGATTACTTCCCCAATTGATTTTTGATGTTTATATAGCCTCCCAACACTTAAATGACCGTTTATAGCCGTTAGGGAGGAAAATATGACCGTTTGGAAGCAAGTTGGAGAAGTTCTGCAGCCCAGAAAACTAGCCGTTACTGTTCAAGTGTCGACACTTCACCTTTAGGTGTCGACACTTCAGTTTCAAGTGTCGACACTTCAGTTTCCAGGTGTCGACACTTCACTTCCAAGTGTCGATACTTCAGCTCCAGGTGTCGACACTTCACTGAAAGAGCTTTCTGAAGTTTTCTGTTTGTCTCAGGCCTTGAGTCGACACTTCACTCTTCAAGTGTCGACACTTGATCCTCAGGTGTCGACACTTCATTTCCAAGTATCGACACTTGCCTGTGCCATTGCTGAAACATCTTCAAATTGAAACTTTAACCTCTTCAAGTTCTTCCATATTAATTCCAAAGTCCATATATTTGATTTTCCATTAATTTAAGGACTTTTTCAACTGAAATACAAGCATTTCTTCATTCAACATGGTTGAGTACTAAGATCTGAGAAATACACTTAAAACACAATTAGTACTCATATATACTTAAACATTTTGTCAATCATCAAAATCAAGACCAGAGTCAACAATCTCCCCCTTTTTGATGATGACAAAACCTTTAAGTATATGAATAGGGTAAGCTTAAAAAAGATTAACAATAAGATAAACATGTAAGCTCAAAACAATAAGCACCAAGCTCCCCCTCAAAATATGATCCAAAAAATCTTAAAAAATATTTTTCAAAATATGCAAAAAATTTTAAATTTTCAAAATTTCTTCTTCTTACTAATTCTATCCTTTAGATAAAAATATTTTACATTCTTCTCCCGCTTTTGCACTTTCTTTCATTTCTAAAATGATTTTTCATGTTTATCCAATCTTCCCCTTTTCATACTTAACAATTTTCTCCCCCTTTTTGACATCATGAAAAAGGGTGAAAGGCAATATAAAGTGGGAATGAAGTTGGAAAGAATAGCAAGTAGGTCATCAAAATCAATGCATGAAATCAAATAATTATGATATCAATTTAATATGATACAAATTGAACATGATACCACAGAATGTAAGCATATGCAAGAAATGATTTGATGTAAATTATCCATTCGCCTTACTTGTTCATGGGATAAGGTCACAGCGGCACCCCTACACGTCATAAGAGAGCCCATTGAATGAGAAGAGAGGGTCTTTAAGCCCTACTTATCTCCTATGACCGGACGGCCATGGTGACTAACCCAATCCGAAGCGGTTACTAGGAATTCTTTTAAAATAATTTTGATACCAATAGAATATGATACCATTTGAATGTAACTCCCCTCAAAAAATTAGATTTGAAAACAAGAAGGAGTATCAGAGTTGTTGCCGCTCTCGTCGCCGCGCCCGTGCCGCGAATCAGCCGATCCTCCCTTACCGCCTGGCGGGGGAGCCTCCCTTCCTGCGGAGAACCTGCAACAAAGGGGTTAGAGGACCCTGGCCGGGGATCCCGGCGAGGGGGCTCCGACGGTCAAGTCAGTAGACGACGAGAAGGAACAGACTCTCCCCTCCGGGCCCTCGAAAGGGTTCCAGATTTGGAGAGTTAACTGGTGAAGGGAACGCCCCGGGGACCGGAATCTCGGCTGGGCCTACTTGCCGAGCTCACGTCCAGTATTCCCCTCTCGGGATCTCTGGTTTCTCTCTCGGAGCGAGGCCTTGTGCCGGTGCTTCCTCCTTGTCCCCAGGCTAGTTGGCTTACCTTGCAGTCCCCAGATTCTTCCCTCTTTATCTCCCTCCGTCGTGCGCTTGTCCTTTTCCTCCTCGAAAACTCCTCTCCCCTGTCTTCCTTTCTTTTCCCTTTTTGGTGAAGGAGGCCAGGCGGCTTTCCGACCTCGTCCGCCGGGCCCAGCAGGGAGAAGGCAAAGACAGAAGAGAAAAGGAGGGAGGGCGGCGCTGGCAGAGCGGCCGGTCGTCAGGCCTCGGGCTCCGTGAGAGTGCTCTTTTCCCCGAGCGTGGGCGCCATCCGTTTACGGGACCTGTTCCGTCAGGATCGGGTCTCTCGACTGCGGGACCTGTCGGGCCAATGCAAGTGACGTTCCGCGTGCCGCCGCCCTCCGTACGGGATGCCGTCTGGGGTCGGTACGGCCCGAGGGATGGCCTCGGGACCTATCTCTTTCCCCGGGGGCCTCTCCGTACGAGCGGTCTGACCTCGGCTGAGTTGGACCTGTCTCCGGGGGCCAACTGGCGAGGGGCGAGGGATCGGCCGACCTCGGCTTAGGTGGACCCCTCCTGGGTGGACACCTGGCGAGGTGGCAGGAGGTCGCCTGGCTTCGGCCGAGGTGGACCCGTCTCCGGGTGGCCACCTGGCGAAAGGCGAAGGGTCAGCCGACCTCAGCTCAGGTGGACCCCTCCTGGGTGGACACCTGGCGAGGTGGCGGGAGGTCGCCTGGCTTCGGCCGAGGTGGACCCGTCTCAGGGTGGCCACCTGGCGAAAGGCGAAGGGTCAGCCGACCTCGGCCGACCTTACTCGGGCGGACCCCTCCGGGCCCGGGCGCCAATGAGTCGGTAGAGGGACTCCGTGCCGAGCTCGACCTCGGCGTGAGCGGTTTGCTTCAGGCAGTCGTCGGGCGGTGCGGTCTTGCCGACCCTAGCCTTGAGGACGTGGCGCTGACTCTGGCAGGGAAACTTACACGTGGCTCGCTCGCATTCGGTGATACCTGAGCCTGGCCACGTCACTGTCACGGCTGTAACAGTTGCCCCCCAGCCCGCCATTTCGTCGGGGTATCGTAGAACGGAACGCCGGGATTTAATGCGGACATGACGTGGGGAGGCGAAGATCTTGCATCATAATTGCCACGATCCTCACTCGTCGTGGCTCGATGCGGCTGAAGACCTATGGGGAGTCGCCACGCGTCGTCCACTTGCCCGTAATCAATGCGTTGCTTCGGGGCAGAGGCCGTTACTCTGCTAACGAAGCGTCGGTGTCGGGCGTGTGCCCACGTGGCGACCATCCAATGGTCTGAGGCGGAATGATGGGTACGGCTGCTGCCGGCTGAGTTTGAAAGGGAGGGGACTTTCCAGAACGAGGCCTTTTCCCTTGCTTCGTGGGCGGTTTGCTGCAGGCTAACAACTTCTGCTGCTCGCACCCGTCTGTGCATTTTTGGTGAGTGCCTTCTTCTCCTTCTCTAGCCCCCCCCTCCTTCTTTCTCATTTCTTATCTAATTTCTTTGTCCTTTCCTTCTCCATGGCGCGCCGTCGCCATGTCTCTTTCAATCCGGACGAGGCCGGTCCATCCCGGCCGAGGACTCCATCTTCTTCCTCCTCGGATGAGGAGGTAATTCCAGAGGAGGTCCGCCGGTGCTTGCAACCCGGGGGTGTCACTATTGGCATCCCCAGGGGGATCCGGTCCCCTCCGGTTGCGCCTGCCGTGCCCCTCCGCTCACTCCCCGCCTTACCTTCTCTTCCTGCTCCGCCATCTCTTCCCGCCGGTCCCTCCGGTCATGCTTCTACCATGACCGAAGGCGACCTTTCTCTGCTCCGGGATGCCTATGGCATCCCGGGGTCTATTCGTCTGTTTGTTCCGCGGTCCGGGGAGCGTGTCACCATGAGTGGCCCCGGCCGCATTGCCTTCTACGAAGACTTCCTCCTCGGGGGTCTTCGTTTTCCTCTGCACCCTTTCTTTCTTTCCTTCCTCAGCCACTTTCGGCTCGTCCCGGCCCAGCTGGCTCCTAATGCCATCCGGGTCATCTTCTCCTTCATCGTTTTCTGCCACTTCCACGGGTTTGTTGCCCATTTTTCTCTCTTCAGGGCCCTGTTCACCCTGAAGAAGTGCTCCACCGATGACGGCTGGTGGTACATTTCGCCCCGGCCTAGGTGTCTCCGGTTCGACCTCCCTTCCTCGGTCAAGGGATGGAAGAGCCGGTTTTTCTTTGCCTCGGTCGACGACGTCGACTGGGCCTGGAGTGAACCGGACCGGTCATCGAACCAGAATTCCCGAGTCGAGTCTGCGGACCAGGAGTCTTACACCCAGCTCCTGAGTGACGTGGTCCCGGCGCTCGAGGTTCTGCTCTCTGAGCAGAATCTTTTTGAGGCCGGCATCAGTCCCATCCGTGAGACCGATGAGATTTGGCCTCGCATTAATTTCTGCCCCCCCCCTCTTTCTTTAAGATCGAGCTGTCTGACCTTCTGTCTTTTTCATTTTGCAGGGATGAAGTTTTCTCTGGAGAACCTCCTGGAGGGGGCGGCCCAGCGGGAAGTCGTAGACGTAGATGAGCCGGTAGCGAAGAGGGCTCGTACAGAGATGAGCCGGGAGGTCGTGGCGGTGACCGTGCCCGACCCAGCTGCTGCCATTTCCCCGCCCAGGCCACCTCAGGGCGGCGCCCCTGGCACTTCGGCCACGCGACCTGGCGGCGTTGCAGAGAGAGCTCCAGCGCCCGCCGCTCCGCCCATCGCCGGGCCCGTCCTTGCTGCCAGCCCGACGGCACCGCCAGTGGCGACCGCCGGCCCGTCGGTTGCGGCTCCGGCTGAGGGGGCAGCTGCCGCAGGGGTCGGCCCGAAGGGTCCGGCGCCGGTGATCTCCCACCGAGACTCGGTCATCCTCGACAGAGGACTGGCGGAGAGGATGATGGAGTACGCCTCCACCGCCCGGGACCGTCGAGCTCGGGGCGGCCGAGACTATGCGGACGCACTGCTCGGCATCCTTCCGCAGCTTTTTACGATAAGTCTGAGCTTTCCTTTCCTCTTTGCTTTCAATTCGAGGCTTTCTGCCTCTGCACTGACATGTATTGTTTTTGCCTCTGCAGATCGGGAACGACGTCCTCCTACTGAGGAATTACCTCGTAGGGAACGCCAAGCGGGACTCCGATCGGGAGCTGAAGCTCGGCAAGCTCGCGGCCGACGTGAAGGACCTGATGGAGAAGGGGGCCAAGCTGCGAGCCGAGAAGCAAGCCCTCCAGTCCGACCTGACACGTTCCGAGGAGCGGAACAAGGAACTGGAGGCCTCCTTGACGGAGGAGCGGACCTCCAACCAGCGCCGGACTGAGGAGGAGGCGGCGGAGAAGGCCCGCCTGCAGGCCCACTCTCAATGGCTGGAGCGCCAGCTGGAGGAGGCCCGGCGAGAGATGGCCGCGGCGAAGGACCGGAGCTCCTACATCAACGGGCTCCTGGAGGCGGCCAAGCGGGAAGCGCAGGAGGCCGTCCCCAAGTTCCGGGCCTCCGACGAGTTCACGTCGGAAGTCCGGGAGGCCGCCGTGGACTCCTTCCTGAAGGGGTTCCGGATGTGCCGGGAGAAGGTGGGGGCCTTCTTCCCCCAGCTGGACCTGAGCGGGGTCGTCGTCGGCGGCAGGAAGCCGGGGGGCGAGAGCAGGGTTCCCGGCGCGACCCAGGCAACACCTGCAGTGCCTTCGACCAGCGACGCCGCAGCCCCGGCACAGCCCCAGGAGCCGGCCACTGTGGAAGTCGAAGAAGTGGCGCCCGCGCCTCCGGCGGACGGCACCGAACCCGCACCCCAGTGATCCGGCACTGCCTTGTAGTTTTTGCTTTTCTCTTTTTTTTTTTTTTCTTCTTTGGGGAGTCCCGGCCTGTCGGGGCTCCCAGTTTGTACTGACTGCTTGTGTTTAATGAAGACCCAAGTTTTACCGAAACCTTGTCCATCGTTTCGTCTCACTTTTCTCTTCTTTTCTTTCTGAGATGTCAGTCTGGAACACCTGAGATAACTGCAGGCCTGGTCCTTCTATACTAAATCGAAGGACGGGGTCTGCAGAGTCGTGTCACGGCAGGGCAAACCTTAAACGGGTCCGACTTTGGGCTGCCTTCGTGCTTGCGCGAACAACACAATTTCTGCACCATCTTCCGGGCCGAAACCCGGGATCTCCGGACTGAGCTCGATGCCGCTGGCTTTTCCAAACCTTGCGCGGCTTGCTGAGCTGTGCTCCGGGCTTGCATGGGCGATTTAGGTTCGGCGCCACCTTCCAGGCCGAAGCCCAGGATCTTCCGGACTGAGCTCGATGCCGCAGGCTCTCTCAAACCTTGCGCGGCTTGCTGAGCTGTGCTCCGGGCTTGCGTGGGTGAACTGGGTTTGCGCCACCTTCCAGGCCGAAGCCCAGGATCTTCCGGACTGAGCTCGATGCCGCAGGCTTTCTCAAACCTTGCGCGGCTTGCTGAGCTGTGCTCCGGACTTGCGTGGGCGAACTGGGTTCGACGCCACCTCCCAGGCCGGAGCCCAGGATCTTCCGGACTGAGCTCGATGCCGCAGGCTTTCTCAAACCTTGCGCGGCTTGCTGAGCTGTGCTCCGGACTTGCGTGGGCGAACTGGGTTCGACGCCACCTTCCAGGCCGGAACCCAGGATCTTCCGGACTGAGCTCGATGCCGCAGGCTTTCTCAAACCTTGCGCGGCTTGCTGAGCTGTGCTCCGGACTTGCGTGGGCGAACTGGGTTCGACGCCACCTTCCAGGCCGGAGCCCAGGATCTTCCGGACTGAGTTCGATGCCGCAGGCCTTCTTGTTGAAGTTAGAGAGGAGTGTTTGAAGTGGGGAAGCTTTGTTACAGAAACTGGGAGCCTTACATCACTGGTAGTACATTCTCAGGTTCGAGGGGTTCCATGTCCGGGGGAACCTGGCACCTCCCAATTCTTCCAAGTAACATGCTCCATGAGGGAGGGCTTCTGCCACCCGATAAGGGCCTTCCCAGTTGGGTGAAAGCTTGCCGCATTCCCGTGGCTGGGAGGCTTCTGCGCGCCGGAGGACCAAGTCCCCGGGACGGAAAACCTTCGGCCGCACTCGGGAGTTGTAATATCTGGCTACACGTTGCCGGTATGCCGCCATTCGGATTCGGGCCTTGTCCCTCGTTTCTTCGAGAAGGTCTAGGTTGAGCATCATCCTGGCCGGGTTTTCTGTCTCGTCGTATTGCTCCACGCGCAGTGTGGGTATGCTGAGCTCGATCGGGATGACTGCCTCGGCCTCGAAGACGAGGTTGAATGGAGTTTCGTCAGTAGCCGTCCTTGGGGTGGTGTGGTATGCCCAAAGAACGCTGGGCAGCTCGTCGGCCCACCTGCCCTTGGCTTGGTCTAGCCGCGTGCGGAGGCCCTGAAGAATGGTCCTGTTCGTGACTTCGGCTTCCCCGTTGGTCTGGGGGTGCGCCACCGAAGTGAAGCGATGCTTGATGCCGAGGTCGTTGCAGAAATCTTCGAACTCCCGACAGTCGAACTGGCGTCCGTTGTCGGTGACCACGGTGCGGGGGAGGCCGAAGCGGCAGACGATGGACTTCCAGAAGAACTTGGCGACGTTTGCCTCGGTGATTCTTGCCAAGGGCTCGGCCTCGATCCACTTTGTGAAGTAGTCGATAGCCACTATCAAGAACTTCCGCTGGCCGGACGCCGGCGGGAATGGGCCCAGGAGGTCCATCCCCCACTGGGCGAACGGCCAGGGGGCTGAGAGCTGAGAGATCGGGTTGGAGGGTTGCCGCTGCACCGTGGCGTGACGCTGACACCGGTCGCATTTCTTCACGAAGTCGGCGGCGTCTTCCTTCATCGTCTCCCAGAAGTAGCCTTGACGAAGGGCCTTGTACGCCAATGCCCTGCCCCCCACGTGGTTCCCGCAGATGCCTTCGTGAATCTCCTGGAGCACAAGCTTGGCTTCTGTGGGTCCAATGCACTTGAGGAGGGGATAAGAGTAGGACCTTCGATACAGCTGCCCGTCCATCAGGACAAACCGCACGGCCTTCTTCCTGATAAGGCGAGCCGCGTCTCGGTCCTCCGGCAGGGTGCCGCTGGTGATGTACGCAGCGTACTTGTCCATCCAGCCAGGCTCCTGGCTGACCTGATGGACCTCCACCGGTGCTTCGAGGCTTGGGACCTCAAGTCGCTCCACATGAGCGCGTCCCAGCATCGTGTCTGGCAGGGTCGCCAGCCGAGAGAGGGCATCCGCGCGGGCGTTCTCCCCGCGGGGGATATGGAAGATGTTGAAGCGCCGGAACTTGGACGCGCCCGCCTTGACGAGCTCCAAATACTTCGCCATCTGGGGGTCGTGTGCGACGTACTCCCCGGATACCTGCCCCGCCACGAGCTGGGAGTCAGTGAAGGCTCTGAGGTTGGTCACGCCCAGCTCGCGGGAGACTCTCAGTCCGGCGAGAAGTGCCTCGTATTCCGCTTGGTTATTTGTCGCGGGGAACTGGAAACGGAGCGCGCACTCGGCGACGACCCCGTCGCCGTTGGCAAGGATGAGCCCAGCTCCGCTCCCGCCGGAGTTTGAGGCTCCGTCCACATGGAGGATCCAGGCGTCCTCTCCGGGCTCATCGGTGCCGACCTCCATTGGCCGGGCCGGGGGGTCCTCCTCGGGCTCCTTCCCCAAACCTGCGCACTCGACCAAGAAATTGGCCAGCACCTATGCCTTCATTGCCGACCTTGGTCGGTATGTAATGTCGAACTCGCTGAGTTTCAGTGCCCACTTGGCCAATCGCCCCGAGGTATCGGGTCGGCTGAGCATCGCTTTCAGCGGTTGATCCGTCAAGACGGCGATGGGATGCGCTTGGAAATAGGGCCTGAGACGCTGGGCAGACACTATTAGCGCAAAAACGAGTTTCTCGGGCCGGGAATACCTGAGCTCCGCGTCCCGGAGAAGTTTGCTGGTATAGTACACCGGCCGCTGGATCCCGTGGTCGTCGGTTCGGACCAAGACAGAGCTGACGGCCTCCGGGGTAACGGCCAAGTAGAGGGTAAGCTCCTCTCCCTCCTCGGGCCTGGACAGCAAAGGTGGCGATGCGAGCGTCTTCTTCAACTCCTCGAAGGCCTGCTGGCACTCCTCGGTCCAAGCGAAACCATTCATCTTCCTCAGCACCTTGAAGAAGGGACGGCAGCGGTCCGCCGACCTGGAAATAAAATGGCTAAGGGCCGCAACCCGGCCGGTCAGTTGCTGCACTTGCTTCTTGGAGGCTGGCTGCTCCATGTCCAGGATGGCCTGGACCTTCTCCGGGTTGGCCTCGATTTCTCTTTGGGTCACCATAAACCCTAGGAACTTCCTGGCGGAGACCCCGAAGGCGCACTTCGCCGGGTTCAGCTTCATCTGGTGGCGCCGGAGGTTGCCGAACGTCTCCGTCAGGTCGGCCACGTGGTCCGAATCAAGTTTGCTCATTACTAGCATGTCGTCCACGTACACCTGCATGTTGCGGCCTATCTGGTCTTTGAAGACTTTATTGACCAGTCGTTGGTACGTCGCCCCCGCGTTCTTGAGGCCGAAGGGCATCATCCTGTAACAGAAAGTCCCGCGGTCAGTTATGAAGGCAGTGCGCTCTTCGTCCTCCGGATTCATCCGGATCTGGTTGTATCCGGAAAAGGCGTCCATGAATGACAGGAGACGATGCCCCGAGGTGGTGTCGACCAGCTGGTCGATCTTCGGCAGAGGGAAGCTGTCCTTCGGGCAAGCTCGATTGAGGTCGGTGTAGTCCACACAGATCCTCCACTTACCACTACTCTTCTTTACCATGACCACGTTTGCTAACCAGCTGGGGTATTGGACTTCTCGGACGAAACCGGCGGCGAGGAGCTTTTCTACCTCCTCGTTGATCGCCTTCTGCCTCTCCATGGCAAAGCTTCTCTTCTTCTGGCGGACCGGGCGGCAACCTGGGTCCACGTTCAGGCTGTGCATGATAATCTCGGGCGGGATACCCGGCATGTCGGCCGCCGACCAGGCGAACACGTCAGTGTTGGCACGGAGGAACTCCAGCAGGCGGGTTCGCTCCTCCTCGGGGAGCTGGGCCCCGACTTGCACCGTCTTCAGGGGGTCCGAACCGAGGGGAAAGGTTAGCAGGCGCTCTACGGGCCCTCCCCTGGGTTCCTTCTCTCTCAGGTCGAGATCCTCGATATCGTGGGCGAGCTCTGCGCTCCTGGTGCCTGGGATTGTCTGGAGGCAGAGCGGGACCGGCTGGATCGTCCCCTTCATTTCCCCGAGCCCGAAAGGCGTGGGGAACTGCACCAGCAGCCTCCTCGTGGAGATGGTGGCGTCCAGTTGGTTGAGCCCGGGATGCCCGAGAATGGCGTTGTAAGGCGAAGGGAGCTTGACGACAGTGAATGTTATCATGATGGTCGCCTGCCGAGGTGGGGATCCGGCGGTGACCGGGAGAGTGATCTCTCCTTCGACTCCCACGGAGTCCCCTGTAAAACCTACCAGTGGGATGTGCACTGGCTTCAGCTGATCGGGAGACAAGTTCATCCGAGAGAAAGCATCGTAAAAAAGTACGTCGGCCGAGCTTCCACTATCCACCGTGATTCGATGTACAGGATGCTTCGCGATGGTCATCTCGACCACCACGGCATCATTGTTTACATTGTCATTAGATTCCCCTCCCTTGGGAGGGATTACATTCTCCGGGACTTCCCGGGCTCTCTTCTCTGCTCGGCCGGACCCGCGTGAGATCATGCCCACGGGCTTCTCCGTTGGGCGGTTGTCGATCGCAGGGACAGGCGGTAAGGCCGCGAGCGGCTGCTTTTCAGAGGGGGCCTCGTTCTTGACGAACTTCCTGAGGTAACCCCTCCCGATCAGCTCCTCAATCTCCCGCTTCAAATGGCGGCACTCCTCCGTGTCGTGTCCGTGCTCGCGGTGGAACTGGCAGTACTTTGATTTATCTCGGGCTGCTCTCGGGTTCTGAGGTGGAGGTCGGCGGAGGTAGCGCTCGCCCTCGATTTCCATGAGAATTTTCGCTCGAGGTGCGAGGAGAGGGGTGTACCTCCGCTCGGGGGTAGACTCGGCCCTCGGCCTTGGATTCGGGCGAAGGTCGGCGGACGGCCCGGGCCTCCGAGCTCCCGGGGCGTCCCTCGGAACTGACTTCTTCGGAATCTTCCGGTCCAGCTCTCGACGGGTGCGGTCAGCCTCCTCCGCTCGGATGTACTTATGGGCGTGGAGGAGGAGCTCGGAATACGTCCTGGGCGGCTTCTTGTCCAGGGAATAGGTCAGGCGGGACGTCTTGAGCCCGCGCTTCAAAGCCAGCATAGCGACGGGCTCGTCCAAGCTGTAGATCTCCAGGGCTGCGGTCTTAAACCGGGTGATATAGTCTCGGAGCAGCTCCTGGTCCTGCTGGCGGATGGAGAAGAGGCTGTCAACCTCCCTTGGCACCTTTCGACAAGCGTCGAAGTGCGCCACGAACTTTCCTTCCAACTGCTGGAAGGAGCAAATGGATCCGGGCTCGAGGCGGGTGAACCAGACTCGAGCGGCCTTCCGAAGGGTTGCTGGGAAGGCGATGCACAGAAGGGCGTCGGTGGTGCCCTGGACCCTCATGAGAGCTTTATAGCTCTCCAAATGGTCCAGGGGGTCGGTGGTCCTGTCGTAGGGGTCCACCTGCGGCATGCGGAACCGTTTCGGGATCGGTTCCGCCTGGATTTCTTCAGAGAAAGGGGGGCGGGAGTCGTAGCCCGCCGGGTCAGCTGACGAGTTCTGCAGGTCGGCGAACCGTCGGGCGAACTCCGCCAACTTGCGCTCGTGCTCTTCTAGGCACCTCTCGGCCTGGCGCCTGATGGCTTCATCGGTGGAGTCTTCCACCGAGACTGCAGGTGAAGGGGGCGCCGATCGGTCTCGGCGCGAGGTCTGGCCCCGGCGTCGCTTGCTGCGATGCACCGTTTCGGCCCCATCGGCCGGGGATCGACTCTCGTGATCCTCCGAACCGGAATAGTTTCTCTTCGGGGGAGCTTGGCGGCTCCCTCGGGGGTTGGAGATGGCTTGCGGATGGGACAGCCTGCCCTGGATTGAGCGCAGGCTCCCACGCTGTCCCGCGGCTCGGGCCGCGGGAGTCCCTGGCTGCGGCTGAGTGGCCAGGGATCGTTGCTGATGCTGAAGCTGTCGGACCGCTGAGGTCAAGGTCTGCAGCTGCTGGACGATGGCCGCAAGGGATCCGTCCACCGGGGTAGGCTGCTGCGGAAGAGGAGGGGGAGCCGGAAGCTCCCGTTCGGGGGTGTGGCCCCCTGGAGGGGAGTGGGCTTCTCCCACACGGCTGGTGGACGCCTCGCGACCACGAGTGACCACCATTGCTGGAGAGCGTGACACCTGCAGAAAGCTGGTTCCCACTGGGGGTTAGTGTCCTACCCCCCTACCTGGTGCGCCAATCTGTTGCCGCTCTCGTCGCCGCGCCGGTGCCGCGAATCAGCCGATCCTTCCTGACCGCCTGGCAGGGGAGCCTCCCTTCCTGCGGAGAACCTGCAACAAAGGGGTTAGAGGACCCTGGCCGGGGATCCCGGCGAGGGGGCTCCGACGGTCAAGTCAGTAGACGACGAGAAGGAACAGACTCTCCCCTCTGGGCCCTCGAAAGGGTCCCAGATTTGGAGAGTTAACTGATGAAGGGAACGCCCCGGGGACCGGAATCTCGGCTGGGCCTACTTGCCGAGCTCACGTCCAGTATTCCCCTCTCGGGATCTCTGGTTTCTCTCTCGGAGCGAGGCCTTGTGCCGGTGCTTCCTCCTTGTCCCCAGGCTAGTTGGCTTACCTTGCAGTCCCCAGATTCTTCCCTCTTTATCTCCCTCCGTCGTGCGCTTGTCCTTTTCCTCCTCGAAAACTCCTCTCCCCTGTCTTCCTTTCTTTTCCCTTTTTGGTGAAGGAGGCCAGGCGGCTTTCCGACCTCGTCCGCCGGGCCCAGCAGGGAGAAGGCAAAGACAGAAGAGAAAAGGAGGGAGGGCGGCGCTGGCAGAGCGGCCGGTCGTCAGGCCTCGGGCTCCGTGAGAGTGCTCTTTTCCTCGAGCGTGGGCGCCATCCGTTTACGGGGCCTGTTCTGTCAGGATCGGGTCTCTCGACTGCGGGACCTGTCGGGCCAATGCAAGTGACGTTCCGCGTGCCGCCGCCCTCCGTACGGGACGCCGTCTGGGGTCGGTACAGCCCGAGGGATGGCCTCGGGACCTGTCTCTTTCCCCGGGGGCCTCTCCGTACGAGCGGTCTGACCTCGGCTGAGTTGGACCTGTCTCCGGGGGCCAACTGGCGAGGGGCGAGGGATCGGCCGACCTCGGCTTAGGTGGACCCCTCCTGGGTGGACACCTGGCGAGGTGGCAGGAGGTCGCCTGGCTTCGGCCGAGGTGGACCCATCTCCGGGTGGCCACCTGGCGAAAGGCGAAGGGTCAGCCGACCTCAGCTCAGGTGGACCCCTCCTGGGTGGACACCTGGCAAGGTGGCGGGAGGTCGCCTGGCTTCGGCCGAGGTGGACCCGTCTCAGGGTGGCCACCTGGCGAAAGGCGAAGGGTCAGCCGACCTCGGCCGACCTTACTCGGGCGGACCCCTCCGGGCCCGGGCGCCAATGAGTCGGTAGAGGGACTCCGTGCCGAGCTCGACCTCGGCGTGAGCGGTTTGCTTCAGGCAGTCGTCGGGCGGTGCGGTCTTGCCGACCCTAGCCTTGAGGACGTGGCACTGACTCTGGCAGGAAAACTTACACGTGGCTCGCTCGCATTCGGCGATACCTGAGCCTGGCCACGTCACTGTCACGGCTGTAACAAGAGCAATATAAGCAAAGCATGATATCAACAAGATATTCAAAGCATCAAATATGATAACAAATCTTTGGATGCTCCCCCTGAATGTTATTCCTCCTTTAAAAATATGCATTTATTTCAGGAATAAAACATGAAAGCTTATGCATCAAGATTTGAAATTTTTTTAAGATATTCATGATTTTCAAAATACAAAGCATTTATATCACTTAAAAATTTTTAGCATGATTTCAAATTCATTTTAAGATGATTTGATATCCATACAAATGCTAGAAGTAATATGATATCAAGTCTAGCTTGAGCAAGGGTTTGTCAATAAGCATACCTTCTTCTTAAAAGTAACCCTTAACTACTAGTTCTATACTTGATCCAAATCATTTCTAGATTATGCATAGATGCCAAAAATAAAAACATATAAATCATAGCATTTCACTTGAAATAATTTAGAAACTATATTAATCAAAATCAAGTGAAGATCTAATAATCACAAGTTTGACCATGAGAGCTTGAAATCCATCAACTTCAAAATGGTCATGATCACAACAAATGATTATTAGTCTAAGCTTGATTCTAATCAATCAATTAAAATATTTTTCAAATCAATATGCATCTTTAAAAGTATTTTTCATTAAATACATTAATCAAAATTAAGTGAAGGTCTTACAATCATAAATTTAATCATGATAGCATGAAATTCATCAACACCAAAAAGTTCATGATCATAGCCAATAATTATAAGTCCAAACTTGATTCTAATTAACTATTTAAAACAAATTTTCAAAGTAATTGATGCAATAAAAATTAATCTACATTTTTAATTATGGAAGGAGTGTTTAGAATTTACCAATATATATAATCCTTCCTTTTACCATTTAGTACAAAATGTAGCTTGTCCACTTCTTTAAATTATCTTGTACAACCTCTTTTCAAGAACTTCCTTTCTTCATGTTGGGTTGCAAAATATTCCTGCAAAACAAATTAAGTGGACATTTTTGGTACCCAAACTTTCTTGGATCCTTTATGATTAGTAATTATGGTTCCTTTTGGAATCCAAACTTTTCTTAATCTAGAAGGATAAGCATTGAAACCACATTTATAAGAAAAATTGAAAGAAGCAGGAATATAGAAGTTCTTCAAAAGTTTTTGCTTCTTTTCCTCAATCAAAATATTTTTCTCATTAAAAACTTTATCACATAAATCTTTTAAAATAACATTTTCTTTTTCTAAAAATTCTTTTTCTTTAGAAAAATTATTCTTTTCATTTTTCAAAATATCAATCTTGGCATTTAAATCATCATTTTTATTTGCAAGATTGGTGTTGTCAAGAGAAAATGAATCTACATGCCTATTTAATTTCTTGTGTTCAATTTTTAGCAATCTATATTCATGCACAAGATCATTATATGCATCATGTGATTCTTTAAAGGTAAAATCATAATTATTTTTAGCACATACCTTTTTCTCATTTGCCATGAAACAAAGATGGGTAACTTCATCATCCGTATTTGAATCTTCGCTATCGCTCCAAGTTGCCATCATTGCCTTGAATTTCTTTTTGGCCTTGAGAGCTATTATTTTCTTTTCTGTATCAGCTTCCACTATCCTTTGCCATAAGTTCAACTCATAGGTCATGAGTAAACCGATAAGCTCCTCCAAAGGTAAGGTTTCTACATCTTTAGCTTCTTGGATTGCTGTCACCTTTGGATCCCATGATTTTGGCAAGGATCTAAGAATTTTGTTCACCAAATCAGCATTAGTATAGATTTTGCCAAGACTTTTTAATTCATTAATAATAGTCATAAATCTTGAAAACATATCAGATATAGATTCATAATGCATCATTTCAAAAATTTCAAAAGAATGTATAAGCAAATTAATTTTAGTGTTCTTCACTTGAAGAGTACCCTCATGAGTAACTTCAAGTGTATCCCATATTTCCTTCGCTGATGTGCATGTAGAAATTCTATTAAATTCATTTAAGTCCAATGCACAATAAAGCAAGTTCATTGCTTTAGCATTGATTTCAATTTGTTTAATGTCATATTCATTCCAATCCTCTTCGAGCTTTGGAATGGAAATGCCATTAACCAAAATGAAAGGAATATGAGGACCACTAACAATAATTTTCCAAAGAAGATAACTAATAGATTGAATATAGATGCGCATGCGAGTTTTCCAAAATGTGTAATTTATGCCATTGAAAAACGGTGGTCTAACACTAATACCTACAAGGGTTGCCATAATCTTTAACTCAAAATCGTTAGATTTTCAATCAGAGCACCGAGCTCTGATACCAATTGAAGGCCCACGTAGGCAACCCAAGAGGGGGGGTGAATTGGGTTTTATAAAACTTTTGTACTATTTAAAAGATGAACTAAAGCAAGTATATGCTAATGCAATTTAAGTGCTTGTGTATTTCAAATAAATGCAGCGGAAATAATTAAATTAAAGCATAAGGAGAACAATCACACAAACACAAAGATTTATAGTTGTTCGGTGCCAACCAAGCACCTACATCCACTCCCCAAGAATCCCTTGGGAATTCCACTAAGTTTGGTTTTATAACTTAGGCTCACCAACAACCTTTACAACTTGTTTTGTCTTCGGGCTCACAAGTCAAACCCTAGTTGGTTTCAAGGCTCACCAACAACCACCATTGGTTTTACGGGATAACCAAGAACCTAAACAACTTGTTTTGGCTTCGAGCTCACAAGTAAAACCCTAGTTTGTTTCAAGGCTCACCAACAACCACCCTTGGTTTTACGGGATAACCAAGAACCTAAACAACTTGTTTTGGCTTCGGGCTCACAAGTAAAACCCTAGTTGGTTTCAAGGCTTACCAACAACCACTTTGGTTTTCCAAGGCTCACCAAAAACCTCTTTGGTTTTCCAAGGCTCACCAAAAATCTTAAGTAAAACAATGTAAGAGCAAGTATAAATGAATACAATAAAAGCTTTCTAAAATAAAGCAAATATCTCTTTGAAGCCCGTTGAGAGTTGATGAAGATCTTGTCTTCAAGTTGATGAAGCCTTTGATTGATGCTTGAGGATGTGAACTTTGGATGCTTTCTTTGAAACTTGGAAGCTTGAAGGCTTGAACCACTCAACTCTTGAATCCTTGAAGAATATTCAAAAATCTCACCAAAGGATTACTTCCCCAATTGATTTTTGATGTTTATATAGCCTCCCAACACTTAAATGACCGTTTATAGCCGTTAGGGAGGAAAATATGACCGTTTGGAAGCAAGTTGGAGAAGTTCTGCAGCCCAGAAAACTAGCCGTTACTGTTCAAGTGTCGACACTTCACCTTCAGGTGTCGACACTTCAGTTTCAAGTGTCGACACTTCAGTTTCCAGGTGTCGACACTTCACTTCCAAGTGTCGACACTTCAGCTCCAGGTGTCGACATTTCACTGAAAGAGCTTTCTGAAGTTTTCTGTTTGTCTCAGGCCTTGAGTCGACACTTCACTCTTCAAGTGTCGACACTTGATCCTCAGGTGTCGACACTTCATTTCCAAGTATCGACACTTGCCTGTGCCATTGCTGAAACATCTTCAAATTGAAACTTTAACCTCTTCAAGTTCTTCCATATTAATTCCAAAGTCCATATATTTGATTTTCCATTAATTTAAGGACTTTTTCAACTGAAATACAAGCATTTCTTCATTCAACATGGTTGAGTATTAAGATCTGAGAAATACGCTTAAAACATAATTAGTACTCATATATACTTAAATATTTTGTCAATCATCAAAATCAAGACCAGAGTCAATAGATAGAGTCTCAAAGTCTTTGAGATCGGCTTTCATAACTCTTTTTCCAGCGTTTGCATCCAAACGCGGAGCCTTCCAGTCAGCATTGAACCCCCAATTGGTATAATATATAAAGAAAAAGCAAGGTTTCCATCCATGTATTGCACTGGGGGTCCCTTTTATTAGTCTTCGGCCAGGCCAAGGACCTATAACCCACCATCCTTTACCATGGAAATCTCTCTTCAACATAAATAAAGAGGTGAATAAGGATGTCTTTGGCTCTATATTCCTAAGTTTGCAAAGGACCGGAAATCCACAGATGTTCCTAAAGCTGTTGGGGGTTAGCTGAGCCAGAACTATTTGGTAAAGGTTAAAGATTTTTGTGAAGAATGGGTGAAGTGGAAGCCGAAGACCAGCCTTGAGGTGGTCTTCATATATGGCAATTGAACGCATGGAGGATTTATCTACCCTCTCTTCAGGTTTTGGAAGGATCATTTTGAAGGTTCGTGGAATGTGATAATGTCGCCTAACATCTTCTATTCTGGCAAGTGAAAAAATACTAGTGACAGAATCAGGTGATCTTTCCGGGCTTCTCTTCCTATCGAAACTTCTCTCCCTATTGGTTTCGCTTCCCGGCGAACCCCTACTAGTCCCACCTCCCGGCGAACCCCTGCTAGTCCCGCCTCCCAGTGGACTTCTATCGGTTTCCTTTTCCATTGGTTCCCTATTGATTTCACCCCCCGGTGAACCTCTATTAGGAGAAGGGCTCCTAACGGACTCTGACATTGTAAAGAAGAAGAAAAGAGAACGGGAAGAAGGGCCTCTGACCTCTGAAAGAATAAAAATGACAGACTGTAGCACGGGATGAAAGGAAGATGGAGCGCGAATGCGAGGAAAGCTCTTCTTATGAAACTCTCCTTCCTTTTATAGCTGAGATTGCAGGGTTTGAGACACTTCGGAAATCTCCTCGATCGTGCGTCATATTAACAGCCTCGATCGTGGGTACGATTTCCTGAAAATCATCCATTAATGAAGCGGTGGCTGCGATCCGCGTGAAGTGACGTGAATGGCTATGATGACTTCTCAACTGTGATCAACCTCCAGATGATTGCCAAGTGTCCCGCCTTGGTAAAATAAAAATTCTTTTATAAAAAGATTTTTCAAAAGTTTTCCATATTCGAAATGTTTCTTTTGAAACGATGAATGAGACGATGACACGTGTCTTCTCCACGTCTCTCGCGCCACCAAGCAGTTATTACGAAAAGACGTGCCAGGGTTTAACGCCATCATGGTATGTCAGTTACCCCTAAACGACAGATTTCAAGTACTCTCATTTTTCAAAATTAAATCATTTCGAACTTGGAAGTGGGGGGCAGCTATTATGATATCCCATTTTTATTTCAATTAATTATTGGGTCATTCTTTGAACCAATTTCAATTTTTGGTTTATTGGTCAAATCAACATACAAAGAAAAATGTCTGCTGGGCTTGCTGAAGGTTTTGATCTACATGAAGATATTCTGTCTTCGACTTTGTATCTTTATCTTGGTCCGAAGATCATGCCTAATATCTTAATGTCTATGACTTCGTATCCTTATTTTGATCCAGAAGCCAAGCTTATTAATTCTATGTCTTCGGCTTCGTATTATTACCTTGGTCCGAAGACCACGTCTAATATCTTAATATCTATGGCTTCGTATCCTTATTTTGATCCAGAAGCCAAGCTTATTAATTCTACGTCTTCGACTTCGTAACTTTATCTTTGTCCGAAGACCATGCCTAATGTCTTTATGTCCACGACTTCATATCCTTATTTTGGTTCAGAAGTCATGTTTATTAGCCTTATATCTTCGGCTTCGTATTGTTACCTTGGTCCGAAGACCCAGCCTTTCAATTGGATATCTTCGGCTTTATTCCTTCATAATCCGAAGAGTATATTATCTCATATTCAAGACTGTAAGTGTTTATCTTTCTTTACTATTTCTAAGGAAACGTCTATAAAGTGTATAGTTAACATTCCCTTTAGGAGCGTTACTAAAGAGAATGTTAAGCTCACTTCGGATCTATTCTTGAAGATCGAGGCATATTGAACATGTGGGTTTTTTCTAACCCCAGAACAGTTGAAGTCTGTTCTGGTTGCTGAAAGAATCTACAAAGTCGAAATCCTCATAATGGATAAGCTTCAAAATAACTGATTCTCCGACCGCCACTACTTACGGTTATGAGGAGGTTGCATTTGCCAACTTTCATAACCGTAAGTAGTTACGATTGGAGCCTATAAATACTGGTAAGAGGGGACACTCGAGGTAAGTTTTGGCTCACTCCCAGAAATTCGAATTCTCTCATTTCCCTCTCTGCTTTCAGACTCTCCATTATGCTGCCTGAGTTCCTTCTGACTTTAGCATCGGAGTATCCCTCGCCAGGAGATTTTCGGTCAAGGGGATCTGTTTTACAGGTTCCGGTCGACGGCGGTTCGGCGGACGAATCACTCCATCCGGTCGACGGGGATTCAGCGTCAACACATACTTATAGATAAATTTATATATAATTTTTCAAATATAGTATTTATCAGTATAAAGTACATAATCAATTGATACATACTTAGAAACATATTTATTCAACATTTCAATACATACTTTTAGATAAATGAATATGTAATTTATAGAATATGTTGCCGACCAGTATATAGTATATTATCAAATAATATACACTTGATGTCTTATTGATATATATTTTAAATTTTTTCAATACATACCCGGTAACAATTCAATATATATCTATAGATAAACTGATACATAGTTTTTATAATATAATATTTATTAGTACACAATATATAGCTAATTGATATACATCCAGCAAAATATTCATCTAACATCATAATAAATATTTTTAAATAAATTAATATATAATTTTTAGAACACGATGTTTACGAATATACAACATGATCAAATGATATTTACCGATATACATTATGTATCAATAGAAATTATGTATTAAAAATGATGAAAAAAGATAATACGATAATTATAAAATTAACAACTTCACTAGTAAAAAAAATATTTAATTTATTTATTTTATCATTTAAAATTAATATTAAGAAAAATATAATAAATTATAAAAAACGTCCTATATGATATTTTATAATGTCTATCCTATCCTATATGATTTGTTTCCGTTAGATGATAAAAAGGTCCATTTGTGGAACTGGGCAATACTTATCATTAATTTATTCGCATCAATCACATGGATGGAGAATTATAATAACATCAGAGAGGAATTCAGCATCCCTTTTATCGCTAAGTATATTGGTGATCGGATCGCTAGAGTTGTACTTAGGTGAGATTAGTGTGAGATCAATGTTTGTACCATATTTAAAAAAAAAAAAATCCAGCATCCGAGGGTCGAGTCTCAGTCATGCGTCATCCATCAAATAGTCCACTCTCGTTGTGCAAGCACGTGCCCGACACGAGGTAGTTTCAGATAACGTGCGCCGTGCGCGGTGCGTGCGTCTATTTAACGCGCCCCCGTGGCCTATTTTTCTTCCCGCACCGGCTTTCCCCTTCGTTTCAAACCCTCGTGTGGCGCCATGCTCGTCTCCAGAGCCCTCCGCGCCCTCTCCGCCTCCGGCGGCATCTCATCTCTCTCCGTCTGGCGAGGGGTCTCGTCGCGTCGACTCCATCGAGGTTCTTGATCCTTATCCCTCAGCTAAAAACCATGTAAATTGATCCCCGAAATCGTATCTGTCCCCTATTGATCTCTACTGGAACCTTTTTGCCACCAGATTATTTGGAAAAGAGAGTGGCGGAGTCCAGTTTCATTCATCCGACTGCTGTTGTTCATCCCGATGCTGTTCTTGGGCAGGTTCTCTCTGATTTCCCCTTCTTTTTGCGTTGTTTGATTCAAGTTTTTGGTCTGTTCCCGACTATATTCAGTCTTGTTTGTTTGATCTATTCAAGTAGAAGCAATTGCATTCGATTTTGTTGATATGTTTCTTGTTGTATTGACCGATAAAGTTTGGCCTTGTGGACTGCAAACTTATCTGATTTCTTCTGCCTATGATTAAAAGAAAATAAAATCCAAATTTTGACATGTACTGACCCGAATGATACTTCGAGTTTTAGTGTACCTGAAAGAACTCCACTGTGTAGTGCTTCGAATTCAAATTATTTATCTATAGTTTCATATGGCTTCCAGGCAAATAAGTAATCAATTCTTCCTTCATAGACTTTTTCAATTCAATAAATTGACTAGAAGGTAACAAGGGTCTGCTTGATCAAGAAGGCCTAGTACTTATTGACCAGATAGGAAGTTTCTTATGGAGTGAAACTTTTTTTCTTCGAGGCCAGGAGGGGCTAACACCCTCCTGCTACTACCCACCCATTCCCACTAAGCCGGAGTGTGGGTCCTTAGGCAGACCGAGTCAATGCTCATGGAACAAGGGCTTTATTAGTCAGGGTTGAACTGAGGCCTGATGCCACTTGGAATTGAACCCCCTCTCCCTTGCCCAAGGGGCTAGAGATGATACCACCCGAGCTAGCACTTCATGGTCCTGTTAGGTGAAACTGATTAAGTTGATCATTAGGGCCACTCTAATATTGATGTCTTAGATTGGAAAGCCTGTTAAGCTGGCCTATCTCGTAGATGTCCCACTAAAGGTTATTCATTCTTGTCCTTTGGTTAAATTAAAAGATGATGCAATGGTTGAGATATTTATGTTATTTGTTTGTTGCATGAGAAAGCTCATTAATTTCCCAAAAGGGAGTGTTTGATAGTAAAGAACTTACTTATTGCTTATTTTTTGGTATCCACAGGGTGTTTCCATTGGTCCTTTTTGCATGGTGGGATCTGCTGTAAAAATTGGTAATGCTTGCCAATTGCATGCAGGGAGCCATATCATGGGAAACACGGAGTTAGGAGAACATTGTACTGTTCTGAAGTAAGTCTGCAACTGCTGTTTTCTTCTTCTATTGTTTTTATGTGGGAGACATTGATAGACTGTAGAACCAGTCTTACATTCACTCAGGCCTTAAATATAATCTTTGCTGGGTGGATGACTCAATATAAGAAGGAGACTAAGAATTGGAAAATAAATTTTCACATACAGGGTAAATGCCATTACTTCATCTTTTAGAGGTTTTTTATGTGTTCTCTTACTCATTATTTGGTATGTAAAAAATATGTAGAAATGTGATCTTGGTTACACAAGGAAAAAGGCTGGACATGGCTGGTTAAGTTGAGCTTGTTATCAGTTTTCAGCCACCTTTTGTTGATTTGACCAAAAAAATCCAGAATTTTAATTTTACCTGGACTGGGTTCAGTTTTGGCTGGGTTAGGGCGGGTGCAATCATCCAGTGCTGTTTGTCTCTTACAATACTGGCTCCTAAAAGGCAAATGCAAACTTAGAACCTTTCATATGTATATGTACTACTTTTTTTTTAACCTTTTGAACTATCGTGCATTGCATATCACTTTGAAATGATTATCTGTCCTGTTTCCTATTCTGTTTTCTTTTTCCTTTTTTTAGCGGAATTGGCGTTTGAAACTGTTAGGCAGTAGTGGTGCTATTGTTGGTGCAGATATACCAGGTAGAACAATTATTGGAAGTAACAATGTTATTGGACACTATGCAGTGGTTGGAGTACAGTGCCAAGATTTGAAATATAAGGTACTCCCAATGACCAATCATGCTATGCAGTGCTTGGATGTTATTTTTATTGTTTTGTGGCAAGTATTGTTATTTTAGACTACATTTCAAAGTTTTAGCCACTTTTTTTTCCTAGTAAGAGGGCCCTTAATATTACAAAGTATTTTATTTTTATGTTTATTTTGAAATTTTGTGTTAATATTTTTCTCCATTATGTTGAATTTAAAGTTTTCGTGACTTTGAATTGAATCCCTACTAGACTTGCAAAGGAGCATATAGAAGCTTGCAAAACATAAATTTCGGCAAGTCATTTCATAATAATGACCATCGAGCCTCAACCATCTGGCTTTAATTGACAATCATCAACAGTGATAAGCATACAAGTTGGCAAGTCAAAATACGCATTATGATAGGTCACGATGTTATCGTTAAGGCACCGTGATTATTAGTTTAAAATCTGATTTCTAATTAATTAAAATTGCATAGAAAGTGGCAACTCGGGTCAAATCCACGAAGAAAGCTATGCGTAAGATAAATTGAAATATTTGTTTTTAAAAGAAAAAGAAAAATATTTTGAAGTCGGAAAATATAAATTAAAAGTGCAAAAAAATAGAAATTAAAACTTTGATACTTCTAATTTGCTAATCAGATCTTAGCATCTACTTGCGATAATAATAAAGAACAAGATAAACTTTGCATTAATTAAAAGTTGTATCTGAGTTCAAGGAATTAAAAATAATAATAAAGTAAACTAGAAAGCAGTAACAAAGGATTGAAGTCGATTGGCGCAGTCTCGTTGGGAAGTCAGTTGATGTCATATCGTCTTTTTCCATCATACTTCATGGAGCGAACTAGCGTTCTCTTCTTCTTTCTCTTTTGATATGATCTGGAGATGGTGTAGACTTGAAGATAGTAGAAGACATGGCTCTCTTATGAGCACCTCTTTCTTAGGAGCCAACCCGCAACCCAAAGCCCATGCCTCCTCCTGTACCGTATCTCTCTCTTCTATATGGTCTTCTCTTATGGCCTGGGGTCCTTTAAATAAAGGTTGGTGAAGGCCGAATCATTGTAGGACTTAGGGTTAGATTCCTAGTAGAATTCCTGGAATTTTCTGGTCCATCGGATCATGCTTCAGTGGGTTCAAAATAGGAGCCGTTGGATTGCTGCAATTCATCGCAGATCATACTAATTTTGCCACAAACCATGCATGACAAAGCTCTTCTCATGTTGGCATGTCTCGTGTCCGTTGGATGGTGCGTTTGAGTTGCTGTGGACCATTGATTTGTCGCAAGAAAGTAGCCCCAGTTGTCAGATTACAAGAGAAATCAGCATCTAGAAGTCCTCTTTTAGTCGTCTTCCATGGCCACCATTGGATTAATGCTAGGAGGAGCTCTAGCTGTTTGATTGGAAAGAGGAAGCCGGCGGTGTGTGTAGAGGGTGGCGCTCGTGGGAAGGAGACAGGATGGGAAGATGACAGTAACGACAGCCGGCAGCGGCAGGTGGCAACATAGTTTCGATAGGGATGGCAGAGGTCTTGGGCTAGGAATGAGGCGATGACGATGGGCAATGGGCGGTGACGCGGCGACTATCATGGCGGGCTGGCATGATGGGGGAATGGAGAAGGGGGGCGATGGTGGGTGGTTGAGATGGGGAGGGTAGTAGCAATGGCGGATCGGGAAGGAGAGGTGGGGTGGCATCTTGGGGAAGGTGGTGGGCATGGCGGCACGACATCAATGATGGATGTGCCGGTAGTGGCATGCCAGCATCTTAAGACGGCGGTGGGCCGCTCAGGATCTCAGGAACGGCCGGCCATGGCTGTGATGGCTCAATGACATGGCAGAGGGAGTGGCAGTTGCAGAGATGTGGCGGCACGGCGACAGCTCGGGAATGTCTCAGACTGGCGACGAGCGGCATGGCGGTGATCAGACGACGAGCATGAGCGGCAACGGCTCGGGAAGAACAGCGGTAGGCAGCGACAGGATGGCATGGCGGCGTCTCAGCAAGGAGGAAGATGTATGGGCTGAGAGTGGTGCCAGTCCATGGACCAGCCACTTCAAAATATGCACTGATCTTGATTTTAAGCCGATTTTAGACATGTTTGAGCTTCGATTTGAGTCCTGTCTGCATCCTTAGAACCTGTAAATCAAGCTCTTCATGTTGGCGAGCTTCTAAATCAATAATTCTACTAATTTTTCAAGGTTCCGTGGTTCCAAATATTTTCATTAATTTTAATGTATCTGCCAAAGAGGAAGAAATATAAATTAAAATTTTCATTAAATATTTTAATGGGTATGAAATTGTTTTGGTGTTTAAATTGACATTCGGCTTGATATCTACTTGTCATAAATGTGCTCTAATTTCACATTTTTCAAATATATTATAAAAATAATTAATTTTGCAAGAAAGTCTGATTTAATTATGAAATTAGGATATTTAGAAGATGTTAGCATCAATTATTACTCAAAATACTTAAACTAAATGTATAAATATGTGATTTATCATATTATAACTTTCTAAATTTGTCAACATAATATGTTATTGGCATCTTTGTTTGCATATTTGCCTTTCCCTCATTTCTTAAGAGTTAATCAGTTTTGGATCCTATCCGATATCAGCGGAAGCATGGACATTGGACCTATTTTTTTTCGTGTACCATAAGCTAAGTGGCTTCTAGTGAAAAAATAGATTAGCATAAGCATGAATGTTGAGACAATGTTTATGAAGGTGAAAATTAAGGATTAAGGTTGGTCTACCTATCATATAACACCATTTAGACATCTTGCATGCATTTGCATAAGATGATGGACTTCCAAAAGATACTTAAAAATATCTGTTAACAAATAAATTCAAATATAAAATTCTAAGTAATATAAAAGGCCTGTAACCCTGTCATTTTGCTGATACATGTCCTAAAAGTTTGATATATATATACACATGGACATACAGATACACACACATATATAAAAGCTACACAGGAACTAGCATGAACTAGAATGATATGAAATCAATCAAGGAATGCTAGATACAAAGACAAAACCACTTAAAAAATGTGTTCTTACTTGATAGTTGATATACTAAAATATGGTCCAAGATATTCATGTTTTGGAAGAATGATTCAGCCAATATATAAACAATATAAAGCAAGATGAGCACAAAATGCATTTCTGTCACTATGTAGCATAGTGTTTCAGTGATATGTTCTCACAAAGACCAACTTTATGCAGTATTGATCAATATTGTGGTAATACTATATGCACCCTGCTTTATTATTTTGACTCTTCATTGACACAATATATACAGAGTCCTTGAAATCCCATTCAAATTTGATCAGTTGGGGAAGCAAAATCAAGTCCAAGCAAAACTTATGTGTCGATGGCAAGGGGGTAGACATATCCTAGTGCACTATTTTGGCTTTATTTGTATTGGTAGCTCTATGTGCACTGGTTTTGGCATCATGCACTAATATTTATCAAAATATAAACTAGTTTGGCATTGTGGTATTAGCTCAAGGACTTGTTTGGTTAGGTAAATTGACTAAGAAAATAAAGAGTTGCAAACAAATCGAGTTGTGCTGAGCTTTAGGCTACTGGTTTCATGCAATTAATGCAGTATTACCATGCATAGTGCTAGACCTAATGCACATAAAGCAGTAGACACGTATAGGATGGCAAAATAGGTGCAGGGACTTGGTCAACATGCTCTAAAAATATTATGGGTTTTATGCTGCAATATTCTAAAAGAGAAGGATGTATCTTCAATTTCAAAAAAAAAAAAAGGTCAGGGTGATTATGAAAAAAATCCCTTCCCTTAGTCTTTTTTCATCCTCCGGTTTAACCTCTTATCATGGCTTTAAAATCAATTCCATAATTTTGGTGAAATAAATTCTGTGTTGTTAGTATTATAATGTTCCTTTTCCTTCTTTTTATATCTAACACTGAACACCCCCGGAGGTATAGTCCTGGCTCTGCCCTTGAATCTCTCTAAGCCTCCTTTCACATTTTGGTATGCTTAGGTTGTAGCTTTTGTGAAGCTATAGAACCGGGCAGTTGAAGCCAGTTCTCATCTCCAATGATGTATTTGTAGGTTTTTATCTACTCATCATCATTATTATTTTTTTGCATGTGAATTTTACCCAAAATGTTATGTTGTTTGTATCCATGATTACTGTGGTCAGAAAGAGTTAAATATGGTGGATTCTTGTAAATACCATAATATATAGCAACACCTCTGAACTTCTCTTGACAGTACACATGTTTTTATCATGTTCACATGTGCATATCAAGAAAAGAAAAATTGTTTGACATTTTTCCATCTGCAACAGATCGCATTCCTGCCTTTTGTGAATTTTTTGAAAGTGTTATATGTATGTATGTTATATTGATATCATGTGTATGTGTATTTATGTTTCATGAACAAACCAATATAAGACCTGTTGCTTGTTTTAGGCAGGGGATGAGTGTTTTCTACATGTTGGCAGCGACAATGACATCAGAGAATATAGCTCCATTCATCGATCTTCTAAATCAAGTGAATCAACGGTATCTTGAAAACTTATATTTGTAAACTTTTTTAATATATTACTTTCTTGCTGATTAGCATTCAATATATAGGTTATTGGTGACAACAACCTTATCATGGGATCTTGTCATATTGCTCATGACTGCAAGATTGGTAACAACAATATTTTTGCTAATAATACTCTATTAGCTGGCCATGTCGTGGTGGAAGTGAGTTATTCCTTTGTCTTTATTTTAAAGGCTGCCCAATTTAATTAGTTCCTCTAAATAACACTTGCTGATTAAAGTCAGTAGTTGCTTTCATTGTAGGACCATGCTCACACTGCAGGGGCTATTGTTGTTCATCAATTTTGTCACATTGGATCATATTCTTTTGTTGGTGGGGGTTCTGTGGTAGGTTAGCCTTTTGGCTATTGACCTTATTCCTTCATCTTTGTTCTCTGTTATATCGAAGAAAGAATTCTGGATTGAATCAGGTGTTCATGTGTTATGACTGTATTTGTCAGGGCTTAGCTTGGTACTTGCTTGGATGAGCATGAACAAATACACAAATCTGTCATGTGTAATTCGAAATATATGCTAGAAAAATTGCTTAATTACTAATATAGGCTACTTATCTTGGCTCGTAATGATGATAGATATAGAACAATAAGATAATTCTAGTACATATTATTGGGATGAATCCCCTTGGACATATGTTGTTGCTACCGATAGACCTAGCTTTATATATACAATGACACTATCACTACTGCTAAACATACATGTAAAGGTAATGCAAAGGTATTTAGGATAAAAAGACTTAAATGAAAACCACAGTACTGAGGATGTGCCCAAGAAAATTTGACTATATTGACATTACACCTATATTCTTTGCATATCGTGATAACCCAATACACCAGACAATGAAGGGAGACCTTTAATACTAGGTTGATATGTACCTCTAAAATATGAAATATGTATATCATGCTAGCAAGGTCTCACCATATCATATGATACTTAATGTGCCTTCATTGAAACCTTGGTTTGAATATCAGTTATTTCCTTGTTCTGAAATTATTAATAAGGTGATAATTACTTGCACATTATAGTTCCCATGCTATTTATTAATTCAATTTTATGCAGACAGATTACACAAGATGTGCCAAAGTACATTATGGTTTCTGGCGATAGAGCAGAGCTTCGTGGTTTGAATCTAGAGGGGCTTCGACGGCATGGATTTTCAAGCATGGAGGTCAGTCATATGTAGAGCTTATTGATCGTTGTTATTTTCAGAACTTATTTGGATTTGTATTACTAAAAAATATATATATAATTATTTTAGTTTTCATTAGTGAAAGAAAAAAATCATGAACCTCATTATATGTCTCACAAATCCAGTTGCTTCTTTGCTGGGCTTTAGCCCAGACAGGCCCTTATTTAACCCAGCTTTCTATCACAACCCAAGCGTTTATACACCTTGATCTTTCTCTAGCTTAAATTGCAATTCTAAGCAGGGCTTGTGACCAAAGGATAAGCCTATATTAGGTCCTATCTGACTCATAATTGCTTGGGACAGATTGCATGTCTATGCATGCGCTTACATGTGCATGTGTGTGTGTGTGTGAGAGAGAGAGAGAGAATCTGGAAAAGAGTGTCATCTCTCAAGGACAATAACATTCCTACAATTCCACTAATTTGCTGTTCCCTTATTACTTACAAGTGGCTTACCTGAGTGAAATAGAAGAAACAAATGTCTTCATGAAGGAAGAAATACATATTATAATAAATCTTCGAAAATGCTTTGGGTGCCTATTAGTGGGCAAGAAAAGTTTCTTATTCTGATGTTATAGTGGCCTGGCAACATATTGTTCCACCCACCAAGTATCACACCAATCCCTTTAAGCTACACCGTTGCCCTTTTACCACGTGGCAGGAGGATATTTTCATGTGCATGAAATGGGTGCCCTCTAGCATCACTCATAAATTTCTATGTTTCTTTTGTCAAAGATCAAGACCCAGTCATTAATCTGTGGGAAGGAATCAAGATGCATCTGTTAAGGATCGTAGAAATGGGAATTTTTTTTGGGCATTCAGTTCATAGACATTGGGGCTAGAAGCGAGCAATGGTTTGTAAGATGGATTTTCCTTCATTTCAAATAGTCCATGTACAGGGCAATATGACTATGCATCTTTCTAATGTACCTGCTAAGCAATCATATGTGCATGCGTATCCCAGTAGTTGTTTTTGAATACTTCAAGTTCTGTCTATTTCTCGAATGATACTTCAATTAAGGCAAGCTCTCATACATCTTTCTTTCAGTAGAGTACAATGTTTTAAGACATTGTTAGGATGCAGGCAGTAAAAGAACCATTAGCACATTTGCATTACATGGGCCACATATGCAGTTAGTATTATAAATATCTAAAATAAATAATATATTATATTAAACACAATTATAATAGTAATATTTATAAATAATAGTAATATTAAATTAACAATAACATCTAGCAATTACTATTTAGTACTTAATTCTTAGTAGCAATAATTGTAGTATAATCAATGCATTGACGTTATAAATATACACTCTTAATTGAAACCCACATCCAAACCAGCCATTAGCTTGAACCTGCTTTGTTTGCATGGGCCTGTATAAGGGTGGTTGCATATATAGTTGTATAATAATAAAAGGGCCACATATATGGTTTGCATAATAATAAATAGGCTGCATGTATACCTGCACAATGCTAATTCTGTAATATATGTGTCCACAAAGTACTAAGTAAACCATCTTTTTGGCTTATATATGACCTGACTGCACATAGAGGTTATGTTTAGGATATGTGGTGTGGTTAGGAGACTACATAACATATGCGACCTTATGCACCACATTTTAAAAGAATAGTAGAGTATTGGTTCATGTAGCATATATCCTGTGTTGAGCATGCCACTTCAATGGTGCCTAGGCATTATTGTACAACCTCCAGCATGGTCTCTCAAAGGTATTACTTATAAATGTCATTTCAAAAAAAAGTCATGAGAACATTTTCTATGGTTGGGTAGCCAGCAATGCTGGAGACGAAGTATTGTTTTCTACCAAACTTTCAAACCGGGTATTTCTGTTGACTTACTAGCTTCCAGTTGCCATCTTAATTTACATATTAGTATGATAGGATTTATATGTCTTCTGGAGTGTAAATCCTGAACGATTGGTTTGCCCCAAGTAACTAGAAAAGGTATTTAATCAAGTTATGAATATCACTAAGTGGGGATAGTTTGTTAAGCCTCCTATTAGGAATGGGTGTATCAGGGCGATTGTTCTGCAGTTCACATTTATTACGAATTCATGTGGTCAACCACATTTGGTAGTCTTATTATGTTTTTAATGAACTCGATATCTTATTATTAGAGTAGTGATATTGGATAGTGTACTGGATCTTATTCAATGGTCAACTTATCTGTAGTCTGATTTGAGTACAACCATTCATTCATGTTTGCAAAGAATAAATTGTCATTTCTGATTGAACCCACCTTTTTTTTAAATTCCAATTTATCCAATTTTATCTTATTTTAAATTGCTGATTCTTTGGGAAATTAAAGGTTAGAGGCATGAGGAGAGCTTACCAAAAGATATTCATGTCCAGTGATATGAACCCAGGGGGCCTGGAGGACCGACTTGCTAAAGTGGTAAAGACACTAATGACCATTCTATTTAATCCTTAGTATTACTTAATAAAATTGATCTACCTTGACAGGAACAAGACAAAGAATTATCTGAATTTCCTGCTGTGTCTTCCATGGTGCAATCTATCCGCAATTCATTTCTGCAAAGTCGTCGTGGAATATGCAAGCTCAGAAATTGGAATGGTTCTCGAAGACTTGAGAATGGTGAGTTTTTCCCATGTCCTTTCGTTAGGAAGTTTCTTGGTATATAGATGAAAGACAGATCTGACTTTAATATCTGCTTTCGAAGTACGGTTGGAACCTTACATGATAACTATTCAAATCACAACATGAAAATTCCAGCGTAGTTTTTTTTTATATGTATGCAATTATTTACCAATCCTGCATATTATGTTACTGCAATCCTAATTCCTGCAACTGTGTTGCCATGTAGTTTGTTGCATTTCCAGTTGAAGCTTTGAATTTTAGACATTGTTTCTTTAAATGTCATGAAATAATTTTATCTTGCGTGACTATAACAAGTTATGATTATGATATCGTGTCATGGATAAAGTCATGATATAATTTAATAAATAGAGTTCTAACATATGCCTGAACTTATGCTCTTGTAATTTTACCATCATTCTTTTCCAATTATCATTTCATTTTCCTTGGTGTATATCTTTCTGCTTATGCAGTTTTTTTGTCTGTACCCGCTACATGCTTGCTCCTGTATGAAGTGACTTGTTCGAAGTGGTAGTAGATGTTGCAGTCCATCATGTCCATTTGATCATATATCTGGCTATCTTTATCTTTTAGTTCTCGTTTGAAGGATAGTATGGGTATTTCTCTTATCAATCTCTTTTGTTTCTTTGGTCCGGTTCTGTGGTTCAAGCAATATAACAACGATGGATTCAAGTCTGGCTATCATCTCTTCTTCCTTCAAGTTTGTTGTATTACATCGAGTTGAAAACCTTCATGTCATGTCTGTAATAGTTCAAAATATAGCATGTACACTGTAGTTCATTATAAAAGAGCCTTCTCCCTTTATTCGGGCATATAGAGGGTAGGAACCAGTCACTGCCAACTACCATCAGTGTATTCTAATTCATTATATTTCTTTCATGGTGGCTTATATTTAGTTTGTACTCCATCTTCTCTATTTCTTTCATCATTTTTGTGCTGACTTGTCAACTCCCAAGTTTGTTGTCCCTCTTTAGCATGTAACTATGTGTGACCTGTAATTAAGGAGCTTATATTGCGATGCTGAACTTTATCTTCCTCTCATTTCTACAGTGAAAGCAATGAATTCTGGATTGAGTTCCTGTCTCACTAAACTTATGTAATTGAGGTATTGTGTTAATTTATCATGCATGTGTAAACTGCTGCTTTCTGTTTGAACCATGGCTGGTGCGTACAAAAAGTTCGGTGAAGGGCCAGTGGGGATTTGGCAGTCGATCCTAACATCACATTTACGATCAGGTAGGTGGATATTAGGCCAGCATGTGTTGGATCTATTGAGGTCTTGCATCAATGCAAGGTGCTAAATATGTCACCATATTTAGTAGGCGGCCACAATTTGATGTGGATTCTTGTTTGAGCATGTGGTTGAACTTCACATCTTTCAGCTGTGCTATATATGCTATCTTACTTTGAAGCCATTAAGGATGAGTTGGTTATAGCTAGCAACTTTTAATGTAAGACAACATAGTACAACCAAGACAGCGCAGCATAGATTTTAGCAGTTACTTTTATTATTTTAAAGATCTAAAAGTAAGTTGGGGACGACGACAGGGTGGGAGGAGGAGAACAGCACCAAAGGGGGGGGGGGGGGAGGGTGGGGGTAGGATCGTGGGGGAGAGAGAGGTGGGACGGGTTAGGGTTTGCCATGGAGAATAATGAGATGAGAAAAAAAATAAAGAAAAGAGGAAATGAAAAAAAAGGGAAGGAAAGAGAAACAATATTTACTTAAAAGTCTTTATATTTGTTTGTTATTGGATTAATCCCAGATCGGATATTTTTTCGAAAAAACTTAATTTTTAGGTGCAAATTTCTTATTTTAATTATACTATATTTTATTGATTTATGAAATAATTAAGCATGGAAATATCAAAAATAGATTTTCTGATCGGTTGATCCGTTGATTGGTTAATCCAGTGTCTTGTCCAAGTCAAGGCTCGGATGGAGTTTAATAACTTTGAGTCAATATTTCTTAACAAATGGAGTAGGGTGCACAATTATGGAAGGATGGATACTGTACCTAAAAAACAAGCATCTTAATATTTAATAGGAAATGTTGCCGTCTAGATCATCATGGTCTATAGCTCCGACGTGGCTCGATCAAGTGGACTTCTCGTCTAAAGATCTCTAGGTATAGCCGGTCCTACAAAAAAGAAAAGACCCGGATCGGGGATCCCGACGAGGGCACTCCGATGATCAAGTTAGTGGACGATCAAGAAAAACAGATCCTCCTTCGCAGAGCCCGGAATGGTCTGTACGTTCAGAGGATGTTGAAAAGATAGAGTAGAAGTTAGAGCAGTTGGAAGGAGGAGTCTTCGGATGTTCCTCCTGTCCTTGGCTAGGCTACTCTTCGTTTGCTCGTACTTGCGCTTACCTTCACCGAAGGCCCCTTCGGGCTTCTTATAGAAGTGCATTTTATTTGGTGGGGCTTAGAGCCCCGATCTGATGTTCTCTTGGTGTGGCTCCTCTGGACGGAGCGCAGGTTTGTCCTCGCCTCCTTGAGAGGAGGGGGATAAGGTACGAATCCTCGAAGGAAGCTTCTGAGATGAGTGCAGGCGAAGTACTGTAAAGTACGCATTCCCACCGAGATGAGTGTGAGTGGCGTGCTATGGGACCTGACACCCCGATATGACACTTCCTCTTATGAGCATCGTGCTGCCATGTCTGGGGTCTGATAGAGCACTAGCCTGATAGGAGATACTGCAATGTCTGAGACTCCTGGTGAAACATTCCTTTTCTGGGTGGTGTAGGTAGTGGGTTGTAGGGTGCGATGCCCTGGATGGAGTGCCTTTCTAAAAAAGGTGCCG
Organism: Areca catechu; assembly: GCA_021397845.1. NCBI lineage: Eukaryota > Viridiplantae > Streptophyta > Magnoliopsida > Arecales > Arecaceae > Areca > Areca catechu. The sequence continues at coordinate 12,495,202 of CM038051.1, read as the reverse complement.
ACAATATATTGCAAGGCCCGGTGCTCCGTCGGAGCGCCTCTCCGCAGGGGATGTAGACGACGTGCCTGTTGGGAATTGTGTCCCAAAGCCAATCGTCTAGGCTGTAGACGGTTGTGCTATCTTTGTATTTGTATATGAATTCTTTTTAATAAATAAAAGTTATTTATTTTAGCTGTCAATCATATTTACATTTTCCTGTAAAGAACTCTTGTGTGATGGACTCCTTAGAACTACATTGTTTGATATAGAGAGAATATATCAGGTAGTTCTTAAACTGGTTCACAACCAAATGATACATAGTTATAAGACGACGATGTATCAAGTATAGATTGTTGTATGTCGTATTTGTTAGTTGTCCTCTTAACTAAGAAGTGTGGAGACACTAGTGTGACATGCAAGTGAAATGTATGACATTTCACTGAACGTGACCATCTGCGGAGCTTCTTTCTGCTAAAGGGTTGCTCGCAAAGGAATATGGGTATATGTGTCCCTCAGACCTGAGATCACCATGACAGCTTGCAAGCAACTCACTGTACTTTGGTACCGGACTACCTGGATTTCTAATCCAGTGACGGAAGGTTTCTGGGTGCAGTCAAGTACTTGTGGAGCGGTGGTGGATCAAGATGTAATTGACCTCTCCAAATAGTTTGGAGTGAATGACTCACTATGTCTCAATTCAGCAAAACCTTGGCCAGGGTAGTTCTTGTGAGGAGTCACAGAACTTGTGAGGTTGAGACATAATCTGGATAAACCAAATTAGGGTTGACAGTCGAACCCTAGGTCATCATGAGCATTATGAGGTCAAAGGGATGAATTATGCGGTAACCATATGCCAGAGGTTCTTGTGAGGTGCTCTGCATCTTCGACCTATCCGAACGTCGGGTATCATTGCTAGATGTGGACTTTGATTGGTTCTGAAAATGTTCCAGTGCTGCCGGCTTAATGTTCAAACCTATGGGATCACATACCATAGAGGATTTCTATCTGATATTGTGGCTAATCGATGATTGAGAATCGTTTGTCGTCGCCCGAAGTCAATATGATTGACTTTGTTCTAAGTGTCGATACTTGGAATTTTGCAGTTATCGACACTTGGTGAAGTGTTGACACTTGGCAATTTTCGGGTGTCGACACTTCCTGTGACGATCAGAAATTCTGGAAGGATTTCATGAGAGGTTTTTGGACAGGTTTTGACCTGGTTTGAATTTTGAATTCAAACCAATTTTGGCTCCAAGGCTTTATGGTATGAAAGTCATACTTACCTTAATGGGTTGGACCCATTTGGTATAGCCTTGATCCTCTCCCCTCATCTCTCCTCCTTCCTCTTTCTCCCTCTCCCTGCTACCTCTACAAATGAACATCATTTTCAGGGGTTGTCAATGGTTGATTTTGAGAAAAACTTTGAGAGAGGAAATAGAGAAGGCCTGTGAGAGGTTTTGGGATTGGGTGTGAATAACTTAGCACTCTAGCTAGGTCTTGGAAAGAGAAGTTTTGGAAAAGGGTTCCTGCTCTTCTCCTAGTCTTCTTGGAAGAAGAAGATCGGCCAAGGATCCCGAAAAGCTAGCACTCCAAGGGAGTTGATCAGAGTCGAGCCCAGGTGTGGATATCCTGTAGAGGCCAGAAGCGTGTGTGGCTCGAGCACCCTCATCATTCTTACAGCACTTCTGCTGCTTCTCTCTTGGTATAAAGGTATGGTATTTTTATATTTGCTGTTTTTCTTGCTTTGATGTTATATGTATGCTAGATCATTATGCTAGATCCTTTTACAGGCAGATCGGTAGATCGTTTAGATCTATCTACCGGGCCTCCACTGTGCATGCTTTAAAAATGTTTTAAAATGCATATCTTTTTGTCATGTTTTCTTGCATATTGTATACTAGGTATAGATATTTTTCACCTTCAGTGTCTTGATGGAGAGTTTCTCTACAGGAGGCGCAGGCGGCGTGCCCTGGCGGAGCATCCTTCCGCAGAAGGTGCAGGCAGCATGCCCTGGTAGAGTGTCCCTCTGTAGAAGGTGTAGGTGGCATACCCTAGCGGAGTGTCCCTCCGTAGAAGGTGCTACTTCTTTGAGTGACACAGGGGCTCCGATAAGGATGGTGACACCACCTGCTAGGGTCGCTATCCTAGCCACTCCCTTAGTGGCTCGAGAGGGGATCAAACCCACCTATCTTTGCTCAGGTTTGACCTTAGGCAAGGAGCTTGACCTTGACCAGGGGCTCGACCTCGGACGGGAGCTCGATCTCGGACTGGAGCTCGACCTCGACTGGGAGCTCGACCTCGGCACTTATCTGGTGGCATTATCGAGGTGGCGCCTTCTACCAGCCTGACTGTCAACTGGGTCAGATGCGGGCTCCATGTCAGCAGTTGTACCATATCAGATGCCCCCCACTCTCGAGCCCAGAGCGTGTTGCGACCCTTCAGGCTCGGGGAGAAGGGAGTTATGGTGTGATGTCGTGGAGGGACATTTAGCCTGCACCATTTAATGCATCGATCACTGACAGCTCATAGATCGTGCCTTCATACCTATGAGGAGGTGCCACATCAGTCGATGCAGGGGGCATGATGATTGTGCTTGGCCCGAAGCGGTTTCTACGGACCAAAGTGCCACTCCCAGCAGATCTTGACACGTGGCGAGCATCCGATGGCCAGAGAAGGGGAAAGGACACATTTTGACCGGTATGATACGACGGGACGCTGCCAGCCTTTTGAAAAGTGCCCATTCTCCTTGGCCATCCCAAAGAACCTTCGAGCGAGGGAGCAAGGGGAGAGCCAGAGCTTTTTCATCCCATTTCGACTTCCTGACCCAACGCATTCTACAAGTTAATCCTCCTGTTCTTCCTCATTCTCCTTTAGCCTGCACTGAAGGGGATCAGTTAGGATTTAGGTGCTTCTTCTTCTTCTTCATCTCCTTCCTTCTCCGCTACCACGAGTCCTTCCGATAGGAGGCACCGTCGCCCGGACCATTTCGATGAGGTGGGGCCATCCCAACCAAGGCCTCCTTCCTCGGATAGCGAGGAGGAGGACATTCCCCTTAGAATCCGTAGGGGTCCTCGTCGGACGAGGATAGTCATAGGTGCCCTTGTTGTTCCTCCTTCTGGTCAAGATTCGACCATCCACATCCTTTCTTCCTTTCCTTTCTTAATAACTACCAATTGGTCCCAGCCCAACTCTCCCTAAACACCGTTAGGACCATTTCTTGCTTCATCATCCTCTGCTACTTTCACGGGATTGTCACATGTTTTTCTTTGTTTAGGGCTCTTTTCATCCTGAAGCACCACTCGGTGGTTCGTGGCCCCCCACCCGAGGGCCATTAAGCTAGACTTGCCCATTTCCATCAAAGGATGGAAGAATAAGTTCTTCTTTGCCCCAATTGAGGAAGTCGATTGGGTCTGAAGTGACCCCGATCGCACACCCAACTGGAATGCCTCGATGGACCCCTTCGACAAGGAGGTGTACGACCAGCTTATTATCTCCGAGGTTCCTCCGCTTCGGGATATGCTGACTAAACAAAACTTGTTCGATGCCAGGGTCAGCCCAGTCCGATCCCTAGGTAAGACCCGAAATCTGGGCTTCTTTTCGGTGAGGCTTTTTGTCAATCTTGTGACTAACCAATATTTTCTTCTTTCCACAGACATGAGGTTCTCTATGGTTTAGAACCGGTAGATGTCCCAAAAGAGGCCCACATCTCCGGGGCCTAGGGAGGACCTACAAAAGAGGCTCGGTGGAGAGCCAGAGCGGAGGCCCACTAGAGAGTCCTCTACTGGGCTAGTAGAGAGGAGGCCCGTTGGAGAGTACCTCGCTGGGCCGGGCAAGAGGAGGCCCCGAACAGCCCCGGCCACAACTAGAGTGGTGGTCCAGACCCCGACCTGTGGGCCCAGTAAAAGTGCCGCAACTGGAGAGGGGGCCATGCAGGCCCCTCCGGCGGTCCTTCCTAGCATTAAGATCTTGCCATCACCAGAGGCGGAAGAGGTGGCGGCCAACGTCGTGGTGAGAGGGAGGCCGACGCTGTTGGCAACAACAGAAATGACCGTCACCTAACCAATGGCCTCCGGGCCCTCGTCATCCACCACACCAGGCCCGGCGGTGCCTTCCGTGGCACCAGGCCCGGCGGTGCCTTCCGTGGCACCAGGCCCTGGGATGACCAAGGTGTCGATGTTGGTGCCATCGAATGCCATGGTCACCCTCGACTCCGGGCTGGCCGAAAGGATGCTGGAGTTCATCATCCAGCCCCGCGACTGCCGGGAGAGCGGTGGCAAACCGCTAGGGTCGGTCATCTCTGGCTTGTTCCCCCAGCTCTTATCGGTAAGTTCCTTAGTTTTTTTTCTTTGTTTATGCGAATTTGACTGACCTTCTTTCCTTCATTACTGTAGATGGCCACTGATGTCCTTCTCGTCCAGAACTCCTGCCTGGTGTTAGCCCGGCGAGATACCAGCTTCTGCAAGCGAACGGAGTCCACAGAGGCGGAGGCCCGAGCCCTGGCCGATCGGGTGCACGACCTGGAGGGCCAGGCAAAAGGTCTCCAGACTGAACTGGCTGGCTCCAGGACCATGGCAGTGGACCTGGAGAATAGGGGAGAAGAGCTCGAGGCAGCTCTGGAGAAGAAGCGGGAGGAGGTTGATCGCCTAAAAGAGGAGAGGGCTCACTCCGCCTTTGAAGTGGCTCGTCTGGAGGGGTGAGCATAGACCCTCCAGAAGCAACTCAATGCGACGGAGGCCCAGGCTACTGCAGTGGAGGAGAAGGCCACGACATTGGTGGCGCTTATGGAGGCTGCGAAGAAGGAAGCGACCAAAGTCATCCCCAAGTTCAAGGCCTCGAACACTTTTGTCGACGAGGTGCGGGAGGCAGTCCTCGATGTGTTCCACAAGGAGTTCGTAGATTGCAAAAAGAAGGTGGACCAGGCCTTCACCCTCCAAGGCCTGGATGACCTCGTCCCGGACCTGGTTGACGGCATTGATGGAGAGGAGGCCCCCTCTTCAGAGGCCGAAGCAGGGGCGAATGCTGCACTGGAGGCTGAGGCGAGGGCGGTCATTAACCCAGCCACTCCAACTGAAGTCCCGTAGGAGATCGACAAGATGCCCCCGTCGGCTCGGCAAGGCTCCGATGACTTCTCCGTAGTTTCTATTTTTCTTCTTCTGTACTTAGTATATTTTGGAGGACTCCCTGGCCTGTCGGGGGGTCCTTCCTAATGTAAAAATTTCTTTCATTAATGAAGAGTAAACTTTTTCTTCTCCAATGAGTTCTGTTCTGCTACTTCCTGTCTCTTCTTCCTTCTCTTTTTTTTGCATGGCAGGAACGTAAACCATATGGTAGTTGAGTGTAAGGTTTCCAAGGTTCCGGCCATCTTTGCCAAGTTTGAAATTCAATGTTGGCCGTGGGGGCTTTGAAACTTCTTCGGCATTCCTTGCCGGACTTAAAATCATGCAGATAAGAATGTGGGGCTTCTGGAGTTTCCCAGCTTGTTTCGCTGAACTGAGAGTCCGACGGGTAGAGTGCGGAGCTTCTGAAGTTTTCCGGCTTGCTTCGCCAAACTTGGAGTCCGATGGATAGAGTGCGAGGCTTCAGAAGTTTCCTGGCTTGCTTCGCCAAACTTGAAGTTCGACAGATAGAGTACGGGGCTTCAGGAGTTTCTCAGCTTGCTTCATCGAACTGGGAGTCCGATAGATAGAGTGTGGATTTTCTGAAGTTTTCCGGCTTGCTTCGCCAAACTGGGAGTCCAACGGATAGAGTACGAGGGTTTAGGAGTTTCCCAATTTGCTTCGCCAAACTTGGAGTCCGACGGATAAAGTGCAGGACTATAGGAGTTTCTCGGCTTGCTTCGCCGAACTTGGAGTCTGACGGATAAAGTGCGGGACTTTGGAAGTTTTCCGGCTTACTTCGCCAAACTTGAAGTCTGACAGATAGAATACAGGGTTTTAGGAGTTTTTCGACTTGCTTCGCCGAACTTGGAGTCCGATGGACAGAGTACGGGGCTTCTGGAGTTTTTCGGCTTGCTTCACCGAACTTGGAGTCTGACGGATAGAGTGCGGGGCTTCAAAAATTTTCGGGTTTACTTCATCGAATTTGGAGTCCAACGAATAGAGTACGGGGCTTTAGGAGTTTTCTGGCTTACTTCGTCGAACTTAGAGCTCGATAGATAAAGTGCGGGGCTTCTGGAGTTTTCCGGCTTGCTTCGCCGAACTTGGAGTCCAACGAATAGATTTCTTTCATGAAAGGGGAGATAGGACTGTACCAGAAAGGGGCTCTTCTTTATTCTCAAAAGAGAGTCATACATTATTGATAGTACATCATCATATTACTGGCATTCCAGGTTTGGAGAAGTTGAACGCCGTTAAGTCTAACAAGGTGGTAGGCTCCTTGTGGTAGGGCCTTGATCATCTTGTAAGGACCTTCCCAATTTGGAGAGAGCTTGCCACATTCTCCCGGTTAAGAGACTTCGGCTCGCTGTGGGACGAGGTCACTTGGACGAGAGGCCTTCAACCTCACGCGAGAGTTGTAACACCGGGCCACTCGTTGCCGGTACATCGCCATACGGAGTCGAGCTTTGTCCCTTGTTTCTTCTAACAAGTCCAGGTTGAGGAGAAGGTAGGCCGGATTCTCGACTTTGTCATATTGCTCCACCCGCAGAGTGGGTAGACCCATATCTACGAAAATTACAGCCTCAGAACCAAAGACTAGGTTGAATGGGGTCTCACCCGTCATTGTCTGAGGCGCGCAGTATGGTAGGCCTATAGTACACTTGGGAGCTCCTCAGCCCAACGATCCTTGGCTTCATCCAGTCTGGTGCGGAGGCCTTGAAGAATGGTTCGGTTGGTCACCTCGGCCTCCCTGTTGGTCTGTGGGTGAGCCATCGAAGTAAAGTGATCGCGGATGTTGAGGTCGGTATAGAACTCCTCGAATACCTGGTTATCGAACTGCCATCCATTATTGGCGATGATTGAATATGAAAGGCCGAAACGGTAGATGACTGACTTCTAGAGGAAGGATCTGGTCTTGGTTTCAGTGATCCGTGTCAGTGGCTTGGCCTTGATCCACTTGGTGAAGTAGTCGATGGCCACAATTAAGTAATTCCATTGATCGGATGCAAGGGAAAGGGACCTAAGATATCCATTTTCCACTTAGCGAGCGGTCATGGGACAAAGAGTTGGGATGGTGGTGAAGCCGACTGATGTTGTATGTGAGCGTGCCGTTGGCAGTGATCGCACTTCCTCACGAAGTCAACCGCATCTTTTCACATAGTTTTCTAGTAGTATCCCTGTCGGATGGCTTTGTATGCTAGCATCCTACCCTCAACATGGTTCCTGCAGATGCCTTCGTGTATCTCTTGGAGCATATAGGTGGCTTCCGAGGGTCTTAGGCACTTCAATAAGGGGCAAGAGTATGACCTCTGATAGAGATGCCTATCCATCAGCACGAAGCATGTGGCCTTCTTTTTGAGGAGACCAGCTTTTTTGCAATTCTCGGGCAGGGTGCCGTCGATGATGTACTTGATGTAGGGGTCCATCTAGCTTGCCTCGGGAGCAACATGTTGGACTTCACCTGAAATCATGTAACTAGGGGTCTCCAAGTATTTGATGTAGGTGCACCTCAGCGATGAGTCCGACGAGATCGCCAGCCTGGAGAGGGTATCGGCACGGGCATTCTCCCCACGAGGGATGTGGAAAATACTAAAATGCCGAAAGTTTGATGTGCTCGAACACACCCATTCCAGGTACTTCACCATTTGGGGATCTTGGGTTTCATATTTTCCTGAGACTTGACCTGCAACCAATTGCGAGTCGGTGAAGACCCTCAGGCTCGACACGCCCAGCTTGCAGGATACTTTTAACTACGCAAGGAGCATCTCGTACTCGACTTGGTTATTTGTAGCTTTGAAAAGAAAGTGCAACATGCATTCGGCCACAATCCTGTCAGAGTTGGCAAGGATGAGACCAGCTCCACTTCCTCCTGCATTGGATGCACTGTCCACATGGAGGATCCATGCCGTGTCTTCCACCGGTGGCTCCGTCGAGTGCTCGAGGGAAGCATCTTCTGGCTCCTCGCTCGTCAAGGCACATCCCATCAAAAAATTAGCCAGTTCCTGAGCTTTCTGAGATGGCCTCGGATGGTAGGTTATATCAAATTCACTGAGCTTCACTGCCCACTTAGCAAGGCATCCGGATGTATCCGATGGCTAAGGATGGCTCTTAGAGGTTGGTCAGTAAGGACCGCGATCGGGTGGGCTTGAAAGTATGGTCTGAGACATTGAGCAGATATAATAAGTGCATAAATAATTTTTTCAGAACGGGTATACCTGATCTCCGCATCTTGAAGTAGCTTGCTGGCATAGTACACCAGTCTCTGAACTCCATCTCTGTTTATGCAGACAAGCACCGAGTTGACGGCCCCTGAAGAAATAGCCAAATATAGGAGGAGTTCCTCCCTGACCTCCGATTTGGAGAGCAGTGGAGAGGCAAGGAACTTCTTCAACTCCTCGAATACTTCTCGATACTTTTCGGTCCAGATAAAGTCATGCATCTTGTACAGTGCCTTAAAGAAGGGCAGGCAGTGCTTGATGGAGTGCGAGATGAACCGGCTTAGAGTCACAACCCAGCCGGTCAGGCGTTGGACATGCTTCTGCGAGGTGGGGTGCTCCATGTCGCTAATCGCCCGGACGTTCTCGGGGTTGGCCTTGATCCCTCTTTGGATGATCATGAAGCCGAAGAACTTTTCAGCAGTGATGCCGAATGCGCACTTGACCAGGTTCAACTTCATTTGATGAAGACGGAGGTTGTGGAAGGCCTTCGCAAGGTCTGCGATGTGGTCTGACTCCTGACTACTCATCATGAGCATGTCGTCCTCGTAGACCTGCATGTTATGGCTGATCTGATCTTTGAAGATCTTATTTACCAGATGTTGGTATGTTGCTCCAGCGTTCTTCAGGCTGAACGGCATCATCTTGTAGCAGTAGGTCCCTCGGTCCGTCATAAAGGCTATGTGCTTCTTGTCTTCCGGGTGCACCCGGATCTCGTTGTACCCGAAAAATGCATCCATGAAGCTGAGCAGATGGTGTTTCAAGGTGGTGTCCACCAGCTAATCAATCTTGGAGAGAGGAAAGCTATCTTTTGAGCATACACGGTTAAGGTCAGTGTAATCCATGCAGATCCTCTACTTCCTGTTGGCCTTCTTGACCATGACCACATTAGCTAGCTAGCTGGGGTACTAGACCTCTCGGATGAAGCCTGCAGCGAGGAGCTTCTCCACCTCCTCATTGATTGCCATTTCTCTGGGACAAAGCTTCTTTTCTTTTATCAAATTGAACGACACTTTGGGTTGACGTTCAGCTTGTGGGTAATACATCGGATGGAATCCCAGGCATGTCGATTGCAGACCAGGCGAAAACATCAGCATTCACCTGAAGAAAGTTAAGGAGGCGAGCCCTTTCATCCTCTGGCAGGTGGGCTCCCACTTGTGTTTGTCTTCAAGGGATCCGCCCTGAGGGGGAATGATAGCAGGCGCTCAACCGGTCCATCTTTGGCCTCCTACATTCTTTAGTCTAGCTGGTCAATGACCGGGTCCTCCTCGATGGATCTGGCCCCAGGGATAGCCTACAGGCAATGTTGGATCGACTATGGAGTCCCCTTCATCTCGTCAACTCCATAAGGGGTTAGGAACTGGACTAGGAGCCGCCAGGTAAATATGATTGCATCTAGCTGGTTGAGTCCTAGACGACCAAGGATCACATTATAGGGTGAGAAAAGTCTAACAACTGTGAAGGTCATCATAACGGTACTTTGCTGAGGAGGCATCCTAGCGGTGACAAGGAGGGTAATCTCTCTCTCCACCCCTATGGAACCTCTAATAAAGCCAACCAGAGGGGTGTGCATGACCTCAATAGAGCAGGAGACAGATTCATGTTAGAGAAAGCATCATAAAAAAGGATATCAGTCCAATTTCTACTATCGATCATAATCCATCTTACAGGATGTTTCGCTATCATTATCTCGACGACAATAACATCGTTATTTAAATTTTCTATCCTAGCTTTCTCTTCCCCCATGAGGGGGAGTCCATTGTCGGCCCCTTCCCTCGTCCTGGTCCTTTTCGGTCCATGCTTTGCTCCCTAAGAGATCATCCTCATGGCCTCTCAGTGAGCTGGTTGTCGATAAGAGAAAGGGCTGCAGTGCCTTGGGATTCGGATGGGTCCTGCCTCCTACGAACTTTTCGAGATAGCCCCTCCTGATTAAGTCTTCAATCTCCCTCTAGAGGTGGCGGCAATCCTCGATATCATGGCCATGGTCACAATGAAACTGGCAATACTTTGATTTATCACAACCGCCTGACAGCCTCAGCGGGGGAGGGTGACACAGGTAGTGCTCGCCCTTGATCTCCATGAGAATTTTAGACCTTGGGGTGAGGAGTGGAGTGTACTTCTCTTTCTGGATTGGAGCTTCCTTCGACTTGGGGCTCGCTCGAAGGTTTGGGGTTGCCCTAAGCCCGTGCATCCCGGAGGGCTCCCCCTGGGGCTGCTTCTTCAGGGGCCTCCCGCTCAGCTCCCGCCTGGTGCGATTTGCCTCCTCCGCACGGATGTACTTAAGGACGCGGAGGAGGAGCTTGGAGTAAGTCTTCGAGGACTTCTTGTTAAGGGAGTAGGTAAAGCGGGAGGTCCTGAGCCCTCTCTTCAATGCCAATATGGCGACGGGCTCATCTAAGTTGTAAATTTTCAGGGTGGCAACCTTAAAGCGGGACACGTAGTCCTGCAGGGACTCATGATCCTGCTGGCAGATGGAAAAGAGGCTATCAGCTTCGCGTGGCACCTCTGGCAAGCGTCTAAGTGCGCCACGAACTTCTTCTCCAACTGCTCAAAGGAGTCGATGCTCCTTGGCTCGAAATGGGTGTACCAAACTTGAGCGGCCTTTCGGAGAGTAGCTGGGAAGGCGATACAGATGAGGGCCTCAATGACCCCCTGGACTCTCATGAGAGCCTTGTAGCTTTCAAGGTGGTCTAGGGGGTTAGTCATCCCAACGTAGGGATCGACCTGAGGCATGCGGAAACAACTAGAAATCGATTCCTCTTGGATTCTATGTGAGAAAGGTGGGCGGGTGTCAAAGCCCGTAGGCTCATGTGAGGAGCCATGCAGGTTGGCAAACTGGCGAGATTGCTCGACCAGCTTGTGCTCTTATTCCTCCAGGCGCCTCTCAGCTCGATGCTTGATTACCTCGTCGATGGACCCTTCTACCGAGGCTATCAGAGGAGAGGGAGACAAGGGTCGGAGGCGATCATGCAAGGGGGCCTTGCCGTGGTGGCATTTGCGGTGCATGAGGCACCGTGGTCCGAGACCGAGGACTAGTTGTCCCGGTTAGCTGAACCATCCCACTACCTCTTCCTCGGTGTCCATAGGCTTCCCCGGGATAAGACGTGGCTCACGGATGCGATGGTCTTTCTTGGAAGGATCGCAAGCTAGCACGAGATCCAGCGACTTGGGCTGCAGGGATCCTTGGTTGCTATTGTGTAGCCAGGGACCAGTGTTAATGGTGCAACTGGCGCACCGCTACAACCAGGGCCTAGATCTACTGGGTGAGTGCGATGACCAGTGGATCCGCCGGGGGTGGTGGTGGCAGAGCGGGGATCTCCCTCTCTGGACTATGCTGGTTGCCATGATGGGGAGGATCCCCCATGCGGCTGATGGAAGCTTCCCGTGTGCACGTCATCACCATGGGGCCGTGGGTTTCCACGAATGCTTTTCTAGCAACGGGGGGCTTGTTGTTGGTCTTTTTACAGTCTCCCCTTACCTGGCATGCCAATCTATTGCAGCCTAGATTGCCGTGGCCTACAGCTCCGGCGTGGCTCGGTCAAGTGGACTTCCCACCTAGAGATCTTCGGGTATGATCGGTCCTGCAAAAAAGAAGAGACCCGGGCCAGGAATCTCGGTGGGAGCATTCTGACGATCAAGTCAGTAGACGATCAAGTCAGTAGGCGATCAAGGAAAACATATCCTCCTTCGAAGAGTTCGAAATGGCCTCTACGTTCAGAGGATGTTGAAAAGAGAGAGTAGAGTTAGAGCAGTTGGAGTTCTTGGGAGAGTCTTTGGATGTTCCTCCTGCTCTTGGCTAGGCTCCTCTTTGTTTGCTCGTACTTGCGCTTATCTTCGCCAGAGGCCCCTTCAAGCTTTTTATAGAAGCATGTTTCATTTAGTAGGACTTAGAGCCCTGGTCTGATGTTCTCTTGGTGTGGCTCCTCTGGGTGGAGCACAGGTTTGTCCCCGCTTCCTTGAGAGGAGGGGGACAATGTGCAAAATCCTCGAAGAAAGCTTCTACCATGAGTGCAAGCGAAGTACTGTGAAGTGCGTGTTTCCACTGGGATGAGTGTGAGTGGCATGCCACGGGGCTTGACACCCCGGCATGATACTTTCCCTTATGAGCATCGTGTTGTCATGTCTAGGGACCTGGCAGAGCACTAGTCTGGCGGGAAATGCTGCAGGATCTGAGACTTCTGGTAAAACATTCCTTTTTTGGATGGTGCAAGTAATGGGTTACAGGGTGCGATACCCAGGACGGAGCGCCTTTCCAAAGAAGGTACCGATAGTGTACTGCAGGGCCTGATGCTCCGGCGAAGCACCTCTCCATAGGGGATGCAGGCGACGTGCCCTAGCGTGCAGTTCCTCCGCAGGAGGTGCATGCGGCATGCCTTGACGGAACGTCTCTCCATAGAAGGTGCAGGCATCATGCCCTGGTGGAGTGTCCCTTCGCAGAAGGTGCAGGCGACGTACCCTGATAGAGTGTCCTTCCATAGAATGTGCTGCTTCTTTAAGTGACATGGGTGTTCTAGTGAGGATGGTGACACCACCTGCTGGGGTCGCTATCCCAACCGCTCCCTTAATGGCTCGAGAGGAGACCGGACCTATATATCTTTGCTCAGGTTTGATCTTAGGCGGGGAGCTTGACCTTGACTAGGCGCTCGATCTCGAACGGGAGCTTGACCTCGAATAGAAGATCGACCTCGAACTGGAGCTCGACCTTGAATGGGAGCTCGACCTCGGACGAAAGTGATCGGGAGCTCAACCTCGACCGGGACCTTGACCTCGACACTTATCTGATGGCATTATCCAGGTAGCACCTTCTGTCAGCCTGACTGCCAGTTGGATCAGACATGGGCTCCATGTCAACGATCATGCCACATCAGGAGGCTTTAGTGATCTTTGAGTTACCATCGACAAAAGCGTTGTGGAACTTAATGAGCATAACTCTCCGGGCACCCAAACTTTAAATGAGATTACCTAGAATTGTGGGATTTGAAACTTCTAAGGTTTGATAGAATTTTCATTCAATAGACCAGCTAATAATTCCGTTCCTCACCATTCTTCCGTATGGATGTTTCAGCTTTAAATAGTTGGATAAAAAATTGTGCTTTTTTAGTAGTTGGATTCTCCTCAAATCCACCCGATGGTAGCCCGCATTAATTTTTGACTCCCTATTTTTTAGGTAAAGAAAGACTGCATGAATATAAATCATAGATGAAAGAAAAGTTCAACTAATACCTACCGCAGTGCTATCACAGCTGTAACGTGTCATGATATGCAAGGTTCAACATGCTACGGCAGAGGATAAGAACACACCGTACGGAATTTCAAATTTTCAAATGGAGTTTTCAATGTAATATAAAGAATAGGTTAATATATCTCTAGCCATATCATTGATTTTATGTGACATGCAAAAGAATGCTATAACATGCTAAATATTTTTTTACTGGATTGTTATACTTTATACCCGATATATATATATATATATATATATATACTAAATAAATGCACACGAGGAGTTAAAAAAGTCAAAAACTTCTCCAACTTGCACCCAACCAGATCAACCAAAAAAAAAAAAAAAAAGTTCAATACTATCCATTATCCCCTCACAAGAACAAAATTTCCTGTATACTTTTTTCCAAACATCACTCTTTATTCTATTTTATAATCTTCTACCAGTAGGATGCATATCAGTAACTAAATCACATACAACCGTCCAAACGCTCCTTGCAATTGTTGCGTTACCAATCATTCATATAACATGAAGCCATTGCCACTTGGTCCGTAAATTTTTCCCCCATGTTACTTTGATAGTGGAGGAAGAAGTATCCAACGCTCCCGTACAACTTGCGTGACATGGAGACATTAATAAATAAGGGAGGTTTTTTTTTTTTTTTTGGGCTAAAGAATAAATAAATAAGGGAGGTCTGGTGATGTTATCTCGTAGCGTATACGCAGCATGCGCTTGGTTTCGTCTTTATCACTGTCAATGGAAGGCCAATGAGATTTTAGTGGGTGAGGCCTCAGTGAGCTGAAAATGACCCATCCGGTGATGCACCACATCAACACCCATCAGGTGATCTTGATATTATCCCAAGTTTTCTATAATCATAAAAAAATCGACCTGATTTGTTTCTTAAGCACAACTTCTCTAGAAACCATATAAGAATTGGTTAGAGGAGATGTCCTTGTCCAGCAGGAAAACAAAAAAACTATATGAATTGATTCGATTATCCTGATCGATGGAATTAACCATGCATTGCATGATGCGATCACCCGATTGCTTTGTTAGATAGATGATTAATGTTGGTATCGAAATAATTATTCAATTAAGTTTATGCCAATTGCTTTCAGTGAACAGAAGTAACATTTTTCAATGTGCCATTGTGCACCACCTAATGACAAAAAAGTGCTACAGGATCATCTTATGAGTTAAATAATATCTTGGCCAATGCATCATGCTAATCATGGCTTCTATTTAATAGAATGAGTTAACATGAATTGTCTGAACTGGATTCTTGATAAGAATATTGCATCCAGATTCACAAGTATATTGATGTTTCCACCCTTCGTAGGGGTGGCCAGTGCTGCAATGCAGATCTAGGCTATCTAGTGCTTTAAAAGCCGAAACCAAGCAACTACAAGATAATGTAAACTTCTGAGAATCTCGAGAATTGGTGGATGTTCTTTTTTGTTTTTTAAGCTATATTGGTGGATGTTCTTTTAGGTTAACAAAGATCAACTTATGGATGGGTTAGGTTTCTTGGTTGAAAGCATTAACAGGGTTCAAGGGTCCAGAGATGTGGATACAAAATAGGGAAGCATGGTAATGCTCACTTGCTGATGAAACAAATCATGATCAAGACCATGGTTGAAATTCTAAATTTGGAATCTGCAGCACTGGTTAGGATCAACAAATCTTAAACCACAAACCAAGCAAATTTTTCAGTTTTGGAAATTTTAAATTTTTATATCTCGATCAAATAAATCTATTAATTCGATCATCCATTTATGATTGATTGGTGTACAAGAAGAAAAGCCTTAATGATAGTTTCAGTCCTTATCAATAAAAAATGTAAAAGATGGGGCAGCCTGTCAACCATTCATTATGAGAATAAAGTCTTCAGTATTTTTAATTGCTGTCGATCATGATTAGATATATAGGTTCTTGATATTAGATGGCCCACTATGCACTTTGACAACAATATTACTGAATGACTGAAGTCTTTAGATTGTTCAAGTTGTTCACAATGATGTAGTAGTGGTAGTAGTATAATTATGTAGGAGATCTCATCCATCAAAATAAAAAAAAACAGTCCTTTTGCAAGCATGTGCACCCCAGTGCAGTGTGTTCAATGCCTGCTGCCCTTTCCACCAATTTAATTCAAGGCAAAGGATATATTGGCATAAACCTTACTGAAAATTACCTCCACAAGCTTCTCGGATGTTGGACTGTACTGCTTTGGAGCCTTTCCAACCCAACAAAACCTTCACCCACTTGTCATTTACTTTGGATCTGAATGCTGTCTCACTTTCCCACCAACTTTAAAGAAAGCCCTGAGGTGGAATATGACCTATAGAAGAAACAAAGCCTTCAGCTACTTGCTTAGAAAATGTCGGAAGGTGAAGAAAGTTAATTAGCAAGAGATCATTTGACAAGACTTCATGCGAACTAACATACTAGTATCTAAAAGGTGCCATATCTGATCACCAACCATATACTGGATTCTCTAGTCTAATATAACTTGGGATGTTACCTTTTAGTTGCCCTGCTCCTTGATGCGATATTAAACAGTGCTTGTTATCTAAATAATCAGTTGATGGTCATCTTATCTTCCCAAAAAAGCATATAAATATTGCATTATGGTATTACTTACTAGGTTGGAAAGTAAAGGAGCATTTGGTTTGTTATCTAAAGCAGATACACATAAAGAGTAGCGATCAAGTCTCATCAAAAAGCAATAGCACACAGAAAATCCTAGCTCGAGGCATTAGTATAAAAGAGCACTTCAGAAAGCTTGTGAACAAAAACAAATCACTCGGTGAAGACTTACTCGGCAGCATTTTCAAACTTGTTACCTCAGAAAGATGCCTGCATATATGATCATGTGACTGAAAGTATGAAAGTGGGGGCTATTTTTATTTTTTCTAGTACAAAGGGGCTATATATTTTTGTGCTCCCAACTTGGGCGTACATGGAATCATATCAACTAATGTCGGTTGTTGAGCTGGCCCATGAATGATAGTTCCCCCAAGATTAGGCAAAGCAAGGACAAATATCATCCCAATATCCCATGCCACGAGAATCCTATATCACAATG
The DNA here is from genome assembly GCA_021397845.1 of Areca catechu. Taxonomy (NCBI): domain Eukaryota; kingdom Viridiplantae; phylum Streptophyta; class Magnoliopsida; order Arecales; family Arecaceae; genus Areca; species Areca catechu. Next base: position 12,478,606 of record CM038051.1, on the reverse strand, counting down.
TACATTTGCATTTCTTTAAACTTTCTCTGCACTTGCTTGTATGAGAAGAAGAAAATTTTTTTAGTTTCTTTATTTCTTTTCTTTCATTCACACCATTTGGGCAGTGAACTGGTTTTTCATTAGAACATACTTGATCCACAAGTTTGCCAGGGACTTCCAGAAAAGTTTACCATTGAAGGTGGATAATGTGTCAATTTAACCGACAACGTTTGTTAAGTAAAAATCCGGCAACCGATGTTGGCATCTTAATGGAATTTTACCTGTAAATTTTCCTAGCTGAACTTTGGAATTTGAACTTCCAAAGTCAATGGCAGATAAATAATATTTTGTTAGCCATTCCACGCATAGATCTCTCTATAAGATGGCCAAATATACTCTCACTGCCTATAAGGACGTATTGAGAATCATGGGGGAAACCAAAAAGAATTGTTGTATTTAGCAAATCAAATATAAAAAGTACCTCACCAGCATCCAAACTTCAAGCCAGTCTTTCTATACCATGATAGTTCCATCTACCCACCTTAACGCTATTGGTGGATCTTGTTTTCTTCCAACCACCCCCCAATCCCTTGCACACAAGAGCAAGCATCTGACATGAGAGATTCCAATGTCATATCTATGAAAACAATCTTTCCTCAGAAGATAGCTAATTGTATAATTCTTACTTGATAAGATCTCGATGGAAGTGACGTCTGATTGTTAGAACTTGGAAATTATGCTAATATCCAAATCGGATATTCCACCATGCGTAAGGTACGTGATCCCACCATGCGTTCATGTCTAAGTCTACGACTCTACATGCGTACACTCACAAGAAATAAAAAAGCAATCAAACATACATGTAAGAGACGTCAGTGTGTCACCTTTGATGACACAACCCATGAAGTGTATGTACAAATAAAACCTGTCCAGCCATTCCTCCCCTGTTCATGGCTCGTCTTATTATATCCACATCCTCCCTATGACCCAGCAATATAATTAAGACTCTCTTCAAGTGCGTGGGTGGGTGTCTCTGGGTTTGTAGAGCTCAAGGATGGGAAGGAAGTGCTCTCATTGTGGGAACAATGGGCACAACTCAAGGACCTGCAGCAGCCCAAGAGGTGAGGCTGGTAGTGGTGGACTGAGGCTATTTGGGGTGCAGCTTCATATAACTTCCCCTATGAAGAAGAGCTGTAGCATGGAATGCTTGGCCTCCTCATCTTGTTTTGCTTCTTCTTCTGCATGCTCTTCATCGGCATCTTCCTCTTCGCTTGTTTCTATTGATGAAACCGCTAAGACGATTTCTGATGGTTATCTCTCGGATGGTCTTCTTGGCAGAACACCAGAGAGGAAAAAGGGTGAGATACTATTATTTCTCTCATCCTTTTGCTGGAGGATTTTTTTTCCCCTTGGGAGATACGGATCTAATAAAAATTCAGAAGCATCAAGATCCATGCTGAAGAAGAGTCTCTCGTAAACTATATGTTTGAATTCTGTTTCTTTTCATCTAAGCTCATCTGTATGTATTGCACCCATAATTCAAGTTTCAGGTATGTTAGCGTTATTTTTGTTTTTGTTTTTGTTTTTTTTTTTTTTTTTTTTTCACACACAAGATAGAAGTTAAAATAATTTTTTTTGGGGGTCTTTTTATCTTTCTGCTGTGCTTGTGGTCTCTCTCTCATCCTTATTTAACTGGCATTTTGTTCCAGAAACTTCACAATACTATGTATGTATGTGTGTATGTATGTGTGTATATATATATATATAGTATGATTCTTGGACAACTGATATGTGATATTCTGCTCCTCAAAATTGTTTGCAGGCATTCTTTTCTGAGTTGCCTTCCATTTGTATTATTCATCTTCATATTAATGAACTAATGGGTCCATATATCCACAGTAGTTGTTGCCTTGATTCTTTCAGCTACTTTTCACAAGTATCCTATTAATCCTTTTATTTCGTTCCTCTGTTCAGCTATTGTTGCCGATTTCATTCTAATATCTCATCATATTCACAATTTGGCTGATTTAATTGGCCCTATGGTCCTTAGGAGTTCCATGGAGTGAGGAAGAGCATAGGTCATTCCTTGCTGGGCTCGAGAACCTTGGAAAGGGAGATTGGCGAGGCATCTCCCGAAACTTCGTCACCACGAGGACCCCAACTCAAGTGGCTAGTCATGCTCAGAAATATTTTCTACGACAGAACAGCCTTAACAAGAAGAACCGCCGATCTAGCCTCTTCGATGCGGTAAATATCACACCTTCCATCACAACCTTCCTTGGAAACAAGAGATCAGCTTCGTTCTCATCACTTCTCTTTCAGGTTGCAAGTTGTGGTAAGGCAGCTCAGGTCAATGATTCTTCCAGGTTCGAAGAGCCTTCAATCTCAGGTGAATTGCATGTCCCTACTTTGACAACAGATTGTGGAGCTTCCAGGATCACTGCGATCGATCTCAACTCTTCAGAACAAAAAACCCAATTGCCTTCTTCCCTCGCACTGATGCCTAATTCATCTGCTTGTCCATTACCACATTCATCTTTAGTGGAAAGGCCTCGGGTTCACCCATCACCACTGAATTTAGAGCTCAGCATTTCCTCAACAAGGCCCTTGGATCAAAATAACTCATCACCGAACTCTCTCTTCGTCGAGACAATTAGAGTTACCTAAGTAGCTGGAGAAGACATCGAACGGGGACCACCTTTTGGGAGTTCAAGTTTCCTCAGGACTCGTACTAGTGGAAGGGATACGCCCATAAGATTCTATGTTTTATGATTAATCCACATTTACAATCATAAGCTAGACATGCAAGGCTTTCGCTACATGTTTGAGTTTGATTTCCATGATGATGTTTGAATTAATTAACCCTCACTCTCGGAACCTTTTGAAACATGATGGCAAGCTCAGCATCTCACAAAGTAATCGAAGTGAAGTCGACAACCTCATATCTTTGAGGCCAACACAGGAAGAAAATCATGACAACCAATCTATTAACCTTGACTTTCTCACCTTGTCCCCACCACCCCTACCTTGGGATATCATGCGCATCCAAACATCGAATTAAACTTCATGATACGTTCTTTATGAAGCAGCCCATTTAAGACAAATTCCTTTGTAACTGCGCTTTTTCTGTATTTGGATTTGCATAAAAGGCAAGGTGGTTTCCTTTTCACTTCTTATGTCTCCCCAAACAAAAATGGTGGGTCATGGATCCCAAGCAAATGATTTTGTTGCTTTTCTTGCTACAACCAAGATTAGGTTATGCAACTAACAAACCTGTGTTGTTCTCATGCTAATCTTCTGCATCATTTCCATTTCTCTCAAAATAATAAAAGTTTATTTGCAAATATGATTATTTCTTCAAGCAAAAGAAAAATTAATCTCGATTTAACAGCTTAATTTTAGCTTAAGACAGCAATTATTTCCTTTAGCCTGCAAAGGCTGTTGTTGGCTGGCTTTTCATGTGGGATCCCATCCCTTCCATAAAAATGAAAATATCGTAAGGCATTTGATTCTCTTTTCATCAGCCTGCAGTCATGCTCTACTTGATGACATAGCACAATCAAAAACTAATCCAAATCTGTGTAGTAGAAAATCACCTTCTGGTTCGCAATCTGATAAAGTGGCGGAAGGCATACAAGCAATATATGCTTACCATCAACGATGATGCCACAAAATCGTTAAATCCACATTTGCTGGTCGACATCTCTCTTTTGATCCTGCTGGGAGAGATCCAAGGTTGAAACCTTGGTGGTGGCATTACCACGGTATTTCTTAAAAATTAGAATAGCAAAGTGCTTCTTTTGTGATTGTTTCAACCATTTCTACAGCTCTAGGGCTTCAAAATAGAAGGTGCTGCTATCAGAACAACCAAGACTTTCTTTTCCATTGATTTTTCTTCACCATTACTAGTCAAAAAGTTCTCTCTCGCAATTTCCATACATATGATTTAGAATCCTTTTTTCAACCCTTCTTTGATAGAACAACCAATCCTTCCTTTTCCATCTATTCTTCTTCTATTAGTTCTCAAAGATTTTCTTTCTTGCAACTTGCATGCATATTATTTATTATAATTTTTTAATAAAGAAAGAGAGAGAAGGGCCACCGAACTTACTTCAATCATGAGATGTAGTGGAGGAATGCTGGATTTGAACCCACTTCTGTTGTCTCCGAACTTCACCGGAATAGAAAGCTAGCAACATCTCTTCCTCCACTTTTTCCATCCCTGACAAATTTGGGTTATTTGACTTATTAAGGTCTTGGAGTGCTTGCCATATCTCCAAAAATTTGGTGCTTCCCATCTTAAGGATTGTATAAAATAAGACAATCTAATCGAGATCGCTAAAGAAAATTAATTTTGGTGGTGAAGCATATTGATGTGATCTTGAAAGATATTATAGGGATTTTCTTAACATATTCTAGCTAAGCAACACAAAGAAGAATCCAAACTCAATTTTCAGGAAAAGGAAAGATAAGGAATAATTCCAAGATATTTCGTCGCGGGCTTAGGAAAGTTTGGTAATCAAGGAAATGAGCATTGTGTGAAAAGGGATAGGCCAGCTATCTTACCTAGCTTATCCAATAGTTTTGACTGCTATCACAAGTGATTTCAAGAACAAGAATAATGTTTCTAATGTGGGCTACAATATGCAATTATTGCTGGTGGATTGGAGAACGTGGACGACTCGATTTATTAACATATCTCTCTGGTTTTTGTTGTTCAATTCTGTCCTCTGTTCTTTTCGGTGAAGATAGAATTTTAAAACCCACAATGATCCTGATAAGCTCACAATTAAATCAGAAGCTTTTATAGAAACTTATTATGGATCATTATTTAATTATAATTTGCAATAGCATGGAACCATACACACTATTTTAGGAGGTAGGGCTTAAATCAACTATCAAACAAGAAAATCAACATAAAAAAAGTGTGAATCAAGTGATACTTGAAAACTAATATACTGTTAAATATGTAGTTCACGTTCCTATCTCAGCTGTCCACAATATTTTGGCGATTCCGTCCTCAGCAAGTTCTGAGACCAAAGATTGCGAATTAAATCAGAGGTATTAAATTAGACCTTGAATAACAATATTATAAATTTGAGGTCTAGATGTTTCACCTAACCAGGCTCCAAATGATGAAAGGCCGCTCCTATTCTGTGCTCGAGACATCAGATTGGCACTTTTGAAGGATGGCGACGGGTGAACTGCCATGTCTTTCTCCATGACAAGTACCTATCAAATGAGGTGTCTAAAAGCACATCTTGTTCCAATGGATGATACCGCTAAATGGATTCTATGTCCGTATATTTCCCTGGGGATTTAGACCAAGCAACTAACATCAGAGATGGCCAGCAGACATTACAGTTCATGGATATCCTTGTCCTCCGTTTGGACTGATAGCCATTGTGTTCCTTGTTTGCTTTTGATGGAAACCAAATAGAAATATGTGTGAATGTGAATAGTAGACTGCCGTTTGATCCTTGATGGAAGTCTATCGATGCAAGGGCAAAATGTTTTGGACCTATGATTACAGTCCTTGAATTCTTTTAACGAGTCGACCATGATGCCATGCCACAGAATCTAGCATACATGCCAGTAAGAGACGGTCCAAGGTTTTATTTTCATGTCCAACAAATAGGTGTTGAATAATAAAATATACTCATCATCTTTTTTTAATTATTTTTTTGTCCCTTGTGCTATTCTATAAGTTTGATTGAGGAAGGGCCACATGAATGAAAACTATTATGAAAACTATATATATTATCTAAATTAACAAAGGCCACCCACTTGTCAGTATCTTCAATATTCAGGCATACAATCCAGCCTTGGAAGAATCTGAGGCCAGTTTAAATATATATATAAAAAAAGAAGCTTTCGCTTTGACATGTTCTGCCACAACGGTGGGAGAAGTCAGGAAGCAACATTTGTTGCTAGAATAGGTCCAATGCTGTCCCTTCCTTAAATCCAGATAGGATTCTAAGACTAAAAATAGATTGGATATTATATAATTAAATCCATTTCCTATTTGATTCGGATAAAAATTATTATATCCAATTAGACTCAGATATGGATCCAGATATATATATCATTTGGTTCATGGGAAGAAAATTCTTTCACTAGAAATTTTTTTTGAGAAGCTGATTCTCAGAAATATAATACTTGAAAAAGTGATTTTTGACATATTTGATTGATTATGAAAAAGTGACATTCTAGAATACCTTATATTCGGTTAGAAAAGCTATGTAAAATACTTATTATATTCTTAATAAAAAAAACCTTATTTAAGGATATTTTTGAAAAAAAAAATCCTAATTTCCTTCACATAGGAAAGCCAAAAACACCTCTCTCATGATTTTTTCTTTTCCCTGAAATATGGAAATGCCACTCTCCAATCTCTCTTGTTTCAAAACTCCAACCAAACAAAAAAAATGCCTTAATTTTCTTGTTGACCATACTTTTCCCCCTCCTATGTCGGTCAGCCAAATGAGTCCTTAACATTTTTACTAGATATTAGATATGAATATGGATATTAAGAAATTTTTTTTTGAAATTTGGATTTGGATATGGATATCAAGTTTCTTTTGGATCCAGATTCAGACACAGAAATCAAGGTTTATGACAACATTGACTTCTAATATATAGGTAAAGTTTATTATATTGATTCAAAACTTGCTCATGCTATAAAATATGGTTATGGTAAATATATCATCGTATTTCATATTTTAAAATTAGTTGCCAAGAACTCAAACCATCTGGGAGTTAGATTTTCTCTTGAGAAGTCCCTCATCACAACAAAGTTTAATATCTAGAAAATTAGTTGCCATGAACTCAAACTATGTTGGAGTTCCATTGTATAAAGCTGTATAATAGGTACATCTTATCGTTTCCTACATATTCTTCATGCATCATTTGCTCATTAGTTACCCAAGGGCATTACATTTAAGGGTTCTGGATACAGGAATTGTATATGTAAGTTCGCTTTATCTATTAGCAGTTAATTCTCACCAACACTTGTCCTCATGGTACATACCATCATAAAAATAGATGTCTCAACACTCTTTTTTAAGGCATGCATACATGAATAAATTTGGGCATGATGGTGGGCGGTTGAGAGAAGGAGAGATCTAAGCAATCAAATTTCTAACATCAAGTCAACCCCTTTGTTGAAATTACATGCTTTCTTATTGGTGATTTTAAATATTAATAACGATACATTTATCAATCTGAAAAATTACAAGATATGTTGAAGTTTTGACAAACCATCAAGATATGGAAGATCAGAAATTGGATGTCCAAATTCAGTCATGCCTTATTGGAAAACATGAACTGGTTAACAAACTCCTTTTTAAAGTTTTTCCCTGTAATACTAGAAGGATAATTTTCTAAAGAAACGAAATTCCAGAGAGTATGTAATGCAATAAGGTGAAAATATGGATAAAATATAATGTGCAATAGAACTTGAGGGTAGAGAATCATAAAATGTTGAAACAGTCTCTATGCCAATTCATATTACATAAGATATGAAAAGGCTTGCAAAATATGTTATTAAATGTTATATTTGATATGAAAAGGCTTGCACAATATGTTATTAAATATCCATATCTAAAAGGTATGATAGAAAATTCTCATTCTGTAATAGATAATTGCCACAGCTGCATAAGAATTCTGTTTCAAATGTCAGAGTGTTGAGACACCAGTAAAATAGTCTTAACTACTTCATAGTCCAATTTGTTAAGCCAGATATGATTTGTTGACCTTCACTGATATGCATTGTTGACCTTCCTTGTCAGCTTACACTTTTGGCGTCCATTGGCCACTTACCATGGTATAAGAGCTCAGTTTTACTGGAAGTTATGAGTTTAAAACCCCCCAATGCCAATTATCTATCTAATTATCTCCGGATATCTGTTGTCATAATTCTTGTCTATCTTTTTCCCTAACAGCTTAAGATATTGAGGACAACCGATTAGTTGACACAATTAAGAAAAAGAGAATTTTAATATCTGGAAAAAATTTAGCAGTCTGAAAGTGTTAGAAATCATAAACAAATTTCAAATTAAGTGAATGACAAAAACTGCCATGATGATAATAATTTGTGTGACCTCTGAAATTATCTGATCCAAGTTGTCTAAGGATCTGAATATAGGATTTCTGAAATTCAGAATGTTCACCCAATAAAACATCAGATAATTTCTTTCAGCATTTTTTTTCCTTCAAAGTTTTTATTCAGACTCACCTAATACTGCAAAATTTAATCACATGACCTCCTTATAGGCCATTGGGAAGGGTGCCCCTATCAACAAGCCCACTATCAACAAGCTCACTATATGGAGATGTGCAGGGTTTTTACAAGGACATACAGTTTTGAAGTGACTGTGCAAAAGTAATGTGAAACAAGTAATGATTGGTACTATGAAGTGATGAGAGACAAACCCAAGCAACAAGCAAACAGAATGAAACCGATGATAGTTGGTAAAGTTTATCAGTCTGCAGAAAAAACACATAGAATCAGGTCAGAATTGCAGATACAGGAATTGTAATACAAAATGAAAAACCCTTCAATGTGCTACAAGAAAGCATTTTTATGCAACACTCCTAATTTAAAGACAAGGATCAGCACAGCTCAGCAGACATGGTGCCAGGTCGGGACTGACAAATTGGTGCAGTTGCATGATAATGCATTGCTGCCAGAGCGTGCCCATGTTTGCCGAGCACTAGAATAGCTTCGCAGCATGATGCATACCAAGCCAGTTCTAGGTCAGTACAGCATTGGAATGGCACATAAACTTTGGTTAAATAAATCATACGTAAGATGAAAGAATTATCATCAGCTTAAGAAACCAGGGCACACATTTACAAGAGAACTTTGAAAGTATCACCAAGAAAGTAAACAGCACAATCAACCTGGTGGAAAGACGATTAAGTAAGTAACCATCAGCACCTAGTTTTCGCTTAACAGGAAGTTGATCTAATATCAAACAGATTGAAAAATGGAACAACATATATGGTTGCTTGAAAATTTAACGAGAATGAAACCTCTAGAAAATTATTCTGCTAAAGAAGCGATGAAAGATAAGTCAACTATGTGGGTCACCCATTACCAAAAATATTCTGCAGATGCTACCGGATAATTAATGAAACTTTTAGATGTCTCCTAGCTTCAAGCTAGACAACAAATGACTTGTGTAAAACTGTAAATACCACCATCTGCCACATGCAATGAGCAGAAAGTTCTTATATCTTAAAAAATGCATTTGTTATGATGTGATCGAATGTCACATGGTAACAGAGCTACATGCTTGGATGGATGGTTATACCTGTTCCATATTTTTCATGTGTACCGATAAATAATGCGAACCAGTTAGTCCAAATGTGAACCACACTTATAATTTACCAATTTATCTAATAAGTGCGCATACTGCGTACAACAAATTGTCTCCTATTTATTTATGTGCACCATATATTTTAAATGTGTGCAACCAGTCATTTTAGATGTGAATAACTTGTTAAACATACTTAACCTAAACGCATGAACTGGTTAGTCTAAACATATGTGCAAAAAACTTGAGCCAAAGATTTTGATCATTGATAACAAAGAACCAAGTTGTTCGACATGTGGCCTGGAAGGAAACCTCGAGCCAAAGCATTTCAAATAAAAGTATATACCATAAGCCATAGGTTAAATGGTGGAAAATCAACTAATGGAAAGGAAATTTATACCAAAGATTACAGGAGGCATTATGATGGAGGACATGCATTTTAGGATGGCAGAGTCTAAAATCTAAGATAAACTTTAAAATATGAGAACATAAAATGCTCAGTCGACTAGGGAGGAAGTGCTGAATAGGATCAAATGGTTAATAATTTATACCTAAGGCCTAATTTATAAAGAAAGAGACTAGCTAAAAGAGTAAGACATTGGCAATCTATATTGAATAAACATAACCCATATGATCATGGACAAAACGGAGAAGACATACCTCAACTCTAACTACAGTACAGGATATTTTTACCTGGGATTTGATATAATAAAGACATTATGCTGAAATGACAAATTTGTGTTGTGCATTTAACAAAATAGCTTAAACAATAACCAGCAAAATCAAACTGATTGGGAAATTCATCTATTTTAAGTGTAAAATTATTTTTTTTTGACAAAAAGAGGAGCTTTCCAATATGACTTTATCATAGCATACTTTCCGGTCTATAAAGGTAAGGGTGTCTTCTGCCAGATTCTCATTGTCTAAATTGAAAACATCATGAAACTGAAACCACCTATGATAGCAAAAAATATAGATCTGATATATCAACAGTTTGAAGAATAGCTCGCATTCTTGATATAATAATTTAAAAATATATGTACTATCTCCAAGAATATGAACAATCTAATATTTGCAGGGATTAACAGGATAGTAAAGCATACTTCTCCTTGATGTCAATTTTCTTTGATGAAAACTCTAGCTATGGTTTCTAGAACTGCCTAGAAAATCCAAAAGAAAAAACCCTTTACTTCAACAAAATGATAACATAGAATATAGAGTGAAAAATAAGAAGGAAAAAGAATTGAATTCTAGGCAACAGATTGTCCTATGAAAGACTATAATCATTTCCTCTTAGTCAATAATAAATTTGCTGGAGCTAGAAAAGATACAGAGACACCCACTTAACAAAAAAGGGGGAAGGATACAGATTATAATTCAGCAGATGAGGACATCCTTGATATGCTTGGTTATATATAAGAAGATAGGCCATATACACATGACATCCTTCATCTGTTGCAAAGAAATGCCATTCATCTTACTCATCTCATACTTATCCAAACAAGAAAGAAAGAAAGGAATTGGAAAACATGCAAAAAGTAAAAAAAGAAAGCCAGCCGGACTGGTTCCCCAGCAACCCTTTTGTTGAAGCCAGCCGGACTGGTTTCCGTGAAATAGACCCAAAAAAAAATCAGAGCAAGGAAAAATGCAATGTACCGTGAAATATTTGCCTTCGTTTTATTTTTCAGTGCATATTCCGACTATGAAACACTACGAGAGAACATCCCGCCTGAACGATGCCACGTTTGAATACTTTCAATCCATCGCATACTGATACTGGGTGAAAAAAAAAATCCACCGAGCTCTTCGAACAGAGATAATGAATTTTGACCAAATTATATCCCCAAATAAAAGAAAAAAAAACAGCTCATTTGCCAAGACTAGTAAATGCTGCGGGAGAGTGGGTGAATCCTGATAAAACCAAGAAGCGTATAATCAGAGTGTGTTTAATATGCCCCCGCACCGGATTTGGTTAACCAAAAAGTCTTCAAACATTCAATCAGATCTAGCACTTCACATAGCCGTTTCAGACAAATTCTTTCTTAAGCACTGTTCTCTTTAAATCTTTTTTCCGACTTGTCGCTATATTTTTAGGCACTTCATTTCCGCACCAAACAAAGCAAAATGCAAAAAAAATTCTTCATAAATAACTGTTTTCTTCAATCTTTGTCCAAATTAGTACTAGATTAAGAAAAAATATCTACAACACAAAGTACTCTAAAGACCAAGAGAGGAAGTGCGAGGCACGGGGGTGGATCACCGCGTATCAAGATCCCCCGAATCCTTAATTCGACGATCAAGAACCCTAATTTGAGAATTTTAACTCCTTTTGCATCACATTGCCAGAAGAAGCGATCAAACGAAGCCAACAAAGGGAGATTCGAGCGAAAGAAGTGAGGGGGTATAAGATCTGCGGACCTCCATCGGTCTGCTCTCTCTAGGGGAATTCCTTCCTGGGAGCTTGATCAATCATGTCGGCGAAGCTCTCGTGGGCCGGCGGCCATCGACGCATCCGCCGCGTTGCTCCGCTCCGCCTCGCAGCAGCCAACGCCGCCGGGAGCGGAGAGGAGGAGGTGGCGGAGAGAAGAAACAATGCGAGAGAGAGTTGGGAGGAGAAGGGCAGAAGCACCCCATCCCAGAGAGGAAGAGGAGGGCGATGGTCACGGTAACGAACGGGGGGCAGGTTAACGAGGGAACGAAAGGAGAGGCGGTAAGAGCGATCGTCAGTTTCGCCTTTGGGTAAAAGGCGGGGACCGGAAGCTTCTAGCTTCCCGGTTGCTGCTTGAGTGAAAAGATGCCAATTGAAGGCTGTCACGTCGCGGGACAGGAAGTCTGGCGGAGGACTTGAACGGAGTGGATCAAGGCATCAAGTGTTCGAAACTGCCCCTGCTTTTTATTTTTTATTTTTATGCCCTTCTTCTTTTTTTTTTTTCCTATGATGTAGTTTGCTTTCCTGAACGATGAGTTGTAACTTCGGTTGCAATTATTTACCTACAAGGATGGCTTCCATATGTTAATATTTTTATGCCCTTCTTTTTTTTCTCTTTCTTTTTTTTTTTTTCCTACGATGTAGTTTGCTTTCCTGAACGATGAGTCGTAACTTAGGTTGCAATTATTTACCTACAAGGATGGCTTCCATATGTTAATCTAGATGATTCATATGGGTGATATCCAAAGGAACAGCAATAAAATATAAAATTATAGAAAAAATGAAAAAAAATGTAGTAAAAATAATGAAAGAAAAAATGAAAAATGAAAACAAACAAGGAAGTGGAAGATTGCAACATTCAAAAAATAAAAAAAAAAATGGAAAAGAAATAAAAAATAAGAGTGCAAAAAGAAAAAAGAAGGAAATAAGGCAACTTAACAACTTTCTCTTTTTTTGCAGGTTAAATTTAGCTGTGCCAATGGCATGTCCCGCCACATCACTATCTATTTCATACACCTCATTTCCAACAGCCACATTATACATAATACTGAAGGCATAGCAAGATATGGGCTTAAAATACTTGATGTTCTGCGACTCACTAGCTCATGAAAGACTTCTTTGGTTCAAAACTATAGCTTATCATGTTTCTCACATGTTACTCATTCAGGCAAATCTTTAAGCATAAGTTTCAACATCCTCAATTCAGGCACTGCTGGGATACTAATATGTAACAGAATTACCTAGTCTCAAGCTTCTTACCTTCTCCTGTTATACAGCTCATTTATCTCTTCTGATTTTCAAATCAATTATAGCCGTGATTCTAACCAGCTACCTAAGAGATGGCAACCCACAGTGCCTCACCTTTATCAGCCCAGATCCTACTTATTCTATACTCTTTCATGCCACTATTTGAGCAATGCTTTTATGAGTCTCAAACTGACACACTATACAAGGCTTGCTTATTATCATCTACTTTATTCTACTGATACTGCTTGGTTTGTGAGAAAGGTCCTTATAATTACAAGGCTTATTACCCATCAGGCACATGTTCAACAACTGCTTCTCTTGGTTTCCAGATGGCATTTCCTCTTACAAGGGAGCAAAATCATCAAGTGCAACTCTACAGATTCATCCGAACAGCTCACCTCACATTGATATGTTTGTTAATGATATTGAAGGAACTATACTGCGCTTCACGGTCAGCATGCTATCACTGCTTATGGATGAGTTTCTAGATTAGCTTTTCGATTATATTATCATATTCTCCACAAAGACATTTGCGGTATTCCCCACTGCTTTCTCCACAATCTGTTATGTTTATAAGTACTAATTTACAAGGATGTATTCAAGTAAATCCAAGGTCTACACCTAAAGTGACGATGACTCTTTTTCATACAAAGAACCTATGTTCTGCTTCACAATCCATAGTCAGCTTCTTCTTTATGTCAGGCTTTGAAGTCAATGCATTAACAAATATCATGTTATGTTCTATGCTGTGCTTTGAAGATACTTCACAAGTTTAGAGTGCTCTTCAATCTCTACCTGCTGCTATTCCTCAGTGCCTTATTCTGATCTATGTTACATTGGCTGCTGGAACTTCTTGTTTGGGATAGTTCTATATCTATTTTTTGTTTACTTCGGTCATACATTTACAAGGATGTATTCAACTAAATCAAAGGTCTACAGCTAAAGCCATGATGCATCTTTTTCATACAAAGAACCTATGTTCTGCTTCACAATCCAGTGTCAGCTTCTTCTTTATGTCAGGCTCTGAAGTCAATGCATTAACAAATATCATGCTATGTTCCATGCCGTGCTTTGAAGATACTTCACAAGTTCAGAGTGCTCTTCATTCTTTTGTTGTTTTTCTGTTCCTCATTCTGATCTATGTTATATTCACTACTGGAATTGCTTGTTTGGGACAGTTCTATATCTATTTTTTGTTTATTTCTGTCACGCTTATATCAGGAGCATCTTCTGTTTTCACCGGAGACGATCCAATATCTATCTCCCAATCTTTTGTTATATATTTTAAATCGGTGTTGTATACTTTAAACTTGCTGTTGTATACTTTTCTTTCTCTATATTAATCCAGCTTTCTCATTACCAAAAAAAAAATAGAGCCGCTCATGGAGTGGGTCTCAGGCCTAAATAATATTAATTTTTAGTTATATAAAAAATTTATCATATAATCAACATAAAATCGAGTAATTTTGAAAAAATAAATTTCACATGGTTCGAAGAACAGGCCAGATCTCAACTTTCATGCTACATCATAGTTCATTACCTCAAGCACAATTTAAATTCATCACCAATTGCAAACTTAGTTTTCACTTTCACAAAATTCAGAAGACAAGTTTTTAATAGATCGTTTATCATATAATTACCACAAATCTCAAAGTTTATTATAGATGATGATGGGTCCTAAAGTTTTAACTTTAGAGCATATTTGAACTACTTCTCATAATTTTTAATTCTCCATCCATATCTTCAGAATCGAATTTCGATTTTAAATTCTATAATATTTCTAAACATGATTCTTGCATAATTTTTTTGAGAGCAAAATGTAGCCTTCTCATGCCAAATAGAATCTTATTTTATTTTACTTTACTTATTTTACCCTGCTTGAAAAATGAAGCGTAACAACATACAGTTGCAGAAAATTTTAACAGTACTAGTAAACATGAGGTTGCGCCATCGATTATTGAATATAATAGGGAGGAAGAGAAAAAGAGAGAAAATATTTAGAGGGAAAAACTTTTTAAGTTTCGTGGAAATAGAGGAGATAGGTAGAACATTAACAGGGATTCATTATTGCTGGTAACAAGGGCAAATGCTAGTGGTGGATTGGAGATCGGTTAATGTAGAACAGAGGGAGGGTGAAAAGCAATTGGAGACTCTCAGGAAAGTTGAAGGTTGGTCAGAACCTCTTTAAAGAGAGTTCCAACAACCGAGTGATCATATTTAAAAGTTCATTTAACTCACCTGCTCGGTCGGTCGGTATCCCTAAAAACTGGAAACAACAAGGCCTTCCATCTCGAGCCAAATGCTTGCTTCTGGTGTGCATCACCGGGGCATTTCCAGAAAAACTATCGAGATATGCTACGACTACGGATGTGTAGGTTACCGGAGGAGATCTTGTATAATAGGAAAGAAGAGGATGGAGAATAGAGAATTCCTGTTCAACACTGGAAGACCGTCATTGGCTAAAGCTATCATCATTACCATTCATATTCTATCAGGTGGATATACTCTCGAGAATCTTAAAGAGAGCATGGAATCTTGATCTAATTAAAGGAATTGGATCTCAAAAAGGATTCAGTGATATAGTAAGCTCGTAGTTCGTAGGTGATACATTATTATTTTATGCTGCAAAGATACGGTCCATTCTTGCTGTGAGGGCTATTCTTCTGGCTTTGAAAGTACATCAGGTTTCAAATTCAAAAAAGCTATATGATTCGTCTGAACGTTGATCGAGGAGAGCTGACAAGATTCTTAACATGGATTAATTGCAAATGGGAAACTCTCCCTGTTGTGTACCTGGGCATACCTCTATATTACAAAAAAGCTTCCGAGCCTCGAGATTGACAACATGAAAAGGCTGGTTACTTTCTCGGGGAGGAAGGTTAATCTTGGTGAACTCGGTGCTTTCTACATTGACTTTTTATTTCATGGCAGTGTATGGATTCCCTGAATGGGTCATAAACAGATTTGATCGCATGCGGAGGGCATTCCTATGAAAGGGTATGGATGGTATCAATGGATTTCATTGCCCGGTAAGTTGGGGCTCGGTCCGTAAAACTAAGGAACAAGGAGGTTTAGGGGTGAAAAACCTGGTGAAGGTTAATCCGCTACTACTAGCTAAGTGGCCTTCGAAGTTTCTCGAAGGACCGATGAATCTATGGTGGTTCCAAGTAAAAAGAGTTTACCATTCTAGAAGGCATCTTAGTATAAGGTTGATGAAAGGGAATAAAGGAATTTTACTTGTTTGGAGAGGAGTGTGCATGAATTCACAAGCTTTTGGAATCCTAATTCATTTAGGATGGGAGATGGTACTTCGATATGATTTTAGGAGAACAAGTAGATATAAGAGATGCCATCATGCGAAGAATATGAGAAGTTGTATAAACAAATTGTAAAGCCCAACTTGTCGATTTTCCCTTATTAGAATGCAAGACGTCTTCGACGATGAAATATTTCCTCCTTGAAGACCATTGACCATGGCACAATCAAATTAGAAAGCAAGAATCCTTGATCTTCTGAACCTAATAAGGCCATCTCACATTGCTGATACCCCAATTTGGAAGCTCACCTCTAGTAAGACTTTCTCGATTAGTTCTGATATGGCTATATCGCTGATGTGGAGTGCGTGTCAGGTCCAGCTGGACACGGTCAGTATCACGTGGATATTTTCTTTCAAAAGATCCCCCGTTCGGGAAGAAGTGCTCCTGCTCCTTCGCCAGGTGGCACCCCAAGACGGGTCCACCTCGGCCGAAGTCGAGCCTCCCTCTACCACTCTGCCAGGTGTCCACCCAGAAGGGGTTCACCTCGGTCGAAGCTGGCGGCCCCTCGCTCCCTCGCCAGGTGGCACCCCAAGACGGGTCCACCTCTGCCGAGGTCGAGCCGGGCCCTCCTGCTCCTTCGTCAGGTGACATCCCAAGACGAGTCCACCTCGGTCGAAGTCGAGCCTCTCTTTGCCACTCCGCCAGGTATCCACCCAGGAGGGGTCCACCTCGGTCGAAGCTGGCGACCACTCGCTCCCTTGCCAGGTGGCACCCCAAAACGAGTCCACCTCTGCCGAGGTCGAGCCGAGCCCTTCTGCTCCTTCGCCAGGTGGCACCCCAAGACGGGTCCACCTCGGTCAAAGTCGAGCCTCTCTTTGCCACTCCGCCGGGTATCCACCCAGGAGAGGTCCACCTCAACCGAAGCTGGCAGCCCCTGCTCCACCGCCAGGTGGTGCCCCCTGACGGTTCCACTTCGGCCAAAGTCAGCCTTACTCTGCAAGGCCTCGGGGAGGTAGAGACACGGATCACGAGGTCGCCACTGAGGGCTAGCGCGCGCCGCGTCCCGTACGGGGCGCCAATATGGCCTGCAGTGATACGCGAAACCTCGTTTGCATCAGTTAAACAGGGCCCCGCAACCGAGAAATGAAATCCTTGCGGGCAGGAGCCTAAAACGGCTAGAAGCCCATCGTCAACTTCCCGAAAGGAGAGCTCCCGCGCTCGGCCCGAAGTCTCACCAGTCCTCCCCTTTTCGTGATGCACGGCGGACGAGGCGTGCCGGCCACTTAACTCCCGTACTCAAAGGAGAAGAGCGAGAAAAGAAGACCTAGAGGTCTCGGGAAGCCTCCGGGTGGAGACGTGGGCTGAAGGCGGTCCGGTGGTATAAAAGGGATGGTAAAAACGGGCAGAAAGGTATGTAAAAATAAGAAAGGGAGAACACCGAGAGAACGATCCGGGGGATCCCAGGAAGTCCTCAGGCGTGAGCTCGACGAACCCAGTGCAAGAAGCCGGGCTTCAACTCCCCTCTTCCCCACACTTCTTTCATTTACATCTCCTCTAAACACGGGAATCCTTCGGGAACCCGCCTTAGAGGTCCTGTTCCATCTTGCCGCTCTCTTACTTGACCGTCGGAGTGCTCCCGTCGGGATCCCCGGCCCGGATCTCTAACTTTGTTTTGCAGGTTCGGAAGCTTGGAGATCTCGAGGTGAGAGAGTCCAAAAATCGATACCAGCTCACGAGCTACAGGCCACCGCGGTGAGATCGGCAACAAATTTATTTTACATATTTCTAAAATTTAGGTCTTAAATGCTCCTTCTATTCTTTCATGCAGAAGATTCCAACACTAGAGAAGGTCAAGGTTTTTCTTTGATTGACACAAAAATTAAACTTCATACGGGTGAGATTTTATTATTCCCAAAAAATATTTGGACCGTGTTGCGAATATAGCTTAATTATTTAGATAGACCATGTTCGTTCCCTAATCTATGGATATATTAAAAGTAGAAAATAAGAAGAGGTGAGATAGAAGAAGTAGAGATAAACCAACAGTATGTTGGAAAATTTAGAAGGAACGAAACGTTAGAATTTTTGTAAAAAAAATCACCTACTATCGATAGTCTTTCAATTCATAATTTATACCGGGTAATTACATATGAATGTAATGCGTTGGGAGAGCTGAAGCCGTTTGTAAATATCATCGAGATTCCTGTTACTCTGTACTATACTATTATTATACAATAAATGGGGGGACTAGCTTTCTGCTACTTCCCTGTTCCCATTCAAAAAAAAATAAAAAAAATAAAAAAAAAAGAAAGAAAGTAGAATTATAATCCTTCAAATATTTTTTTTAAAAATATTTTCATCTAATGTATTGATATAAGCCAGCTGATCGTAGAATCCGGAAAAGCAACTTCAACATTTAACATTTATAATTAAAAAAATTTATATTATTATGAAGTTATATTTGTTTACTTTTTATTTTTCGTTATTATGGCCAAGCACAAGCCTAATAGAAAAGACATTCATGAAATAAATATAATTTAAAGTGGGAGAAATAGTTTGAACTGCAGATTTAATTTAATTAAATAACAACTAACAATGCCAAATGGTAATTGTTGTAACAGATGAATAACAAAATGATTTTTTTTTTTTTTTTTTTTTTTTTTTTGTAAAACATAATGGATGTTTTATATTAGTAATAATAACAGTATACATTATCTTGAAGGGTTTTTGAAATATTAGATAACGGTATGGATGTTATAGTAGCTGCATCTGAGACATTATTCTGGGACTACAATAGAATTTTTTAGTTTATTTGTAAAGATAATAAATTGTAAAAAAAAAAAAAAAAACTTCTTGGACATATTTTTTTTTCCGAATCACGATGCCCCGTTATGTTACTTGCTGATTTCGTCATCAAATTGAGATATTTCTTCCTCGGAGTGAAGAGTTTCCCATAGGATCTCCCTCAATCATTAACAATAAATTTTTTTTTTCAAAAGAGCCTGCCTTAAAATTTAGAGGAGATGAGTACTCTAGCTTGTGTGATACATTGCCTGTCTCGAGTACTAAGCTCATTGGCCATAAAATTTTTGAAGGCTAGATCTTAGCCATCTAAATTTCCATTTTAGACCACGTTCATGGGATACTAGGCTATCAATAGATATTTCTTGGAGTGAAGAGTTTCCCATAGGATCTCCCTCAATCATTAACAATAAATCTTTTTTTGGAAAGAGCCTGCCTTAAAATTTAGAGGAGATGAGTACTCTAGCTTGGGTGATACATTGCCTGTCTCGAGTACTAAGCTCATTGGCCATAAAACTTTTGAAAGCTAATCTTAGCCATCTAAATTTCCATTTTTAGACCACGTTCATGGGATACTAGATATCAATAGTACCATCTTGCTAGCATTGTAAATTGCACCTAGCTGTATTTATCTTTTTGCATGAATTTACAAGAATTTATGGGATGGTTGCACGTAAAATGATCTCTATTCCTATCCCAACTCTCTATATATGTCAAGGTGCGTGCATTACGCCGTGATTAAATCTTAATTGGTAAGTCTTTCGTTCCAAGTTTGATAAAATTATTTCAGCCTTTTCCTTTAAAGAGATTCTAAAATATATCTAAAGAGATAAGATAATTTAAAGCATACATAAATCCATGAACATGCATGGATTAATTACATGACCAAATAATTATTTTTTTATGGATTAATTACTGATCTTTGCCCCACATTCTCACTCTCTAACAAAGGAGGGGGGAAAGAAAAGAAAACAGATTATTATGGCTCTCAAACAGATTGCTTCTTCTTGCACCACTTGCCTTGGGACATGATAATGAAATATATTATCCACCAATTAAATAGAACAGCATTTTGTGCTTCACCATCTCAGCTTGGTAGGGAAGTACTGCAACATAAATTCCAAAATCAGTAAACACTTCTATAGAACAGTATCAACAAAAGGAAAAAATTACTTCCAATTAATCCTACACTGACCTTTTCGATGAGGGATAGATAGTATGGCTTGACCTTCTCAACATCAATTCTAACTTTGCTCTTGCTGTAGAGGTCATATTTGCTGCATATTGTAGGAAAAATTAGTCAAAGAGATGATTTTTTTTTTTTTTAATTATTATTATATCTAAATTAACATGCAACAGGACTTTAAACTCTAATGTATCTAAATTTTAGGCTAATTAGAGATAGCTGCTACTTGAATATTTTCAGCCATTTCAGGTTTTCTTCATCCTCCTCATTCATCAGGTGCTTATAGGCCCCTTCCTTGTGCAGTGCTGAATGATGACAAGCTATATAATGTTAGTTCAAATAAGAGGAATCATAAATCTATTTAAGAGAGACTGCTAAAGAAGTTTTTAAGTTCTCGAGACTTAACGATAGAATGAATGGTATCT
This sequence comes from Areca catechu, assembly GCA_021397845.1. Classification (NCBI taxonomy): domain Eukaryota; kingdom Viridiplantae; phylum Streptophyta; class Magnoliopsida; order Arecales; family Arecaceae; genus Areca; species Areca catechu. Next base: position 12,457,961 of record CM038051.1, on the reverse strand, counting down.
GACAATGAACAATGCGGCAGAAGGTAGAGTAGTCTTGTTTTCCTTGGCCACCTGCAATTTAACCCAACAAAAAGATACAATACCAACTTCAGCAGCATATATAGAGGAGAATTATTTCATGTTTGATAGACAAGGATATGGAGGTTGCTGCATAATTACCATGTACATATAATCATCATGCCCCCATGACATCAATACGTTATCAAGTCCACATCCTTCGGTGTAGATTCCGTGCTTTGTGTTGTAGTCAGGATTGTCGTTGTCAGGATTCTCTTGGAAAAACTGCAGGAATTTAGATATTTGCCATCCAATAAAGTTTAGATATTTGCTACAAGCCATGCAAACCGCTTTGTTTAGATAAGGGATAAACCTTGTGATGAACGTTGGATTCGTCAAAAGCACAACCCACAGGGAACGTGTCACCTAAGAAATGGATCCTTATCAGCAATTTCGGGAGAAGAACAGGTCGACCAAGAGTTATGACTTTTTTGAAAGAATCAAAGAGCATTAATATAAAAAAAAAAAATGATGCTCACCAACGACGGCCCATTGAGGAAGTTGTCCAAAGCTAGGATGAAGGAGGACTTTTCCCAGATCTGAACCGCATAATCAAGAAAAAGAAAGCCAATTAGATGTTCCCATATATAAAACCTTCGAGATGTTTAGATCGAAATTGCATCGAACAAATTAAAGTAAATGGTTTCGAGGAATGGAAAAAGCAGGATTTGATAGTATCAAACAGGAGAGGAGAGAGATTAGAACTTCTGGTTGTGGTTATTAGATGAGCTATTATTAGAATTGCATGCATGCATGCATGCATGCACGTAACCATGTATAAGGCCGGTGAGGTGCAACCAATCTTCGTTAGGATAATCCTTCCTGATAGCTTCAGCAGTCTGGAGCAAATGCTCGATCTGGGGTTCATCAAGATCGGGATCGCTTTCATCCACGAACTCATTGAGTACGTCGCAGCATTCCCAAATACTCATCTCCGCTTTGTTCAGTTTGCCATACTCCTCCCTCATCTTGTTTACCTACAAAAATTAAAAAGTAAAATCCAAACATTTTGCTGAGCAATAATAACTTTCAAACATCGACAAATAAGAAGCAATGTTTTACATACGAATTCAACCGTTTGATATATGTGCTGCTTCCGATAGAACTCTTCGACGGTGTCTTTCCTTTCTGAATTGGCTTCATAGTCCCTGCAATGCTTCTCTCCACGAGTCAAGCAGTGATGGGAATTTATACAGCACGGAGGCTGATGACAAACTAAGGGGAAAAAAATGTACCTAAAAGTACGTCCAAATGCGTTATTGCCAGGAACAACAAATCCAGCATCGGACACCAATTCGATGGGGAGCTTCTTTTCCTCGGCTCCTGTTGCTAAATTAAAAGAGAAACGATCAATATCAGGAAACATAACACATCGTCGATCGTAAAACCAAGCACAAACTTGACAAGAAAACAGGGGAAATGGTCAAAATAATTAACTTACCGAGTTGATTCTGCTCCTTGACAATAGTCATCTTCTTTTAAGCTTGGATAATCTTTTCAAATAGCAAGGATGGGAATTGGGATTACGGCAATGCGCTTCTTCTGCCTGATGTGGAGAAAGAGGAGGAAGGGAAGCGTATATATAAATAAATAAATATATATATATATATAAAAGACGGAGTGGGGTTTTAGGAGAAGCGGGCAGTAACTAATATCTGGAAACGCGGCGTTAGTTTAGAGATCGCATGGAGCCTTGATGGCTATTTATGGGACTGGAGAATATTTTAAATGGAGGATGGACAGCTGTTTTAAAGATTTCGAGGATAAAGATAAGGCGATTCCAAGGATGAGTCAGCCATGGCGTGGAAGTTCCAAATTGTTGCAGATCCACGCAGTTTTAACGGGTTGACTGTGTAAATTAGTTAATTAATTAGTTGTTTGTTTATTAATTAGTTATCTATTTGATTAATCGGTTATATAATTAATTAATTAATTAGTTATTTATTAATTTATTTATGTAATTAATTAGATGTTCGTTTGATTAATCAGTTAAAATATGTTAATTAGAGTTAATTAATTATTTATTAAAGTAATTAATTAGATGTCAGTTTGATCAATTAATTAGATGTTTATTCAATTAATTATTTATGTGCACAAGGACGCGTGCCCTGCAAGCACGGGACTTGAATCACGGCATGCATGGTGCAAGCGGGGACATAAGTCATTAGCCCTGCATCCTTGGATCGAGGGAAGGTGCCGAGCAGCATTGCAAATACAAGGATCGGGGCGTGTCTCGTGTGTTCGGGTCTCGGATCCAAGCCGATGTCCAGGGCAACTAATTCTCGTACAAGGATCGAGTAGCAACTAGCTCACTACCGTTAATTTCATTCACTATGAAGATTTTAACTCTTTCTTCATCTTTAGTTATATCATTTGCATTATGAACTGTATCCTTAGAATGGAAAGTATTGGGAATGGTTGGTGCTCTAACCGCGGTGTTGCAAATGTCACTGGCCGAATGATAGAATTGGAGAGGAAAGAAGGAGGTCATGACTATATGCCTCATCACCGTGCTCCTCCTCGAGCGGGATCCAGCCTTTAGTGAAGAGGTTCCGGTGACATGGCCTATCCTTATTCTACTAGCTTTTTCCTTCCATTTGCTTGTGGGCAGGAGTGCGCGTCTCATCGCACCAACCTCGTCTAAAGGGGGTCTGTGCTTGCACTCTGCACCGACTTGTTTAGTCATCGTCCTCCTATATTTTTGGTTTTTTAAAATAATGTGACCATGCTATAACATCACAATCATATGTAACCCACAATTTGTCAATAAAATATCCATTTTATATTTTTGTTTGTATTTGCTTGCCATTTTTGAATACTTTGCTATGTCTTGTACCGTCGCGCTCACATCTCTATGCGTAGCTTTTGTCAAAAGTTTTTGAAATGCTAGGTGAACTTCAAAAAAGGTTTACCATGCATTAAGATTAGCCAAATTCACTGAATAAAGATTGATTATGATTTAATATTTTAACTATGATTAGCTGAATCCTCTAGTGAAGTTTAAAAATATAGGACAGACAAGGTAAATAAATCTTACACTTCTTATTTATTTAAATTATTATTTTTGAATGCATATAAACTAAATTTATATTTTATAATTATATATTAATTTAACTAATTAATTAGACATTTAGTTTTGTAAATTTTATATTGTATAAAATTATAGACCCATCTTTTGATTAATATACATATTATACAGTATCCGCACATTTATATATTTTTGTACATGTGGGAGAATAATAATATACATTAGTTAATTAATTATCCAATTTGAATAGTTTGTGAATTATAATAAATTCTATAGATAATTACAATAATCAAATGATATGTTGAGAGTTGAAGAAAAAATTCGGACAATATTTTTTTTTGTTCTTCTCATACATCTTTAGCTATGTGAGGAGAATTAATAAAAAACACTGCCAAAATTTTTTCGACTCCTATTGTGTATCATTTGATTACTGTAATTGATCTATAAAATTAATGTAATTCCTAAATGGCATAGGACCTAACTTTACTTATTAGTTGATAAAAGGATGCATTTATTATACAAGTTATTTTAAATGATAGAAAAGGTAGAGGTCGTTGCTGAGGGGTGCTTAGACTTGGAAGAGAATTCCAAAAAAGGAAAGATGGGGTTTCAAGGAAGAGTTTCTGAGCAAGAGCAGTAATTTTGCGAGGAGAGATATACTAGTGAAGCACAGAGAGTCAAAGATCTAGAAGTTCATTGCAAGTGAGGAGCACTATTTATTAGCCTTTTCAGATATATGGCACCATTCAGATTCTTTATCTAATTCTTCCACTTATTCATCTTCTTTATTTTAAATACTTATCTTGTATCCTTTTAAATCTTACATTACCATCCATAATTAATTCGATTAATCTATTTATTTTTATTTTTAAATATTATATATTATGTCTTCTAGAGATCGAAGCTGTGCTAGCTAAGGATAGAGCTCTCAAAAAGAGTGCAATCGTACTGCTAGCTCATATGATTCTGCACCACTTATACTATATGATAAATTTTAAAACTTTAGACATTATTTTTATATTATGTTATACCTTATTATATGATATGACATTCTTTATATTAGATGTTTTGTGATCAAGTTCAGAGGATTTGAGGCCACTAGTGATCTTACAGTCATACACATTAGCGATCGACTCTCGGACTCAGTGCCATGATCAAGGACCTACTCAACTTGCAGTATCTTTGACTTAGCTAGAGAATAGAGAGCTCATCTACATTCAGAGTACTCGTAAGTACTACATCTTCAATTAATATATTTAAAATTTAATCATTTTAGAGTTAACACTTATTATTAAATTTTAATTTTGCAATACATTCAGAGAGTCTGAAGTGTCTCTGGTGGTTATCGAGATTATTCATCAATTGATATCGAGGCCAGTGAACAAATTCTCCAATGGGCCATCGAGGCTCATGATATAGCCTGAGAGATATTCCTCATAAATCAAATATATTTAATTTTTAAATTCATGAAATATTTATATTCTATTTATTTAATATAAGCTTGCTTCAACTTGTAAGAGTACTATCGATTCAAGACTCAGAATGAGAAGACTGGCTATCTGACCTTCAAGAAAATGGCCACTCATAGGCTCTGGGATGGGCTGTACAGTCTCAGATAGTCCACTATGGAGCACTCCAATTCCAGGTCATCATCAGTTTGGAAGTCTTTTAGGGATTCCTAGACTCGAGCAGATGTCTGGGAGGACTCTATGATTAGTGGAGCACTAAAAAGTACTCCAGTAGATGGTAAAGGGCATGGCGGAACTAAACCGCCTAGCAGGATCTAATCAAGCACACTATCGACTCCATTTCCCCAAGTAGGGTAGTAAATAGATCGTTAAAAATTCTATGCTTATATTAATCAATTATAATGAATTTATCAATTATATATTTTTATTTATTTATTTATTTATTATAGATATGGTAGTTGGGTCATCATCAAGGTAGCTACAGTTATGGGAGGCCACACACCAGTCCAGGAGGACTCATGATTACTTAAATCTGAGATCTTGATGTATCACGGTAACCACTTCAAAATATTATTTATTAGTTTTTATATATACTAATATTATTAATTAGACTAATTAATAGGTAAATTATATAGATTGATTATGCAGAGTATGTCGTATCACAGCATGATAAGGACTCATCCTCTCAACCCCTCCCTGACATTGAGGGATAGCTTAGGATCACCAGAAGGGTGAGTAAGAGTCAAGTTACAGGATTCAGGTACAACCTTAATGCTTCGATAGCTCGTTGGTCTTCGGTGTCCTCTTTTCAGGCCTCGATGACCTAGACATGGGATGATGCACATGTCGATGATATCTTAACTCATCTTTTTATCTAGCAATCTCAGCATTTCTGAGATACCATATGTGACACGATCGTAGAGATTCTCCAGAATCCATATCTATATGATCAGCTAGTCTTATTATTATAGTCATCACAGCAAATAAATCTATTAATAATTTTCTTTACTTCTTTTAAATTCTTATCGTTAGAAACTTCGCATATTTGGACTAGATCCAAAAAAGGAGATCTACAAGGCAAAGATTTAATCTAACCATTCAATTGATGGATCGAAGATATCAATAGTTCCGTATCATCAAATGGAATATATAGAAATAATTTGTTCAAGAATCGAAGAAGTAGATTAAAACATATACCTCCATATCGATGTATATATTTCTTTATCAAAATTTATTAATAATATTTTATTTTTTTCATTAAAGGATGTTGGAACATCCAACTCTCATCCATCGATTACTAGAGATGACATACATGCAGGAGTAGCATGAGGAGGATACAACGAGTAGGATCTCACATAACTTTTTATAATATTATGTATTTAATTTTGATATTTATAAAGCAATATAAATTTATAAAATTATATAATTTATACTATTAATATAATATAATTAGTTTTTATTTATGATTATAGTATTTGATTATGGCATTTCATTTTTTAATTTACTATAATTGCTTGTTATTATAATTTAAAAAATAAATTTTAAAAAATATAATTATATTTTTTTAAAAAATTAAAAAGTTATTATCAATGGTATTAGTTATAGTAAAGTTGTTGACAATAACTTATTAACTATGACAATCTGTTGTTGCTAATTTTTTTAATTTTTCTTTAAAAAATGATAAAAAATTATTACCGATGGTATTAGCCATGGCTAATGTTGCGGTAATAAATTATTAGTGATAGAAAGTATTAGTGATGGCAATATATTATTGTTGAATTATTTTTTAATTTTTTTAAAAAAAATTAAAAAATATTAGCGATGGCAAGGCTATTGCTAATATCTATTATTAGCGACGATATTTTTTTCGTCACTAATAATGGATATTAGGGATAAAGTTTGTTCTGACATACTTTTGCAATGGCATTCCTTCGCTAATAGTATTAGTGATAATAAGTCTATTATTAGCAATGGTAATTAGTTATTGCTATAATGAAATTTCTTGTTGTGAAGAAACAGTTTAGCTTTGGATTAGTGGCACCTGGATTTGGATCATATTTTGATCTTTGTGGTCCATCCAGTCATAAAATAACAAGAAAAAGTTGCCTCTTGTATATTTGATCAATGTGCAAGCGTACAATATTTTTTGTTCTAGAATATAAAGAACATAGTCATAATATATCTTACAAAATTTACTTGAAAAAAATTTAAAAAAAAAATTATAATTCCTAAGTAAGTTGGACCCATTTTTATTCTTTGAAATTTTGGACTGATTTATCATACTTGGACCTAGCCTGATAGAAAAAATAAATGGATAGCCGTAATCAAAAGTTAGATAGTCATCATAAAAATAGAATAATAATAAACAAAAATTTAGTTGCTGTGGTGCAGTGGTTATTACGTTAGTCTTACACACTTAAGGTCCCCAGTTCGATCCTGGGCAGTAACATAATACGTTTTGCATCAATTTTTATTTTATTTTTTAACAACAAAATAAATTTTTAGTTGTTTAAAGTTGACTACAACTAGTTTCTATCCGATGGTTCCAACACAATAGTTTTAAAATCAATTCAGTATAAAAAAAATACTTTTACCCTTATTTTTATCAATAAGAGAAAGAATACCAATCTTTGTTTTCTATTGATTTTTTAAAATTTATGTTTTAACATAGTAAAATAAATTTAAAAATCAAGCCAAAGTGAAAGCAAAATAAAATACAAAATTCACCAAAATTTAGTGTTATGAAAGTATACAATTCTTGCTTTGAAGTAATCTATTTTGATTAACTTGGTGATGTAGCTATAGTGATTATTTTTTTAAAGTTAAGCTAAAACTACATTTAGAAGAGAAAAAATTTATTGGGAGTAAATGGTTAGCTTAATCCTCTTTTTTTTTTTTTTTTTTTTGACACCAAGTTCCTAAATTAAGTTGCGTAAATGGATTTGGCACGTATATACCAAGTTTTTAGAATGTTCATTTTTCTCTTCTAAAAAGTCATTTGATCCGAGTATTACAATGAATATTTGGCTTCAAAATAATTAAATAACTTGGTTAAATGACTTCTTGTAACTCGCTTCCACATGCAATGTAAGTGGTTAGGTAATGTTGAGTTCATACTAGTTTTAATATGAAGAAGGCAAACCTATTTAAAAAGAGTGGTGCCCAAATGTAATTCCTTTCTTGGAAAAATGCATTGTTCTTCTTACAAATGTTAGGTGCTCTCATTTATGTGTCCATTGACATCACATGGAGGGAAGCTATGTATTAGGTACTAGTTATTAGGCTTTATGAGAAGGTATCACATCAATAGAGTTTATTAGTCACGCATCCAAGAGTTCTCAACAAAGAATGATCATTTGAATTAGACATGGACAATTGTTAGGGGATGAATTCACCCCTTGCACACAAAATTATCTCTCACTATCGCATATCCATGCTTTATATGGATGATGAGATTTTATTGATACAGAGCCAATTCTAATAGACTTATTGAACATTCCCATTAGAGTACATCCAGCAGGAATTGAACCTGCGAATTTGCCAACTATGAGTTGGACGCTTTAACCATTCAGCAATGGATGCTTAAAAGGGATCATCGTACATCATGAATAACCAAATTCCAATTGAAATAAAATCTTTACGAGGAATCAATGAAATGACATCAATTCAAATCCTAGATTTTTGAATTGAGAGAGATATTGGTTTATTCCTCATCTCTAAAATTCTATTTCTTTATTCATTTCAGATTTGACCGAAATAGGCTTTGATTCGCATCAATGTGGCAAGATCGCTGATGTGGAGTCCCTGTCGGATCCAACTGGATGCCACGTTAGCAGAAGCTGCCACGACAGACTCTCTCTTCGAGCTCCTTGGCTGGATGGCTCCCTCGAGGTCGAGTCCGCTCTCTTCGAGCTCCTTCGCTAGGCAGGTCCCTAGAGGTCGAGCCCACCACAGCAGAAGTCGAGCCCGCTCTCTTCAAGCTCCTTCATCGGGCAGCTCCCTCGAGGTCGAGCCCACCTCAACCGAAGTCAAGCCAGCTCTCTTCGAGCTCATTCATAGGGCGGCTCCCTCGAGGTCGAGCCCACCTCGGTCGAAGTCGAGTTCCCTCTCTTCGAGCCAAGCACTCTTCAGTCAAGAGGTCCGACGACCGGAGGTAGTCACATGGCAAAGTCCACAGCACTTCAAAGGATTCGAAAGCAGAAGGAAGAGGACGTCACCACCTCCCTTGGATGGTGGCGCGCCGCCCAAGGACTCCAAAAGGACGCCCCTAGGGTGCTGTGATCTCTCCCGCCATCACTTATACCAGATAGGAAGGGATGCCTTGACCAAGGCACTACGTGTCCCAACTGACCGTTTGCACCACTTGGAAAAGGAAACTGATATGGCTACATCGCTGACATGGAACGTGTGTCAGATCTAGCTGGAAGCCGTAGGTGCCACATGGATTTTTCTTTCAAAACTCCTGCTCCTTCGCCAGGCGGCACCCCATGACGGGTCCACCTCGGCCGAAGTAAAGCACCTCTCTGCCACTCTGCCAGGTGTCCACCCAGGAGGGGTCCACCTCGGTCGAAGCTGGCGGCCTCCTGCTCCCTCGCCAGGTAGCACCCCATGATGGGTCCACCTCTGCCGAGGTCGAGCCAGGCCCTCTTGCTCCTTCGCCAAGTGGCACCCCATGACAGGTCCACCTCAGCCGAAGTCGAGCACCTCTCCGCCACTCCGCCAGGTGTCCACCCAGGAGGGGTCCACCTCGGTCGAAGCTGGTGGCCTCCTGCTCCCTCGCCAGGTGGAACCCCATGACGGGTCCACCTCTGTCGAGGTCGAGCTAGGCCCTCCTGCTCCTTCGCCAGGTGGCACCCCAAGACGGGTCCACCTCGGCCGAAGTTGAGCCCCTCTCTGCCACTCCACCAGGTGTCCACCCAGGAGGGGTCCACCTCGGTCGAAGCTGGCGGCCACCTACTCCCTCGCCAGGTGGCACCCCAAGACGGGTCCACCTCTATCGAGGTCGAGCCAGGCCCTCTTGCTCCTTCGCCACGTGGCACCCCATGACGGGTCCACCTCGATCGAAGTCGAGCACCTCTCTGCAACTTCGCTAGGTATCCACCTCGGTTGAAACTGGCGGCCTCCTGCTCCCTCGCCAGGTGGCACCCCAAGACAGGTCCACCTCTGCCAAGGTCGAGCCAGGCCCTTTTGCTCCTTCGCCACGTGGCACCCCATGACAGGTCCACCTCGATCGAAGTCGAGCACCTCTCTACCACTCCGCCAGGTGTCCACCCAGGAGGGGTCCACCTCAACCGAAGCTGGCGGCCTCCTGCTCCCTCGCCAGGTGGCACCCCAAGATGGGTCCACCTTTGCCGAGGTCGAGCCAGGCCCTTTTGCTCCTTCGCCAAGTGGCACCCCATGACGGTTCCACCTCGACCGAAGTCGAGCGCCTCTATGCCACTCCACCAGGTGTCCACCCAGGAGGGGTCCACCTCGGCCGAAGCTGGCGGCCTCCCGCTCCCTCGCCAGGTGGCACCCCAAGATGGGTCCACCTCTGCCGAGGTCGAGCCAGGCCCTCCTGCTCCTTCGCCAGGTGGCACCCCATGATGGGTCCACCTCAGCCAAAGTCGAGCACCTCTCCGCCACTCCGCCAGGTGTCCACCCAGGAGGGGTCCACCTCGGTGAAGCTGGCGACCTCCTGCTCCCTCGCCAGGTGGCACCCCCAGACAGGTCCACCTCTACCGAGGTCGATCCATGCCCTCCTACTCCTTCACCAGGTGGCACTCCAAGATGGGTCCACCTCGGTCGAAGTCGAGCCCCTCTCTGCCACTGCGCCAGGTGTCCACCCAGGAGGGGTCCACCTCGATCGAAGCTGGCGGCCTCCTGCTCCCTCGCCAGGTGGCACCCCTAGATGGGTCCACCTCTACCGAGGTCGAGCCAGGCCCACCTACTCCTTCGCCAGGTGGCGCCCCCTAAAGGGTCCACCTCGGCCGAAGTCAGCCCTACTCTGCAAAGCCTCGAAAAGGTAGAGACACGGGTCGCGAGGTCGCCACTAGGGCCAGCGCGCGCCGCACCCCGTACGGAGCACCAGTATGGCCTGCAGTGATACACGAAACCTCGTTTACATCAGTTAAACGGGGCCCCGCAACCGAGGAATCAAATCCTTGCGGGCAGGGGGCTGAAACGGCTAGAGGCCCATCATCAACGCCCCGAAAGGAGAGCTCCCACGCTCGGCCCGAGGTCTCACCAGTCTTCCCCCTTTCGTGACACACGATGGACGAGGCGTGCCGGCCACTTAACTCCCGGACTCGAAGGAGAAGGGAGGGGAGGAGACCCAGAGATCTCAGGGAGCTCCCAAGAGGAGACGTGGGCTGAAGGCGGTCAGGTGGTATAAAGGGGACGATAAAAATGGACGGAAAGGTAAGTCGAAAAGGGGGGAGAACATCGAGAGAATGATCCGGGGGACCTCAAGAAGTCCTTAGGCATGAGCTCGGTGAACCCAGCACAGGAAGCCGGGCTTCAGCTCCTCTCTTCCCCACACTTCTTTCATTTACATCTCTTCTAAGCGCGGGAATCCTTCGGGAACCCGCCTTAGAGGTCCTGTTCCATCTTACCGCTCTCTTACTTGACCGTCGGAGTGCCCCCGCCGGAATCCCTGGCCCGGGTCTCTGACTTTGTTTTGCAAGTCTGGAAGCTTGGAGATCTTGAGGTGACAGAGTTCGAGAACCGGTGCCAGCTCACGAGCTATGGGCCACTACGGTGAGATCAGCGATAGATTGGCACGCCAGGTAGGGGATGGCAGAACAGTAACCCCTGTACGAGTAAGCTCTCCGAGGGCAAAAGCATGCTCCGACCATGGTGGTGACGCGCGGCCGCAAAGCATCCACCAGTCGAGCAGGAGAGGTTCCTTCTCCCTAAGGGCAGCATAGCCCGGAGAGGGAACTTCCTGCTCCACCTCCTCCTCCTCAGCCATCCTCGGTGGACGTTCCTTTCGCAGCTGTCGTCCAGCAGCTGCAAACTTTGACTACTGCTGTGCGGCAACTGCAGCACCAGCAGCGCTCCCTGGCCACTTAGCCCCAGCCAGGGACCCCCGCGGCTCGAGCCACGGGCCCCCACGGAAGCCTACGCTCCATCTAGGGTAGGCCCTCCCATCCACGGGCAGTTTCCAACCACCGCGGGAGCCACCAGACTCCCGTAAAGAGGAACCACTCCGGTTCGACGGATCACGAGAGTCGATCCCCGGCCAACGATGCCGAAGCAATGCGGCGCAGTAGGCCCCATCGAGGCAAGGCCCCTCGCCGAGTCCGATCGGCACCCCCTTCTCCAGTGGCATCGATGGAAGATTCCACTGACGAGGCCATCAGAAGCCAGGTCGAGAGGCGCTTGGAGGAGCACGAGCGCAAGCTGGCGGAGTTCTCCCGCCGCTTTGCCAACATGCAGAGCTCCCCAACCGATCCAGCGGGCTACAACGCCCAGCCACCCTTCTCCTGGGAAATCCAAGAGGAACCGATCCTGAGTCAGTTCCGTATGCCTCAGGTGGATCCCTACGATGGGACCACCGATCCCTTGGACCACCTAGAGAGCTATAAGGCTCTCATGAGGGTCCAGGGAGCGACGGACGCTCTTCTATGCATTGCCTTCCAAGCCACTCTCCGGAAGGCTGCTCAAGTTTGGTTCACCCGCCTCGAGCCGGAATCCATCAACTCCTTCCATCAGCTGGAATGAAAGTTTGTGGCATACTTTGACGCTTGCCACAAGGTGCCAAGGGAGGTGGATAGCCTCTTCTCTATCCGCCAACAAGACCAGGAGCTGCTGCGGGACTACGTCACCCGCTTCAAGATCGCCACCCTGGAAATCTATAGCCTGGACAAGCCCGTCGCCATTCTGGTGTTGAAGCGCGGGCTCAAGACCTCCCGTCTGACGTATTCTCTAGACAAGAAGCCCCCCAAGACGTACTCTGAGCACCTCCTCTACGTCCACAAGTACATCTGAGCTGAGAAGGCCGACCGCACCAGGCAAGAGCTATACGGGAAGCCTCCAAAGAAGCCTGCTCCAAGGGATGTCCCCGGGACCCGGAGGCCTGGATCACCTGCAGATTTTCGTTAAGGCCCGAAGCCGAAGAACGGTGCTACCTCAGAGAGAACATTCACCCCTCTCCTCGCTCCCAGAATCAAGATTCTCATGGAGATTGAGGGTGAGCACTGCCTCCGCCGACCTCTTCCTCAGAACCCAAGGAACATCCGTGACAAAACAAAATATTGTCAATTTCACCGCGAGCACAACCATGACACGGAGGAGTGCCGCAATCTAAAGTGGGAGATTGAAGAGCTGATCAAGAGGGGCTACCTCAGGATGTTTGTGAGGAACGAAGCCCTGGCGGAGGGTCAGCTGCTCGCTGCTCTTCCCCCCATCCCTGCAATTGATAATCGTCCAACGGAGAAGCCGGTGGATATGATTTCTTGGGGGATAGGGCGTGCGGCGAAGAGAGCCCGGGAGGCGGGGAACCTGGAGACTGTACTCCGCTTTGAAAAGGGGAATAAAAATGAAAATGTAAACAATGATGCAGTGGTGGTCGAGATGACCATCGCGAAGCATCCTGTACATCGCATTATGGTGGATAGTGGGAGCTCTACTGATGTATTTTTTTATGATGCTTTCTCACGAATAAATTTGTCTCATGATCAATTAATACCGGCGCACACCCCTCTTGTGGTCTTCACCGGAGATTCTGTAGGGGTCGAGGGAGAGATCACTCTCCCTGTTACCGCCAGATCCCCACCTCGGCAGAGCACGGTCATGATGACATTTACTGTCGTCAGGTTCCCATCACCTTACAATACTATCCTCGACCGACCAAGGCTCAACCAGCTGGACGCTGTTATTTCCACTAAGAGGTTGCTGGTGCAGTTCCCCACCACTTCTGGGACGGGAGTGATGAGAGGGACGGCCCAACCCGTCCTGCATTGTCTACAGACGGTCCCAGGGGCCCGGAGTGCTGAGCTCGGCTCCGACGTCGACGACCTCGACCTAAGAGAGCAAGACCCCAGGGGAGGGCCCGTGGAGCGCTTGTTGACGTACCCCCTCTGGTCGGACCCTCAGAAGACAGAGCAGATAGGAGCCCAACTCCCGGAAGAAGAGCGGGCTCGTTTGCTAGACTTCCTTCGGGCGAACGCTGATGTGTTCGCCGGTCTGCTGCAGACATGCCTGGTATCCCCTCGGAGGTCATCACACACCGGTTGAACATTGATCCAAGGTGCCACCCTGTCCGCCAGAAGAAGAGGAGTTTTGCTGCAGAGAGGCAGAAAGCCATCAATGAAGAAGTAGAGAAGCTTCTTGCCGTCGGCTTTGTACGAGAGGTACAGTATCCCAGTTGGCTAGCGAACGTGGTCATGGTGAAGAAGAGCAACGGCAAATGGAGAATCTGCGTGGACTACACCGACCTCAACCGAGCTTCTCCAAAGGACAGTTTCCCCCTTCCAATGATCGACCAGCTCGTGGACATTACTTCAGGGCATCGCCTCTTCTCTTTCATGGATGCCTTCTCCGGGTACAACCAGATCCGAATGTACCCGGAGGACGAGGAACACACCGCCTTCGTCACTAATCGCGGGACCTACTGCTATAAGATGATGCCGTTCGGCCTCAAGAACACTGGTGCCACGTACCAACGGCTGGTCAACAAGGTCTTCAAAGACCAAATTGGCCGCAACATGCAGGTGTATGTAGACGACATGCTGGTAATGATCAAGCCCACTTCGGACCATGTCAGCGACCTGGCGGAGACCTTCAGTAACCTCCGGCTTCACCAGATGAAATTGAATCCGGCGAAGTGTGCTTTCGGCGTATCCGCCAGGAAGTTCCAGGGGTTCATGGTGACCCAAAGAGGGATAGAGGCCAACCCAGAGAAGGTCCAGGCTATCCTGACATTGAGCATCCCACCTCCAAGAAGCAAGTGCAACGACTCACCGACCGGATAGCCGCCCTGAGTCAATTTATTTCAAAGTCCGCTGACCGCTGCCAGCCCTTCTTCAAGGCGCTGAGGAAGATGAATGACTTCACCTGGACGAAGGAGTGCCAGGAGATATTTGATAAGCTGAAGGGGACACTGGCATCCCCGTCGCTGCTTTCCAGGCCCGAGGAAGGAGAGGAGCTCCTCGTGTACCTGGCGATCACCCCGGAGGCCGTCAGTTCGGTCATGGTTCGAATGGATGATAAGTGGATGCAAAGGTCGGTGTATTACACGAGCAAACTCCTCCACGATGCAGAGCTCAGGTATTCCCGATCTGAGAAACTGATTCTTGCGCTAATCGTGTCCGCTCAGTATCTCAGGCCATATTTCCATGCGCACCCCATCACGGTCCTGACGGATCAGCCACTGAAAGCGGTGCTCAGCCGACCTGACACATCTGGGTGCCTAGCAAAGTGGGCGCTCAAGCTCAGCGAGTTCGACATCACCTACAGGCCAAGGTCGGCCATGAAGGCACAGGTACTCGCTGATTTCTTGGTTTAGTGTGCAGGCTTGGGCGAGGGGCCGGAAGAAAGCCCTCGAGACCGGCAACCGGAACCAGGACCAGAGGAGGATGTCTGGATCCTTCACGTGGACGGAGCCTCGAACTCCGGTGGGAGCGGAGCGGGACTCATCCTTGCCAACGGCGAGGGAATCGTCGTCGAGTGTGCGCTCCACTTCAAGTTCGCCGCCACCAATAACCTGGCAGAGTACGAAGCGCTTCTCGCCGGGCTAAGAGTGTCCCGCGAGCTGGGCATGGCCTGCCTCAGGGTCTTCACCGATTCACAACTGGTGGCCGGGCAGGTCTCGGGGGAGTACGAGGTGTGGGACCCCAAAATGGCAAAGTACCTGGAGCTCGTGCGATCGAACGCGACAGGATTTCGGTGCTTCAGCGTCTCCCATATCCCTCGCGGGGAAAACGCCCGCGTGGATGCCCTCTCTCGCCTGGCAACCCTGCCGGACTCATCACTGGGCCGCGCCTACATCGAGCACCTCAACGCCCCGAGCTACGAGACACCCATGGAGGTCCAGCAGGTCAACAAAGAACCCAGCTGGATAGACAAGTACATTGAGTACATCACCAACAGCACCTTGCCAGAGGACCGCGTGGCGGCTAGCCTCATTAAGAGGAAGGCCGCGTGGTTCGTTTTGATGGACGGGCTACTGTATCGGAGATCCTACTCCTACCCACTCCTCAAGTGTCTGAGACCCGCAGAAGCCGCACTCGTGCTCCAGGAGATCCACGAGGGCATTTGTGGGAATCATGTGGGGGGCATGACACTGGCGTACAAGGCCCTCTGTCAAGGTTATTTCTAGGAAACAATTAGAGAAGACGCAGCTGACTTTATAAAAAGATGCAACAGATGTCAGCGGCATGCCGTGGTGCAACGTATCCCATCATCACGAATCGTCCGCCCAGATTTAAGCCCTATCTCCGCCCGCGATGCATCCCGACCTCTGGGACACCGTCCTCTCCGGCATCCGCTCCGACCTCGTCTTTCCAGCCGACCGTTTGCACCGCCCGAAAGAGGAAACCATGCTAGGAGATTCAAACCAGGGAGCGGCTGCTCCAAAATCAAGGCCTTGACAAGTTTTCCAAAGTATGGTAACCGGCTGAGAAGTCAGAGCCCGCGACATAACTTCCTATCATGGATAGGGAAAGGCATTGGGGCGCACCGCACAAAGCACTACTGGACATTGATCTTTCGGCACCTGCAGAGAGGGAGGAACTCGAGGTAGTTTGCTGGAAGGATCCATGGCCTAAAAGAAGTTCAAAAGGTCTTCGAACAAGGTAAGCAAACTAAGAGCAAGCAAAGGCAAGTGAGGGGAGAGGTAGCAAGGAACCGAGCACTCTGAGGCTACCGGAGAACTCACCGGAAGAGTCTCAACGGGCATAGCCACCATAGCTTGGGCTCTCCTCCACCGCGGCCATGCTCATCCAACTCTTTCCCTCTAACTCAAAACCTCCTCCTCTTAGCGTGGAGTCTAATCAAAGGCCCACTGGGAAGGATCTGTTCCCCTAAATCGTCACTGACTTAATCGTCGGTGTGCCCCCACCGAGATCTCCGGTCTAGGTCTCCTCTTTTTTTCAGGTCCGGGCGCACGAGCTGGGTTCTAGGTGACGAGATTGGCATCTGGCGCCATTCTCGAACTGCAGGCCACGGCGATGTAGGCGACGACACATATCATATATAATACAAATCATATGTATATATATATATATATAAAAATGAAATCGGGTTTGATTTGTATGGTATATATTATATATATTGTATATATTATGTATATTATATATGTTAAATTAAATATGTTAACCTAAATATGTTAAGTTCTTCCCCTTCACGTTCCTTGGAAAGATCACACAAGTTCCGTTCCATCTATTTCTTTAATTTTTCATGAATCGTATGCTTATGACAATAGCGACAAAAAATTTTCAATTTTAATTGACCGGATGTATTGTGTCGATTCTTTTAAGTAATATATCTAGGAACACCCGGCGATTCTTTATTGATACCATTTTAGATACAACCGATATATTCCAAAATAACTCTGACTCTGACATCTCTATCCTTGGACACGAACCTCCTTTTGATTTTGGATCGACATAGCTTCTTCTGTTTTCGACCCGAACCGAAGAAGAATAAAAGTACAAAAAAATCAATAAGAAGATTGCCCTCCGGCTCATCAATTTTTTGATGTATTTTTCTTCTATGTCGAGTAGATTTCAGTAGATTTCCATTGCATCAATCAATTTTATCCCCCGGTTTATAAGTTTGATTACATGGGTTATGATGTGTTCGATCAGGACCATTTATTAATAAATTAGAAAATATCTTGGACAACTCGTTGCCCGACCGCTACATGGAAACGATAGATTATGCAAATCCCTAGCATTTCATTATTAAAAAAAAAAAAAAAAAAAAAAAAATCCCTGGCATTTCCTTGATCGAATTAATCTTGATTTTAAACTGAATAATCTTTATGGATTCGCAGGAGTCAGAAATCTGTGATTCGTGTACTAATCTGCCCCAAATAATAGATAACCGGGTTGTAAAATCGCATCCAATGTAGCCACTGACAAGAGTTCTGGAAAAAAATAATAATAATAATAAAATAAAAAAGTTGCATAAACTAGCTCCTAAAACCCAATCATCTTTTCCCTAGCTTCAAAGCCTGCCAACTTGTTTCATTACCTTTTCTTTTTTCTAGATCAACCTTTCAAACGAGAATGGTAGGAAGGCTTTTTTTTTGTCCCAAGGTTTGGGTCAAGAAAACTGGCCAAACTCCGTACCATGTCTGAAAGTGAACTCCAGAACTCAGCCCCATAAACAAGATAACCCCCTCTTCCAAGCAACAAAATTAAGATCCACCGGTCTCGATCGAAGGGAGAAATAATGAAATTCTGTAGCCAAATGAGGCCTCCATATACATAACCTATTGACATTTAAATTCATTACATGTCATAACTTTGCAAAGTTTGAATGTAACCAAACAGACATAAAGCTGCAGCGATGGCACCTTGAATCTTTAATGCCTTTGCAACTCCAATGGCACCTTTGCCTCGAGATCCCATGGGATGGAAAACAGAGAGTAAAGGTGTAGCAACGGTTCCTCTCCTGGTGTTAAAGGTGAAATCCCGGCTTCGGTTGACTGCGGGTCTTTCTTACGGCGATTAAAAAGTTATCTCATCTGAATTATTTTGCATTTAGCTTCCGATACCCAAAAATGGTTTGGTATCGCCAAAACATTTTTCCAGCCTAGTAGGTAGGGCCGGCCAAAAGATTATATTTTAAAAATTTTATATTTTAAAAATTATTGGATTGAATCCGGGCAAAATCTCTTTGATCCAAAAATTAAATGGATTCTATTTTACGGCCCGAAGACTAGCCTGATAGACTTAAAATTTGGTCCGAAATCTGAATCAATTTCAGGCTGGTCCGAAGTTTATCGAGCCGGTCCAGTCCGGTTCCAAATAATGGGTTATGGGCCGACCTATTTCTAGCCCTATTAGCGGGATCAGAGATTCCAAGATTGTTTCCAGATTCCCTGATCGTAGTAGTCATGGAGTCTTATTGAATTTATCCTTCTTCCAGACCGAAATGGATTGAGCTGTGTTCTTGTTTCCTGGGCCCTCATTATCCTAGTTGGCTTCGATGGCAGAAGAACGTTTGCTTAGATTCGTCAGACATAGGAATTGCCAAAAGTGGTGCCTGATTAATTAGCTCTGCTTGTGCTGTAGGCTAAGATCTCTCCGATAAACTGGTCATTGGCATGCTGCAAGTGAATTGGAATCTATCCCAGAGGGAACAAAGGATTTCAGTTCTAAGAAGTTCAAAGATCTGGTGTCGCATTTGTTGCAAAAGCTTCGAACTTTGGATTTCTCCAAGAATTTCTTTTCAGTACCATCGACAACAAGTTCTTCTGCATGATTGAATTATATACTTGGAGGTATACCATCCATCCTTCTCATAATAACTTCAGACAGCTAATTATTTCTCTGACAAATTTCCGGTTTTCTCTATGACATGACTTGTCCTCGAGCTGCATCCCTTGGGGGCTGGTATAACTCGACTCGATCATCTTCGAGTGTTGGACCTCTCGCATATAAAAATATGATATAGGATTCATGCGTTAGAACATGGAGAATTTCATGGCATTGCGTGTTCGAGACTTTCCGTTCTTGCTAGATATAACCACGAAAGCCAAGCTTAACCTTATCCTACAAAACAAGCTTAAGCGAGATTGTTAATTAACTAACTAATATGCCCGATCTTTTACATTTTTTTTTTTTTTTTTTTTTTTTTTTTTTTTTTTTTTTTCAAGCCAGAGCACTCGGGCTTGCCTCATTCATGACTGGAGCCTCTCTAGATGCTGCTTTGAGCTTGGCTTGCTTCCTAACTTAACGAGCTCAACTATAAGCCCTGTCACGCCAGAGCTATTTATTTGTTTCGTATCACGATCCTCGATCCACTACTGGTTACGGTGAGGAATCCCGGACTTATAAGAAACATCGGTGGGTGGGATCATCGCAAAACTAATATACGTGCAAACAAAAACGCCATGTTTCTAAATTCTTAAAAAAAAAACTGAAAGCAGAGTCCTTTTAATTCGATCCCGGAGGAAGGAGAGGCACCACCAGGTTCTTGTTGGTATGATCGAGCCTACAGCTCCAAGGCGGTGCTTTCTTCTTCGTATTCCTCGCTCCGAGTCTATATTGATGGGCTACTTCAGAAATGCCCTCGTGGCCTCTAATCTAAATCCTAGAAAAGAGTAATTCTTTGTGACATGTACCGCACATTTTTATTGATCTAAAAATATTCACCATAACATGATGGGACAAAAGCTGAGATGACTAGCATTAATTAAAATTTTCGTCCATATCAAAATACCCTTATGACATCCCAATTCAAAATTTACGACATCCTGTTTTAAAAAATGACCCGAAACAGTATTACGACATCCTAGTTCAAAATCTACGATACCCTAGTTCAAAAACTACGATACCCTGTTTCACTGTGATTCCTTTTGTATAATCGACAAATATTTGACTCTAATGAGATCTTCCATGTTTTCTTCATATATTCCTCAGTAATATTTATATTTTATACTGAGATGATCATCATATGCTGTTTGGGGAGTCTCTAGTTTACTAGAGAGAAAAACCTTGCTGTACAATTATTTGATTATAGTAGAAGTTGATATGGTTCCAAATCTCGTGGTTTTTACTTCCATATTGGAGGATTTTTCACGTAAATCCGGTTTTCTTGTGCTTGGTTTGATTTGCTTTTGCTGAATCGATATTGTTGAGTTATTGCCTGTTTCAATTAGCACACGGAGGTTAAAATTATCCTGGATATAATTATTTATAATCGTGCTTTAATCCCAACAAATAGCATCACCGAATTTTGGTTATGCGACACTTGCCATTCGAGACATGGGGTGGGATTCTACTCCACATGGCATTGGATCCCTGCTTCAACCTATAATTATGCTAAGCCCTTAGTCCCGCAAGCAATAGTTCTATATCGAAGTAAAGGATCAAGGAAAAAAAATCATAATATCTAGACTTCAGAACATAATATAGTCTAATACGATGCTCATTGTATTAAACCTAAACAAGGAAAAATAATTAGCGAATAAAGTTTTAGAAGATAACTCATTGTATTAAACCATGACGGCGGTTGATTGGATGGCTTCCTCTATTGTCAATCATTCGGGATAGGTACTCTAGATCTAATTAGATGGGACTCCTTTTTAACTTTAGAAATTATATTCTTTATTTATTTTTTTTTTGTAAGATGTATGGTCTGTTGATTAAATTTTCCACTTTATTATATATAAAAACAAAGAAGAAATAAGTGTTGCTGGCCCCATTCCACATACCAGATATCAATATCATCCTTTCCTTTTCGAAGTTGGTATCCTGTCTTAATAGTTTTAGTTTGAGACACGCCATGGATGCTGCAGGAGATAATGCTATATATATATATATATATATGATATTAATGTAGACCTTGTCATCACCCCGGTTATTTATTGCATGGTGCTACACGTCACCAGTTTTTATATTCGCTATATATGAAGCTATGATAAGCTTTGGCAGCAAACGATGACCTATGATTGAAATCGATCGCTTAGCTACGAACATAGACAAAGGGAACTTGCCTTGGAATTGACACCAATATCTAGGAAAACTTTGTCCGTATAGCCTTTGCTTGTGCTGCAATCAAGCCCGGTCCATCTTATCCACGACAAGGACATGACCCCATTATAGCCATGCATGTGCATGCATCTCTCTCTCATGGTTTTAGGTGGAAAGCTGATCGTTACCTAAACATGGTTATCCGAATACATGCATGAAGTGTGAAGTCCTGATTGACTGATCGATGCTACCTACCATATCTATGCATTATATATCATATGCAACGAAAAATAACATCAAACTTCGCATAACACTTCTCGCTAATTTTACGTGGCTATGCATGTAATTACATGTCATGTGCATGCCTTTTTATATGCATGTGTTCCCATGTAAATTAAAATATTCACTACATGGCTTCATATAGTGACAGCAAAGCATCGCGAGATAATAGAGACCGATGCTTCGAAGTTCCAGCTTAAAAAAAATTATCGACGCTGCAGACAAGGCCCAGCAAGATGCATGCCAATGCTTTTAAAAGGCGTTGTTTATTCGTGGCGTGGAAAAGTATTGAAAAAATTATATTATGGGTTCGGAGCTTAGAAATATTTATTAGCCATACTTAAAAGTATCGTTAATCATATCAATATTTTTTTTTTAAAAAAAATAGATATATAAAATTTATAATTACAAAATTACCTGTATAATTTTTTTATCGATTAAATAAAAAATTTATATAATTACATAATTGACATTTTATTTATCGTTACTTGATAATACTTTTTAAAAATATAATTATTTGATGATACTTTTTAAAAATATAGACAGCCTTGCATCATCTCTTGGTATCCTATTCTAGTATTGAAAAAAAAAAATGATTATTATTTTAATATTTTACTATAGTAATCGAAAGATGAACATAGATGCAAGGGAGGAGAGAGGGTGCCCAATTGTGATATTAGGAAGAGGATTCGTGCTTGAATCCTATTAATTTGGAAATCAGGCTACTATATATGTATATATATATATATTGGAATCCACATGATTCATTATGATCGATAATGTATATCCCTTTTGCTCATGTTTAAATATATGATATGAATCAGAATATCTAAAAATAGTTGCTAAAACGTCCATAATCAAGGTAGCAAACATGCATCAAAATTTTGAAAAATAATTAAAATGAACTAATTATGACACTTTATATATATATATATATATAGATTGCCTGTTGACGTACACAAGGATAAGAAATGTTTGTAAAGTTAAATAGCATGCAAGTTTCATTGATTCTTAAGTCTCGACCTAATTATATAACTCCTGAAGGCAATTATATATGATCCTATGCACGTAATTAAATTTAATTGTTCCACGTACCTTGAAGCCTGCCATAATTTGCATCTTATTTCCACATCTTAATTTCTGTACTGGTATAGCTCCAAGGAAGCCAGTATCCGGTGTCCACCTCAGGGGATCAACAGTCCTCCATGCAACAAAACTCGGGCCATCAACTAGCTCCTTGTACGAACAACAAAAAGAAGCACCTATTGACACCTGGCGGTGATATATATATATATATATATCAAATCATAGCCATCCGTTCTATTAGATTGCCTTGCCCAAGAGATAGATCCTGACAAATAAATCAGACATAGACCGGAAAACTCTCTCCAATGTCTTGCTTCTACGTGGAGTTTTCTCGATGGTGCATGTCCCACCAACTATTTTCAACACCTTAAGTTGCTGTCGTTTGCCGACACTCGCTCAAATTCGACCTTATCCAGCTATCGTCACACAGCGGGCCCACGTAATGGACTGGGATCGACGACATTTTAGTGGAACGTACCGGTGGATGATGGAAATCAAGGTGACAGGTAGGACCCTTTTAATGTTTTTTTATTCTTTTTAATTAAAAAAAAAAGGAAAAAGAAGGTGCTCGGATAGGCAGAAATCCAAAGGATGTATTTAGTCAGCAATTTAAATTAAAATAGATCGAGATGAGAATTATAACCATCATATTCTACGATGCATTTAATTTATGATTGAAATTTGAATAGTAAACATTTGATTTTAAAAATTTCAGATATTTTTATTTCCTATGGAATAGAAATATAAAAATGACACTCTTTCTTGTCGAACAGTTAAAGAGTAAAAATTATTTATTTCTATTTCAGAGTCCAGCTCATCTTGAACTGGTTCTAAATTTTACCAGAGAACATGAATCATGACAAAAGAGAATATAAACTAATTATGTTATTTTTATTTTTTAAAAATAAATTGTTGATCGAGGGTTATGCTAAAAGTCTGGCAATAAGAATAATGATGTTTGTTGTATGATTCCATGGACTCAAATATAATGTTGCAGGCATAAGTAATGCATGTTTTAATAAAATTACTATTCCAACAATTCAGGTCCTCAGGATGCCCCTCAGGAAGCAAAGCAAGCATGACTCGACTTTTCTAAGTTATCAAGGAGATATTTCGGTTCACAGCTGTTGCTACAAGTACATACGGCACCAACTCGATGGCCTACGTCTCATGATGATACGATACCAACTGGTCATGACTCGACTCTAGAATCATATCCCCCGATCAAGAATTACCCGTTTCATATATAGGGTTGAAAATGGGCTGGTCCAAAAGCCCATTATTTGATACTGGACTGGGCCAGCTCAATAAACTTCGAACCGGTCTGAAATTAGTTCAGATTGCGGAAAAAATTTTAAGCATATTCGACTAGTCTTAGGACTGTAAAATAGAGTCCATTTAATTTTTGGATCAAAAGAATACCTGTATTCGATCAAAAAAATTTTAAAATATAATCTTTGGATCGGTCCATTTCCAATCCTATTCATATATGCTATACAAAAGAACGTCCCTCTGTTTGCCTGCTAATAGGCAAGAATAACCTAATTAATTAACATGGCAACTACTCTCGAAAGTTGGCTGCCTTTTTTCAAAACAACACGACCGGTATTTCTTCTTGGCCCCTTCTCAAACTTTACCGATGATAATTTCCCCTTATAAATCGTTCTTCTTACACTGCTGCATTATTTTAGAAATCAAGAAAAGATGGCACGATAAATTATATATTACGATTAGCTCAGAGCCTCGAACAGTTGGTGTTAAATTAAGCTTGCTTGGATGATCCAGTTGAATTATTAATAGCTAGGAAAATTTACAGCACAAAAGCATGCAGTATATAAACTAATTATTAGAGTTGGGAGTATTACACGAGGATTTGAAACAGGGTACTGCCACTGTACACCGAGGCTCGGTTTAACCGCAAGGAAAAACCGGAAATCCACGGTAAATGCCATGTCGAACGAGATAAGAATCGAGGTGTACCAGGTCCATATATGGAGTTCACCAACCATCGCTATTAGGTGGCGGTGTCCTGAAAAAATGCCGGTCGTTGAGATGTCTCGTCGGACGCTGCTTTCGGAAGGCGTCGTACGATCAGGATGGGATGGTCCCGATTGGACCACCACCACCCCGTCTTCGGTGTGCCAAAAAAAATTTCCCCCGGGGGCCGGGGCCCTCCCTCCCTCCCTCGTCCCTTGGGGCTCTCGGCATTCTCAAGTTTTATATTTTTATTACGTATCTTAAAAAGAACCGGCTACCGATTTTTACGTCGAGGAAGTCAACTTTGTGTCGAGGCCGTCCGTCGTCGGCATCCGCGTCCATGCCCTTCCGGGGAGTATTTAGCGTGCATGATCAGATCATTCGAGAATTTTCACGCGATCCCAGTCGATTGATCCAGACCATCTGATTAAAATCCGCAACGGATATAATATTTATTTTTTATTAATTAAATAAAAAGGGAAGGAGTTAGATCCCGGGCGTGATCATCTATGGACGGTCACCCAACCCCAGCCGGAAAAATGTTCGATACACGGCACATATTAATTTTTCCGCAGCCGTTTCCATTCCGAAAGTGAGTACGTCAACCTGACTACCAGTCAGCCGAGTGAACGGGATTAATTATATATATTCATAACTTTTTCACTACCACCCGCTAAGATGAGTATTTGCGTCAGCCAAGTGAACATGATTTATTATATATATCCATAACTTTTTCACTACCACCAGCTAACAGGGACTCCAGGGTTATTTTATTTATTTATTTTTTTGATTTTATTCCCGAATTATTTTTTTATTTTTTTATTTTTTCCCTGACTTTTCGGTCGAAATATGCCAAACCAGGATTCGAACCCTGCCAGCTGATTGTGAGAAAAGTCTCACAACCAACTGCACCACTCACCAGTGGTGGATATAATATTTTTTAAAAAATAAAAGATGGATTTACATCATATATGGATTGTTGATATCAAATTATTCTTTATTGGACCCTGGCCACGGGGTACTTCAATCTTCTCCGAGACCAAATTCTCAATTCTAAATTCTAAATTCTTAAACAATAAACCCTCCATCATAAATCTCAAATTCTAAACCCTAAATCCCAAATTTTAAATCCTAAACCACCGTCCCTTGATCCAGGGATTGTCTGACACTCAAATCAGTGAATAGAAAAAATGAACTATAGCAATCGGAGCTGAAAGCAAATTTGATGACTGAGTAAGCGTGAGAGTGATAGGGATGTATTAGTATATCATGGCATATTCCATCGTGTTGCCGTCTAGATCACCATGGCCTGCAGCTTCTTATATGGCCCGGATGAGTGGACTCCCTGCCAGTGTCACCGGGCTCGTCGATCGGAGACGACCAAGGGGAACATAGTCGTAATTGTAGGGATGAAGGGGCTTAATACTATGCTGTGATCTTCCTGTGGACCTCCCCGGTGGGAGAAATCTTCTCCGTGTCGTCCCTCTATCGGGTGGACCTACAAAACAGGAAAGACCTGTGCCGGGGATTCCGGTAGAGGCACTCCGACGATCAAGTCAGTGGGATGATCGAAGGAAATAAGAGACCTCTGAGATCGAGAGCTTGGGGGACTCTCTGCTACCAGAGGGTGATCATGAAGAGGGTGTGTTGTTTCTTACTTACCTCCCCTTACCTCTATGTCGGTTTTTGTGTAGACAGATGGCTCCTGTCATTCAAGGGAGGCGTGCTGGTCTTGATGTAGACTTGTCATGCTAGGATAGCCTGTGAGGCTATGATGGGTTGGTGAACCTTCTTCTTCTGGGTGGTTCAGGAAGTTGGTGCAGGATTACAATACCTTGGGCATAGCACTATTCACTAGTTAGTGTAAACGGTTGCTTATGAAACTTAAATGCAGACCTTTCTTTGCAGACGGCGTGTCAGGCGGCGTGCCATAGGACCCACATGGAGGGGGATCCCTGGGAAGAGCGCCGGGCCCATGCGGATGGGCCCCTCGGGGAATGTGCCAGGCCCACATGAATGGGGCCAAACTATGCGATGCACCCAGTGACCGAGCTGGGCTGAGATGCCGAAGTGTCGAGCTGGCTAGGATGCTGCTCCAGGCTGTCATGCGAGTATGCGGACCGAGAGGGGGCCCGCGGAGACTTCTTATGCACGCTGGTCGAGGCAGAGCCTGTGGAGACTTCATGCATGCGGGCGCGAACCCACGCGCTGCAGACCCACATGCCGCCCTTGGTCAAAACCAGACTGCAGGAAGGCGGAGCTGGACCGCGGGCGTACTTGGGCGCGAAGCAGGTGCGGACGGAACTGGGCCCCATGCAGGCGCACCGAACTAGGCCCCACGCAGGCGCACCGAACTGGGCACGCGGGGGCGTGCCAAACTGGGCACCATGCACGGGCGAAGCCAGGTGAAGCCGGGCGTGCTGCGGGCATGCAAGCAGGAGCCGGAGGAGCCGGTCCTGTGCACGATGCCGCCGGGCTGGGGTTCCACCGGGCTGAGGTGTGGGCGCGCCAAGCGGGCGTGCCACGGTGCCGAGCCGGGGGAGTCGGGGCTCGGTGGCATTGGTCTCTCGCAGGTGGACGGACGAAGCAAGGCGCGGGGATGCACTACCCTGGGCGCACCGCGCCTGGCTCGGAGGAGCTGGGACAGCGCCGCGTTGGGCACGGAGGCGCCGGGGTGCCGCCCTAGGCGCGCCGGCGAGGTCAGGCGAGCCGGAGGAGAGCACGCAGAGGTCGGGGTCGCGCCTCCCTTGCGCACGGTCCGAGGGGAGGTGCAGAGCTGCTCTGGCACGGGCTTGGGCGGTGCAGAGCCAGGTGCCGTTTTGCACGGACACGAGTGGGCGTGACCTTTGGCGGAGTGATCTGGATACGCATACCTCTCATGCACGTAGATCGAGGCACATAGAGAGTGCCGAGTTGGTAGTGGCTGGGGCCAACCTGGGTCGAGGTGCCAGTCCGGCCGAGCTGGGCTCCGGGCATGGTCGGACTAGGCTAGCCAAGGTGCTGACCTGACCCGGTTAAAGTGGGCAGGCTGTCGAACTGACCTCCACAAGGACTGATCCCTTCAAGTGGACCCACCATTATGTCAGGGCTGAATGGGTCGGTCACTACTGTAACATGTCGGAATCCTCTCTTACCATTTTATAGGACTACAATAAGTAATAGAATGCCATTAGGAAGGTGGCTTCCTTTGACATACATAACAAATTTTACTAAGATGGCATGTTCATGTCTCCAGAATAATAAAACTTTCAATTACATAGAATATATCTTAAAAAATAGATATACTGGTATTTAAATTTCATACAAGAAAAATAATATTA
This sequence comes from Areca catechu, assembly GCA_021397845.1. Taxonomy (NCBI): domain Eukaryota; kingdom Viridiplantae; phylum Streptophyta; class Magnoliopsida; order Arecales; family Arecaceae; genus Areca; species Areca catechu. The sequence continues at coordinate 12,430,117 of CM038051.1, read as the reverse complement.
ATTGATATCAAGATGTAAATGAATTGGATCAAACTAGATTATGAGTGTCGTTGACTTGACCCAATTTTTGATTGGGTCCTAATATCGAACTCAGGCTCAATCCAATAAAAAATTATGTCAGATCGGGTGGGATCCATGTCCAAGATTTTTAACTAACTAGTCATTTGGATTGGGCCAGGCCTATAAGTAACCCGGTCCTAATCCAAAAAATTTGAATTTGGATCAGGTTCGAATCAGATCCAAATTATGTTTGGATAAATATAGCTAATTTATTTTAATAACCACATAACCAATTATTATAAACTATATAAAATAGATAACAAATAATATTATTTTCAAAATAAATTAAGATCTAAAATTTATTTTAGATATATTTTTATGTTAAAAATGCAGTCTATACAAGTTTTAAATCCTAACTTTGAGACTAAAATAGGCTCAGGTTTTAATGACATTATCAGGTTTAGATCGAGTTAAATCGAGTATGAATTCTATAAATCCAAACCCAATCTAAAAAATAAGATAAGTTCAATTTTAGAATCCGGCCTAAATTTATGGATGCATAAAAATAGATCGGATCGAGTCATGGATCATCCTGATCCATTTACTGTCTTAATTGATATAGAACCATACTAATTAATAAAGAACAATACAAAATCATATTAATAAAAAATATTATAGAATGACATTAATAAATACAAATATTATAAATTGTTATGCAGTTTCTAAAATTATTTAATTATTTTAAATCATGAACTGATATAAAATCATACTAATTAATAAAAAAAACTGTTACAAAATCATATTAATAAAAAAATTATAGGATGATATTAATAAATAAAAATATGATGAATTGTTGTGTAATTTTTTTAAGTTATATAATAATTTAAAATCATGTTAATACTGGAAATATTATATCAAAAATTTATGGCGCTGCTTCGGGGTACTTTAATTTTTAGTCTTACCGGATGTTATGCATGTTGGAAACTTGGAATTCCAGAATTATGTGATCCACGTCATCTCCCCAATATCAATGACAGGCTGTGCCGTATTCGGCATTTTTCTCCAGCTAAAGGCAATCATGGAGTAGTTTGTGGTCACTCAAAGCATAAGCAGTCCAGCCAAGCCTTTTTTTTTTTTTTTTTTTTTTTTTTTTTTTTTTTTTTTTGCCCCCTTTTCTCTTTAAGGTGACACGCCCGTAAAGGTCACTGGCTATTAAAAGCTACTAAATATATAGGTCAGTTTCTTATTCTTTTTTTTTTTTTTTTTTATTTTTATTTTAATAGAACAAAAAAAATGAGAAGTTAGATACTGGATATGATCATCTCCAGATGGTCCTCTAATCCCAATCAAGAAATGTTCGATAGACACATACTCCTCACCCGAAAGTGAGTACGTCATATTAATTTTTTTCAAAAAAAATTCCAGAATTATTTTATTAATTTTTCTTTTTTTTTTGATTTTATGTTTCGACTATTTTTTAATTTTTTATTTTATTTCCAGACTTTCATATCAAAATATGTCTCTCTATATAAAAAAAATCTCACAATCAGCTGCACCACTCATTAATAATATATATATATATATATATATATTTGTTTGCTCCCTTTCCTCTTTAAGATGACCGGCTATTAAATGCTACTAAATATATAGACCAAAATGTCTGCGGTGAATGGAGGGCTTTTAGGTGCCATTGCGAGGTCTTTCTCAAGATCCAACCTCAGCAAATGGAGGGCTTTTAGGTGCCCACAGTATCCAAAAGCCAAAAAGCCGAAAACATTCCATGAGATGATATGAACCATATGAGTTAGTCTCGGCCAAATGGTTTGCTGATGATTTTGCTCTTTTCTACGATCACCCATCATCATCTGAAAAAGGTTTCCTGATCCACGAGTCTTGTAATGACAAATGGTAATCATTTATTCGGCACTCGGTACCTCATACCGGTAATCATCCGATTATTAAAAGGGATTCAGCGATGATAGTAAAATGGATCCGATGATGAGAGGGGGATGCCCGAAGTTGTATGGCTCTTTTTGAGATCGAACATTCATGGTCAGTTCTATAGAACTCTACAGCTATTCTCCCTGTTCAATTTTTAGATATTTTATTTTTTAAATTTTTGAAGATATATTTCTTCCAATTTATTACAGTATAATGCATCTAAAAAAATATTATACGAAGATTCTAAATCTATGCATTGCATGGTCAAATTTATCAATTTAAATAATATAAGTCAAAATATGCTCCGCATGTTCGGCAGAGACCTTAAAATTACATGATTTTTTTTTTTAAAAAAAAAAATTTATAATCAGTTTTAAGCTTATCTTGTCCTCCACTTATATTGCATGTAACTGGAAGGGAAGGATGGATACTTGGAGCATCGAATGCACCTCTTGATAGGATTGTGCCGTTGTACACAAGCTTTTGGCATAAGACAGCTCCAAAATCGAGCCAAACAAGTTTAGTTGCAGTTGACTTCTCGTGGTATGTCCAACGAACTTTGAAATACTTTTTGTAACCAAAGGTGGACATTGGGAGCATATTGCAACTTGATCGAGGCCCAAAGCAGTGTTGAGTGCTTTCCATTTAACGGAAAAACTAAGGTTGGCTGGAGATTAATGTTAAGAGAGCATCTTTGGTACTACCACAGAAAAGACGCCAAAAAAATAGGGCCAATGGTTTCGACCGACCGCGGTTATCTCCGAGATCTTGGATTTCTGTTCGGCTTCTCGGACATCCGGTCGAATTTTCATTTTTTAGAAGTCTCCATCTCCGAGATTCTACAAAGTCGACTTTGATGAAAGTGTTTTGGATGATCTTGGCGATGCCAGCTTTGACACCCACGAACCGGGGCTCCGGTTGGAGATGGCGGGAGGGTGCCATCTTTTTGCATCATCCGTTCCGGCTACGGAGCTCCAGGATGCCTGGAGTGGTATTGTCTATGCTCGGAGAATTTTACGGACGAAGTACCTCATTCTCGAGGGAGCCTTTACCACCATCATTTCCTGGATTCATGAGACTTTGAGGACTTCTCCCTTGCATCCCCTTCTTCAAGGCATTGCCTTCCATTTACAGGACTGCTCCGTCTCTACAATTAGGCATGTATACCGGGAGACGAATTCGGCGGTGGATTGGATTGTCTCATTTGTTGTTCATCATTCGGGTGAAGTCTCGTGAACGTGCCTGGAAAATACCCCAGGATCCATTCGGAATTTTATTCTTTCTGACTTTCTTGATTGTATTTATGCTAGATCGGTCTATTGAATACACCGACTTATAAAAAAAAAAAAAAAAATAGGGCCAATGATCTTTACGCCACAATTATCCTTGCGAGCTCATCTCCATTCCCAATATTTTCCATAAAAATAAAAAAAAGGTAAATATTATAATAAAATAACCAAAAAAATCTGCAAAATATATAAAAAATGAGATATTCTACCTATTGACTTAGCACCGTTCCATTATCATCCTAGCATCCAATTTAACATGTTCTATCATATCTCGGCAACGAAGGGATGGTGATGTCCCCTGTTCCAAAAATAAGGTAGATGATTTATTTTTGACAGCGTTCCATCATCAACCTTGCATCCAATTTAACATGTTTCAATATATCTTGGCAAGAAAGGGGTAGTGATGTGAATAATCTACAAGAACTCGCATGTAAGAAGCAAACAAAAAGTATACATGTACAATAACAATGACATCCACCTACGATTTCATTAGTATCATTGTATACATTTCTCTCTCCTAAGCATGTATCGAAAGAGATTCGAGATTCAAAGCTCAAACTCGACATTCCTACCATATCGAAAAAGAATGAATTTATTGGCCACGCCTAGGATCCTTGCCTATCTAAATCCATAGGACAAACATATTTTTCTTTGTAATGTAATTAAGGTTGCGAATGGATTGAATTGACCCATAACCCAATCCAACATATTTTTAGAGATCCATGAATCCGGGTCAGATCCTAAAATTAGACTCATTTCATTTTCTGGATCGGATCTTAGTTTACTGAATTTAGATATGACTCGATCCGACCCGATAATATTTATCAGGATCTTTAAATTATAATTTAAAACTTGTACGAAACATATTTTTAACATAAAGATAGAGTTATAATTATTTTTATATTTTAATTTATTTTAAAAATAATATTGTTCGTTATCTATTTTATGGTTAATAATAGTTAGCCATGTAATAATTAAAATATAGTTATCTATATTTAATCCTGATCATATCTAGATCCAAATTTTTTGTATCAGAACCGGGTTATTTATAGATCCGATCCAACCTGAATGATCCATTGGATTGAAAATTCTGATAGTGGATCCAACCTGATTTTCCAGTGGATTGGATATGGATCAATATTAGAACTCGGTCAAAAAATTGGATCGGATCATAATCGCTCATGACCCGGTCCGATCTGATCAATTTTCACCCCTAAATGTAACTGTACATCAAGTACCATAAGTCCGATCCCTGTCGGGTTCTTGTTACATAGAAATATCACGCATGCACGCGAGCTGATCATATGTCTAATTAGGCTAGCCCAACAGAGCTAATATTGACATATTCATTAACATAGATTATAAAAGTTTATCAAGATAATATATCACTAATTAATATGGTCAATATATAAAATATATAACAGATATATATTTTTCTTGAAGTAGGATAATTTTTATTTTTTTCAGGCCCAGCCTGATTTTCAAACCGAGCCATTTTTTTGGTCAAGGTTCATCCCATCAGCCTATTTTCAGTGTTCAGGCATACTAAAGTTCGGGTTATTAGGTCAGGCGAGCCATAAGATCTATAATTAATCAGCTATGATGTTTGTTAGATTTTTTTTTTTTTTTATATTTGGTCGAAATAGTCGCAAGACTGGCATATTTGAATGAGTACAAGGTGCTTGCTGAATGCTAGCGTCCAAGCCAAAAAAAACTTAAAATAACAGTCACAAAATTACCAAAAATTGTTACAATGTATATATTATAGTGCTAGAGATATCGATGTTGTCGATCAAAGGAAATGCATTTTTTGTTCAACCAAAAAAAAAAAAAAAAAAGGAAATGCATTTTTGGGAGATGATGAAGGCTATAACGCCATATCATGGGTTAGGAACACCATGGACCTACATGCATGCAAGCGATGCTGGTTCCTCTTCCTGACAAAATCCACCGGCTGAATTCACTTGGAGTGCTCGATCCGAGTTCCAACTTTCTATATGGTTTCAATGACACGATTCCTGGTTGGTTCGAACCCTATAGTTTTGAGCTTACAAGGCAATCGATTAGATGTTCCACTGCTGAACTTGCTTTATCAGGCAATATATATATATATATATATATATATATATATATATATATATATATATATATATATATATATATATATATATGGTAAAATCCCTGACCCAAGTGGCCTAACAATTCTCAAGATTTTGGATTCCAGGGATAATAAATTAAATTATGAACTACTAGCAATGCTCCAAGGGTTTGGTCGCTACTATCAAGGTGATAGTGTAGTTGGTTAGAATCTTGCCTCGCTACCGATCATAGATTCGATAAACGAGTTTGTGGATGACTCGCTTAAATCCAGAATTTATTCATGGATCTATAATGATCTGGGGTCGAGTTAGAGATCAGGATCTTATCTAGTTTTTCATTCCGATCAATTGACATCTTGATGGTATCGTATCGATATATCCATCTTAAAAAAAATGATTATATAAATTTAGTATCTTGAATCAAATATTGAAACGAGATATGCTAGAGTAGCTACACTTGATTTACTCCATCCCTTTTTGTTATAACTTATTGACAGGCAAGATCCCAGGTCATTTTGAGGAGTTGAGTTGGCTACATAATCTTGACCCTATATTATAACTTGCTTGAAGGGGTGCTGCCAGGAGAACTTTTCTCACCGCCAAACATAAGTTATTTGAACCTAGCATCTAATATGCTCCCTAGATCCATTTCCGGCATTATAACTTGTGGCAGCCAAGTTGGGTATCTTGACATAATATCTGCAAATAGACTAAGCGATGGATTGTCTTCTTGCTTGAGTTCAAATTCTGACAAAAGAGTTGTTGCCAAGTTAGATACCAATTGTTCGTCCATTGCCTATGCATATCCCTTCATTTGCCACGTAGTTACCTATTTTAGTAACATTATTAATAAAATTTTATATTTTAAATAATAAATTAATTTCTTATTCAAGAAGTTTATTTATCAAAATATAATAATATGATTTTATTATTTTTTTTTATAAAAAAAATATATCAGTTCATTAAATCATATTAAATAAAAATTTTTATTAACTGTACTAAATTAATATAGATATTAATGATATTATTAATAATTATATTTATTAAATATATTTTTATGAGGACCCTCGTCCAATCCATATTCTCTGCATTACACCAAATTTATTAATTTTATTGCATATTTTTTATGATGATTTTTTTTTTTGTTTTGATAAAAAATAAAAAGGATGAGAAAGAAAAAATTCCACCGTAGCTGTCTTCGTTGAACTCCCGCCTCACCGGGTCATATTCGAATCGAGCCATAATTTTTGTAAGTATCATTTTTATTTGAAGGTGAGTATATTAATCCGATCCTAATTAAATTATAAAAGCACAGGGTTTCTCCATTTATAATTATATATTTTAAAAAAATATTTAAATTTAATCGAGTAATACCTGAAATCGATAATCAAATTTCTGATCCAGGGGACGGGAACAAAGCTTTTACGTACTGCAATGCCAACTTACAGATGATGGTTTTCCTTAAAAATAGATGTTATGACATGTGATGGTGATGCTATATTATATTTACATATTCGTTATTATATATTTTATTAATTTTTAACAACCGTTATCATTCGGCGTATCTTCGAGATTATATAATGGTTCTAACATTAAATCCGAGTCCAAGCTTATCATCCCCTTCGAGCAACCTTTCTATTTTTGCAAGTACGGCGACGTCTCATCGCCTTCCACCTGCCCGCTACCAGCTCATCCCTATCCTCACCCCTACCACCCCCCCCCCCACCCAACAAATATATATATATATATATATATATATATATATATATATATATATATATATATATATATCGTCCCGACCCCACTGTGGGATTCCGTTTCCCCACAATACCGCCATCCGATTCCCCGCAAACCCAGCAGCGCCCCCCCCCCCCCCCCCTTAACCCCGGTTTCCCAGCCTTGGTTAAAAAGCACTGCAATTCCGGACTCCCAAGCCTTGCCGTATATATTCTCCCGGTGTCTGATTCCAGCTGCCAAAGCCCCAAGCGGGGAAGCACGGAAAGCGACGGAGCGAGAGAGCGCGAGAACGAGATGGTACCCGGAGAAGGAAAACATCGCAATCCAACGGTGCAGGTCCCTCCGTGGCCTGTATTCGATGATCCGATGGCCGGGATGCAGCTCTCCCTCCCCGTCAGCGGTGTCACCGGCGAGGAGGTGCTCGCCGCGCTGCAGCGTTTCCTCCCGTCGAACAACGAGGCGTTGGAAGCCTCGGACGAGCCGCTGGACTTGGCGGTGGACGCGTTCTCCTGCGACGAGTTCCGGATGTACGAGTTCAAGGTCCGGCGGTGCCCGCGGGGACGGTCGCATGACTGGACGGAGTGCCCCTACGCACACCCCGGCGAGAAAGCACGCCGCCGGGATCCCCGCCGCTTCAACTACTCCGGCGACGCCTGTCCCGAGTTCCGGAAGACCGGCCGCTGCGAGCGCGGCGACGCCTGCGAGCTCGCCCACGGGGTATTCGAGAGCTGGCTACACCCGGCGCGCTACCGGACCCAGCCCTGCAAGGACGGTACCGCCTGCCGCCGACGCGTCTGCTTCTTCGCGCACACCCCCGCCCAGCTTCGCTTCCTTCCCCAGAGCCCCCTGTCGACGCCGCTGGTCGCCCCGGAGTCGTACGACGGAGCGTTGGCCCGGCGGTCCAAGAATCTGATCACTTCGCCGAGGTCGACTCTGATATCGACCTCGATGTCCCCGACGTCGGAGTCGCCGCCGGTGTCGCCGGTGGGGGCAGAGGCGGTGAACGAGGTTCTGGCGGGGATGAGGAAGCTGCAGCTGAGCAAGGCGAGGTCGGTGCCGTGTTCTTGGGGAGTTGGGATGGGGAGTGATGGTGGGTTTGGTTCGCCGAAGGGAGCTGGGGCGTTCAGGGCGGGGTTTGTTAGCTTGCCGGCGACGCCGATTTCGGCGAGAGATGGAGGGCATCGTTGGGGGAAGGAGGCGGCGGGGGGGATTGGGAGGGGAATGAGGGGTAAATTGTTCGAGAGTCTGGGGAAAGAGGAGTCCGTGGAGGGGTGTTCGGACGCCGGTGGAGTCGGCAGCGCCGCCATGGGGTTGCCGGATTTGGGATGGATTTCGGAGCTGGTGACGTAATGCGTAGATGGGAACTTACGGCGTCGGAGGGCAAAATAAAACGGTACTGAAAGAGGAAGAAAAAATCGGAGTTGAGAAAGAGGTATTAGAGGCTTGGCTGACTGATTTATTTCATAATTGTTGATTTCATCCCACAAAAAAAAAAAAAAAAAAAAAAAAAAAAAAAGAGAGAGGAAAAGAATGTGATGCTGTGTAAATATGATGAAGAAAAAAATCTGAAAGTACTGTTATTTTGCTTTGGAAAAGAATTGGTTAGAAGAAGACTTCTGATTTCTGTGCGTTTTGAGAGGTCTTTGCTGATGCTGAAAAGAGAGACTGCTTGATTATTTGTATATTTAGATTTCAAGTTTTTGTGTTCTGGTTGATTATTTTTATCTTTTCTTGCAAGTTAATTTCGTTGTCCAAAATCTGTTGTCAAAATGTAAATACGATGAATTTAATGTTCAGTTAATGCCATAGCTTGTTTTTATTTTTTTATTTTGGCAAGAAGTTGTAATTTTATGATCGGCATATTTATGCTGTTTTACTGTATATAATATTTAAGCCCTATCATCCTCTTGGTTGGACGGGGTTTGGGTTATTATGGTGTGTGTATAGGAATCGGAGTAGGAATTATGAGTTTTTTTTAAAAAATATTAATTTATCATCGATGAGCGATGTAGTTGACTGTGTGAAAAGGCTACCAACCAGTTGGTAGGATTCGAGTCCTGATTTTGATAAAGAAAGTAAAATCAGGATAAAATAAAAAAAAAATAATTTTTTTTTAAAAAAATAATAAAATAATTTTGGAGTTTTCGTTAGTGAAAAAGTTAGGGATAGAAATATATATTATAAATTGTGATAGTGAAAAAGTTAGGGATATAAATATATATAATAAATTCCGTTCACTTGGTTGATGCCAGTGATAGTCATGTTGATATACTCATTTTCGGATGGGAAATGGCTGTGAAAAAATTAATATGTATCGTGTATCAAACATTTTCTGGCTGGGATGGGGATCATCTGGGAGTGATCATGCCCGGGATCTAACTTCTCTCCTCTTTTTTCTATCAAAAAAAAATATTATTTTTTTTAAAAATAAAAAATCTGTTATTTTTTTAATTAATTTATTTTTATATAGTTGTTATAGTTTTTATAATTTATTTTGATTTAATTAGAAGATGCGGTGATGTCACTTTTCATTCCGATACATTTTAACCTCAATCAGATTTCGAATATGAACGCTCTCTTCGTCAGCAAGGTTGTTTGTGTTCATCCTCGAAATCCATTTTATTAATAATTAAATATTATTATGCTTAGTTAAGATGTTCATCCCTGATGAACATAAATTAGATAAATATATAAATTAAAAATTATATGATTAACAAAGAGCAATTATAGTTATCTATTTTATAAATTATACTTGTATTTAGACTTACTTTGAGCCATGATATTAATGATATCAGTATGACGATAAAATATTTATAAGATCAATATTAATTTTTTTGATCATTATAAAAATTTATTATCATAAAAATGTAGTATTAATTTTTTAAATTTTTTTATAAATAATTATGTTATTATATACCAAGAAAAATATTTAATTAGCTACTAGATTTTTTATTTATTTATTTATTATATTATATTTCAAGGATAGCCGAAATTAAGCATGCATGCATGCCTGGAGTTGGATGGGTTGCTCGTTCCAATCCCACTCAAACGCACGCGACGAAGTTACTTGGAATTTTGCTACCGAAATAAAAACTTAAAAAAAAACCTTCTTGGAAATTTAGATATGCCCTTATCCAAGTAATCTAAGAAAAATATATAATATCTAAGGGTCAAAAGATTGGATGAGGATGAGATTTATTTTCTAATAAAAACAGTGGGATGGGGCCGCACATCGATTGATTGTTTATGACGTGGATGGGATGGGCATCCGGAAAGGGACGCAGGGCCCTGGACTTCAAAAATTTCCAAAGGTTTCCACCTTGGAAGACAAGCTCATCCTGGTCCACCTCCTTATTTTCCTCTTGACGGGAAGTATTTTATCGATGTCTTCGGCCGGAGGAGTCGATTCTGCTAGAGTTTCTGGTAAAGGATTTTTTTTTTTTTTTTTTTACCAAAAAAAAAAAAGATTTTTTTTTTTTTAATTAATAGTTTTGGAAGATGTCTGTGGTTACAATTCTCCGAATAATCCTGGCCTTTCTTTTTTGATAAGAAATGATCCTAGCCTTTCAGTCATGGTCTAATAGAACTTGCCATGTATGATAATGACATTTAAATGCATCCATTGTTATTCAACTTAGATATATGTATTTAGTGTATTCAACGTTCCATTCACGATGTATAAATAAATCCAGGATATTATAAAATAAAAAAAATAAAAGATTTGACTGAATTGAAGTAAAAGCATGTTAAACTGTAATTTTAAGTTAAAAAAAAAAAAAAAAAATCAAGAAATGATGCATCTATTCATCCTATCAATAATCGAGATCGGATGTAGTATAGGAGAATTATTATTATTATTATAATTATTATTGATTATTGGATTAAAATAAAATTTTTAATAAGGTATTCAGCTCTTGAGACTAATCAATATCAAATCTTCTTGGTATCTCCAACAAGAACTATTGAAAAATCACCATCTCTCTTCTCTTGGATAATAAAAGTAAACATATCATAATTTTTTTATAAAAAAAAAAAAAAAAGTCCAGGGTTCAAGTCGTTACTGTATTTTTTGGGTCACCAAATCTCATTAATGTTTTCTTTATGGTAACTAAACCATCCAATGACATGGATCATCATCTCCCCCATGATATCTCCGTCCTCCCTCTCCCCGATAAAATCGTGCACGGAGAGCTCACCATCAGAGTCGGTCTTTATTAGCCGGTAGCATGGGTTTGATAGCATCGCGTCAACGTAAAAGTCCTTTTTCTTCCAACAAAGGGGAAAAAAATGCGACACCGTCGATAATTATATCTCCAAACTAACTACTGTTTAAATTTTGTAGCGTAAATATCATCTACAGTGGGATGTCAAGCTGTCAACATCGTGCGATGGAATCCAAATCTAATGGCGGAGAGAATACCGCACCTACGGGCCCCCACCAAACTTGCGGTGGAAAGCGAGTCATGGATTTCAGGAGAGCCCGTGGTTCCTCGAAAATTATAAGATAAAATTAGAGAAATATCCCTCACAATCTTAATTTTGCCAACGATGCGGCAGCACATCCGCCTATTTTCATTACAAATCTTTTTCGTTGCAAAACGTTCGATCCATCTATTTTTATTACAAATTATTATCATGTGATAATAAATAAATTATTAAATTTTAAACATATCCTTTTTGATTAATTTAGCGTATAGCTCTTGCTTCGATAAGAATTGGATGAGAGAAGAAGATAATTGAAAAAAATAAAAATAATAGAAAAATAAAAAAAAATCAAGATGATGAATCGGGCATTGCTTTAAGATACGTATAAATATATGAATGGTAGGGAACGAAGCATCGGTTTTTATATAGATAGATAAATAATAAAAAACAGGGTGCCCGGAGGTCGATGTAAATAGATGGATGATGATGAAAACGGGATGATAGAAAATGAAGTATATACAGTATTTTAAGATCAGGAGATAATTGAAAAAAATAAAAATAATAGGAAAATCAAAAAAAAATCAAGATGATGAATCGGACGTTGCTTTAAGATATGTATAAATATATGAATGGCAGGGAACGAAGCATCGGGTTTTATATAGATAGATAGATAAACAATAAAAAACAGAGTGCCTGGAGGTCTATGTAAATAGATGGATGATGATGGAAACGGGATGATAGAAAATGAAGTATATATAGTATTTTAAGATCAGAAGATAATTAAAAAAATAAAAATAATAGGAAAATCAAAAAAAAAAAAAATCAAGATGATGAATCGGATATTGCTTTAAGATACGTATAAATATATGAAGTATATAGTATTTTAAGATCTATGTAAAGCGAGGAATGATAAATAGATTTAATATTTTAAAATTTGTGCAGATGGATGATCTATAAAGGATGGGACGGTTTAAGATATGTATACAGGGAAACGAACGATAGGGGATCGGGTGCTTTAAGATTTACGTCTGCATGATCACCAGCCGCCAGGGAGGTGGCGGTGGATCGAGCTCGATCTGTAGGCAGCCAGGGAAGGACTTTGGTCGCATTCGAGGATCAGACAAGTGGGGACGAAGATGGTCACGACGACGAAGGAGGATCCGAGTGCGGACAAAAACGGCGGAGCTGACGGCGAAGGGGTGAGAGGTGGAGAGGAAGACGTTGTGGCCGGCAGCGGCCGTGGATGTAGGTGGCGGAGGAAGCAAGCAACGGTGGAGATGAAAGGAATGGCGGTGGGATGGGGGAGGTGAAGGGAAGGGAAAAGGAAAGGGTAGAGGAGGTAGGAGGAAGTCGGGGGAGGAGGAGCATGAGGGCGAGAGAACGAAAGATCCACTTTGCTTTCCCATCGCCACCCTCCGGTGGAAGGCCTTCCGCGTCCCCTGTTTTCGGGAAGTGGGAGCTTCATCATATGTCGATGGAAGAATAATGGGTGCTTTGAGATTGATACTAAAAATGATCCAACGATGGTTTCTTAAAAATATAATTATGGTCCGGACTCCCAATCCAAAATATTTTTTGTCTATCGTCTTTTACTCCATTACCGGTGTTAAAGCCGAAATAGACCGCTGGACCAAAATTAAATTTTGATGGTTTTTTTAATTAAAGTTTTTTTTATTATTATTATTTTTTGTCTATCGTCTTTTACTCCATTACCGGTGTTAAAGCCGAAATAGACCGCTGGACCAAAAATTAAATTTTGATGGTTTTTTTAATTAAAGTTTTTTTTTTTTTAAAAAAAAAAAACTTTAAATCTAGATTGTATTATAACTTTGTGGTGCAACTTTGATGCCATCCTTTGTTATGTTTTTTTTTTTTTTTTTTGTTATATTTTTTTAATTAAAAAAAAGTATGGGATAAATCACGGTGTAGCTTCTTATTCCGATTTCAATCCAGTAATTATTTGATTCATGCTGATTTTTTCATGTATCTTTTCCATCAATCCTGGTGAGTACGTTAACCTAATCTCATTACGATACCGGTGTAATAGCCGCTTCATCTCCCAGTCACATGCATCCAAAAAATTTCAGAATTTAATGATCGTCTCCCAGTCACATGCATCCAAAAAAATTTCGGAATTTAATCAAGTCATTTAAGAAATCATGTTTTGAATTCGTGACTAGAGAGTAATTTATAAGGACGGAGTCACGCTACGAGTAGGACTGAAAATGGACCGATCCAAAGACTATATTTTAAAAAATTTTGGATCGAATATGGATATTTCTTTGATCCAAAAATTAAACGGACTTTTTTTTACAGCTCCAAGACTAGTCCAATATATTTAAAATTTGATCCAAAATCTGAATCTATTTTAGATCGGTCCAAAATTTATTGAACCGATCTGATTTAATTTTAGATAATAAATTTTTGGATCGATCCATTTTCGGTGCTAACTTGGAGGGAATAATTTATATTTATAAATTATAATTTTGGCCCAGCTAGGAGGGAATAATTTATATTTACAAATTATAATTTAGCATAGAATAAGGGGATAGCGGTAGGCAGCCCTCCCACGGGCCGGACGTGACTCGTACGTAGTTCATCGAACCCATGGTGGGACAAACACGCCACATTTAATGCAAATTAAAGTTTGCCAGCGGAAACGTTGAACGGCGCTTAAAGGGTCACGGGAGGGATCACAAGGTGGTGTTTGGATATAGAAGATATTTATTCCTGGAACGGGAATATTATTTTTTTTAAAAAAAATAATTTATTTTTTTATTATTTTAAATTAATTAGAAATTTAGAATGATAATTTTATTTTAATATCATAGTTATGTTAGAACCTATCACATAAAAAAAATAATAAATTTCATGATTTATCATGAAATAACAAATCTAAAATATCAAAAATTGATTTGAATTATTATTTTTATTAATAAGATTTTGATTTTGAAGATATTTGATGGAATACGAAGGAGTTAGATCTTATTCTTTGTGAAATTGCTATTCTTTATTTCTGCAAATTTTTTTTGGCTATCAGTTTAAACTTTGCTGATGGTCCAGAGTAGTGGTTGTTATAATATTCTAACAACTTTTGCAACATTTCAAAAAACAAGGGGAAAAAAAAAAATCTTTTGTACACTCAACCGTTCGTGTATCAAGTTTTCATATGTTTATAAAAGGACCTCCTAGCATTATTTGCTACATTATTTATATGCAATATATTATCAAAAAAATGACTCTAATCAAACACCATCCACTGTAATGACTATTAAATCATATTTAATATCTACATTGTTCATGCCTTTAAAACATATGTTTTAATCTAATGTCAATTCAACAATATATTTTATTTTATAAGCAGTAAAAGTATTACAATATTTATATTGCTCTACGGGTTCATGATATGTTGTAAGCTGCTATTTTATTTCTACAAGAAATTAATTAAACTAAATTCCGATAATAAGAGAAGTTATTTCCATTATAATTGAAAAAATGGTTACATAGGTAGTCCACCGATCACGGGAGAATTTGGTGTTATTGAAATCTCTCTTTCTAAGTTGTTAAAGAGATTATTTTCAGATCAAAACCTTGAGATTTATGAAAGAAATCAATATTGATATAATATTTGTCATCCACGGTGAAAATATCAATGCCATTCCCAACTTCCTGTTACGAAATGGTGATGGATCATCACGAATTAACAATTAATTAAACGATTGGCCACCATTTAAATGCCAGCTTTGCATCCATGGATGACATTACGGAGGGTCTTCAAAAAATATCATGGATGCCGTTATCACAACTAGGGTGATAATTTTGTTCGAGCAAAGGCCCAGGTTATGGATCATATATTGCAAAGGCTATATATAATATTGTAGATGGAGATTAATTTTCGTCCTGAAAGTTTCGATCCACGTTTATCAACTCATGTGCGCGGGTGTGCGTCGCACGACCCAGGTCCAGGTGGTCGGGCGCTGGACGTGCGTTTCGTTTTTATGCGCACAGATTTTGGCACGGTGACGCGGCTTCGTATGAGGCACTTGTTTGTTTCGATCCAATTGTCCGGAAGTCTTCTATGAAGATTGGGAGTCTAGAGTTTTGTATTTTTTTTTGTTCTTGGATGCCTACGATCCCTGTTTCTTGTACTCTATTAGGCTGTGAGGGTTTATGATTATTGATGAAAAAATAGGATTTTTCGAGAGATTTGTAAGTGAGAGAATATCTGAGAGGTTAAGGTGTTGCTCATGTATCGGCTGCTTTTTATGTACTACTGTTACGCAATGCACTCTTCTTCTAATTTGACCTGGATTTGGAAGTTGCAGGTCTCTACGAGGGTTAAGGTGTTGCTGCGGTGGGCGACCATATTGGCGAAAATTGCACCGTGAATAAATAGGTTTTATCTCACCGTTGGTCTCGTGGATCCTGCTGCAGCCTGATTGTGATGTCTGTCCTACAATTTTGGAAGATTCTGAGCATGCTATCATTTCATGCCCTTTTGCAGTTGATCGTTGGACAGGCTTTTTTTACCCTTTGTCTTTGCATGTTTTTGCCAAGGGCCCAGGTAGAGGAGGAGCAAGGGTATCAAGCTTTGTTGACACGGTTGGCTTGGCTTTATATGGTATGGAATGGACAGCTCCGAGAAAGCTTGTGTTATGTTTTCTGTTTTCTCTCCTTAAAAGTACTTTGATAACTTCTTTGCCTACTCATTCAAGGTCCTGGGGTTGCTGTTCTACTGCTTCTTGCAGGCAGGTTCCATCCTCTATTTTTGTTTTGGCATCAGGGAGCTTAAATTGTCTCTTCACTTGCAGCACCTATGGATTCAGGGGGAACTCTCAGGTTCGAGTTCATCGGCGTTGCAGGATGTCATGTAGTAGATAGGGATGGCAATGGATCGAGTTCGGTTCGGGTCATTCAAAATACATATCCGTTCCGTTAAAAAAATATCCGTCCCATATCCATCTCGGATCGGGTATAAAAAAATCACGGGTCGAGACGGGTATACCCAATCTCATAAAACTTAGTTTATTTAAAAGCTAAACGGATCGGATATATCCATCCCATATCCTATTCACTTAAATATTTTATAAACATATCTTTTTTTATATATAAATGGATCGAGTTCGGGTCGGGGCATACTACTACCCGTACCCGACCTGAATCCAAATCGGATTTTTTTTATATAACCTATATCTGTTTATAAATTAGACGGGTCGAATTTTACCTGTCCCATTAGAAATGGATCGGATGTCTATCGGATCGAAAAAAATTGCTATCCTCGGTAGGCTTCTCACTCTGATGGGTCTCCGAGAGGCTAACGCAGATTTCTTAGCTCCTTGTGCTGTGGTTTGATTTCCAAAAATGCTTTGCCTGAGGAATTCTCTCTTATTTTGCGAGCAGATGCTTATAGAGTCTCGTATACTCGTTCCCATTGAATTGTTGCTTCTGCTTTGTTGCTGTATCAGCTTCTCCCTACCGGACTTCATCCGCTTGTGCTCATGGAGGCAGGGAAAAAAACGTCTCCTAAAAATCTATCAAACTTGACCCCTAAAACCCATCCGTGGCTGAGATATCATGAATACACCCAAATTTCCAACGTATTTCCATCCAGTAATGTCAGAGTTGAACTAAATGTTATGCGACACCAGTTATCTTAATGCTAGTCGGTGACATCTAGTCATTTAGCAAAGTTTAATACGATTTTGTAAACTAAAAAGACGCATAAGTTGACAGCCGGTCATTAAATTGCAAATACGGTCTCTGGACTGCAAAAGACACCAAAAGTCAAGCTATTAATACACAAGTCATGAAGATCTTGATGAAAACTAAAATGTCTCGATTTAGTTTGAAAACAAATATACATGACAATCAGAAAACAAGAACGGGGAGGCATCGATGCAAACAGATTAGCCCATCTTGGTCCCGTTAAACACAATGCTCGTGGTCAGCCACAAGACCAAGCACGGGTACCAAATTCCAGGTATCTCACTTCTTCAATACACTGCAACCAAAAAGAAATAAGCAATTAATAAACGCAGCAAGGATAACGTTTTGAAACCAAACATGCTGTTAAGAGTTTTGTGGGTACCGCAATGGTAGAAAGAGTGGATGCAAAACAATATTTTTTACAAGCATCATGCAGGATTTTTTTTGGTAGCAATCATCACACGGTTCAATTCAACCAAATCAAAAAGAAATGGTGCCGAGTTTATGGAATCAGCTTTAGTGCAAATGTCATGACAAAAGACTGGAACCTGTACGTTCTGTTTTACCATCTGAGTACATGTCCAACTAGAACTTTTTTAAAAACTTCATTGGAGTAATCTATACAAATGTGTCCTGCCTTGAGTTCCTGTATTAACTGGAAGAGTGTAATAATTCCTGCTTTAACTAGAAGAGCGTAATATCATCTCTCTCATTCCACAGCCAAGAAAGGAATCACCAACTCTTAACATACTTGAGTCACGCAAATCAATAACCTAACAAATGGAGTGCATCCGTACCTTTGTTTTTAATTCTTTAAATGAAGGAAAAATAATATCTTTGAAACATGATCTCTATCGGAACCACATGCCAGAAAAAAAAACAAAAACAAAAAAAAAAACAATTACAGCATCCAAATTATGCCATTATCTACATTTGTTGAAGGGTATACATAAATGTGTCCTGAAAGATAAAGGTTGGCCTGGCTCTAACCCCAAGGAAGGAGGGCTATTAGAAGTCAAAACCATATGATGGCTTGATGGATAAATCACCAACATTGGCATGATTGTGCATTGATATACAATCAAATACTAGCCTGCTTCACCAAGAAAAGATTGAAGACCCTCTGTCAAAGCTTTTTGTCCATGATTAATTAAGATATGAAGCCGCCTCCATATATTCTACTTTGAGGCATTACTTCTTGACATGAAAATTTTAATCAAGTATTTTAACTATAATGCCACGTGTTAGCATGCAAGTTATTTCAAACATATAGATTAACCCACTCCCCTTCCACTCTTATCCTTGTCCAAAACATGAAAGGACTTGCAACTCCAAAATGCCCCTCCACTAAATGTATATATTTGGTGATAGGGCAATTACAGGTGATACAGCCCCCAAATCGAACAATGGATGCATCAATACCTTCCCGGGGTCCATGGATGGCTACTTTTATCACAAATATAAAATTAACAGCTGTGTCTAATCTTGTATGTAAGTTGAGAATATTAGAAGGATAACAATTGGATCTGAATAGAGGAGGCAGGACCATGAGAAAAACCTAGGGCTTCTAAAATATGTTTTGAGAAGGTTCACATAAGAGGATATGTCTATATATATGACAAGATGATGTCTGTACATAAAATAAAATCCCAAGGAATGACACATATGGAATGTCAAGCATAAATCAATGGCTTTCTATTAACATGACTATTTATTAAAAATAGAAAACCACAAAAGCACCATCATATGATTTTAATGATAAAACATCGATATGACATGTTTTAGTGGCCTTTTTTTATTTTTAATAATAATAAAAGCATGTGAAATTCCTTACCTTTCACAAGACTCTAAAATATATTAAAAAAAAGAAAAGCAAGCAACTACATGATTCTTGTAGGGCCTATGGATGTTTGATGAAGGTTTTTTTTTTTTTTGTTACAAGGTTAGATGGTTAGTATACGGGGCCAAGGAATTCAAATAATACCTTCTAGCTAGCCTTTTTAAATAAGATTTTGGATTGCTACAAATCATATTAGAGCCAACCTAACCCATAACCCATGTGAACTAAAAGACACTACAGCATGGATTTATTGGGGTTGGCCAAAGGCTGATCATGGTGTTTACGAATGAATTTGCACGTGATTGAACCCTAAGCCTAGTGAAGATACCAAGACTTAAATGGAAGGAGAATATAAAGATCCATGTAGGCATGTTTTAGCCCCACATCAATTTTTTGTTGGAAAGATATTGGTACTTATACAAGGCTAAGGAATACAAATAAGACCTTCTAGCTAGCCTTTTTTTGATGAGATTCTCGATTATTACAAAAGTTTTATATAGAATGTTTGGATATATCGGTACTAGTACATGTGCAGTAATTGCTAGATAACCTTCAACTCTCCTCAGTGCACTAAAATACTAAACATAATTACAAAACATCAAAACCTTTTGTCAAATAAAAGAAAATTAGTATGACTGATATATGCTTTGACTAGTGGTTCCTCTTGATATATATAAACTCATAGTCTTTCTATAAGATATACTTCATCAACAGAATTACTCGACAGGCTTGGATGTGATCTGCCATCTCTGTTTTGATCAATATTTACTATCATTTGCAAGAAGCATATAAGCATAAAATGTGTATACAATGCAAGCATGTGCGTGTATATGTGTGCCATCAATTCCTATTCAAAAGATCCAACACCTGGTAGTCGCCATGCAGACACACCCATGGAGGTGCCAAGCAGACATACCACATGAAATTTTTAATAATGCAAACAATAGAAACATTGAGATCAGGAGAAAAACACAAAGTTATACATGATTAAGAAAATTAATCACCTCACGCATCAACACTCAATGTGGTTTCTACCAAAAAAATAAAATAAAATCCAGTGTCACAAGACAACCTATCTTTTGGGATTAAACAGAAGAAATTTGCAACAAAGAACTATGTTCAGCATAAGTGCAATTAATGAAAATCAAGTGCAAAACAAACTTACTTGTACAGATAAGCAGCAATGCCCAGAATAATGCACAGCAGGATGATATCAATGCAAAAATTGCGGCTGGATCTCAGCTGAAACAAATTCAAAAGCAAACTTTACTAAACCTAAATTGGAAGTACCCAAAATCTAATTAGCTTGCACGTTATCAAGATGCATATGCCATTTAGAAAGAGAATAAAAGGTACCTGGTTAACAGTCTCCTTCAGTCTCACATTAGTATTTTTAAGGTCTGCAGTAGCCTTGTCCACCTATAATATGTGTCCATATACTAATCAATACATAACCAGGCTAAGTTTTGCTCCTAAAATATATTATTTTAGTAGAGGTCTCCAACCTTGGTGTCAATCTCATCCATCAAAGGGACTTGTCTATCCAGTTCCTGCATGGATAAAGTAAAGAGGTCAATCCTAAACCTCTCATAATATCTACTACCTAGCAAATATAACAAGCAACAGCAAACCTCATCCATATCATGGGCCATGTTTTTCAGTGTATCCAAACCTTCAGATATAATATCCAAACCTTGATCCTGCAAAGATATAAACAACCTTGTTAGCAAGGAAATTTTTATAGCAGAAGGTTATTCTGCAAACTAGATACTTATTAGACAAAGATGTGCTCCAAGAATCATCATTCTGCAAAATATAAACAATCTGAACCGGTGACAAGCTTAACCATTTATCAAGAATGTTTTGTCAATGGAAAGTTAGGTTAGAGAATGAATGGTGATACTTGTATCGCGAGGAGCAGCAAGTCAGACAAGGTCAATCATAATATGATGACCAAGAATGCAGCTTGTAAAGAGGTAACTCAAAAGAGAAAAATTATTAGATCAGCAAGAAAAATAACACAGAAAAACCAAGATGAGAGGAAAAGGTAACACAGACGGCTCTATAACATGTCAAGAATAATCGAGCCTACCTGAAAAATGTAGGAAGGACCAAATTTAAAGATTCATAGTGAAATACACCAATATGTGAATTCTAACATGGAAGAGCAATGCAAAGTTGAAAAGCAATAAGGAAAAAGAAATCTAAAGAAGAAAAAATGGACCATAGTAAATATGCTTTGAGTCAATGAACGAAAGTAAATGCTCAACAATACAAAAAGGATGTCAGAAGTTTGGCATAGAATTGGACAACTTGGAAGACTGGGTATATTGAATGTGTGCCAAATGTATCGGGAAGCAAATTTTCAAAAACTGATGGAAGTGAAATTTCATTGCATGAACATTGTGAGTCAACCCAAAGAAGTAGGAGGGTATACCAACTGATGGTAGGTCAGAAGCATAGCGCACACACCAGGAGAGAAAAAAATGTGAGGATCAATTAAAATTCTAAGAAAGATGGAACACAGAAGGCTGAGACAATAGAGAACACATAAAAAGGAAATAATGTGACTCAGCGATGTGTTAGGAAATCTGTCCAGTTATGAGCTAAATTTGTTAGACTCCGCAGAGATCTTGTTAAAATGTACCATAATAGATGAACTTTTGGAATCATATAAAATGTTTGATTTAACATGTTAGAGTTGTAAACCAGAAGCCAATAATAAAATAAGGTATCATGAGAAAAATACATGCCTGTTTCATTTTGCGCATCTCGTATTCTTGCCTGAACGTGTTTGATTCTTCAGTTTGCTGAAAGTATTCACTCTCAAATCTTCCATCTACATTGATTTTTTTCAAAAAAAAAATGGTCAGGAATGATCCTTCACTCTCATATACAACTCAACTGCCTCGAGTAGAAGCATGCATAGGAGCAGATGCTGATATGAGAGCAGGAAAAGGTGCAAAGTTTAGAATATGGACTAATTTGTGGTATAAAACAATGAACATCTACTTATTTGGTTTACAAAATGCAGTAATTAAATGATAAGCAAAAGTTGTAAAATAAAAAATTATGGTTGAAACAACTAATTATAATAGATCCTGGCAGAAAAGGAATAACATTGATTTGAAAAAAAGGGGGGCAGGGGGCAAGGGGAGGTGGACTGTGGAAGTGTTATGGAGAAAGTTCAAAGCAGGAGCACTATTCTAAAGTGGGTGTAACAGATATGGTAGAAATTCTGTTTACATAAGTGAGGATTTGAGAAGCCACAAGCATTAAAGAGTGAAATAGTTAGTGAAATCTTATAGCTAAGGTAATCCACTTTGTTAGCTAAAAGATAGGTAACAACAATAATATGAGTAATTCCTTTCCATCCATAGCAGACTCCCTATGATAAGACATACATATAAATAGCAATGTTGACGTCAGCATGTCACTAGCCTAATGAACCTAGCTACAGAATTCCTCACTGGCCACTGCATATGATAGCATGTCTAATGTATCCAATCATCTACTGTAACAGCTTTATTTCCATCACAAACCAGATTATTTATTAAATGCAACATATTTGATATTTTTTTTTCAATCACAAGCCTTGGTCACGATTCTTGCTCAGTTTTTTGCCCTTAGCCATCTTTACAGAAAACAAGGGTTCTTTTTAGTATTTCTGGTTGCATATGGATATACCATTTGCCGCATGATTAGCTAGCAAGGAATCAGACATATTCATGTTGGGAAAATGGATGAATCAGAAGAGATGTTCTATTACATTATCTCCTAACTAACATAAACAAACATGAATAAAATAATTAGTTAACTAGAACTGCATTTGTCTTCGTCACTAAATGGTTATATGCTACATCATGTGCTATAGTATGAAGAGTCCTTCAACATCTAGCATATCACAAATATCACTGGTCAACAAATTAGCTGCAATATCATTTCTCATCCAAGACCCAGGCCCACGGAAGTATATGATGCAGCGTTGCTTCCAAAGTACTTGAATGGTTTTATCGATATTTGGAAAAGGCTTTTGGGGGAGTTGCCAGAAATAGTTGAGTAACCATTTCAAAGTAATATCAGCCAATCTGATTTCTGTGTTGGTGACTGAAAATGAGATTGCCAACAACTGCGTGTTCATGAAAATATAAGTTTAGAATTAAAACTCAGGAACCAATGTGATCATTTTGAAAGTTCTATGTATACACTCATCTAGAGGACCAAATAAAATCAGCTAACTAGTCTTACCTGTACACCAAATCTGGTGTTTCTTGATGCCTCAGACACTCAAGATACTCGAGACATTTCATGACACTCCTTGACAATTCATACAATTAAATTATAGTGTCATTATTATCATATGTCTACTTGTCACACTTTTATATGAAAACCTTCAATTCAAATGTAACAATTAGCCACTGTTTTATCAAATTATATGAACTTGAGGAGCATAGATCTAGCTCATAATTATATATATTTACATATATCTCTATAAGATATACAAGTAACCCTATGTCAGATTCTTCTAAACACTTGGATTCTTGACACCCATGTCACATATCCAGGTAATGTTGCAGCTAGCAAGATATTGGCAACCTTGACAACTACAAAAAAAATATTTGCAGAAACCAGAAAGGCGAGCACAAAGTTCTATATATCAAACATCATAAACATTTATGTATAATGTCACTTAGTTGCAGGATCTCCCACCATCATTTTGTAATTAAATAAAATTGCAAAGATATCATACAAATGACCTTTCATAAGTCAAAAATTGATAACCTGAAGTTGAGTCAAACTTAATTTCTTGGCGAGAAGCCGAAGCAGTCCAGCCTCCGCTTTGTTTGGTGGCAGTGGTGCTTCCATCTGGAATCGACTGGATCCTCTCTGGTAATGCAAGAACCAAATCACTCCGTGCAGCAATCTCTTCTTTTGAAAGTCCTTTAACCTGTAAAAAATTCACATTAGATCAAGGTACCACAAAATGATGTTATAAGGTGCATCAGCTATTTTCCTAGATATAATTTCATGAAGTCTTCACAGTCAGGGCAAACCTAAGAAGCAATGCAAAACTTATTAAAAAGCCAAAAGCAAATAATATAACATGAACATGTAACAATTGTTGAACATGTAAACTCCCAGACAATGCAATTACCGACACTGCATGTTCCTAAATATTGAGATTCAATATCAATATGTAAGCATACTAGATTCAATTTTCTAGAAAAATATATAACTTGGTAATTAGGCACCAATCGTGCATGCAACAGTCAAAAAATTTACATTTTCTAAGATCCAAAAACCAATTTAGACAATATAACGAATAAAGAACTTGAGCATTAATAGTTTAATACAGATAAGGATAAGATGCTAACTCTATCTTCTTTTATTTATAAATAGCTATGGCAAAACTAAGAAAGAATTAGAGGTTCTATATGATATGGATTTTGAATTCAATTTTCAAACCGATAATTGATTAGAGAGAGCAGTTTGCCAACTTCAGTGAAGCAGGAAGCAAAGATATTTGGCTTCATCAACAGTGGCAGGCTTCATATACCTATCACATACATATGATGGTCTGTAAAAAATGTCCTAGCACACCTAGGGTGAATCATCCATCCATACATAACAGCTAATCCTGTAATCAGTTCATAGAATTTCATGGCATCAATGGTGCAACAAGTTTATAGCACTCCATAAGATCTCCAAGGCAATACTCATGTCCAGCTCACCTAAAGCTCTTGTCAGTTTAGGGGCCCAAACCAATCTATATAGCAATCAGAAATCACAACTATCATATTGAAAGCCATCTAGAAGATGCTCAAAAAGATCACCTTCAACAAGATTGAACTAAAACAGCAGCTAACCAATAAGGATCAAATTTCCATTAACAATCAAGAAAGAAACACCAATTACAAAGGGTTTCAACTTACATTCAGTACCAATATCAAGGAATGTGGTAGTTGATTCAACAAGACTAGATAGAGCTCCCCAAACACATGGCCACATTATAATTCCTTTTCATAATCTCTTTATAAAAGCCTATGGAATCATAATGTGTCCAAACCCACCTGCCTTAGCAAAGCTCAAATATTTGATACCTCTTCAATTACAAATCCTGTAAGTTCATCACCTCAGTTATTTCCATCAATCCAGAAGAATACGTAATTACATATAGTAAATTAGCATATTCACAATAATGGGATCCATAGAGATCTTTTTTTCTTTCCTATCCTTCACTACTTAATTTCCCATCTAACTAAATTTCTTAATTTTCTTCAATATGCACCCAATCTCCTATCTGCAAATTATATGGCTCAGTAAAGGTCCCGAGAGTGTCAAACAGAGCTTGTCCCCATAATATTTACACAACATAAAACTTAGTCTCTTCACCATTTACCCCTATTAAAGCTTATTTTGAACACTTGACAACTCTCAAATCTCAACAAAACCAAGTAACAATTTAAGGTAGGATTTTCCACTCCTGGATATGATCAATTGCTCCACGTTGTGCTTGAATCAAGCTGACAACAATAATTAATAAAACATTAATTGAACACAAATGCAAATGCGGTTCAAGAAGCAATTTACAAATGGAAATACAATTATAACAACTGATATACCCCTTAGGTAAAATGTCAACTTTTTAACATTATACACAGCATTATATGTCTTCTAACCATTCATCCTAAGACTCCAGTTTTCATATTTCTAGGGTTAAACCTTTTTTGCCTAAAACTAAAATTATAATCCGAAGCTTTTAGAGAACTGCAAAGGAAATCACTAAATCTATCGAACCATAGTACTCGTATGTCCCCAAAGGCCATCGCATCGCTCTTCACTTCACAAGATGCAACCCACCGCATAAATGAACCAAAATTGCATGTAAAAGAAATTTCATAATAGCACAAACACGAAATGAAACGCAAAACACAACTTTTAAAGTGGCTGCCCTGTTCCTCAACAAACCAAAAATTGCAATGGCATTTGTTTTAATAAAACGAAAAGATCACGACGACAAAGGAGCCGACCTTCTTGAGCGCCAACCTCTGCAATTTGGGCACCTCCTCCATCAACCGGGCCTTGGTGCGCCGGATCTCGGCATTCATCGCCACCGCCGCCGCCCTGTTCTTCTCCCGTGCCGCCACCTCCGATTTCTACACGACAAATCCACCCATAATCTATCGCGAATCGAACGAAGATTCCCATCTAAGAGAAGATCAGGGGGAAAAAAAAAAACAGAAACCCTAGAATGGAGAAAGCGGAGGAGGACCTGGAGGGCGGCTTCGATGTCGGACTCGACGGCGGCGAAGAGGCGGGCGAAGGAGTCATCGCCGGAGACGTTTTCGGCGCGCTGCTTCTCGACGTCGTACTTGTCGTATTTCTTGCAGATCGCATCGACGCGCGTCAATATATCGATCACGCTCATCTTTCCCCCCGCTTACCTTCCGTTCCCTTCTCCTCCTTCGGGTTTGGGATTCGGGGAATCCTAGATCTCGCCTCGCCTCAAATGATTAGTTTGCCTCGGCCGGGATTAATTCGCCAGGAAGGAGAAGGGAGAGGTCACCGCAAAGCCCACCGCGATTACAGCCTGTCGTTTTTGAGCTCGGATCCTCCGCAGTGCACCGCACCGCGCGATGCATTGCACGTACCGTCCATCGCGCGATGGACGGCCTTGCGCCGACGCGGAACGTGCGATGCACACCGAGCGTGCCCGTGCGCAGCCGTCCATCGTACGATGGACGGTGTGCGCGATGCCCGGGTACTGCCGGGGAACCGGGCTCCCCGTTTCTTTTTTTTTTGCCCTTTTTTAATTAAAAAATGAAACGATTATTATTTTTTATATAGAAAAAAGGGTAGAAAATTTTATCCCGGTGTAACTTCCCGTAACAAGCTTCCAGCTTGCTAGACCATGTTCGATTCAGGCTATAAATTTTTGCGTGCTCATGTTCGATTCGGGCTGCAAATTTTTGCGAGCTCATGTTCGATTCGGGCTACAAATTTTTGCGTGCCTTTTTCAAATTTTTGCGTGCTCATGTTCGATTCGGGTTGTAAATTTTCGCGTGCCTTTTTCGTTCAACTGGATGAGTACGTCAGTCTAACATCACTATGATGCTAAAATTCCGGCCGCTCAGTTTCCAGTCACGTGCTCCAGATTTAATCTGAAATTTAATTGAGTCACCCGCAGAATTATTTCTCGAACCCGTGACCAGTGGATTATATACAAAAGTTGAGCCGCGCTTTAATCGACCGTGCTATCACCATAGTGGTAAAATGATTATTTTTGAATAATGGAGGGGATGGAAATATATGTATATATATATTGTTTATGATTGGATAACATGAACCCTACTCTTTAACGAGCATTTTATTTTTTTACTAAAAATTTCAACTAAAAAAATATTTTTTTATTAAAATAATTATTATATGGTTTGAATTATGATAACTTATAACTTGAATTATGGCATCCCATGATCGTCCAAGATGCCATAATATAGTTAACATAATATCAAAAAAATTAAAAATACTTTTATCATTAAAAATTATTTTTTTAATGATTAAAATATTTATAAATATGGTTATGACATTCTATTCATAAATTTAGATATAAAATATCATAAAAAAAATATTTTTTAAAAAAATATATTATAGGCATTAAATGTATTAAATAATAAAAATATCATTTTATTTTATAATATTTCGTGATTAAGTTTGTAAATTAGATGTTATAATTATATTCATGAAATATTATAAGATTGAGAGATATTTTCATCATTAAATTTTTTGTTCCGTAAATAGAATAACGATCAATATGCACATAATTTTTTATAAAAAAAATATTTTATTATTAAATTTTTTTAACTAAAATTTAAAACTATAAATGATGTGGCGAGATCGCTAACATGGGTAGCTGGCAGGCGCCATGATTTGATAGGATCGCTGACGTGGAAGAACCAGCAGGCGCCACGTCAAGAAAAGGCGCCGCGTCGACTCTCCAGCCCGGATTCCACTACCGAGCTGAGCTGAGCTCCCTCAGAACAACGAGCCGAGCTCGGTCCTTCGCCAGGTCGTGCTCGCAAGCTCAGGATGCCTAAGTCGGAGCCGCCTTCTGCCCTCCAGAGCGAGACCCTCGGAGACTAGTGCCCTGCAGTCGAGGTCGAGCTCAGCGCTCACCCGTCGATGTGGAGCCTTTCCGAGCACGCGCCCTCTGGACCGGGTCTGCCTTCCGCCCTCCAGAGTGAGACTCTCGGAGGCTAGTGCCCTGCGGTCGAGGTCGAGCTAAGCACTCACCCACCGATGTGGAGCCTCTCCGAGCGCGCGCCCTCTGGACTGGGTCCACCCTCCACCCTCTAGAGCGAGACCCTCAGAGGCTAGTGCCCTGCGGTTGAGGTCGAGCTAAGCGCTCACCCACCGATGTGGAGCCTCTCCGAGCGCGCGCCCTCTAGACCTAGTCCGCCCTCCGCCCTCCAGAGCGAGACCCTCGGAGGCTAGTGCCCTGCGGTCGAGGTCGAGCTGAGCGCTCACCCGCCGATGTGGAGCCTCTCCGAGCGTGCGCCCTCTAGACCGGGTCCGCCTTCTGCCCTCCGGAGCGAGACCCTCGGAGGTTAGTGCCCTGCGATTGAGGTCGGACTCAGCGCTCACCCGCCATGTGGAGCCTCTCCGAGCACGCGCCCTCCGGACCGGGCCCGCACTTCGCCCTCCTCGGCCAAGGCACCCCCGCAAGCTCGGAGCGCCTAAGTCGGAGCGAGCCCTGCCATCCCAGCTCGGCCCCAGCCCGGACGAGGTCCTCACCAGCCCAGAACACCGGCGAGCCGCCCGAGGACTGCACTGAAACGCCTTTCAGGCCGTACTGACCACCTGCAACTGCCAGTTATACCAGAAAGACAAGCAGCACGTTGATCGAGATGCCACACTCCTCACCAACCACTCAAATCGCCCAAGAGAAGAAGCCAACCGGGAGATTCGAATCCCGTGGGCGACGGCCCGCTATTCGAGGCATTGCCAAGTTTCCTGGAATGTGATAACCAAGAGGAGTGTCGGAGCGCCTGACAACTCTCCTTATCATGAATCAGGAAAGACTCCTCGAGACACCGCCGCATGCACCTGACAGCCCAGCGGGGACTCCGAGACAAGCGTCCAACGGTAACCTAGTTTGCAACAAATTCAGAGGTAACACAACAACTCCAATACACAAGCAAAAAAAACACAAGCCAGAAAAAAGAAAAAGGGAAAGAGTGCAACCCCTACCAGCAAGAGGGGCATGGCACCACCACCACCACGAGCACAAGCGCAAGCCCGACCAAGAGGGCGAAGTACCATTATCACCATAGTTGAAGGAAAACGAGGGATACACGGAGAGGCGGAGGAACAGGGCACCCCTTTGTCCCCGCTACCACTCTTCCCCTGCAACGTTTTCACCTTCGTGCACATTTTCCACTCCTCCTAGTACGGAGTCCATCAAGAGAGGCCCGACCAGGAGGATCTTTTCCTCTGGATCGTCACTGACTTGATCATCGGAGTGCCCCCGCCGGAAACCCCAGCCCGGGTCTCTAACCCCTGTCTCGCAGGTCCGGGAGCGGAGGACTGCTAAGCAGCAAGATGACCAAACCTAGCGTGGAGGTTCGGGACCAGAGGACCGCGGGCGGCAGGGGGAGCGCACTCTGGCGCCGACAGTAGCTACGGGCCATGACGGTCTTGGCGGCAACATGCCACATTAAAGGAGACTGCCACGACGAACGCCAAGGCAATACCTCAGTCTGGACCACTCTGCCGAGCTGAGCTGAGCTCCTTCAAGGCAACGAGCCGAGCTCTGTCCTCTGCCAGGTCGTGCCTGCGAGCTCAGGACACCTAGGCCGGAGCCGTCCTCCGCCCTCCAGAGCGAAACCCTCGAAGGTTAGAGCCTTGCGGTCGAGGTCGAGCTCAGCGCTCACCCGCTGATGTGGAGCCTCTCCGAGCGCACGACCTCTAGACAGGGCCCGCCTTTCGCCCTCCGAAGCGAGACCCTGGGAGGTTAGAGCCCTGCAGTCGAGGTCGAGCTCAGCGCTCACCCACCGATGTGGAGCCTCTCCGAGCGCGCGCCCTCTGGACCGGGTCCATTTTTCGCCCTCCAGAGCGAGACCCTCGGAGGCTAGAGCCCTGTGGTCGAGGTCGAGCTCAACGCTCACCCGCTAATGTGGAGCCTCTCCGAGCGCGCGCCCTCTGGACTAAGCCCGCACTCTCCATCAAGGTGACTGCACGAGCTCGGAGCATCCTGACCGGAGCAAGCCCTGCCATCTCGGGACACCGGTGAGTCACCCGAGGACCACGGAACGGTGCCCCCCATGCCGCCAAACTACCTGTCCGGACGTACTTCCAAGGGGATGGGCCAGCCAGAAAGCACAAACCCCTAGGGCGGCGACTCCCGGATCGAGGCTTTGTCAAGCTTCCCGGAATGGGGCGATCGGAGAGGATGTCAGAACGAATGGAAGCTTCCCCTACCACCTGTCGAAAATGCATCTCGTCCACGACACGAAACCCTGCCGCACGCGCCTGCCAACCCAGCGAGGATCCCGAGGCAAGCGTCAAACGGATAATCTTCAACTACAAAGAACAGTCGACACCCCCAAAATGGAGAGAGGTAACAGCAACAAACAACAATAACCAAAAACAACCACAATCGGTCACCAACACAAGTGCAAGCTCGACCAAGAGGGCGAAGTGCCATCACCAACACCACAGCTGAAGGAAAATGAAGAAAACAAGGAGAAGTGGAGTAACAAGGAACCCCTCTGTCCTCGCTATCTTTCTCCCCCTGCTACGTTTTCGCCTTCACTGACATCTTTTACTCCTCCTAGTGCAAAGTCCATCAAGAGGGGCCCGACCAGGAGGATCTGTTCCCTTGGATCGTCACTGACTTGACTGTCGGAGTGCCCCTACCGGAAACCCTGGCCTGGGTCACTAACCCCTGTTTCGCAGGTCCAGGAGCAGAGGACCGACAGGTGATGAAGGGAGTGCACTCCGGCACCGGCAATAGCTACGGGCCACGACGATCTTGGCGGCAACAGATTGGCATGCTAGGAAGGGGAAGGGAAACCCTCCATCTCTTCACAGACAAGCCAGGTGGGAGGATGGTGACGACAAGGGCAAGGGAAGCTTCCACCAGCCGTGCGGGGGACTCCCCCTCTCGAGGGAACCCGCACCGCCAAGAAGCGAAGCCACCCATTCAGGTCCAGCCACCTCCACCGAAAGTCCAGATGGCTACACTTGCCCAGCAAATGCAAGTCCTTGCCATGGCAGTGCGCCAGCTTCAACACCAGCACCGGTCCGTGGCTATCCATCAACAGCTAGGGACCCCGGCGGCACATGCCGTAGCTCCCCGCGACAACCTGCGCTCCATTCAAGGAAGGCCGTCGCAGCCGCAGGCCACCACCGATAACCGAGGCAGCCATCAAGCTCCGACGAAAAGACAACGAGCCGGCTCTGCCAACGAAGAGAGCTGCTCGCCGAACCTCGGACGGGAGGTGCCCAGACCCCACCGAGGCAAGAAAAGCAAGATCCTCCACCACGGGTGCCATGCATCCATGTCACCTTCTCCGTCTCCTTCGGCGGAGGGGTCTACTGATGAAGCCATCAGGCGCACGGCGGAGAGGCGCCTGGAGGAACATGAATGCAAGCTGGCAGAGTTCGCCCGCCGGTTTGCCAGCATGCAGGGCTCCGCTAGTGAGCCAGCGGGCTACAACGCCCATCCCCCATTCTTCCAAGAAATCCAAGCAGAGCCGATCCCGCACCGGTTCCGGATGCCGCAGGTGGATCCTTACGATGGGACCACCGACCCCCTGGACCACCTGGAAAGCTACCGGACCATCATGAGAGTCCAGGGGACCATCGACGCTCTCCTCTGCATCGCTTTTCATGCTACTTTCCGGAAGGCGGCCCGGGCGTGGTTCACCCGTCTGGAGCCAGAGAGCATCAGCTCCTTCGCCTAGTTGGGGCAAAAATTCGTGGCTCACTTCAATGCTTGCGGAAAATTGCCATGAGAGGCAGACAGCCTCTTCTCCATCCGGCAGCAGGACCGCGAGCCCCTGCGGGACTACGTGGCCCGATTCAAGGCCACCTCGTTGGAGATCTACAATCTTGAAGAGCCAGTCGCCATGCTGGCACTGAAGCGAGGGCTCAAGACCTCCCACCTGACCTACTCGCTGGACAAGAAGCCCCTCAAGACATACTCCGAGCTCCTTCTCCGGGCACAAAAGTATATCCGCACCGAAGAGGTAGACCGTACGAGGCAGGAGCTCGATGGAGGACCCCTGAAGAAGTCGGTCCCCGCTGAAGCGTCCGGGACCCGGAAACCAGCACCCCAGGCTCTGATCTCTCGGAGGGACCGGCCAAGACTGAGAGGGACCCTTGTCCCTGAGGAGAGCTACACCCCTCTCCTCGCCCCGAGGACAAAAATCCTTATGAAGATTGAGGGCGAGGACTATCTGAGGCGCCCGCCTCCGTTGAGGACCTCCACCGGCCATGACAAGATGAAGTACTGTCGCTTTCACCGCAACCACGGCCATGACACTGAGGAATGTCGCAATCTCAAGTGGGAGATTAAGGAGCTCATCAAGAGAGGCTACCTCAAAAGGTTCGTGGGGGGCAGACCTCAAGTGGAGTTCCAGGCGCTCGTCGCTCTTCCGCCAGCTCCAACCATCGACAACCGCCCCACCGAGAAGCCAGTGGGCATGATCTCTTGGGGAGCTGCCATGCACCCAAGAGGACCCGAGGGGCAGGGGACTCTGAGAATGTACTCTCCTTTATAAGGGAGGGGGAAGACAGGGGAAAAAATATAAATAACGATGCCGTGGTCGTCGAAATGACGATCGTGAAGCATCCTGTAAAGCGCATCATAGTTGATAGTGGAAGCTCCACAGACGTGCTTTTTTATGATGCCTTCTCCAGGATGAATTTCTCTCCTGATCAGCTTAGACCCGTGCACACACCCCTTGTTGGTTTTACGGGCGATTCCGTAAGGGTAGAAGGAGAAATCACTCTCCCGGTCACTGCCGGAACCCCACCTCGGCAGAGCACCGTCGTGATGACCTTCACGGTTATAAGACTTCCTTCCGCCTACAACGTGATATTGGGTTGACGTGGGCTCAACTTGCTTGACGCCGTTGTCTCTACCAAGAGGCTACTTGTACAGTTCCCCACTCTCTATGGTGTCAGGGAGATAAGAGGAATGCCCCAGCCGGTGCAGCACTATTTCCAAACCCTCCCTGGGGCCAAGGTCCCTCAGGACGACCCCAGCGCGGACGACCTCGACCAAAGGGCCCAAGACCCCAGGGGAGGTACGGTCGAGCATCTAATTTCTCATCCGCTCGGAGACGACCCCGCAAAGACGGTGCATATCGGAGCCCAGCTACCCGAGGAGGAGAGGGCCCAGCTGCTGGGATTCCTGCGGGCGAATGCGGATGTGTTCGCCTGGACGGCGGCGGACATGCCGGGTATCCCCTCTAACATCATTACTCATAAATTGAGTGTCGACCCAAAGCACAAGCTAGTTCGGCAGAAGAAGAGAAGTTTTGCCCCAGAGAGACAGGCAGCTATCAAAGAAGAAGTTGACAAACTCCTGGCTGCTGGTTTCATCCGAGTGGTCCAATACCCGAGCTGGCTGGAAAATGTAATGATGGTCAAGAAGAATAATGGCAAATGGAGGATCTGTGTGGACTACACTGACCTCAATAAAGCTTGCCCGAAGGATAGCTTCTCTCTCCCGAAGATCGACCAGCTGGTAGATGCCATCTCGAGCCATCGGTTGCTCTCCTTCATGGATGCATTCTCCGGATATAGTCAAATCCGCATGCATCCGGAGGACAAAGAGCACACCGCCTTTGTCACTAACCAAGGGACGCACTGCTACAGGATGATGCCTTTTGGTCTGAAGAATGCAGGGGTTACCTATCAGTGCCTGGTCAGTAGGGTCTTCAAAGACCAGATTGGCTGCAACATGCAAGTGTTTATGGACGATATGCTCGTCATGAGCAGGCCGGGCTCGAGCCATGTAGCTGACCTCGCCGAGTCCTTCCACAACCTGCGGCAACATCAGATGGAACTGAACCTGGTGAAGTACGCCTTCGGGGGGGCGCCCGGAAAATTCCTCGGCTTCATGGTCACTCAGAGGGGCATCGAAGCGAACCCGGAGAAGGTGCAGACCATCATCGACATGGAACACCCGACCTCCAAGAAGCAGGTCCAGCACTTGACGAGACGTGTCGCTGCCCTCAGTAGATTCATCTCGAGATCGGCTGATCGTTGCCTACCATTTTTCAAGGCGCTGCGCAAGATGCACGACTTCACCTGGACCGAGGAGTGCAGGACAGCCTTCGAGGAGCTGAAGAACTTCCTCGCCTCCCCCCCGCTGCTCTCCAGGCCGGAGGAGGGAGAGGAGCTCCTGTTGTACCTGGCGGTGACCCCGGGAGCTGTCAGCTCAGTTCTCGTCCGTACAGACGAGGACAAATCTCAGAAGCCGGTGTACTACACCAGCAAAATCCTCCGCGATGCAGAGATCAAGTATACTCACTCCGAGAAACTCATTTTTGCACTAATAATGTCTGCTAAGCACCTCAGGCCCTATTTCCAAGCACACCCAATAGTGGTCGTGACGGACCAGCCACTGAGGACTATCCTCACCCGACCCGAGACATCCGGGAGGTTGGCCAAGTGGTCTCTACTGCTCAGCGAATTCGACATAGCGTACTGACCAAGGTCTTCACAAAAGGCCCAAGTCCTAGCCGACTTCGTGGTCTAGTGCACCGGATTCGCTGAGGAGCCAGAGCAGACAACAACAGAGCCTGGGCCAGGAGAAGAGCCCTGGATCCTCCACGTAGATGGAGCATCCAATTCTAGAGGGAGCGGAGTAGGCCTCATCCTAACCAACTGTGATGGGGTTGTGGTGGAATGCACCCTCCGCTTCAAGTTCGCCGCAACCAATAACCATGCGAAGTATGAGGCACTCCTCGCGGGCCTCAGAGTCTTCCGTGAGCTGGGTGTGCAGGACTTGAAAGTCTTCACCGACTCCCAACTGGTCGCCGGATAAGTTTCCGGAGAATATGAAGCAAGGGATGCCCAGATGATGAAGTATCTGGAGCAGGTCTGCACAAGCATGGCAGGCCTCCGACGCTTCAGCATCTTCCACATCCCCCAAGGGGAGAATGCACGCGCGGATGTGCTGTCCAGGCTCGCGACTCGGCCGGACTCGTCACTGGGATGTGCCTGCATCGAGCACCTTGAAAGTCCCAGCTATGAGAGCCCGACGGAGGTGCATCAAGTCACCCCCGAGCAGTACTGGATGGACAAGTATGTCCAGTACACCACTGACAGCACCCTGTTAGAAGATCGCGTAGAAGCCGCCCTCGTCAGGAAGAAAGCCTCCCGGTTCGTCCTGATGGAGGGCCAATTCTACCACCGATCTTACTCTTACCCACTCTTGAGAAGCCTCAGGCCTGCCTAGGCAACCTTTGTGCTCCAAGAGATACACGAAGGCCTCTGCGGGAGCCACGTGGGAGGAAGAACACTGGCTTACAAAGCCCTCCACCAGGGGTACTTTTGGTAAACCATAAGGGAGGACGCCACCGACTTCATCAAAAGGTACGATAAATGCTAGCACCACGCCAACATACAGTGTCAGCCGGCGGCGTCGATCTCTCAGCTCTCATCCCCTTGGCCTTTTGTCCAGTGGGGAATGGACATCCTGGGACTGTTCCCCCTAGCATCAGGATAGCGAAAGTTCCTGCTGGTGGCGATCGACTACTTCACCAAGTGGGTTGAGGTAGAGCTGCTAGCTCGGATCGCGGAGGCCAATGTCCGCCAGTTCTTCTGGAAATCAATTATCTGCCACTTCGGGCTCCCCCATTGTATCATCACCGACAACGGGAGACAGTTCGACAATCGCGAGTTCGAAGGATTCTGCGCAGTGCATGGCATCCAGCACCGGTTCACCTCGATGGCTCACCCCCAAACGAATGGGGAAGCCGAGGTGACCAACTGGACCATCCTTCAAGGACTCTGGACCAGGCTAGACCAAGCTAAGGGCATGTGGGCAGAAGAACTCCCGAGCGTCTTGTGGGCCTACCACACAACGCCCAGGATGGCAACCAACGAAATGCTCTTCAGCCTCATCTTCGGCGCCGAAGATGAGGCCCTGTTGAGCTCAGCGTGCCCACGTTGCGGGTGCAGCAGTATGATGAAGTGCGGAATTCGATGCATCTCCTGCTCAACCTGGACCTTCTTGAAGAGGCAAGGAACAAAGCCCGCCTATGGATGGTGGCCTACCGGCAAAGAGTAGCCCGGTACTACAACGCCCGCGTTTGGACAAAAGCTTTCAAGCCCGGAAACCTGGTGCTACGGCGGGCGGAGGCGTCCCAGCCTAGGGAGTGTGGCAAGCTCTCCCCGAACTGGGAGGGCCCCTACAAAGTAGCTGAAGCCCTCTCATAAGGGGCCTACTACCTTGAAGATCTCAGCGGCGTCAGGTTTTCCAAAACATGAAATGCCTGCAACTTGCGGAAATACTATCAATAATGTAAGTTTTTCCAGCAATGATAATAATAATGGTTTTTTCCTTGCACAAGTGTATATCTGTCTTGCAGAAAAATTCCAATGACATCCCCGAGCCCAGCTCCAGGATGCCAACTCAAGACCGGAGCTCAGATCGCCAGCCAAGAGGTCATGGAGCCACGCCGCTCTCAACCAACAACGTCCCCGAGCCCAGCTCCAAGATGCTGATCCAAGACCGGAGCTTAGACCTCCGACCAAGAGATCATGGAGCCACGCCACTCTCAACCAACTACATCCCCGAGCCTAGCTCCAGGATGCTGGTCCAAGATCGGAGCTCAGACCTCCGGCCAAGGAATCATGGAGCCACGCCGCTCTCAATCAACGACGTCCCCGAGCCCAGCTCCAGGATGCCAACTCAAGACCGGAGCTCAGATCTCCGGCCAAGAGAACCTCGAGCCAAGCCGCTCTCTATCTCAAACATCTCCGAGCCCAGCTCCGAGATGCCAAGAGATCATGGGGCCACGTAGCTCCCATCAATGCCTCGAGCCTAGCTCCAAGGCGCCAAAGACCTGAGCCAAGACCTCAGGCAACCCCTGGCCCGAGCCTAGTTCCACGTCCAAGAAGGCCTCGAGCCTAGCTCCAAGACAATCAAGACCGGTAACCCCCTTCTCTGATCTCCTCACTCGAAAAGAAGATGAGAGGGGAAGGAAAGAAAGAGAACAAAGGGAGGAGCCCAGCAACCCCCCTTCTCTGATCTCCCCACTCGAAAAGAAGACGAGAGGGGAAGGAAAGAAAGAGAACAAATGGGGGGCACTGCAAGCATCCTCTTCTCTGATCTCCCCACTCTAAAAAAAAAAAGAGAGAAAAAGAAGAAGAGAGGGGAAGGAAAGAAAGAGAACAAAAGAGGAACACGGCAAGCACCCTCATCTCTGATCTCCCCGCTCATCAAAAGGGTGAGAGATGAAGGAAAGAAAGAGAACGGGAGGGAAACACAGCATCGAAGCTACAACTCTCCGTGCTCAAGACCGGAGCTTAGATCTCCGGCCAAGAGACCTTCGAGCCACGTAGCTCTCAATCATCCATGTTCCTGAGCCCAGCTCCAGGATGCCATCCCAAGACCGGAGCTCAGATCTCCGGTCAAGAGACCTTCGAGCCCAGTAGCTCTTAAGTGCCATCAGCTTGTGCCTAGCTTGCTGGTGTTGAAGCCTAACAACTCAACCCCAGGCAAGGTGAGACCTTCCTTTCTGATCTCCCCATACATCAAAATGGAAGAAAGAGAAGAAGGGAAGTGAAAGAGCCAGACGAGAAAAATGGTTGCAAGAAAGTTCGTACTTTATTGATTGAGTGTCAATTACAAGCATCCTGTGGGCCCCCGACATGCCGGGCGGCCCTGCTAAGTACAAAAAAAGAGCAAGGCATAAAGAAAGCGAGAAACAACTACTTGCTAGCTGGATCGCCGGGCTAGGAGTCTCCATCGGCAGGGGCTTTAGGCCGCATGGCTTCGGGCTCAGGTGGCATGGCCTCCTCAACGCTCGCCTCCTAATCTGAAGTGCCAGGATAGTCAAGGTGGCTACGGCCCTCGGTGGAGATGAACTCCTCAACCAGGCAGCGCAGGTACATGAAACCCTTAAAGAAGGAGTCCAACGCCGTCTGTTGGATCTCGACGAGGAACTCCTTCGAGGCCCTGTACCTTTCAATCGCCTCCCCAGCCTCCTTCTTCACTGCGGCCACCTCGTGCCTGGCATCCACAACCGACCTGGTGACCTCCTCGGCTGCCCTCTGGGCCGCGGCTGACTTCTCTTCCTCCATCGCCAGCCGGGCCTGGAGGGACTAGGCGATCCCCTTCTGCCGGGCCGCCTAGGCGTCAGACACGCCCAACCGCCGCTCAGCATCAGCGAGGTCCTCGGACTTCTTCTTCGACTGCCCTAGCTCGCGGTCGAGGCTCTCTTGGAGCTCCTTCGCTCACCCCTCAGAATCGACAAGCTGCCTCTCGAGGTCCTTGACCCACCGGTCAAGCGCCCCTTCGGAGTCGACCTTCTCCTTCAGGTCAGCCTTCAACGACGCGATCTCGACCGCCTGCTGCTGTTCAGCTCGCTCCCAATTTCGGCAACAGCTCCTGATGAAGAGGACCTCGACACCCATCTACATCACATGAAAAGTCAAAAAAAAAAAGAGGGAGAGAGAGAGGATGAGATTGCTCACTGTGTAGAGATGGGGGAAGATGCTGTCGATCACAGCTCCAACCGGCAGCCCATCAATCTCTTCCCGATCGCATGGCAGGATGGAGAAGTCCATCATGCGAGCAGCAAGGGCGCGGTTGTCGGCCAAGGAGCTCTCCGGCCCTGGCTTGAACGAAAGGCGGCGCCTCGCCTCGTCTCTCCTGCTTTCCCGGGGAGCAGGTGCGCCCGTCCCTCCGGTAGTGGGATCCTCAGGAATCGGTCAAGGATCCGGCACCATCGTGCTCGGAGCTCCCGTCGCGGGAGGGGCCCTAACCCGGGTCTCTCCCTCTTCGGCCCCAGTCGCCTTCAGACCCGGAGGGCGGGGCGGCGCGGCGGCAGCAGCAGTATCAACCTAGACGGCTGCCTCAGGCTCCAAAACAGGGACTCCAGCCTATGGCCCCGTCCATCCTTCGACCTCCCTCCTCGGGGCGGCCGGCACCGCAGGAGCAAACATCGGTGTACCCTCAATCCGGGCCCATCTCAGAGGAGGCTCGGCAACCACCCCGGTGGGTAGCCTCTTCTTGGAGACCGGCAATGGCTCGCCCTCTGGGAGGATCATCCCTGCACGCAGGAGCTAAGAAGGCAGCCTAAGATGAAAAAAAGAGAAAATGCAAATAGGGAAAGAGCTGAACTCACCCGGCCCCGTCAATGAGTCAACCTTGGTGTCGAGAAGGTTCTGCTCCGACAGCAGGACCTCCATAGAGGGGATCTGGGAGGTACGAAGCTGCTCATAATCATCCTGATCGGCTGCATCAACCGCGGAGATCTGATTGGTGGACTGATCCGGCTCGCTCCAGGCCCAGTCGACCCCCTCGATGTCTGCAAAGAAAAATTTGCTCTTCCATCCCTTGATGGAAGAGGGGAGCTCGAATATGATTCCCTTCGGGCGAGAAGACAGAGACCACCACCCGTCTTCCGTCGGGTGGCGTTTCAGGGTGAAGAATGTCCTGAATAAGGAAAACTGGGCAACGAACCCATGGACATGGCAGAGTACGATGAAGGAAAAGATGACCCTGATGGCATTCAGCACCAACTGGGCGGGGACCAGGCGATAGTTATTCAGGACAGATAAGAAGAAGGGATGAAAGGGGAATCGGAGACCCCCGGAGAAGGTCCCCTCATAGAAGGTGAGATGCCCCGGGCCACTGGAAGTGACCCGCTCCCCGAGGCGGGGGATCATGAGTTGAACAGAAGACAGGATGCCAGAGGCATCCCGGATGGCCCCCAGCTCCTCGGCGGAAATTGTCGAAATGATCTCGCCCGGACCTATTGACCGGACAGACTCAGGAGCTGATTCGAGTAGAAGGGGAGGACTAGTAGGACGAGAAGGAATAGCCTCCGGCTCCCTAACGGATACAGGAGGGGCAGGAAGGGCCGGTCTCCTGCTAACCCTAAATTGTGCCCCCTCCGACTCCTCATCAGAGGAGGAGAGCACTACCCTTTGGGTGGAAGGATCATGACAAGACATGCTGCAAAGATGACCTAAGAAGGAAAGAAGGGAAAAGAACAAAGTTGATCTGGTCCCCTAGAGAAGAGAAGAACAGATGCAGATCGCGGAGAAGGAAGGGTCTAGGCACTGCAACCGGCGCGAAGGATTTGAAAGAAAGGAAGTTTTGAGTAAGAAATTTTTTCTTTTCACTTCGAAAGGGCCCATCAAACTCGCGATGTTTGACCCCCACGCCAACGGATCTGCGCCACGTGCTGCCCATCGGCGAAAAAGGAGTCCCAGCTGCTTAGAATTCTGCACCAGCATTAACCACTCCCCGGACGTGGCTACGTGGCACCCCCACACTGGCCGGCGGGGCCACCCCTCGAAGTTACTCCCTTCACCCCGAGCGCTGCGCACTAACGAGCCTCGGGAGTGGGGGGTAAATGATATGGCGAGACCGCTGACGTGGGTAGCTGGCTGGCGCCACATTAAAGGAGACCGCCATGATGGATGCCAAGGAAATACCTCAGCCCGGACCACTCTGCCGAGCTAAGCTGAGCTCCTTCAAGGCAACGAGCCGAGCTCTATCCTCCACCAGGTCGTGCACGCGAGCTCGAGACGCCTAGGCCAGAGCCGTCCTCCGCCCTCCAAAGCGAGACCCTTGGAGGTCAGAGCCTTGCGGTCAAGGTTGAGCTCAGCGCTCACCCGCCGATGTGGAGCCTCTCGAGCGCGCGCCCTCTGGACCGGGCCCGCCTTCCACCCTCCAGAGCGAGACCCTCGGAGGTTAGAGCCCTGCGGTCGAGGTCGAGCTCAGCGCTCACTCGCCGATGTGGAGCCTCTCCAAGAGCGCGCCCTCTAGACCGGGCCCACTTTCCGCCCTCCAGAGCGAGACCCTTGGAGGTTAGAGCCCTGCGATCGAGGTCGAGCTCGGCGCTCACCATC
Source organism: Areca catechu (assembly GCA_021397845.1). Lineage (NCBI taxonomy): Eukaryota > Viridiplantae > Streptophyta > Magnoliopsida > Arecales > Arecaceae > Areca > Areca catechu. The sequence goes on along the minus strand of CM038051.1, from coordinate 12,388,973 downwards.
CGATGTGGAGCCTCTCCGAGCGTGCGCCCTCTGGACCGGGTTCACCTTCCGCCCTCCAGAGCGAGACCCTCGGAGGTTAGAGCCCTGTGGTCGAGGTCGAGCTCAGCGCTCACCCGCCGATGTAGAGCCTCTCCGAGCACGCGCCCTCTGGACCGGGCCCGCACTCTCCATTAAGGTGACCGCACAAGCTTGGAGCATCCTGACCGGAGCAAGCCCTGCCATCCCGGGACACCGGCGAGCCACCCGAGGACCACGGAACGGCGCTCCCCATGCCACCATAACTACCTGCCCGGCCGTACTTCCAAGGGGATGGGCCAGCCAGAAAGCACAAACCCCTAGGACAGCGACTCCCGTATCGAGGCTCTGTCAAGCTTCCCGGAATGGGATGACCAGAGAGGATGTCAAAACGAATGGAAGCTTCCCCTACCACCTGTCAGGAAAGGCATCTCGTCCACGGCATGGAACCCTGCCGCACGCGCCTGCCAACCCAGCGAGGATCCCGAGGCAAGCGTCAAATGGCTAATCTTCAACTACAAAGAACAGTCGACACCCCCAAAAGGGAGAGAGGTAACGGCAACAAACAACAGTAACCAAAAACAACCACAATCGGTCACCAACACAAGCGCAAGCTCGACCAAGAGGGCAAAGCGCCATCACCAACACCACAGCTGAAGGAAAACGAGGGAAACAAGTAGAAGCGGAGTAACAGGGAACCCCTCTGTTCCCGCTATCATTCTCTCCCTGCTACGTTTTCGCTTTCATTGACATCTTTTACTCCTCCTAGTGCGGAGTCCATCAAGAGAGGCCCGACCAGGAGGATATGTTCCCCTAGATAGTTACTAACTTGATCGTTGGAGTGCCCTCGTCGGAAACCCTGGCCCGGGTCACTAATCCCTGTTTCGCAGGTCCAGATGCAGAGGACCACAGGCGGCGAAGAGAGCGCACTCCGGTACCGGCAGCAGCTACGGGTCACGACGATATTGGCGGCAACCGTAAATATTAAATATATGTTGAAAAATATGATTGACATGATTTAATTAAAATATAAAATATATATTTTTCTTGAAAAAGTATATAAAAAATTTCTTTTATATATATATATAACCGGTACCAAACATGGTCCGCAGGAAAAAGGCCGATGACATGTGGTCCCATGCCATGAGCGAATCGGTAAACTTAAGGGATCGGAGAGTGGCGGGCCAGACAGCGGGGGCAATGGAGTTGGGCCGCAAAGCGGTTACGGGAGCAGCAAGTGAGGGCAGGGAAATACGGCTAGAGCCCAGAGACGGGCGTGTCCGGAGTTATGACTTATGAAACCACGAGAGCTGGACTTATACGTGGACCCAGATAAGGTCGGGCCTAAATATGAACTCATTAAGTTTTTTTGAAACGAAAAAAAAATATAAAATATAAAAGAGATGTTCAAAGTATGGAAGAGTTAAACAAACATGAGAAATTTTGTGTTCAGATTCATTGACTTCCTCCCAAAAATTTTATAAGAACAAGATGATGTCGTTTGTAAGATATACTTGAAGAATTCAAACCTCGGTAACCCCTAATCTTGGTGAGAAAGACAAGTCCATGGAGAGAGGAAAAAGTATGCGTGTGAAAACAAGCTACAAACGTGAACTGAAACTGTCGTTTCAGTAGGAAATTTAAGCTCGATAACTGCTATCATATGCTTTATTTAAGATACATGTGCATTGATATATTCAAGCAGCATATAAGATGATTTGTCCATTGACTTGGAATTGGCCATATATATATATATATATATATATATATAATAGAAGAGCTCATTGCTATTGACTTTAAGATAACAAATGGATTCATTCTTCATTTGTGTTTTTCCTAAAGGATTTAACCATGGCTTGCATGTAAAATGTATCATTCGAGTGATCTAGGTCAACTGACCAATTCTTGGTGTCTTCATAGAGTTGAGGGGCTAAGACCCGGTCAATTTTTTATTATGAGGGCAAAGATCAGCATATTGATCTAATATTTTGCAATTGCAAGTCTTAATCCATGATGACCAAATTGATGCCCACAGATAAGGTTGTTTGGCCCCTGGTTAATTACTACAAACTTTGTGTGATGGGTGGAGGTTTTGCCCTTGAGTTTAGTTTTGAGTTCTTTTTCTGAAGGAATGTCGCAGGGCCATGCCATCATTTTTACCAGTGTAATAATAGCCATTTTGATGAGTTTGCCTTGCAGGATACCAGGCTAAATATTCCTCATAGTAGTTGAAAGGATAATATAAGGCAAATCATCTTGGAACCCTTTGTAGTTGCTAAATTATCTTTTAAAGGAAGCAACTTTTTTTTGTAGTCAAATGCGAGAGGAATATTCACTAACTAGTACTGCCATGAAGATGAATGCAAAATTTTTGTTTTTTTTTTTTTTTAAAAAAAAAGGGTTATGATGAGTTTAGAAGTGTTTAATGTTGTAGGTTGAGACACATGAGGAAACAGATGGTATGGCAGTTCTTTTGTTTCTCTTTATTTAAAGAAGCCCCTTAATTTAGATTCCTTAAACCTAGCTTTCCATGAAATAGACTAGCCAACTAAGAACAGGAAACTAAAAAGGTGACAGCAGGTCAAGAACCAGGTTCATGTTCAGCTTCCAATAATGCTGTCACCCCTGATGACTAAACGAAGGAGATCTATGATAAATAAGCCAAGGGATAATTTAATTCATGGCCCTCCTTATATTAAGTAAGCCCTGATGAAGTCTACCATGGTGGAACCTCTTGAAAGATATGAAGGTTTCCAAAGTAAAACTACGAAGGGATTTTAACTTGTACGGGAGTAATACTACAAATCGACTACAAACAAGGCAAAAATTTCTATGAAGTTGTGCTCCTCTGTCTTCCATGAACCATTTTTTCCACCAAAGTGCTGGACCTTGTCCAAGCCATTTAATGAGATGTTGCCTTGATGTAGTTTTCTTTGCTTCTTTCTTTCTTTTTCTTCTTCTTCGAGATGAAGGGAGACCGGACCATCCAAAATTTATTCAATCAAGAAAAATTATCGAGTCGAATTTGAAGGGAGGGTAAGAAACAAGGAGAGCCGGGAAGTTATACATTTCCTACATATCGATCATAAAAAGTATAGAGTAACAAAAAATATTTAGTAATGCAGTGAAATATGCCATCAAGTAGTGCTGATCTTCATCTTCTATGTTACATGGAGGAACTTCATTGAAATTTTAATTTTCTATCAGGGAATTTCAAGCACAATTCTCCAAAAAAAGATAACAAGGCTTTGTGATTGCATAGGGATGACCAACCTCAAACACTGAATTTAGGAGCCCTACAAATGCTGTTTAACAATCCATTCCATCTTTCATGCTCGAACCAGAAAAAAATTGGGGTTACAAAATGTCAAGGTAACATGTACATGGACCACATCACTTGTTCAATTAAAGCAACTTCTTTGAAGGAAGTAACCTCATCATCTTTGTCTGCATCCCCACCAGTCACTATCAAATAATGGAGTAATTGAGGATTTTGTCTAACCCACTGCTATCATGGCTATATATATATATATATATATATATACCTGATTTGTGGCTGCCTACCAGGAGATGGATATGTTCCTTGCCCATGAACTAATTATGTAATATGAGCTGATAAATGTATAACCTATATATTTCAATAATGGCCATTTATAAGCCCAAGATTGCTTATATTTTGGAAAAGAAAATCTAATCAAAGTTTGCTAGAGAATATTTAACCAATGGCTCTGGAAAACACTTAATTACGAGTCTGTATCGAACATGGAAAGGACCCATTCTTTTGACTTCCTAGGTTCTGGACAAGTGACATTAACTAAAGGACCTGGATTAGATCTTGGTAACCATACATTACTCTTTTAACAAAAAGAGTTTAGATCGCCTTGTAGACCACCGGAAATCGTCTTCAACCCAAATGATCAAATAAATGATAAAAAAGATCGAGATGGAGAGGAGTGTTTTGAAGAATTGTTAATGAAAGAAAGAATGAAAGAGGGAGAACTTGGAGATTTTTAGATGGAATAGAAATCATGAAAAAGAGATCTATTTATAGGTTCAAAATCTTTAAAGAAAATCTCAAAAAGCCTCCAATATAACCATTTAAGCATTAAAACAAAATTAAATAGAAAACAACTGTTTGAAATAATTTAAAACAAATTTTAAAAAAGGAATAGCTGTTCATGCGGAGAGCTCGCAAAGCGGCCGCGGGCGCCTACACCCGTGCAAATGATGAAAATTAATATGCATGGGTGGCATAGGAGTTTTGAAACACCTGAAATCAACAATCCCCCACAAGTTTCAAAATTCATAAAAATATTTAAATCTAATAAATAATTTAAATAATAAAATTTTTAGACTTTTACTATGCTTAGTGCAAGTACCTTATATATTTGAACTTGTATTTAATATAAAATATACATAGTAAGAAGAAAAACTGATCATAATACATGATAGTGCTATCTAGACCATGCATTTGTCTTGATTTTCATGAGAGTTACTAGGGATTCGTTCTGATATAATAGCCGCGGTCTCACGACTATTCTCACTAAGGTAGATCCTCCAAGAATATGTGCAACGAAATCATACCTCGCTGAACTCATGGCCTTTAATTTATTGATAGTGATGCTCAACCTAACCGTCACAATAGAGACCATATCATAGGGATGGGATGAAGACAAACTCCAGATCAGTGCTCCTGGACATCACCTCAGATGTTGTTTCCTTTTGAACCTTAACTATGATGGTAGGGATCCATTCTAGTGACTAATATATGGATTTAAGTCCCATTTTCTTTGATGTCTCAGATACCATAGTCTTTGAAAGACTTTTGGTCAAAAGATTAGCCAAATTATTTTTTTATCTTATGAATTGAAGTGATATCATATCTTTTATTTTATTTCTTACAGCTTTATACTTAATCAAGATATGATTGTTCTTCTTTTTATCAGTTGTCTGTTGATTTAACATATCAATTAAAACTCTGTAATCACAATTTAATAGTAATTTGAAAAAAATTTTATATCATTTATCAGATCTTTTAGTCATTGTGCTTCAGTGCATGCAATGTCAAGAGCAATCAACTCAAATTCTAATGTACTTCTAGTAATTATTATTTATTTACAAGAATTTTAAGATACTACAGCTCCTCCTAACAAGAAAAGATATACAGTGATGGACTTAACGTCTAAGCTATATGTTACCCAAATGCATTATTATAATCTTCAAGTATTTCTAGATATCTTGAGTATGCTAGAGAGTAATCTAAAGTTTTTTTAAGATACTTAAAGATTCTTTCTAAAACTTTCTAATATTCTTTATTAGGATTACTAATATACCTACTTAATTTGCCTATTGCATAAGATATATCTGAATGGATTCTATTTAAAATATATAATAGGGATCCTATCCTCTAAAAATATTCTAATTATTTAATAGGTTCTTCTAAATTTTTAACTAAGTGAGAACTATAATCATATGAAATAAAAATAAGATTTAAATCAAAATATTTAAATTTTAAGTATTTTTTATCGAATGTACTAGGATTATTGCTATTCCATTATCTACTCTTTCAAGCTTTATTTCTAAAATTATATTAGCTTTTTCTAAATCTTTCATATCAAAATTATTTAATAGATAGTTTTTAATTTCTTAAATTACTTTCATTGATATTCCAAATGATAAAATATTATTTATATAAAACATAATATTATAAAGTATGTATCTTGACTTTTATAATATACACATTTATCATATTCATTTATTTTAAAATTATTTTTTAGGATAATTTTATTAAACTTAATATGCCATTGTCTAGGAACTTGTTTTAAACTATAAAGTAATTTAATCAGTCTAAATATCTTATATTCTTGTTCTTTTATTTTAAATTCTTGATGTTGGTTTATATAGATTTCTTCTTCTAATTCTCCATTTAAGAATACAGTTTTTATATCCATTTAATTGATTATTAATTTATAAATTGAAGCTAAAGCTATTATAATTTTTAAGATTGTTATCATAGCTACAAGAGCATAGGTGTTAAAGTAATTTATCTTTTTTTTTTTGCTAAACTCTTTTATTGCTAACCTAGTTTTATATCTTTCTATGTTCCATCTGGCTTTACTTTCTTTTTAAAAAATAATTTTGTTCATATAGATTTTTTCTTAGAGGTAAATCAGTTAAAATTCAAGTTTTATTTTTAGAATTGATTGAACTTCACTATCTTTGGCTTTTTTTAATATGATAATTCTGACGATAACATCGCTTCATGATACATAAAAGGATCACCCTCTACTAAGAATATAAAGAAATATTCTCTAAAATCTTTTTCAACTCTTTTTTTTATATTTTATAATTCAGATTTAACTTCAGGTTCAGGTTGAGATTCTACTGATTCAAACTTTGAAGGTATAAAATTTACCCTACTAGGAATTCTAATTTTATAAGGAAATACATCCTTAAAAAAAGAGATATCTTGGGCTTGTAAGATTGTGTTATGCTATATCATTAACCTATGATTTTATTACTAAAAATCTATAGACATTGCTATTTGAGCATAACCTATAAATACAACAATTATAGTATTAAATCCTAGTTTTTTCTTTTTAGGTTCAGGGATATTAACCTTGGCTAGGTATCTCCATACTTTGATGAAATCCAAGAGTTCTTTCTTTCTAAAATTTATAAGGAGTCTTGTTACTATCTTTAACAAGTATCCTATTTACGATAAAACAAGATGATAAAGAAGCTTTCCTCCACAAGTTCTTATATAAGCTAGAATCGATAAGCAAATCATTTACCATATCCAAAAGGATATAACTTTTTTGCTCAGCTACACCGTTGGACTATGAAGAGCAAGGAATATTTATTTGATTAATTATATCATATTCTTGATAAAACTGAAAAAATTCATTTGAGATATACTTTCCTTTTCTATCAGATCTAAGAATCTTAATATTCTTTTATTGTTGACTTTCTACTTTACTCTTATAAATTTTAAACTTATTGAAGGTTTCATTCTTAGATTTAATTGGATAATAATAACAGTATCTAGAAAAGTCATCTATAAAGATTACTATGTACCTATTACCATCATGGGTTGTAGTCTTGGTGAAGTCAATACATTACTATATATCAACTTCAAGATTAAAGAGTTTTTTTTAACCAATTTGAACAATTTTCTTAATTATTTAGATTTAGCACATATTTCATATTTAGGTGTATCTAAGTTTAATTTGAAAATAAGTTTTAATTCCATCATATATTTAGCTTTTTCTAAGTGTACATGATCCAACCTATCATACCATAGATTTTGTTTGAATTCATTTATAAAATAAATTTAATTATAAGCCTTATTAATAAAAGAATTTATTATATTTAATTTTAATAAGCCTTCACTAACATATCCTTTTTCTACGATGGTATTATTCTTAGTTATTACAACCTTAATATAATCAAGTGTAATTTTTATATCCCCTTTGAATCAGTTAAGATATACTAACAAGGTTCTTTCTAAGGTCTGAAACATATAGCACATTCATCAAGGTGAGGACTTTTCTTGATATCATCTTCAAGTTGACTCGACCTTATTTCATAATCCTGATAGCTATGTTGTTTCTTAGGATCACATTTCCTCCACTTAAGTCTTGAAAAGTAATGAATCAGGAGCGATCAAAACAAACATGAATATTAGCTCATAAATCCAACCACAACTCAAACTTGGAAAAAATAATATTAACTTCAAGGTTTAAACTTATTAACCTAAAGGTAGAGTCTTCTGGACCTTTAATTACATGACTTGATATCCGGAGGAACTAGAAGGTTTGCAAAGAAGCTCCTTCTTCTGATAAAAGCAGTTTCTTGCAAGGTGGTTTGTCCTTCCGCATACAAAATAAAACCTTTCACTTGGATCTTAGACGGGTTTGTTGAATCTAGTATTATTGGCTTTGAAGGTTAACCTTTAGGTTTGAACTTATTTGAATTAGGACGGTTGGTTGGTTTAACTGGTATTGTTGGTTTGATTTTAGTTTAATATTGTTGTTGGGATGGTATTATTGGATCAGGTTAGCTTGGACCCCTTTAATTTTGGTAAGCTGATTTTTTGATCTATATTGGTTTTCTATCATGATTGAGTTTAAAAGTTGGGCTAGGGTTAGCTCTCCTTGCTTTTGGAGCTGATCTTTGACAAAGCCATTCTAAGAAGGAGGCATCTTATCTAGAAGACTAAAGACCTTAAATCCTTCTGAGAATTTATCTCCATTGACTTGAAGCTTCCTAAGATACTCTTAGAATTTGTGAAGCTAGTCATTTATGGATTTGTCTTCTATCATGTTATGCCTAAGGAATGATGTGGTGTTAAATCGTTCAACCCTAGCATCATCAAGGCCATACTCAGATTATAGGATATCCATAATTTCTACACACTCTTAACTGATAAATAAATATTATAGAGCGAATCAAAAATGATACTAAGGATTCTACCTTTACATAGATAATTCTTTTTCTGAGATAGTAGGGATGGTTGAATTAGAAGAACTAGAGGACTGGTCAAACACTGATAAAAACCTAGAGGTGGTAATTGGATCGGGTCGGGCATATGCTGGTTGAGTTAGAAAAGCATCAACATGAATCTGACCTATTTATTAAATGGGTTGTAATTAAAATTTGAACCTGACTTATTTAATAAATAGGTAAGCCAACCTGATTCGTTTAACCTATTTATTAAACGGGTAACCTGTTAACCTGACCTGACCTGTTTAATCCGTTTAATAATTGAATAACTTGTTTATCTAACCCAACCCGATCCAACCTATTTAATAAATAGATATCTATTTATCTAACCCGACTCAACCCGACCTGACCGATATATTAAATGGTTTAAACGGGTTAAACAGGTTAGGCCTAAAAAACATGAACCCAATCCATTTATTAAATGAGTTAAACGGATAGATCCATTTATGATCCAAACCCATTTATCCTAAATCCATACTTGTTTATGGCGGGTCAAACGTGGATCGAGTCATAAATTATCACCCCTATAAAAACCTAAGGTGGTTAGCAAATACTTCATTTAGCCTTATTACCACCTAAGTGGGATTGATCAAATTTTCTGATTTTAGGCTAATGTTGTCATTCTTAAGGATTGCCATTAAGTCCATGCTAGGTTTAAAGAAAAAAATTTCAAAAATAAAAATAATTTTATTAAAAATTTATTATAATAATTTAAAAAATATTATTTATTTATTTATTATTTGGTATATATTTCTAAAATGCCATCTAATTTATTTTTTTTAAAAAAATAATTTTTTTATTAAAATGATCATCAAAGTGATCGGACCTATGATTTGTTAAAATCTTTATTATTTTATTTATCTTTAAATCTTAAAGGCTTTGATTTATTTGTTTATATTATATTTTAAAAATTAATTTTGCATACTGCAGTACATGTTTTGTAAGGATCTTTGATTCATTTTGCACAACATAAAATTATAAAAAGGATGCTATGATTAATCAATTAAAATATAATAAATATATAAATATGTAAAACATATAAATTATAATTATATACAAATAATTATATTAATATAAAATAATATGCATGCACTACACAAATATATATCAAATCTTTTTTAGATTGATAATAATATTATATGGAATATATATATATATAATCTAAAAATATTTAAAATATAATTTTTTGTGGTATGTTTAATATAATATTTTGATGTGATAAGTAAATTAAAAATAAAAAATAGATTTTAGAAAATAATACAAAAGTTTGGAATCCTGACCTGGAAGGTAGATAAAATTACTATCCTAAAGGAGATTTAGTTCCTTCTTATACGAAGAATAACCGAATCATCCGTTCCCCTCCAAGATATAATCTGGAAGCTAATACTCTAACATTCGTCAGTGGCACGATCTTCAACAGACATCGATCAAACTTGTCTTCGGTTCAAATAATAATTGTTGATCCCTGGAATGATTTTGATAATCACAAAATATTGGAGCATGTATTTGATACTAACTTTTTACAAATATTTAAGAAGTTTTTGCAGGAATGAATTACCTTTGTTTAAAAATGGTATTCAAATTCACTTAAGGAAATTCAATTGAGTTTGTAAATGCCCTTAGTTATGAATGTTGTAACCATGAAAAATGGGCTTAAAAGTGTAAAAAAATTAATAAAGCATTTAAAGTAGCTTCTAGTTGTTTCAATGATGAAGTTTTTGGGAAGCTTGAAGCAAATTTTTAAAGTCTTGTGAGAGCCGACTCAAGGCGGCACGACACGGAAGTAAAATTCAGAGTTTCAGAACTAAGAGCCGACTCCGAGCTCAAGAGCCGACTCTTACAGAAGTATAGTTTTTGGAGTTCTGAGACCTAGAGCCGACTTCCAGATCAAGAGCAGACTCCAAATATGCATGTTTGTCAAGTATAAAAGCATGAAGCCAAGAGCCGACTCCTAGTCCAAGAGCAGGCTCCCACAGAACTTTGATTTTGGCATTCTTGAGACTTCGAGCCAACTCCTGGAGCTCGAGCGGCTCGTAGAGTCGTTGTCTGCACTTCAACGACTAGCTACAGAATTTGAAATTTAAGTGCCAAATCACCTCCAACGGCCATTTCACGATTCCCAAGGCCCTACAACGACCATATCACTTGAAAAACTATAAATGTGATCATTTTTTGAGGGATTAAAAAATGAATGAAGATTTATTGCTGAATATTCTTGAGAAAAATAAGAGCTTCCAAGTTATTACTTCACCTACCTCAAAGAGCATTCAAGTGAGATTCAAAGCTTCACCAACTCTACTCCATCATTGAATCCACTCATCGAAGAAGGAAAGAAGCAGCTTTGAAGAGCTTTGAAGAGCATTGAAGCGTATTTTAAAGCTTGACTTCGTTTTGATCTTCATCGGCAACATCAAAACAACTTTGGTTTGTTGTAGTTGCTTATTTTACATTCTTTATCTTGGTTTGCTCTCTTAGAACAGCAAGGAGCTGTATCTAGAGAGAGAGAGTTGAAGGTTTTAGGTGAACCTTGTAAAATTTAAGTTTGGGTTCTTGGTTTTCCCGGTTTGAAACCAAGTGTTTGGGTTTTCTTTGGTGATCCCTTCTAAAACGAAAGGGAGTTTGGGTTTCTTTGGTGATCCCGGTAAAACCAAAGTGTATAGGTTTAGATTGTGAGCCTTGTAAAACAATCCGACTGTATTCCGGTTGGGAGATATAGTGGGAATCTCAAGTGGTCCTTGGGTAGTGGATGTAGGAGCCGGTTGCTCCGAACCACTCTACTTCTTGTTGTTTGTAATCGTGATTACATTGCTTGATTGCTTTAATTTGTTTACTTCCGCTTTGCACACTTCACTTCTACATTAAAAGAATTTCAAAGCGCACATACTTGCAAAAAAATTTTTAATCCCAATTCATCCCCCCTCTTGGAAAATCACCTGGGCAATAATAATGATAAAAAATTGAGATAGAACGAGTGTTTTAAAAATTTTTAATGAAAGAAAGAAAACTTGAAAATTTTTAGATAAGGTAGAAAACAGGAAAAAGTGACATGTTTATATGCTTAAAATCTCCAAAAAATTCTTTAAAAGTCTCTAAAGCATTAAAACAAAATTAAATAAAAAATATTAATTAAAATTATTTTAAAATAATAATAATAATAATAAAAGAATAGCCATTCGAGCGCCGGCCGGCTGTGGCCGTGCCCGCGCGAACGGCAAAGGAGTTTTGAAGCTCCCAATGTCAACAGGTCATGGCTTCAAGAACTCACCAAATAGCCTGCATGTTTGGAGAAAGATTATTGGTGAACATGGACTGTAGCTAGGAACGAACAACCGAAGATGATCGATAGATCGATCCAGCCACCATTGTTTGTCCTTTCTTGATTCATTGTAAGTGAAGGGAGAAATTAAGGTCCCATTCATTCACTAATCACTCAATAGTCACTAATCATTAGCCAGCTTGCCTGCATTTTGTTATATATTTGTTTCAACTTTCATGATGAACAGAAGAAAGAAAGGTCTTCTGCATGCATGGAGTCTGATCAGCAAAACCAACAAGCCATGAGTTGTATAATATGTTGCAGTTCGCATTGGTTAATTTCTAGGGGAGTTTGTTTGTCTGTCCTGTGACATCTGAGGACTCTGGTTTTTAGTTGCACTAAAGTTTTATTTTTATTAATCTTTAGAAGACATGCTTAACTAAAACATTTGAATTTATTAATTTATCTGAAACTCCAAGTCATATCCAGCCACGTACTAGATATAACAAAAAATTATGCAGGATCTGGTCAGGATCGATAAGGTTGGCCAATGCGAACCATTTCTCACAGCCCCTCAGGTAGGTAGGTTCTCCATGGATAAGAGTCATCATCTACTCCTCCACCATGAGATAGAGCACCTAACATGATGTGATCTCTGTTCCACGAAAAGATCGATGCATGGCAACTTCTGGATGCGTAACCTAAGTCAAAGTAACGCTTGTGTTTTAAATATAAGATTGGGGAGGTAATTAATGCTTTACAAAAATCAAGAATTAATTTATGGTTTACAAAATATATGAATGTAGAATTACATGATTAATTAGAATAAGAGAAGTTCATTTTTTTTTCGTGTTTGTAACTAAGAAAGTGACATAAATCTATGGATGTAAAAGTCAAGGCATCATTAAATAGAAGGCGTTGTTAAACTGAGATTGATGCCAACCGAACTTGCATGGAAGTGAATTAATTTAAGTGCAAGAGCAAGATTCCAGAATAGCAAAGATTACCCGATCGAGAGTAGGGCTTTCAGCACAACCAAAAAACCTAGCTAGCTTGGCTTAGTTTATAATTTGGATGCATATATATATATAATCATAAAGTGAAACCAATCTTGGAAATTCCCCTTATTGTATCTTAATTGAGAAACTAATTAATATGATGAAAGCAAACACCATGAGTCTGTAAATCATCACTCCTGCCTTCTGAATTTCTAATGAAGTGCTCTAGGATTAATTTTCTTTCCTTCATCATGCCTGTTGCCGTCCGGATCGTCGTGACCTGTAGTTCTTTGGATGGTCGGGAGTCATGCGTCTGCCTGCCTGGGAACGTCTCTGGAGCCGCGGGACTTGCAAGGAAGCAACGTCAGTGACCCGGGCCGGGGATTCCGGCGGGGACACTCCGACGATCAAGTTAGTAACGATCCAGGAGAACAGATCCTCCTGATCGAGCCCTTCTGGATGAGCTCCACGCTAGAAGGAGTGAATATAGTATGAGTGGAAGATGAGGACGAGCTGGGAATGGTGTTGGCCGAGGTGGTCTTGCCCTCCTCTCTGGCCTTCTTTCCTTGTGTCGCTCTGGTTCCTCCTTTTTTTCTTTGAAAAGCATGCTATGGGGACCCCCTTTTTTTGGGGTTTAGATGCCGATACCTTTTTGCTTATTTTTTGGATGGAGTTTCTACCTTGGTTTGCTTCGAGATCTCCCCCTGCTGTCGTGTACGACGAGGTACCGTGACGTGGACGGGACGTCTCTCCTGTTATGACAGTCGGGGAAGCCTCCATAGATTTCTGACATTCCTTCTGCTTATCCCTCTCCTGGGAGTTTGTCAGGGTCTCGATCGGCGAGCCACCGGTCTTGGGATCCGTGCTCTCCGGTAGGGTCTTTTCTCCGGTTGTACGGCAGATCGGCGGAGGGTATGGCGCCTTGATTGCGGCATGGTTGGTGTCGTACGGCCCTCGGGAGCATCGCCACTGTCCTCGGAGGAGAGGTGTGGCTCCCTTGGCGGCCAGCGTATTGGCTTGAACAGAGGGCCGAGCTAGAGAGGCAGGGCCCGTCTGCGGTAGACTAGCCTGGGTGCTGCTCGGCAGGACGGAGACGGACCGAGCTCGGTCGCGGAGGGGCGCCTCGTAGCGGAGGAGGCTGAGCTCGACTCCTGACCACGGGGCCCGACTTTAGACGAGCTCGGTGCCGGGGTGCCACCCAGTCCAGGGGACCTGAGCTCGGAGGGGCGCCTGGTGGCGGAGGAGGCTGAGCTCGACTCCTGACCACGGGGCCCGATCTCGAGGGGTCCGCCTTAGGTGGGAACTCGGACTCGGCTCCGGCCTAGGTGTTCCGGGCTTGCTGGAACGGACCTGGCGGAGGACGGAGCTTGCCTTTGGCGGGCAGAGGTGTTGCCTCAGGGAAGCTCAGCTCGGCAAAGGCGTTCATGTTGAAAGCTTGTCGTGGCGCCTGATCGGGATTCCACATCCGCTGCCTCGTGCCACGTCAGCGTTCTGGCCACATCAATGCATGTTTTAAAAATTCTTTGCAAACATGCCCTCGGAGATATATATAATTATTTGTTTTAATTAAAAGGAAGAAGTTGTTTATTAACAGGACAACGGTTTATATTTCCACTCCATTCTCGGTTGGCACAATTTGATCGCCTGCATGTGTGCAACACAATTCACCATCAGACATGACTTCGAATATAATTGAGATTAATTAACAAAGTCTTCATTAGGTTCTAGTCTAGAATGACAAACCCTTGCCTTCAAATCTAGATTTTATGGTGCAACATCACAATCATATTCTTCTTGATGCATTATATTATATACACAAATTCCATGTGATGCATATTATATAAATCATGATTGTTATCTTGTGCAAATTAAGAAATTAAACAAGAGGGGGGGGACGGGTGGTGTTGGAATTAGACTCAAAGGAATTGTTAAAAATACCCTTCAACGGCATCCTTCGCATAGAAAACAAATCCTATATATAATTAAGCATATCAGAATCATAACTCAGAAACCTCAATTATTACTTCTAAGAATAACCAGTGATCAAGGTAGCAATATTATTATAAAAGAATAAAATATAAACCAAACTATGGGATGTATGGACTCTATTATAAGAATGGACCTCCTCCGAGAATACTTTAGTTTGATAAGCTTGACTGAAGGTTCTGCGAAACTGATGCTTTGACACATTCCAACATCCACGTTGTCCTTTCCATGAGAGAAAGATAAGATCACCGAGAGATAAAATAAATAAATAAGAAGCACATATTGGCACTTTATATTATTGATATTTAAATAAGTTGATGGACCAAGTGGCAAATATAAAGATAAAATAGGAGAGGGAATCCTGGGTGGAGTTTTGAAAACGCCTGATGGCTAAGTTTCCTTCCTTTCCCTTAGCTTTGAACCGGCCATTCCACCACCCATGCAAGTTTCGTGACCTCTGAGCAGTGGCCAGAAGGTTAAAACAGTCCTGCTGACCGTAGCCTAAACTCACGTACATTTCATTGCCAGGGCCCAGAAGACCAAAATGTACACAAGGTCTCGAACGATGAAACATTAATTAATTAAACATCGTTGAAGTTAACGCTAGTAATTAATTATAGAGAGAGTTGATCGAAAGGATATATAACACCAATAACAGGAGTTAGATGTCAAAGCTCTCTGGTGACTTCATCTAAAATCCAATCCTTTTCTCTTCATTTACACCAAGGTTTCCAGCATACCACCCCAACCAAACATTCAAAAATACAAAGAAAACAAAGTAAATTAAGCATCCGAGTTTAGAACTACTAGCTACTATTCTACTAGTACTGCTGATGAATTAATGTCTTCAATTCTAACTGGCTTCCTCTATCCTAAGGCTTTGCTATGAGTATGAGAGACTTCTTCTCTGATGCAATTCTTGTGGCTAGCTTGGTCTCATTAATTAGTAGCTCACATGCTGCTTAGGTTTGAGTAATAATATGGGGACATCACTCCCATGCCCTCCTGGAAGCCATAGCCACCAAAGAAGTCACCCAAGAGGAACGCATCATCTCCACCAATCCCATTGGCGGGCCAATTAATGCAGCCATTGCCGCTGTTGCTGTCGATCGTGATGGATGACGAGGCTGCCGAGATGTCTTCCGGCGGCGATATGCTCATGCTCCCACCGAAATTAGGCTGCTCCATCAGGCCCATCATGGAGAATTGAGTGATCTCCGAGCACAACTTCTGGGAGTCATGAGCGAAGTCGTAGTTCGTGCCGAGGCCCTTCAAGAAGTCAGCGCCGCCGCCATGGCCCTCGCTCTTGATGGTCGGGAGGACGGGAGGTTGGGGTGCTGGCGCCGAGGTGGAGGTGATCTTGGTGGCCATCATCACCTTCTTCTTGAGCTTGGTGTTCCAATAATTCTTGACATCATTGTCAGTTCTTCCTGGTAGGTGGGAAGCAATAACGGACCACCTGTTTCAATATAACCCGAGAAAAATCTTAAGCAAAATGAATCAAATTATTTGAAGTCAAAGGTTGGATTATATATATATATATATATATATATATATATATATATATATATATATATATATATATATAGAGAGAGAGAGAGAGAGAGAGAGAGAGGGGGGGTTTAATACCTGCTTCCAATTTTGTTGTATAGAGTGCAAATGACGTCGTCTTCTTCCTCCGTGAAGCCACCGTGCTTGATGTCTGGCCGAAGGTAATTTAGCCATCGGAGACGGCAGCTCTTGCCGCAACGTTTGAGGCCTGAAACAAGGAGATCAAGTGAAGTGAGCTTCGAGACCAGGTAGAGCACGCACGTATACTGATGAAGGGAAAAAAAAAAAAAAGTTACTGTAAATGGAGAAAGAAGGTTAGGAGATCGCCACTTTGGTAAAAAAATCCTCGAACAAGTTAATTTGCTGATAAACTTTGGATAAAATCACTAAATGGACAAGAGGCAATAATCTAAAAAAATAATATATAATGAGTCATGACATGAAAAGAAACTTAATTTTTCTTCTTCATCAATAGTGAAATGTGGAGAACCAAATTTCCAAATTAACATGCCATGGCATGAGAGGAAGGCTAGCATAGACCAACATAACAAACAAT
Organism: Areca catechu; assembly: GCA_021397845.1. Classification (NCBI taxonomy): domain Eukaryota; kingdom Viridiplantae; phylum Streptophyta; class Magnoliopsida; order Arecales; family Arecaceae; genus Areca; species Areca catechu. The sequence goes on along the minus strand of CM038051.1, from coordinate 12,372,106 downwards.
TAATTGCAATGGCAAGGTTAGAAAGAAAAAAAAAAAGAAGAAGCCTAGAACGCATAAAAATGAGAAAAAAAAAGGTTGGGGGGGGGGGGGTGGGGGGAGAAGATTAAAAGGTTTAGAAACATAAGAAAAGTTAGACCTGCTTTCTGGGGCAAAGCAATCCAGTTCCCACCAGTCCCATGCTTCTCGACGTAGTTTTTAAGGACTGCATCTTCGTCCGGAGACCATGGCCCTCTCTTCACGTTGGCCTTATCACAGCACGGCGCTCTCCCCATCGTTGGACCTCTCAGAGCCAAAATAAACCGGAAACTCACTCCAACCAAGAGAAAATATATATACAACACAAAAGGAGGGGAGACCCAAACTGTGTGAAGAATAGACCATGTAGAGGAGACGGCCGGGGTTTGGTGCGGCTCGCTAGCTTTTATAGAGCTTAGATGCAGCGCTTGACCGCGTACGACCTTACAATATGTGGCCCTATCGCTATTTTCCCTTGTTATTATTATTATTATTATATATTTAAGGAATATATTAAAGGTTAAGTTGGCTTTCTTCTTCCTCTATGTCCTTCTTTTCTCTATGGGTTAGTTTTCCTGCTGGACCGCGGCCAGGGACAAGAGAACCCTGTCAACTTTGATTCTGGAACGTCGGATGGATGCAGTACACTATAATCATATCAGGTGTCTTACGACTTAAACGATCCCACATGAGACATATCAGTCTGGACGGCCGTGATCTGTGGGTTGACTGCCATCCGATATGGGAGCGGTCTGGTAATTGTCTCGAGATTCGTGAGCGGGAATATTTAGTTTGGGAAGAGATTTTGTGAATCGGAAATTACAAACGTTGATTGTTATATATGGATGTAGCTAGATTAAATATTGAATAATGTGGGCCGGTGGAGCCTCCATCCAGTGCGATGAACTCCTTGTGCAGTGGAGGATTAGTTGACTACGTTCCTCGATCGCAGCAGTAGCATCACCATAGCCTCAAATTTCGATATTGGTGGTTAAAGGGTCACAATTTAGAGCTAGCTAAGCTTCGATAGAAAACGTCATTATTTTGAATCAGTCTACTTCATGAATCAAACCGCGAAAAAGGCCACGCCGTGCTTTTTTTTTTCTTTTCTTTTTCTAATAATCTTGATATAATATATATATATATATATATAGATATATATATGAAACTAATCTAGTAAAAACATGATCATGTAAATCAAAAATAATTAAAATATTTAAAAAGAACTAAATTGCCAAGGCCATGGCTCAGTTATATATATATATATACATATATAGGGTCTTATCTAATATCTATTTGGCACGAGTTCCTAATAATGTAGTAATCCAATTTCTGGATGAGTTTACCCCATCCCTTTTGCTTATAAAAATTTAAAAAAAAACTAAAGGAATCTTTAATTAATGAAGTAGTCCAAAAATAATGCATGCATGATTAACCATATATATATATATATATATATATATAAATAATGCATGCATGATTAACCATATATATATATATATATATATAATACTATCAGTCTCTCTACAAAATAATTATTTTTCAATAATCTCATAATAAAAATAACCATTGACATCAGTAAAAAAACAAAAAAGCTATAATCAATTAATTACCTTAAAAAATAACATGCGTCGTTTTTAGATACATTACCGCGAACTTCAAATCTTCTCAGCCATAGATATTGTCCTCTCAAATAAATAGCTTTCCCAGCTACCACTAAAATACCACCTAAACTTTTAATAACAAAACTACTTCCAATATAATGTCAAATGATGCATCATTCGATTAGATTTTCTTAAAATGTTTGTTGAATTGAGTGTGAAATCGTGGACGAAGGATATCAGCAGGAGATGATGTAGAAGCTGAAGTAATTAAGAATCCGGGGACTATGGAAGTCATGACAATCTGGAATATGTCTTCCCTGTGAGTTGGTGATCGTGATGCGGGAGGAGAAGAACGTTTCCTTCTTGCCTGGTTCTCGGAGACCAAAAGAGGTTAGAAAGTGATCGATGGCCATGGCATGCAAACTTTATAGCATGGCACTGCTGTGGATGTTACCGCCAAGACCGGTTGATGATAAATCCATGACCAATGAGATTAATATTAAGGTTGGATCCGGGGGTGAAGAACGAAGACCAACAACGAATGACGTGTGTTGAGATTTATGAGGATTGCGCCATCAAAAAGGAATTATTGACTTGGTATCTAACTTTTTCTTAAAAAAAATTAATTTCTGAAATGAATTATAGGCCTGAAGATAATAATCAGATGATAGTTTTATTTATTCATATATAGGCTTCTCGAGGGCATTGTAGATATGCTATCTAAGATAGTTTCATATTAAGGTTGCATCTGGGGGTGAAAAACAAAGACAACGAGAATCGACGCGTGTTGAGATTTATGATAGGATTGTATCATCAAAAATGAAATATTGACTTGGTATATAACTTTTTTTTTTTTTAAAAAAAAAAAAATTATGAAATACATTATGGGCCTAAAGATAATAATTAGACCATAATTTTATTTATTCATATATAGGTTTTTTGAGGGCATTGTACGTACGCTATCTAAGATATATAGTTTCATTGGTTTCGGCCAACCTATCAGGTGCTAGCATTGTGATATCGTACTACCTCAAAGCCAAAGCATGATCCTACGTGTAACATCATCATAAGTTTTAAGCGACCAACTCGCCCTCCATTGGATCGAGATGGATAGCTCTTCTAAAGGTTTTCGTTTAACTTTCTATTGAAATGTGAACATGGACTGAAATTTTAGACGGCGACTATCGATAAAGTAAGCATTAGATATGGCAAATTAAATATATATATATATGTATATATAGAACACGCGCGGCAGAAATTTGACTTCCAGTTTTTATCATTTTGAGGGGAAGAAAAAACTTCTTATTTTAATTTATGGCAATGCAATGGAATAATCAAATAGGCCTTCCAGATCTTTTTGAATTTGGTTGATTCGTATCTAATTCAATCTTCCAATTTCAATACTATCACTCCGGAGAGGGAAAAAGAAATAATTTGTCATGGCTATCTTAATTAATTGACTTGATCGCATTGTTTGGCATTCAAAGGTGGATGTGGTCCAACTAGAAGAAGCATCCATGCATCTTCACAGACCTCATCCCAAGCCTTTAATTTATATACACACAACTTTTTCTCGGGATACTTTAATATGGTCCTTAAATTTGATATGAGGCTGGTATGCAGTCAAAAATCTAAAAGTCTAGAGTATCAGTCTGGGACAATAGCTTGAGTGTTAATCAAGTGACGACCGGGAAAGCTCTTTCAGCTTAATCGTATCCAATGTTTTGATTTCTATTGTTTATTTCATCCAAAAAAAAAAAAAAAAATTTAAGGAATACAAACAAAACATGTTGATAGAGTGATGAATTAAAGTATACATGTCAATGACGTGCCAACTAAGTTTCTATCAGTAGAGCAAGTTGAGGGTTGGCGATCCTAGCTCGCATCTCGCCTCGATCAAAAAAATGTTTATTATCTCGATAAACTAAGAGGAGACGGGGAACCTCTTCCTCTTTTATCAAAACGAGGAGCAAGCGTATATGCATTCATGCCATCCTCTTTTCTCGAAAGGAGAAGCATGCATGCATGCATGCATGTCAGCTGATTAGAAGGTCAAAGAATTTATAAGATACTCTCAAAATTTGCTCCACCAAGCCTTTCATCTGTCACATTAATTGAACAAGGATAAAGAAACATTGGAGCATGCAATAGAGATCGGCCAGCCAGAGACTTGGATCAAGTGCATGTTGATCACATGACATGGATATGATCATGGACGGACCACATCAAATTTTTCAGGGGATCAAAAAATATGATACCATATCATAGGAAGTTATCAAACATACTATGATACCTATCAAGCTAAATATAGATAAAACGAGTAGAGACATGGAGCTCCAGTATCGAGCCATGGATAGGAGTTCTGTACATAAAAGGAGCCGGCGGCCGGTAGCCGGATAGGAGCGATGTTTGCTAGTTGGGGAAGAGAGGAGGAGTTGACCGTAAAAGAGGTGAAGCCGTGAAGGAGACGACAGGTGGGGTTAACCATCTGTGGCGGGTGGTCTATCGGGGGCAGCGACGGGTGGAGGCAGCGTCACGATGGTTGCCGGTTGGGGAAGAGAGGAGGAGTTGGTGACTCGGCGAGGAAGAGAGGTGAAGGAGACGACGTGAAGAGGTTGGTGGCTGGGGAAGATAGGAGGAGCAGTAGGCGGCAGTCGATGGATGGAATTTGGGGATTGGGAAAGGTTTCAGTGCAAGAGCACGATGGATGGAATTTGGGATTGGGTTGCTGCATGTGAGTTTTTCATCGATTTTTTTTTTTTTTTAAGATTCTTTGGGATTGATTTTTTTATAAGATTCATGGGATTCAATTTCTTTTTTGAAATTTTTTTTATTAATTTTTAAAAAAAATTTTGAGATGAAAAGAAAAATTTTAAGGGACCAAATATCTAATTTTTTTAAAAAAATTGAAAAATTATAAAAAAAAATTTATAAAAAAAATTAAAAAAATAAAAAAAATTGGGAGGGCCAAGGCCCCCCGCCCTTGCCCCCCGGCGATCCGCCCCTTGATATAATGCGAATTAGCTTAAGATAGACCTGGCCCACGTAAAATCTAACATTGTTTTGCTGGAGGTCAAACAAGATACTCTCGAAATTTGCTCCACCAAACTTTCGTATATCTATCACATAAATGGAATTAGAATTAGAAACAAAACAAAATTTAAATGCTATGAGAAAATAAAGATCGTAGCATGACTCCTTCTTTAGATGATTAGAATGAGAGCGACTCATTTTCATTCGTATTCCACGATCCAACTTTTTTCAATAAAACATGCCCCAAGGTACTTCTATTTTATATTTTTATCAGGTCAATGGAATACGCATGGAGAATGATTGATTCCATGATGGATATGGTTGGGTCATGTCCCCTTTCGGTCACAAGATCTTACATCCAATAGCAGTTTGGATGAGAACTACCTTGTTGCGGGCTATTTGCAGTATTCATATGGTTCCATATCTCAAACCATATTTCTCTTAATCAATTCCGAGTTAAAGAGGTTTTGAACTTTTTCTCAGCAAGCTAATTTAGCAAACTCCCATTCTTCCTAAGGTTTTAAGTTATCTGATCATCTACGCAAAGCTTCATTAATAGTAGTTGTACCATGCATAAAGGATCTTCATTTTGAAAGGTCAAGGTCTCCCTCTTTGTTCTGTTTTTACTAGCTGGTATCTTAACGGTATCAGGTTGATGTACTCAACTTTTTTAAAAACAAAGACTACGAAAATTCAAGCATCTTAAATCGAACATTATCTGACATAACATGATCTACGGAGATCCCGATCTTAAATAATTTTTCGTACAAGTCATATTTCAAAGCGACAAAAATTTAAAGCGCCAACCCCAGCATCGCGAATGTATTTGTTAAATTGTGTCAATAAGAAATTATAATGCGGCACATATATTATTTTAATTTGGAATCTGAACTAATTCCAAAACTCCAAGTCTAAATTTCCGATCCATTAAGGATTCATCTTAATTCCAACCAGTTGCTAGCCTTGCAAAGTCAAGCAATTGGGAGAATAGATAACATGAAATATAATTACCACAACAACAAGAGTTCTAGAAACCGATTGTGAAAGGTAGAATTCGAGTTTCTCTTATTATTAGATCATCTAATGAAGGGGTCTTATAGTTCCAACGAAACGTACAACTTGAACATATACGAAGAAATTCTAGTTCTTACTTTCCACTCATCTACTTTTCCTCGTCTGGAAGCACAGTGTCCTGCAATTAATCGGGGATAAGGATGATTTTTCATCAATATAGATACATCATTCCAGTCTCATGGACCGAATCCAAAAGGATCTGAAGCCATCCCATGCCATTCATGTCTGGGCCACGGTATTGGATTTGTTCGAGCCGGCCTGGCATCATCATTTGAACTCTATTATATTATATTATATATCGATTATCGTTTCCTATATATTTTTCTAGGCAATCGTTTCCCGAATCCCGCTCATCTACTGTTTGCCGTGTGAAACGAGCGGGAGTGGAATTACGGAGGGGAATAAGAAACAAAATAAAAAGAAAAAAATAAAAAAAAGAAAGCCCTTCGATGCCGAACATTCTCGAACTCCCGCCAACGTCGTCGCCTCCATCGCTTCCGTTCATTTCGACGGGATTCCCCTCGGCGTGACTCCCAGCCATTCCAATGGTATATTTTCTCCACCGAGTCTCTTATTCATATCATCTGACTTTTAATCATTCCTCCATCAATCCCATCTCTTCTCCCTCGGATCGCTGTCAATCGCGTTATTTATTTGTCGTTTATTAATTTATTTATTTTGTGCACCAGAAATTATCGGCAGTTAGGGTTTCTTGATTTTTTTTTTTTTTTTTAAAGAAGATAATAATGCTTTCTATCATGTTTTGGTTCTTGATTTGGGTCGAGATGGATCAAGGGTGCGTGTGATCTATGGATCGGGGAGCATGAGGAGATTAATGGTGGGTGGTTCCCAATTAGCTACTCCTTTATCCTAATTTTTTTTTTCCCCTGTCCTGTTCTGAGATACGATCTAGTAATGGGGTGGAAATGTTTGATGAAGAGAAAATACGATGCCTTTATGTGACGTTCGGTTGCTAAGAAAGTTTGGTGGAGGAAGAAAATTTTAAGGGGTGGAGATGTCTGAATCCAGGGGGTTATCTAAAGCGATACATAAATTATCTCACTTCCTTTTGCTTGGCCTTTTTGACAGTGAAACATAGCGCCAGTTTCAATAAAGATTACAAAATTGTAAATGGAGATAGGAGAATGCTCGGCAATTCTAAAGTTGGAGTAGGGATAAGTTTCTACGATGCAATGTTGGCTGGTAGAGTGGTAGTTATGGTTGTTCATACAAGCTGGAAGGGAAGAAATGTAATGGATTGTTAGATAGATGATACTAAGGTGGTAGAATAAGAAAGGCAAAGTGTTGCATCATTTGGGCTGTGTTTCTAGTTGTTGAGTATGCTACGGAAAAGAAATGAAAGAAGGGGGAAGGAGGAGGGTGGGTGGGTGTGGATATGATGGTGGAGATGTGTGGATTGGCAACGTACCATCTTGATTTACATTTCCTTTCCCTCTATTTTACACCATTTAAATATACCCTCAGGCTTTTTATGGCAAAATGAGGAAAAGAAGAAACCAATGTGGAATGCCGTTCTGATTAAATCTCCTGACATCGGGCTGTTAGCGCTTGGCAGAACTCCTTTGGAAGTGTTGAGATCACTATTGGTGAACTAAACTTTCTGGAAGGGATGGTAGTGGTTGGTGGGAAGTGATGCTGGAGCTGCTGTAGGGACAAGATGAGATGAAGGAGAGAGGTATGGATGGTGGGCTTGGTTGGAAACATTTTCTGCTCGACGTATGGGGAAAGCGACGAGTTATCATATCATTTCTTATGACTCCCCTAACAATTAAATATTTTGAAAGTCACATTTTTATCTAAAAGTACCCTCCTTACAAGGAACTAAACAGTTCCTTAAAAAATTCCTGAAGGTGGGAAGTAGTCTAGAAGGTTTCATTGGCTTTGGTAAGGCTCAAAAACAGGTTATAGAATATAATAGGTCGAACTCGTGATAGCTCAAAAGAATTTAGCTAAAATTATGAAGAGAAAAACCACCCATGTAAATCAGTCTCCATCCATATGGATCGCACTTCATTCAATAGAAGTGGGAATAATTTTTAATTTTCATTGCAGGAGAAATATGTTTAGAAAAATGCTTCCATTATGATCTCAAAGATTTAGACACCAATGACCAAAACTGAATACAGATCTACATACAGTTCAATATATATATGTTAGCCTGAATAAATTTATGAAGTATTACACAACCTTGCCTGCCACTGTACTTTATAGTATAGACTAGTGGAACTAGTTGAAAGTGGAGTGTCACAATTGAGTGTCCATTAATAGGACAGTTTGAATTGTTTGTCAAAGTGTTAATGGGTCATATGTCATCTCATGTCATGCTCATGTGTCTAGAGATGAAACTTCTGACACCGGGGAACAACATGATCGAGTAATACAGGAATATGCCTGCACATTCAACAGCTCAAATTCAGTCTGAGAAAAAGGTAGGGGAAGAAGGAAACTGCAGGTTATGGCCTTTGGAAAACAGAAAATAAGCATAGTTGTTGATCAAAGGATCATGAACATTAGATTCTAGTTTTGCATGCATAGAACAATGCATATATGTCCTGTAATTTTCTCTGCACAAATGTCTGCTTTCAATGCCCTATATCCCATTTAGAACAGCAACCCTTGGTAATGCATATGTATCTTTTGCATTCTCATATGTGTTTTAGAAGTTTAACCTATTATTCTACATGTGCTTCTTAGTCAAAGAAAAGAGGCCTCTCTTTGGAGGAGAAACGTGAGCAGATTCTTCAAATCTTTTACGAGTCCCAGGACTTCTTTCTTGTGAGTATCCCAATTTATGTAGTTTTCATTCTTTAGTTTTTGGGTTGGTTGATCTGTCACTTTTACTTTGGTATCATGATAGTAACTGATACATTACTAGGATGGTTGTCCTCTTTCCAAAATATAATACATTACTAGGATGGTTGATTAGTTTGATTGGAGGCTTGCGTACAGGAGTTTATAACTTCCACACAATTTATTATTGTCGATGTGCATGCTGCTCAATATCTTGTTTGTTTTATAGCTGCAAATTATAATGTTCATCTTATTCGAAACTCTAGCCTTTATATGTATCCCTAACTTGAGGCTGTTCACAAAGGTGGCATGCACGATCTGTGCATCATTGAAGATGCACGTTTGACACACGATATTTTATCCATTCAATTGCTTTAGAATTTCCGTGGCCTCAGAAGACAGCTACCGACTTATTAATTTTAATCAATCATTCTGTTCATGGTTCAGGGTTGTATTCTATGCAATCAGGATTCGTTTTATGGTTAGCAGCTGAAATCTAACTGAGAATTGTGATCGATCATTGTATCCAATTTGTATAGTATAAGCTGCATGGTTTAGAGTGGGTTGCAGAAATTAACAAAGTCTGCCAAGGTTTTCATTGCAAACCTTGTCTTTAGTGTGATGAATTAACTAATTCATGATATGTCATGCTTCTTGACATTGGTACAGCTGTGTGCATAAATCTATATTTTTTAGCCAGTTTTGTATCTGAAGAAAATCAACAGACATTAAAACCTGAATCCTGTTGCCACGATGCCTTAATTGTTGGTCTTATATGTGGACGTTAACATACTCAAATGTCAGGGTTATCATGGTCCATCTCAATTATTGGCTCAGCAACTTGAGTTTTAGGCATGTATTTTATAACCGAGACATCGAACATAATTAACATTTCTTCAGGTTTAAAATCAAATTCCTCAAATAATATCTACTGGTTCTTTTGATAATAAAAATTTAGAAAGTTGCATGATAAAAATATGACAATTTGAGACTTGATTTACAACATCAGGGAACAGGTAAAGATAATTTGGAGAGCAAAAATGGTATAAGATGAGTTGCACTGATGAGGACTTTGATGTAAATGTGTTGTATAAAAAGGATAATCAGAAATGATTTCATTAGAAAAAGAATAGGAGTTACAGCATTAAGGATAAAGTGGTGGTAAATTATTTGAGATCAATAGGCATAAGCAGCAAAGATATGATGAGGCTTTGATAAGGAGATAGACTAATTTTGTATCTAAAAGGCCAAGATAAAGGGGGAGATCAAACATCCCATGGAAGTTGTTTGAAAGGATATGAAAAATATGGTGGTGATGGTAAATCAGGCCCTAGTAGTCATAAATGTAAATAATGAAGCATGCATAGTGTTGATGCCACATTGCTAGGAGAATGCCTTTTGATTATAGTTTTGGCTTTTTATGGAGTTTTTATTTTTTTAAAAAAAATAATTTTGTACTGTTTAGTCGTGGCAGGTCCCACACTTGCTTAAAACTGCCTAATTTAGAGTGTTCACATCAAGTTGTTAGCTAGTGATAAAATTATCTCCAATTTTGATTGATCCTATTCATACCTTGATCCTAAATCCGACCCTATGTCAAAGGAATAAATTTTGTCGACAAACATTAAGATTTGCCTGCTTGCTTTTTTCATCGAGGTTTTTTGATTTTGATGAAGTACAATGACTTTGATGATCATGATTTGGATTAGTTACAGGCTAGACAATGCGTAATCCATGTTTTCAAGTTACAATGGTGGCTAAAGAATTAATTTGCATAGAATTTGGGCAGAGCTCATTTTGACCATCCAATTGAGGTGTAGTTTTAATGTAGTAGTTTGAATATTACAGGATTTCGGATAGTGGTTAGATAATAATCAGTATGGTTATGATTAAATTACAAATCCTGTTGTGGCTGGAGTAATCTGACTTCATTGCATCTCGTGCCTACCCCTTTTGTTCACCCAGTTATAGTGCTTGGCCCTTTGCTAAGGACATACCCTTGCTGGTTCATCATATTAAGAGAGAAAATGAGCTTTGTTAAAGAGAGTCAAGAAAGATCCACAGTTGCTTTTCATTTTACTTATTTTCACCTTTAATCAGAGCAAAGTGTGACATGTTTTAATCAAGTAGTCCTGGAGCAATCCAATTTGTCATACATGCATGGTGAAACATTTATATGTTTCCTATGCTCAGAGTTCCAGGATGTGATTTCAAATTTCATAAATTGTCATCTTTGCAAAATTTTACACTACAAGTTTTAAAGGTTAAAATTCAACCAGTGCATCTCTTATTATATCTCACAGTGTTCTCTGAATATGTTATAGCTGCAACCATGATGTGTTTTATCTTCAACTGCCTGTCTATATTTGTTCTTTTTAGTTTTCTAATTTAAGATCAAAATTTGACCTTCTCTTTTCCTGTTTTGTTTGTCAGCTAAAAGAGCTTGAGAAATTGGGGCCTAAGAAGGGTGTGATCAGCCAATCTGTGAAGGATGTTGTCCAAAGTCTAGTGGATGATGACCTGGTTCTAAAGGAGAAAATAGGCACTTCTGTGGGTTTATGTTTTCTCTTCTTTTTGTTTTGTGGTGATTTTTGTGCGCGCGTTGAAATGCGTAGCATATGAATGTGATTGCTACTGCACTGATGATTCTTTGGCACTACATTTTCCAAATCTGGACATCTGAGTAGTTGATCAAGACTAAGTAGACTTTGTGATGCACAGGATATGCCACCACAATAAAACTGAAAATGCAGAAACAAAACAAAGTTTGTTGGCTAATTTCCCTGAATTTTTTTCTCATTCTATATAAAACTTCATGCATAAGTTTTGGTGGTAATACATTCTTTTATTCTGCACTTGCATTGCTGCATGATGACTTCTGGGGCTCATCTAATTTTGCCAATAATCTGAAATGAAGTTTTCCATTGCACTACGAGGTATATTAGTAATCTATTAACTCAGGGCTTTTAATCATATTTTGATCAGCCACACCGTTTTCTTACTCTCTGCTTTATTTCAACTTTGAACCTATTCTAGTAATATAATGGACTGATAATGCCTTTGTTTTAGAGAGAATAGATCAATCATTCGATCTTGTTTGGTCATATTATGTTTATGTAGCCTATGCATGTACTTTCCCAGGTATACTTTTGGAGTCTTCCTAGTTCTACTGGAAATCAGGTATTATTTTTCACCTTTAGAAAGTATGTATTTACATTCAATTATCAGGTTTTTTGGATGCTTGTATCTATAGAATTTGTACTTGCTTTATGCAGCTAAGGAGTACTCACCGCAAACTGGAATCTGATCTTTCAAGCTGTAGGAAGCGTTTTGCCGAACTTGTTGAACAGAGGGACAACTTGAAGAAAGGCAGGGAGGAATCTGTAAGCCTTTGATGTGTATCCATTTTATATGTACACAGAGATCCAGCCATAAATACTTTAATATGGGCCTGTGGATCTAACCCATTTATTATTATATGAAGGATGAAAGAGAAGCTGCGTTAGAGCAGCTGAAGTCTGTTGAACTACAGCATAAAAAGCTGAATGTAGCTACTATGCACTTACCTTCATACATATTCTCATAGTTTTTTGGGAGTACTGAAATTTTGCAGTTGTGTTGGCTGTGTGTTTATAGGAAGAGTTGGCATGCTATGCAGATAATGATCCAGCTGCACTTGAAGCAATGAGTAAGAACATCTCTCATCTCCTCCACATGAGAATGTTTTCATCTTCTTCATTGCTGATATTGCAGTCACAGTTATGTGAAGCTGTGCAACTGCCATGTAAACACGATGCCATTTTTATGCACTTTTGTAAATTCAGCCTTCTGACTTTTACTGATATGGCAGAAAATGCAATTGAGGTTGCTCATTCAGCAGCTAACAGATGGACAGGTATTTCTTTGACTTATGATTATTCTGTATTGCTACTGATGAACCTTTTGCTTTTATCTAATCTGGTAAGCTTCTGAACGTAATTTCTCAGACAACATATTTACCCTACAGCAATGGTGTTCAACCAACTTTCCAGAAGCCAAGGAGCAGCTTGAACACTTGTACAAGGAGGTAGATGCATTTTTCCTTCACATCAGACCTGCATTGCATTTGCATCCATCACTATGCCATGTTTCAGATTGTCATGTGATTAGCATATAACTGAACTCAGGTATATGTGGATATATCAACTTTCCAGTGCACGGTGTGTGCTTTTGCAAAACTATTATTTTGGCTTACTTGGAGTGACTGAACTATTTTGGAGGCACCTTCACTCCAAAATAGACCGGTGGTGTTTGGAACATATACGTTGCTATATTTCTTTGTTTGTGGAAGAATATTGTAAAACATAGTTGCTTTTAAGAAAACCTTGATGGAAATGGTGCCAAAAGATTTGAAACACTAAATGGAATAAAATGACAAAGCTTTTTATGATCTGTTGACTTTTGTTAACTATTACGAGGGGAATACAAGTTCTGTCAATTGGACTTTTCAGGCATGCTACCAGTTTGAACTCAAGTGTTGGATGAAAATGAGCCATAGTGACATTGTAGTTCACAATGCAGTCTCTATTATTTTATTAGCTTTTTAAAATTCTTATTATTATTATTTTTTTGGGAGTTGTCATTACATTTCTTAATGCATGTATCTAATTGCCATATGATGCAATATCTTCCATTGCTCTGTTGGACGTCTTCAGGAATTTCAATATTTATTGAGCTCCTGTCCATCCTGGACACTAATTTCCATTCCAAACCTTCATGACCTCCTATCTGCTCTTACAGACCTAAAATTCCACTTAAAAGGCTTTCTAAATCCTTTAATGATGATTGATTATCAAATGCTTATCATTAAAACCATCCTTTGAGCGGTTGCTATGCTCTATTTTCAGATGCAGTTAAGCAGCATGACACCCAATGGACTGTCTCTTCTCCTCAAGTTGTTGGCATCATTTGAATTATTAATAAAAGAACATATCGTCAGCAAATAAGATATATGGATGGCATTGTTTCAATTACAACCAGTAATATTGAATTTTACTAGGATTTTTCTTTTATAGTTTGGATACTTTTTCTGGTGAGAACTTGATTTAGTTTGCTGATATTTGCATCTGTTCCAAAATGCAGGTGGGAATAACAGATGATTTTGAATATTTGCAATGATCATTGAAAAATCTGGAGATGAATCCTGATTGCATACTCAAGCGTGCAAAACTTACTGGTTGCTTGAAATTTTAGGTTCTTACCCAGAAAGAGGGAAATTTTAAGCCGGTGGTGGTGGTGGTAGGATTGATTTGTTAGCGCAACGTATTTTGTATTCTTCCTGTAAATTTGGCACTCTCTTGTTTTTGTACAGGTAGCTGGGCCTTACTCCTTAGGTTTAGCACGACTTTCAATTCTCTCTTGCAACCATGATATATATATATATATATATATATATATATATATATATATATATATATATATATATATATATATATATATATATGCATGCTTATGCCTGAACTTCAGAATTCCAGTAAAAAAGCCTGTAACCGGCAGTTCCATTTAGATTCCAACCAAACCATATGACTGAAACAAGTCTCCGTTCAAAGTAACAACATTCAGGCAAATGAAACTATCCTCTTTATGTCTTTGATTTTCTCAAATAGCATTGTGAAAGTAGGATTGTTTATGCTTATAATGCGTAGTTCAAGTTTGTAATGATCCAGGGATTTGGAGAAAGCTAATTGATTTTGCCTATCATAGAAAGGTGTTGTTTGGATCTTGAAAGCCTCCGAAGAGATGTTCAAATTTTTGAGGTGTCAACTGTTTTTTGGAATCTAATTCAGTTTATAATTGGAAATGGATACCACATAGTATTCTGGAAGGATAATCGGTTATGTGATATGTTGTTAAAACCAATCTTTCCTTGCCTCCATGCCCACTTTCTGAGGAAAAAAATGTTACAGTTTTTGATCTTCTTAATCAACAGACATCTTGTTGGAGATTTAATCTTTCGTGGAGGATTTCAGATGTAACATGAATTTTAGCTCTTGTCAGCCATGCTTGCCCAAGTTAATATTAATTTAATGGAAGATAAGATTGTCCAGATTACAAAGGTTTGTTTTTCTTCAACTTTCTATTATAAATTCAACGATATTCATGGGATAAAGTTCAATCTTGCGTCATCGTTCTGGAGCCTTCATATTTCTTTGAAAGTCAAATGTTTTTTATGGCATTGCTGGAGGAAGTGGCTGGACACAAGATTTACAAGGAAGAAACCTCGGAAAATTGATGGGTGGTTGCGTTCTATGTATCCACGATGAGGAATCGGTGGGCCAACTCTTCTGTGGTTGTGATTGTTTTTTTCTGTATTTAGAGAAAGCTCTATGTTGCCATTGGTGTTTTGCATGTGCGTAGGAGTTTCGAAGGTTTGTATATAGAGTCGAGGATGAGGAATTTCTTACCGAGTGCCCAAGAGTATTTTTCTGATGCTAATTAGTACCCTTACTTGTTCCGTTGTTCGTGTAGGAAGGAGTGAAATAATTGTATATTATTGAATAAGAGAGCCTTCAAGAGATCTGTGGCAGCCGAAGGCATCCATTTCTTCTCGTTTTAGTCTCATTTTTGTCCGTAAAAGGTGCTTAACGAGCATGCAAAATTATGGCACTTAATTAGATATGTTCCTAATCGGTTGAATGAAGATGTTTGACTCGTCGGGTAACTGCTCAAGGATGGTCTTATAGTTTTAGAAGATGGTTGATGGTCTGCTTTCTCTTCACGATTTCTTTGGTTGCTAGGGAGATGCAGCCTTTTCCTTAGGCTTCTTCTTCCCTTCGCTAGTCGATGTTGTGCTGTTGTTCTTTCTTTGGCTGGTTATGTTTTAATTTCTTTCGTTGTCTTGTATAAATACCCTTCTTATATATTAATAATGGATAGGCGGCTCTATCCTCTCCAGCCTCTTTTATTGTCGGGGAAAAAAAAAAAAAAAAAAAGAGTTTATATCGAGCCTCCTAGCAGGGTAAAAAGAGGTTCATAAAGAACCAGGGAGCCGGTCCCTTGCATATGACCTCAGCTTGCTTGGAGTTGCGTTACCTTCAGGTAGAATGTGAGATTTGTGTTACAAGGTGCGACATCATCTGATCGCTTGCTCTATTAATTTCATCGGACCTCCCTGCTGGTGCTTCCATCACTAATTCTACTGTATCTGGGTGGCTGGACCCTGCTTGGAAGAACTTTTTCTTAGAATCAGCAACTCATGAAAGACAAGGTCTACATGCATAAATCTAGGCCCTTATCAGCTGAATTTTCTTTGGAATGACTGTAAACTTGCAATCTAATTTATTAAGTCATATTATTGTAGGATTGCTCTTTCCCTGATACATTCCCTTCCATCCATCCAATCTCATAAGCAGATGAGAAATATCTATAACCCTAACATCCCACAACCTGAAGATTTCCTTTTGCTAGTTTCACTCATCCAATAAAAACCAAGGCACAAGGTCCTTCATTCCTTTGTAGCTGATGTGGTTTGACAAGGATTCTTCGGGTTGTGTCACTTGTGTGTTGTCAATTTGTCATTCCTTTGTCTTTTATTTTCTCGTTTTGTAGATATATTATTGTCATACTTGAAACACCCTCTTCTAGACAGGTGCGTCTTATACGTTCCGATGATGCTCCTCAAATGCTCAATTTGGCAACGTCAACGTTACCTCGTTGTACCGTGGAATCCTTACTGGAGTTCAATGATCGGGCTTCGGGAGAGAAAATTTCACGATTTTAAATAAGCCCGGCCCGAAGCCGGACCCAAATGAACAAGTTTAGGCTGGAGGCCCGGCCCATGATCAGTTCAAAGTTCAATCGTTTGGTATCCTCACCGTCCATCAATATCCGATGTATTAGAACGGCAAAAGGAAACCGGACCTCTTGAATAAGGACAAATCCGGCAGCCTTTTTTTTTTATTTATTTTTTCTTTATGAACCAAAAGGGAGGTGGGGATAAATCCGGCAGCCCTTCGCCGTCCGTTCTCTTCGATAAATACAGCTCGCCAGCCCACAATCACATCCCACCTCAGCCGCACCACCGCCCCCCCACCCCACCCCCCCGCGGCCAACCCCAAAAAAACCCAAAAACAAAACAAAAAGGAGGGGAGCGGGGGGGGGAAGAAAAATCTCTCACGTCTCTTGGACCATCCGAGACTCCGACCCTCTTTAATCTCTCGTCACTGTTAATTTTAGTTCCTCCTCCTGTTCAGGTCCCCCGGATCTCACGCCCCTGGCCCTAGAAAGCCTAGAATCTCTCCAGATATCAAAAGGAGTCCGATTGTCAGCCATTCCCATCCAATTCTAGATTTGGGGGCGAGATCGAGGTCTTCTCCTTCCGTCGTGCCGGCAATGGATTTCATGAAGGTCTTGGATCAAACTGTAAGGGAGATGTAAGTCTTGCGTTCCGAAACTTCTCCATTTCGTCCTCCTGAGATCTTTGTCTTGATTTTGTTTTTTTGAAAAAAATATTCCGTTATTTTACAGAAAGAGAGAGGTTAATCTGAAAGTGCTGAAGGTGCCGGAGATAGAACAAAAGGTTAGAATTTTGCTTTTAATGCCTTGATCTATGGTAATGACGACCCAGATCGGTGTAATTTCTTTCAAATCTTGATTTCATGGTTTTCTATTCGAGAAAACAAGGACTATCTTCCATGAACTGATGGATTCGATTTTAGAATTTGGATTCATATGTATATAGAAAGAAAAATGGTTTTTCTGGTCATCCTTAAGTACTGGTATCAGCCTATGTTACGAGCTTGTACCGGAGATATCGATTTTGTTGCCCCGCTGAAAAAAAGATTAAATAAAATTATAAAAAATGTTTAGTCTTGATCTCAGAGAACTGAGCTGAAACTTCTCTTGGCGGCATGATGTAAATGACTGCAAAAAAAGGGGGGAAAGATACGGTTATTGTTTTAACTTTTAGCATGTCTAATTCTTAAATAGCAAGCCAACTCGCTTCTTCTCAGTGTCCAGTTTGGATGATATGAGTTGGTACTATATGATCATGAGTAGACTGTATTATTGCCGGACTTCAAATTTGGGAAGAAGTTGTTATTTGTACAAGTGATCGTTAATTTTCATGTCTGCTGGCGTTGGACTCTGTTTTTTTCTGTATGTTTCTTTCTTTATGTTGATCTATCAGCATTACAAAATTTAGGTTCTTGATGCAACTAGCGATGAACCATGGGGTCCTCATGGATCTGCTCTATTGGAGATTGCTCAGGCAACGAAAAAATTGTAATCCCTACCTTCACTTTATTTGGGTTTGCCACTGAATATCTTTTATTTTTGAGAATTATTGTGCCAAAGTCTGTATTTCCAATTCCTGTAAACATTATCTGCACAGCACTGAGTGCCCATTGATCATGAATGCACTTTGGACAAGATTGTCAGATACTGGTTCCAAATGGCGTCATGTGTACAAGGTGACAGTTACAGCTCTATACTAGATATGGATAAACTGATCTTTAGCTTCATCTGCTATTTTTACTTATTGTTTTAACATTCATACGGTTGTTGCACTAAACTTCCTTGTAGGCATTGGCTGTTATCAAGTACTTGATCGCAAATGGATCAGAACGTGCAGTTGATGACATTATCGAGCATACTTTTCAAATCTCAGTACTGCTTCTTCACCCTGGATCAGAAAACTATTAATTTACCTTGTCATTGAAGATTTTTTTCCTCCCAAATGCTTCTCATTATGTGTTTGTATTTGTAAAGGCACTTTCGGGATTTGAATATGTTGAACCTAATGGAAAGGATGTTGGGATTAATGTGAGAAAGAAGGCAGAAACCATCTTAACTCTTTTGAATGATAAACAAAAAATTCAAGCAGCCAGAGACAAAGCTGCTGCAACCCGTGATAAGTATGACTCTGAACACTCACTGTGAGATCTTTTTTCGGCTCATGTCTAAACCATATTTTGCTGAATCAGTGATTGCTAATGTATTTAGGTATTTTGGACTGTCCTCAACTGGAATAACATATAAATCAAGTTCAGCCTCATATGGCAGCGATGGCTTTGGTGATCGTTATGGAAGCCTAAGTGGTTCAGGGGAAGGTGACACTTTTAGAGATAGTTACCGAGACAGTGAATCATGTAGAAGTGTTGCTAACGGAAATGAAGGGAACAAATCAAAGAAGACAGTTGCACATCAAGCCAGGTAAATTCTACTAGCCTTCTGTACTCTTTTTTATTTATTTATTTTTGTTACATTATGCTTGCTTGTTGATTTGGGTTATTCTATCATGTTTATAGAACTTATACCTTTGTTATATAGTTTCACATAGAATTATGAACTTACAATTAAATCTATGATTAACTGAAAATTGAATCATTACTTGTATGCATTTTTGGTTGTATTTAAGGGATGTTTTTGGTTGTGATTCATTTGAGATGAAAACCAGATCAGCCAAAAGAAAAGGAAATCCAGAGGATGATGTTGTTTTGTGCTAAGGAAGTTTAAGGTCTTCTAGTAATATCTAATTGCAGAAAGCTAAGGGTTCAGAGAGGCCAAGTTTGGACCGAGCTCACTTTTCCCATGACCATGGCAACCAAAAAGGGAAAATAATTTTTAAGGCTTGGTCTAGGTCTACTTGGATCCAATTTCTAATTAAGTTTGTGAAACTTGTGGGTTCACAGAAGCTTAGTTTGGAATGACCTGAGTTTTCTCTAGACCATGCCTGCTTGTCCAAATAATTTACTGGGCCTGGCCTAGTAGGCTTCTTTGGGCCTAGATACATCATGTGAAACTCAGGGTTCACAGGGTCCAAGTTTGGTGCGAGCTCAGGTTTTCCCAAGACTGCCTGCTTCTACAAATAACTTCCAATGCTTGGTCCATGCCTCTTTGACGGGCTTAGATACTCCTTAATTATGTGAAACTAGGGTTTCACACTAAGTTTGGACTGAGCTTAGCTTTTCCCAGGACCGTGCTGCTTCTACCAATAACTCCCAAGGCCTGGCCTATGCCTCTCCAGGGTCCTTACATACTCTTTTCAATTTTGGATAGGCTATAATTTGGAAAAGCAATCTCAACCTTACCCAGCCTAATTGATCTGGCATGACCGACATGAAAAGAATGCTGTGGAATTGCATTAGGAAGCTGTAAGATGGGCGATTAAGTTCTTCAAGGATGTGATAATTTTTATATTTAATCACAGCATCTCTACCTAAAAGATACTAGTAGAATTCATATTATCTTACCAAGGGATGCATGCACGACTATGGAAAACACCAATTGATGCTTGCATATATAAGAGGCTGTAAAAAAGAAATGCCTTGGATGGGGATTGGTTGTTTACATAGACAGAAATAATGGTTGCCTTTAATTCAATCTTGTGTCATGAATCTTAAATTTCAAATAACCTAAACATCTTTTTGTTAATGTTGCTTCACCTATGGCTTACAGCTAATGTTCAACTAAAATTTGTTTGTTGGACAGGGATCAAGATTCTTTAACATCAAAATCAATGCCATCAGCTAAGCCAGGCCACACTTCACCTCCTAAAAGCCCAATTGTTCAAGCAACTAGCAGCGAGGATGATTTTGATGACTTCAACCCACGTGGATCTAATAAAACTGGCGAGTACTTATTGTTTATTGATTTCACATGGTGAAAGAAAAATCTCTCTTTTTTACTAGCATATATGCGTAAGTTATAGAACTTATAGCTGCTTTGATTAGATTCTGATAAGATTCATATATTTTGTGAATGGCTTGTGTATCAATGCTTTTGCACAATGAATAAATCAAACAAAAATTCTGCAAAATATGGATCAAAGGAACTAAGCTTTAAACCTGAAGAGGAATATAAGATAAAGAAGAGATCACATTCGGTACTTTTTGTCTGTATTCTTTCAAAAGCAAAGTGATGTAATTATCTGTATTTGAATACTTCCCAAAATTAAATAGATAAATGATATTATGATATCACTGAAACAACTAGATGGTATTGTTTCCACTCATGGGAGTCTCGCTCTTTGATTTGTTGCAACAATAAAATTATAGCTATCTAAGACTAACCAGAAAATTGTTGTCACACTTCCTCATGAGAATCAGATGCAGACACATGTCCAATTGCCAAGCTTGAAAAGAGGAAAAAAAAGAAGATAAAGGATAAATAGGCTTTAGGATTTTAGGAAAATGATATATTGCAAATTTTTGTTTTGTACCTACCATCTTGACCAATCTATAAAAAGAACATTGTTATAGTGGGTAAACTCATTGTCGAAGAGACCTCTTTACCAATTTCTAAAGCTGAAAAAATGGTAAGTATCCAAGTGTCTGACCCATATCTGCCTCAAGAGGTATCAGACACGGATTCTAGAAGCTGCACACAAGTGTCCAGGTAAAACAGGATATGGCCTGTTTCTCTTTTCTGTTTTCATTCTCCATCCGTGGATGGCAAAACATTGGGGATATGCATCAATCCTCGGTTTCATATGACTTAGATACATATTCTTTTTAGTTTGAAATTTGGAGCAAACCTGCCTATGTACTTAAAGTATTCAACATTGCTTCAGGTTGGATTTATAATTTATAAGCTACAGATGACAACTGAGCTGTTTCTAGTGAGCTTACCTGAGATTAAGTGGTTCCATCCATTCCAACTAAACGATCAACTTGTTTCAAAATTATGTTAGGTTTAGGGCCTAAACTGGATTTGTCAGATGAGAGTATTTCTTGATTTTGTCAGATTATAATCCAATATGGATTACTCAGTAATGTGCAGCCAAAGTTAAGCCCATTCTGTCTTTGTAGTTTGCATACTATTTCAAGATTAAAATATTTGGTGCAATAAATCATTTACTTAAAAAGATATCTATGATTTTTGGTTTTCAGATAATTTCCTAAATTTCAATGCTAAAACTGACCATTTAACCTTGATTTCTATAATTCCACCTGTGTTTTTTTCACTTTTGTTTTTCTATCAAATTTATATACAAAGTTTACTATATGTTATAAGTCTTATTTCGGATTTGGACACATTTTTCAGTCTCAATTATATGTGCAATTGTCATGCTTAAAGCAATACTATGCTTGTCTGGAATCCTTTTGATCTAGAAATATTATTCCCCCCCCCCCCCCCCCCCCCAAAAAAAAAATATGAGTTGCATGGTTGTAAGTCAGTTCAGTTTACTTTTCACGAGCAACAGTAGCCAGGAGGCGACAGCAATGCTGAGTATCTTGAGGTGACTAATTTTATTTCTGATTATTATAATGTGCATGTAGGCTCATTTCCTAGGCCTCAATGTTGCACACATGTTATCTGCTGATTTGGTTAAGCTAATCTCTGATGATTTGTGGTTCGTAGATTTTAGACACTTCAAGTAAAAAAGTTTATGATGAGCCTCTTATCGGTGGCCCATCTATTTTATTTCACAGGATCAGCTAATACAAGCTCTAGCCAGGTTGATCTATTTGGACAAAACCTAGTGAGCAACCTCATGGATGAACCAGTTTCTCTTCCAACAGAAATAACCACAGATAGCAATCCTGCAACAACTGAAGTTGATCTTTTTGCTGATGCAAGTTTTCAATCGGCCCCACCTCAAGCCGAAACAACAGCAACTTCTCATACTCAGGTTAGTTTTAGTATTTTTCCCAATTAACAAGGTGGTTGAATTCAAGTTTATTAGGTTCTAGTAGCCTCATGTAACTTGGGCAGTAATACCAGTTCCTGTTCTTTTGGTAGTTAAGGTTTTCTGTTTTCTGGCAGTGAAAGTTTCTTTTGTTGAACTTCCAATAACACCAGTGCACGATTGCTGTTAACAGAGAAAAATGTTTGGGCGTTGTCATATGCAGCAGATATTTTGTTGTCTTTTTTGCTTTTCGCAGCCTGTATTCTTTTTTCAGATGAAAATTATTTACTTCAAGATTTTTTTTAATGTTGGTATATTACTCACTGTCACTGCAGAGCAGCATTGATCTCTTTGCCAGTCAACCTGCCTTTCCTGCTGCATTTCCTTCAACTAATGTGGACTTTTTTGCGGCACCAGATCCAGGCTTATCCTCTGAAACAAAGTCTCCCATTTCTGAGCCTGCAAGCACTAAAACCTTTGATCCTTTTGCTGCAATTCCATTAAACAAATTTGAGGGCTCTGACCCATTTGGTGCCCTGACTTCTCATATTGGACCAGCAACTACAAAACCTTCACAATATTCTACAACCAGCAGCCTGAACAAGGCCGATGAGACTTTTGGTGACTTCACCTCTCATACTGAAGCGGCAACTACAGAACCTTCACAGCATTCTACAAATAACAGCCTCAACAACCTTGAGCAGACCTCTTTAAAAGCATCCAAGCCTGCCCTCAAAGACACTTTTCATGTTAAGTCTGGAATATGGGCTGATTCCTTGAGCCGTGGACTAATTGATCTGAATATAACTGCCCGTGAGTTTCTCCTCTCAGTTCTCTTCATTAATTTTTTAGTGATTTTGGATTGTTTAATTATTTTTAAAATACATTGCAACAAATTTAACATTCTTTACCTGGAGGTTGCAGCCTGATACATACAACCTTGCTTTTTAGTGATGTCATGACTTGTTTTTGCATTCCTTATACCAAGAATTTTTCTCCTGTGTAATGCATGTCTCCAAATCCAACAATCATACATGGTTCTATAGCAAATTGAATGTCTTCAGCGAGATTTCTTTTTAAGCAATCCTAGTTTTGAGATAGCATCTAAGGTAGGGTGACTGATTGGACATCACTGCAAAATTTGGTAGTTTTCTGCTACTGAATTAAATCATTGATTCCAGTGTAATGACACCCTGAATGTACCTGTGACTTGAGGATCGCAATATTGATTTCTGATTTCTTGAAATGGTTGAATATGACCATTTTTTTTTTCTAGTAGTATTTTTTGCGTGCGAGTGGGCATACAAACACATCTATAAGTGCAGGAGTTGTTTGTTTTTCATCTATTTGAATTGGCAACATAAATTTCTTTCCCATTTCTTTTCTCAGCTGCTACATCTGCTATCAGTGCAAAATTTTAGATATTTATGATAGCTTTTATCTGAGTTTTCTCGGGTTCTCTAATGTTTGATACCAATAGATGAGTGTGTTACAAGAAACTTTGGGAATTATGTTGCTAGAGGACATGGAGATAGAAATTTCATTTTGAGGTTTTGTTTGGTCTTGTGAGAAATAGAAATAGGCAAAACGGTTCTTGGTTTGGTGAGGAGACGAGCAATCCTCAAAAATATTCAATATCCAAGACAGTGTTTTATGAGCTTCATGTTAGATTATTATGTAGTGGGTCAATGTCAGATATACATTTATACAGGGTTATATAGCTGTAATAGATGCATGTGCAAATTTACCATTTTTTCACCAAAAGAAAAGTTTTGACTACGCTTATCATGTCATTTTCATACACGAGGAAATCATCAGGATGGAATTACTAGAGAATTAGTGTCTTGTGACACCATTAATCTGACTTCTTTTATATTTTTTTAACCTGGTGCTCCATTGCAATTTGCAGCCAAGAAGGTAAATCTAGCAGATATTGGGATTGTTGGGGGGCTCAGTGATGAGCCTGATGAGAAGGAAAAAGGATTTCCAAGTTCAGCATACATGGGGAGAGCCATGGGCATGGGAACTGGTCTGGGTAGGTCCGGATTTCCTTCTACTGCAATGGGGACAAGTGGGAGTTTTTCAACATTTGGCCAACAGCAGTTTGGAAGCTTCAAGTGATATTGCATCTAAAATTTTTTGATATTTTTTTCTCTAGCCATTGGTTATTCACATAAGAATTTGCGTAATTTTATTAGCTGCGCATTGCATTTTATTTGTTTCACTCTACATTGCATTGTTGCTCTTGTTATGCACTCGCATAAGTTTTACAAAGAAGACTTTGTGCTTAACTATATTGACAGCGCAAGAACCATTGCTTGTCTATTCTCCAGGTTCCCAACTGACCATTTACGGCTGAAGCATGGCAGTTGGTGTTGCCTGTTGCTATGAGAGTAAGCTAAAATGTGTTCATTATTATTGACTAGACTTCCAGTCGTTCAGTCTAATGATTTTTTTTAAAAAAAAATTGGGATATGTTATGGGGGAAATTTCTTGAATGCTAAGGTTTGTTGACTGAAAATTTTCATTATTAAAAATCTTAAAATGATTCCATTGTATTTTGGAATTGCCTGACCCTGTTCAAATACAATGAGATGCAACTTTTGTTATGGAGCTTTTGCTTCAATTTATAGCTGTTTGTTATTATTTTTTGTTCTGTGGTGGCATGATAGAAACCGTCATAGGTATCGATTTATAGTAAGCTTAAGGTGCAAGGTGGCAAGAAGATACCAAATGAAGAATCAAAATATGAAAATAACATTAAAACTATGGCGTTATTCATGAAATTTAAGAAAAAAGTGATGAAACCATCCATAGAAAGTTGGCACCAAAACAAAAAATTAGTGAAGAAATAATGTGTCTTTTATATACGTAGGAGCCCGATTTAAAAAGCTTTATCCAGACTGAAAACTACGAATTCTTCTGGCTTCATTTTTTTTTCTTCCTTCATTGATCTTTTGATTCTTGCACAAAACGCTTGTGATCTATGGTTTTCTCAGACCTAGAAGCCTAGTTTAGTTGCCATGTCTAATGATATCTCAAGTCTTTTCCTGAAGCTCTGCAATGTCACTTGGGTTCCATTTCTGCTCTCATCCAACAAGATAAAAAAGATGGGCTACCCGTACACACACGGTTCCGCTACGTATGAATGCCAGACGAGACGCAGTCGGATTGGCAGTCAACCTGGCTAGCAAGGAGACTTGCAATGCTTTCCCTCGCCTTATTTCAATAGCGCTAAGATAACGAATCCTGAAGAGCTGTCAACTTTGTCATCCCAAAAAACCAAGAAATGGTTTGGAGACTGTTG
Source organism: Areca catechu (assembly GCA_021397845.1). Lineage (NCBI taxonomy): Eukaryota > Viridiplantae > Streptophyta > Magnoliopsida > Arecales > Arecaceae > Areca > Areca catechu. Next base: position 12,346,653 of record CM038051.1, on the reverse strand, counting down.
CCGTCTAAATCATCGTAGTTTATAATTCTGGCATGGTCTGGATGAGCTAGCCTTCTCAGGAGCGTCGGAGCGTTGGGTTTTTTATTCTCGCATCTTCGCGGTCGATCGGTCCTGCAAAAAAGAGGAGACTCCGATTGGGAATCCCGACAGGGACATTCCGACGGTCAAGTCAGTAAGACAACCAAGGAGAATAGATCTTCTGTGACGGAGACTTTGGATGCCACCACGTAGAGGACAACATCATAGAAGGGAATAAAAAAACTGGAGTTTAGGAGGTTGCTCGCTGTTCAGCACTTTGCTTTTGCTCTCTTATCATCTCTCTCTTGGTTTGCCCCGTCCTGGAGGTCCCTCTTACCGTTATATAGGAATTCATTCGATTAGACCGGGTTTAGAGCCTTGGTGGGATGCCTCTCTCAGAGTGTCCCCTACAGAAGGGGTACAAGCTTTTTAGAGCCCCGTTGGATAAGGTTTGAGGTTTCCAGGAAAAGGTCTTCTTACAGGGGGTGTAGCCAGCATGTTGTATAGCCTGCCCCTCTTGGTGGGACGATCCCCTATAAGAGGTTCAGGTGACGTGCCACAGGATATGGGGCCATAGCTGAGTACTTCCATTTACAGGGGTGTAGATGGTACAGTATAGGGCCTGGGATCCTGGTAGAGCATTTCTTTTGTGGAGGTGCATACGGCATGCTGCAAAACTTGGAGCCAAGGCGGAGCACCCCTCTTACAGGAGATGCAGGCAGCGTGCTAAAGGACCTGTGACCCCGATAGAGCACTTGCCTTGCAGAAGATGCAGGTGGCGTGCTACAGAGCTTGTAACCTCGGTGGAGAACTCGCTTTACAGGAGATGCAAGTGGTGTGCTACGAGGCCTAGAGCCCTGGTGGAGCACTCGTCCTGGAAGAGAATTGCGGTTGGTCCAGCGGATATGGTGACATCGCGCTCAGGTGTCACCATCTAGGCCTCCCTCGTGTCGTGTTTCGCTTGCCACCGCTCCCGCCATTGGTCGAGGGAACGTCTTCCTGCCTCCGAGGACTTAGCCCGGCTGGGGGCTCGACTGGCTCGAAGTTCTCTTCGGCCAAGAGCTCATCCCGGACGAGAGCTTGATCTCGACCGGGAGCTCGATTTCGGTTAGGAGCTCGACCCGGACGAGAGCTCGATCTTGGCCGGGAGCTCGACCTCGACCGGGAGCTCAACTTGGACGAGAGCTCGACCTCGATCGGGAACTCGACCTCGACCAGGAGCTCAACTTGAACGGGAGCTCGACCTCAATTAAGAGCTTGACCTCGATCGAGAGTTCGCCTCGGACGGGCTAGGTAGTGCTTTCCATCACCTTGTCGACCAGCTATATCCGATGTGGGTGCCATGTCAGCGACTTGCCACATCCGATGCCCCCCACTCCCAAGCCCCGAGCACATCATGACTACTTGGATTTGGGATGAAGGGAGTAATGGTGCCGCTGACGTGGAGGGCCGCCATGCCCGTATCATTAAATGCCATGGTTTCTAACAACTCGCGGATCGTGCAGACGCCAATCAGGGGGCGCCATGTCAACGAGAGTGACAATTCGAAATGATGTCTTCACATCTTCCAGCACGATGTTCCGTGAATCGAAGCATCGCGATTTGCAGGGGGTCGACACGCATCCAAACCTTGTTGGCTAGCAGAGCAAAGGGCCGCATCAATTGACCAATTCAGCTCTAAAGAGGGTTTCGCCATCTCTTTTAGATAAGTGGCTCGTCCTTTCGTTTCTTTTCAAAGACCTTCGAGCAAATAGGGAGGAACGGAGAAAAAAGAGGGGAGCTCCATACCCATTCCTAGAACCCTTGATCCAGAGTCCTCCGCAGGTTAGTCTCCCTTTTCCATTTCCTTCCCTTTCGGTTTGCACCGAGGGAGCGCCCCTTGTCCTTAGGCCTTTCCTCCTTTTGTTTCTTCTTTTTTTCCTCCCATGAATTCTTCTGGGAGTGGATGCCATCCCCAAGAGCATCCCTCGACCCACCCCAGCACAGCGGAGCCATCGCTAGCGGGGCCTCCTTCCTCGGGTAACGAGGAGAAGGATGTTTCATTTAAGGTCCCCTGGGTCCCCGATAGATGGTGGACCCCAACACCTTGTACTTGCCTCCCCCTCTTCGTCATCAAGCTTGGACATGGCCGGCCCGTCTGGGGTCGCCTCGACGATGATAAGGATGGATGCCCTCTGCCTTTGGGGCATCTATGGGATTCCGGATTCCATCCAGGTTTCGGCCCCGGACTTGGGGGAGCGGGTCACCTTAGGTGGGTCGAGCCGAGTTGCCTTGTACAAAGATTTTTTTTCTCGCCGGCCTCCGGCTCTCCCTTCATCCCTTTATTCTTTCATTCCTGGACCATTATAGATTAGTCCCGACCCAGCTAACCCCTAGCTCCTTCAGGGCCCTTTCTTCCTTCATAGTTTTGTGTCATTTTTACAGTATAGTTGCTATGTTCTCCCTTTTTAAAGCCCTTTTCACCTTGAAACGCTATCCCGCTGATAAGGGGTGGTGGTTTGTAGCCCCCCGCCCTGGGACCCGCAAGTTTGACCTGTCTACTTCCATCAAATGATAGAAGAGCAGGTTCATCTTCATCTCTATTAAGGGGATAAACTGGGTTTGGAGCGACCCCAATCGATCCCCCAACCAAAACATTATAGTGGAGGCCATCGATCAGGAGGTGTACGATCAACTCGTCACCTTGAAAGTTCCACACGGGCAAGACCTCCTCTCTGAGCATGACTTATTCAATGCCGATATCAGTCCGGTCCGGTCCCTAGGTAAGATTTGAAATCTGCTTCCTCCCGCAGTTTTCGATAACTATCTGAACTTTCTTTTATTAATGTAGACATGAAATTCTCCATCAACTAGCTCAAGTAGATGACCTGCAAGCGGTCATCATCGATAAGGCCCCGGGAGGAGCTGGCGAAGTGGCCGCATGAGCCGGAGCACAGGCCTCGCGAGGAGCCCTCAACTCACCCCCGAGAGGAGAGGGCATAGGGCACCCCGGTATCGGTTGCAGAGGCGACTGAGGGCGCGACCCCGGGGCCAGTAGGGGCACCTTGCCAAGGGAGGGGGTACCTCGAGCCCCTCCCCCGTAGGTTTCAAAGGTCATGGAGAACCCTCCGTCCCCCGAGGCCACCATCGCGCCTGAGCAGCAAGGTGGTCCGACTCTGCCTATGATCGATGCAGTGGCAGAGCCCCATCCAGCAAGATCAGAGTCAGCAAGGCCTTCTTCGTCTGTGGCTTCGACCCGTGTGGTGGCCAGGGGGCCCGCACTGATACCACCCGATGTGTCGGTCACCCTCGATGCATGCTTGGCGGAGAGGCTACTCAGATTTATCCTGCAGCCTTGGGACCTGCGGGAGAGGGCCGACCGCATGCTAGGGGATACCATCATCAGGATCTTCCCCAACTCGTCACCGTAAGTCTTCTCTTCTTCTCTTCTTCTCTTTCCTTCTCTTTTCTTCCTTTTTTCTTGTTGCTTACGGTTCCTCTTTACTTTGTGCTTCGAGTCATCCAGGATGCGTTCCTAATTATGGACACATGCCGGGCATTACTCCGACGGGACAGAGAGTCCCGCAGCAAGGTCGATGCCACTGAGGCGAAAGCCAAAGTCTTGGCTGAGTAGCTACAAGACCTGAAGGCCCAAGTGAGAGACTTGGAGGCCAAACTCAAGCAGACTCGAGACACTGTGGCAGACCTCCAACTGCGCGTGGACCACAAAGCCATACTGGTAGAGAAGGGGGAATACATTGCCCACATGGAAGAGAAACTCGCTAGGGCCACCTCCAACTCACTCCACCTGGAAGGGCAACTGCAGGGTTTCCAGGTGCGGCCGAACACGACGGAGGAGCGAGCCATGGCGGCCGAGGAGAAGGCCACCGCCGCCACTATAGTGATGGAGGCCATGAGGAAGGATGCGGCCGACTCCGTCAAGTAGTTCAAGACCTCAGTAGAGTTCGAGGAGGTACGAGAAGCCGTTTGCGATGCCTTCATCAAGGGCTTTGAGGAGTGCAGGAGGAAGATGGCGCAGCTCTTCCACCTCCCAGACCTGCACAATGTCATCCCGTTCGAGCCCGAAGGGGATGCAAGTGACATGGACCCTCCTGCTGAAGCTATCCCAGCAGAGCCCACCGGTCCAAGACAAGCAGAATCCATCGAGGCTCCTAGCTAGCTCCGCCCCCAGCATCCCAGGGAGCTGTGACCGCCATAGTGCCGACTCAGCGGAGCTCAGTGAGGGAGGCTATCAAGTAGACGATGGCTAAGACGGGAGCATTGATAGAGGCCACCGTGAGGACCATTGGAGCAGGCGGTGCATCGACCTTCAAGTCACGACCGACTTGAGGCCACTCTGCCACCCCTTTTGTTGCTTTTTCTGTTTCTTTTTGTACTAAAAAGAACTGCATGTCGGGAAGTTCTTTTGTATGTAAACTCATTTCCAGTAATGCAATGAAGTCTTCTGTTTATGGATCCGGACTTCTTCTTTTTCTCTTCTTTACTGTTCTTTTTTTTGTTTGTGTATGCCCGCCGCCTAGTCCGTCGACCAGACACCGGGGATGTTGGGCAGATCATCAGAGGTAGTGATGATTGGCAGGGCTCGGCCACACCCTTTTTGCCCAATAATTGATGGAGATTAGCCCTGAATTTGATAGGCAGATACAAGTGCCACTGAATCGATCACCAGCGAGAGCAGAGCTGTGAAGTGTTTCATGGGAGAGCAGAGCTGTGAAGTGTTTCATCCTTACTTCGCCGGACCTGGGGCCTAACGGATGAAGGCGGGGCTTTGGAGCCCTTGACTTTCTTCACTAGACATGGGGTCCGATGGATAAGTACAAGGCGCGGAGGCTCCTGGCTTGGGTATGGGGCGCTGGGGCTCCCGGCTTGAGTGCGAGGCACTGGGACTCCCGGCTTGAGTGCAAGGCACTGAGGCTCCTAGCTTAAGTGCGGGGTGCTGGGGCTCTCGGCTTTCTTCGCTGGACCTGGGATCCGATGGATAAGTGCGGGGCACTGAGGCTCCCAGCTTGAGTACGGGATGCTGGAGCTCGCGGCTTTCTTTGCTGGACCTAGGTTTGATGGATAAGTGCGGGGTCCTAAGGCTCCAGGCTTTCTTCGTCAGACCTGGGGTCCAACGGATACGTGCGAGGCACTGTGCTCCCGGCTTTCTTCGTCAGACCTGGGGTCCGACGGACAAGTGTGCCTTGGAGAGATAGAGACGACAGTGCCGCCAAAGGAGTATCTCATTTCATCCTTGAGTGGAGGGCTTATATTACTGATAGTACATTCTCAGGTTTCCAGCATTCCACGTCCGGGAAAACTGGGTGCGATCTAGTTTGGCGATTCGGTAGGCTCCCTGAGACAAGGCTTTGACCACCTTGTAGGGGCCTTCCCAATTTGGGGACAACTTGCCGCATTGGCCTGGCTGAAAAACTTCAGCACGTCTCAGGACGAAGTCACCCAGGCGAAAGGCTTTGGGCCTCATGCGAAAATTATAATAGCAGGCAACTCGCTACCGGTACGCCGCCATGTGGAGCCGTGCCTTGTCCCTTGTCTTGTTTTGCAGGTCAAGGTTGAGGCACGTCGTATTGCTCGCTTCATCATACAGCTGCACTCACAGCATGGGTAGGCCCATCTCGACCAGGATCACGACTTCTGTGCCAAAGACTAGGCTGAATGGCATCTCGCCCGTCACCGTCCGGGGTGTTGTATGGTAGGCCCACAGCACACTGGGTAGCTCTTCGATCCAGTGACCCTTTGCCTCATCCAACCTGGTACGGAGCCCTTGGAGGATGGTTCGATTTGTTACTTCGACTTCTTCATTGGTCTATGGGTGAGCTACCGATGTGAAGCGATGACAAATGTTCAGGTAGAGCTGGAAGTGGGCTTGGGCCGGCCCGACATCGGGTTAGGCTTCGGGCTATGCCCGAAGCAAATAAGGCGGGGCTTGGGCCTTACAATAAATCCCATTATTTTTCAAATCGGGCTTGGGCTTGTCTTTGGCTCGGCTTGGCCCGGCCTGAACCCAGCACGAAGCTAGCCCGAACTAGGCCCAAAACAAAGGCCCAGCTCAACCCGAAAATGAGCTTTGTGAAAAGGATTATAGAAATATCCGAAAGGTTTTACTATCTAAATTTTTAATCATTATAGTTGCATGAAAGTATATATTTATATAATCATCTCACGGTGCAATGAGAATATTCATTCTGAAGAAAAGAAAATTCATGGGACTTTATTTGTGCTTATGCTATTTGTTAGTCTATGCTGCATTTCAGAGTATATTATGTTATTACTGTATACTGAATTTATTGCTTTTGGATCAAGAGCAAACACTTTTATGTTCATGTAAGAAGATATTTCGACGTGTGTCTACCATTTTGTCATGCCTGGTATGAGACTTGTCTCCATTATTGAGTCAACCAAACCAATTGCAGGTTTCTTTTTTTTTCTCGATTTGGGTTATTTTCAATATTTATAAATAAGATATACTAATTTTTTGCTCCAATATATTTTTTTTTTTTCTGTTGAGTCATTCTACATTTCTTAGCCATTTAACCTAAACAGCTATCGAACATTTCTTAGTCATTCTACATTTCAAGCCTAATTCAGGCCGACCCAATCATGCTTTAATTTCGGCCTACCCGAATCAAAGCCCTACTCGGGTCGGCCCAATCAAGCTCGAGCTGGGTTCGGGTTCGGACTAGGGCCGGATTTTTTCAAAATAAATCGGGCCTAGGCCCAGCCCAAAGCTCAAAGTTTTTTTCAAGTCGGGCTCGGGTAGAGATATGGCCTAACCTAGCCCGGCCCACTTCCAGCCTTATGTTCAGGTCGGTGCAGAATTCTTCGAACGCTTGATTGTCAAACTGTCACCCGTTGTCCGTGATGATGGTATGAGGAAGCCCGAAGTGGCAGACGACCGACTTTTAGAGGAATGACTTTTGCCTTATCCTCGGTGATCCGGGCTAAGGGCTCGACCTCCACCTACTTGATGAAATAATCGATGGCGACAATCAAGTATTTCTGCTGACCAGACATCGAGAAAAATAACCTCAGGATGTCCATCCCCCACTGGACGAATGGCCAAGGAGAGGAGAGATGAACAGCGGGGAAGCTGGCTAGCGTTGGACGTGGGCATGCAGCTGGCAGCAATCACACTTCTGCACGAACTCAACCGCGTCTTCCCGTATGGTCTCCTAATAGTACCTTTGCTTGAGGGCTTTATAAGCTAGTGTTATGCCCCCCACATGGTTCTTGTAGATACCTTCGTGTATCTCCTGGAGGATGTACACGGTCTCCAAAAGCCTCAAGCACTTCAATAGGGGATAGGAATAGGACCTTCGATAAAGCTGCCTGTCCATCAGCACAAAGTGGATGGCTTTCAAGAGGCCAGCTTCCATGCGATCTTCGGGCATGGTGCCGTCAGTTATGTACCTGATATAAGGATCCATCCAGCTCATCTCAGGGATGACCTGTTGAACCTCGCCCATAGCCTTGCAGCTAGGGACCTTCAGGTATTCGATGAAGGTGCGCCCCAGCAACGTGTCCGGCAAGGTAGCCAGCCTGGAGAGGGCGTCAACGCGGGCTTTCTCTCCATGGGGATGTGAAAGATGTTGAAGCGCCAGAAACTCGTTATATACGAGTGTACCCGATCTAGGTACCTAGCCATCATGGGATCCTGAGCTTCGTACTCGCCGGAGACTAGGCCCATCATGAGCTGCGAATCTATGAAAACCTTTAGGCTAGTAACGCTCAGCTCGTGGGACACCTTCAATATTGCGAGAAGCGTTTCGTAATCAGCCTGGTTGTTCATGGATTCCAAGAGGAAACACAACGTGCACTCGATGACCACCCCATCAGAGTTGGCGAGGATGAGTCCGACTCCACTCCCTCCAGAGTTGGATGCGCTGTCAACGTGGAGGACCCACATCATCTCTTCTATTGCTAGGCCCTGCTTGGGCTCTACGGGAGACTCCTCCGGGTCCTCGTCCATCCAGGTGCATTCCATCAGAAAATTGGCCAGGACTTGGACTTTCTGGGATGGCCTCGAGCGGTAGAAAATGTCAAACTTGCTAAGTTTCACCGTCCACTTGGTTAGGCACCCCGAGATGTCCGGGCGACTCAGGATAGCCCTTAAGGGTTGGTCAGTGAGGACTGCAATTGGATAAACTTGGAAGTAGGGCCTAAGATACTAAGTAGACCAATAAATGTAAAAATAATCTTTTCAGATCGAGTGTACCTGGTTTTTGCATCACAGAGCAGCTTGCTGGTATAGTATACCGATTACTGAAGACCGTCCTTATCAATGCGAACTAGCACCGAGCTGACCGCTCCCACGAAGATCGCTAGGTACAAGAGGAGCTCCTCTATGGCCTCCGACCTGGATAGCAACGGGAGGAGACGAGGAGCTTCTTTAGCCCCTCGAACGCCTCCGGACATTTCTTCGTCCAAGCGAAGTCATGCATCTTGCACAGAGCCTTGAAAAATGACTGGCAGTGCACGGTGAAGCGTGAGATGAACCGGTTGAGAGCAGTGACACGACCGGTCAGACGCTGGACCTCCTTCTTGGATGTGAAATACCTCATGTTCGTGATCGCCTAGATCTTCTCCAGGTTGGCCTCGATCCCTCACTGGATGACCATGAAGCCTAACAACTTTTCCATCGCGACGTTGAATGCGCCTTGGCCGGGTTTAGCTTCATCCGGTGAAGACAAAGATTGTTAAAGGCTTCCACCAGGTCAGCGAGATGTTCCGACTCCTACCTGCTCATAATGAGCATGTCGTCCACATAGACCTGCATGTTGCAGCCTATCTGATCCTTGAAGACCTTGCTAACCAAGCACAGGTACGTCACCCCAGCATTCTTGAGACCGAACGGCACCACCTTGTAGCAGAACGTTCTGCTGTCGATCACGAATGCCATGTGCTCCTCGTCCTCCGGGTGCATGTGGATCTGATTATACCTAGAGAACGCATCTATAAAACTAAGTAGCCTGTGCCCCGAAGTTGCGTCCACAAGCTGGTCGATCTTGGGCAGCGGGAAGCTATCTTTTAGGCATGTTCGATTGAGATCGGTGTAGTCCACACAGATCCTTCACTTCCTGCTGGCCTTCTTGACCATGACAATATTTGCTAGCTAGCTAGGATGCTGCACCTCCCGGACGAAGCCCGCAACGAAGAGCTTTCCGACTTCCTCGTTTATCGCCCTTTGCCTCTTCGGGACGAAGCTTTTCTTCTTCTATTAGATCGGAAGATAATTGGGATCGATGTTCAGCTTGTGGATGATCACCTTGGAAGGAATTCCGGGCATATCTGCTGCAGTCCAGGTGAAGATGTCGACGTTCACCTACAAGAAGATCATCAGGCAAGCCCTCCTTCAACTAGGAGAGCTCCTGCTAGCATCATCTTCAAGGGATCTTTATCGAGAGGGAGCAACAACAGGTGCTCCACCGGCCCTCCCTTCGGCTCCAGCTCCCTTGGGCCCAACTCATCGACTATGGGGCCTCCTCGATCCCTCAGGCTCCAGGGATAATTTGCATGCAGTGTGGGACCAGCTGTCAGGATTCTCTCATCTCTCCAATCCCATATGAAGTCGGGAATTGGATTAGGAGCTGCTTGGTCGATATAGTTGCATCCAACAAGTTGAGCATGGGACACCCCAAGATTACGTTGTAGGCCATGGAGAGCTTTACGACGGTGAAGGTCACCATTATGGTACTTTGCCGAGACGGCATTCCGATGGTGACCGGGAGGATAATCTCTCCCTCCACTCCAACAGAATCTCCAGTGAAGCCGATAAGGGGCGTGAACACCAACTTTATTAAATCAGGGAACAAGTTCATCCTTGCAAAGGCATCATAAAAAAGGATGTTAGTGGAGCTTCCACTATCAACCATTATTCTCTTTACAGGATGCTTAGCTATTGTCATTTCTACGACAACAGCATCATTATTTAGATTATCCACTCCAGCTAGCCCTTCTCCCATACAGGGGAGTACATCATTAGTCCTCTCCCTCCCCCTAGCTCTCTTCGACCCCCGTCCTGCCCTAGGAGATCATCCTTACCGGCTTCTCCATGGGTTGGTTGTCGATGACGGGATGTTGGGTCTCGCCACTCCGGGTCCCGGGCGGAGCTCTTCCTTCCACGAACTTCCTGAGGTAACCTCGTCTGATCAGGTCTTCAATCTCCCTCTTCAGGTAGCGGCATTCCTCGGTGTTGTGGCCATGGTCGTGGTGCAACTGACAGTAATGGGACTTGTCGTATCCACCAGACGGCTTTAGTAGGGAGGGCGATGCAGGTAGTGCTCGTCCTTGATCTCCATTAGGATCTTAGCCCTTAAAGCGAGGAGAGATGTGTACTTCTCGTCCTTAGCAGGACCATCCCTTGGCTTGGAGCCTGTTCGAGGGGTCGAGATGGCCTTGGGCATAGACAGGCCATCCGCCTCCCCCTGGGCCTGCCTCTTCAGGAGCCTCCCATTCAACTCCCTCCTGGTGTGGTCGGTCTCCTCCGCACAAATATACTTATGGTCAAGGAGGAGGAGCTCCAAGTAGGACTTTGGGGGCTTCTTGTTGATGGAATAGGTGAAGTGAGAGATCCTGAGTCCTCTCTTCATTGCAAGCATGGAGATGGGCTCGTCAAGGTTGTAGATCTCCAGGATAGCTACCTTGAATCGGGACACGTAATCCCGAAGGGATTCATGGTCCTGCTATCGGATGGAAAAGAGGCTATCGACCTCATGTAGCACCTTTCGGCAAGTATCAAAGTATGCCACAAACTTTTTCTCTAGCTGCTCAAAGGAGTCAATGCTCCTTGGCTCGAGACGGGTGTACCAAACTCGGGCCACCTTGCAAAGTGTAGCTAGGAAGGCAATGCAGAGGAGGGCGTCGGTGGCCCCTTGGACCCGCATGAAAGCCTTATAACTCTCAAGGTGGTCGAGGGGGTCTGCAGTCTTGTCGTAGGGGTCCACTGGGGACATGCAAAACTGACTAAGGATTGGTTCTTCATGTATTCTGTGAGAAAGAGGTGGATGATAATCATAGCCCGCGGGCTCACGCGGGGAGCCCTGAATCTCGATAAACTAGCAAGCTAGATCATTTAGTCTACCCTCTTGCTTCTCAAGGCGCTTCTCCGCTTGGCGATGAATGGCCTCGTCTGTTGACCCCTCCATGGAGGCCATCAGGAAAGAAGAGGGCGACGATCAAAGGAACTCATGCTTCAATTCCCTACCATGTCGGCATCGCTGGTGCAACACTGCGCAATGATCCGAGACCGGAGAGTAGCTCTCCTAGCCGGTCGAACCATCCTAGTGCCTCTTTTCGACCACCCGCAGGCTCCCTCGCAGATATGAGGATGCCTGCGCACGTGACGGCCCTTCTTGAAAGGACCTTGGCTAGCACGAGGGTCAGCGACATGGGCCGTAGGCATCCCCGACTGCTGTTGTGTCGCCTGAGATTGATGGTGGTGGTGCAGCTAGTGCACTACCACGATCAAGGCTGGACCCGCTGCACGAGTGCGACGATTTGCACGAATTGATCGGCTGGAGACGGAGGTGGAGGAAGAGGGAGCTCCGCCTCCTGCCTGCGTCGGTCGCCATAGTGGGATGGATCTCCTATGTGGCTGGCAGAGGCTTCCTATGCACGGGTCACCACCATGAGATCATTGGAGATTGTTTGATGCTTCTCAGCTAGAGCAGACAGCATCAGCGCTCTCGGCCCCCTACCTGGCATGCCAATCTATGCTGCCTAGATCACCATGGTTTGCAACTTTGACATGGTCCGGATGAGCTGGCCTCTCCGGGAGCATCGGGCTCTTAATCCTCGTGCCTTCGCGACCGATCGGTCCTGCAAAAAAGAGAAAACCCGGACTGAAAATCCCGACGAGATAGTCCGACGATCAAGTCAGTAAGGCGACCAAGGGGAACAGATCCTCTATAATGGAGACTTGGGATGCCACCGTGTAGAGGAAAACAGAATAGAAGATAATAGAAAAACTGGAGTTTAGAGGGTTGCTCGTTGTTCAGCCCTTTACCTTTGCTCTCTTACTGTCTTTTCTTGGTTCGCCCCCCGTCCTGAAGGTCCCTCTTATCGTTATATAGGAATTCATTCAGCCAGACTGAGTCTGGAGCTTTGGTTGGATGCCTCTCCCAGAGTGTCCCCTATAGAAGGGGTACAAGCTCTTCAGAACACGTTAGATAAGGCTGGAACTAGGTCGGGCTGGCCCGATGGGCTTCGAGCCGGCCCGAATTTGGGTTGGGCTTCGACAAATTCGGGCCGGGCTTCGGAACTTGAAACAAAGCCCATTCAATTTTCGGGCCAAGCTCGGGCTCCCCTTTGGCCCAGCTCGGTCCGACCCAAACCCATCTCAAAAGAGGCCTGCCCGAACTGGCCTGAATCTAATGGGTATTTAGGCTTTAAGCATCTCATTGCCCTACTGCTCTCACGACCTCTGACTCATCTCGGTGCTCTGCCTCCACTGCTCTCACGGTCTCCCCGTCTAAGGCTCTCCGGCATCTCAGCTCCGTGCAACCCCGTCGCCAACCCCGATTCCATGCGACCCCATTGCCACCTCGAGCTTCGATCACCCTCCCTCGACCCCGGCACATGGGTCCGACGCCCCCTTCGCCCGCACGACCCCACAGCCCTCCTGCAGTCTAGCTTCGATCTCCCTCCCCGGCCCCGGTGCACGTACCCCGGCATTGACAACCCCTCCCCTTTCCCCCGGCATGACCCCACAGCCCTTCCCGGCTCCGATCTCCCTCCTCGGTCCCAGCGCATGCAATCGATGCCCCCTCCGCCCCCCCTCGGCTCCGATCTCCCTCCCCGGCCCCTGTGCCCACACTTGACGCAGGACACCCCTTCCTGGCTCCGATCTACTTCTACTAGCTCCGGTGACAGCACCCGACGCCCGGTCACATCCAGTTGCCCAGAGTTTTTTTTTTGGGAGGGGAGGGTTTCGATGATTGTGGGCTAGTTCAATTCGGGCTGGCCCATCGAGCTTAGGCCGAGCTCGGGCTTGGACTCGGGTCGAGCTCAAGCCTAACGTTTAAAAAAAATTTGGGCCTAAGCTCGGCTCGAAGCTTGAAATTTTTTTCGAGCCGGGCTCGGGTAGGGATGTGGCCCGACCCAGCCCAGTCCAGCCCTACCGTTGGACAAGATCCAGGTTCCTGGAAAAAGGTCTTGCAGGGGGTACAGCCGACGTGCTGCAGAGCTTATCCTCTTGATGGGGCAATTCCCTATGAAAGGTTCAGGTGGCGTGACACAGGATCTGGGATCACGATTGAGTGCTTCCATTTACAAGGCGTGCAGATAATGCAATACAGGGCTTAGCATCTAACCCTCTTTTAACTACGAAAAACCAGTTTACGTATGTGAAGTTTCCGAGCGAAATGTAAAGACATTTGGAAATGATTCAGCTAACTAAGAAATATGAAAATTGAGTGTGTGTTTGTCCTGTCCAGCTGTGCACCCTGATCCAATTAGGCTTATTTTGGACTCTCATCATGGCTACCTTATATAATGTTTATGTTGAGTTAATTGTGACTCCCAATCTCACAATGCGGCTATTAGAGAATATGATACAGTACTCTAAAAAATAAAAGCATATCATAAAATCATCTCGGCCATCTCAGACATTCATTTCAAGAATATGATTTACTCTCAGATGTTCATGCAGTCAATTACTCCAAGATCGTTTCATCATCTACAAACAAATTTCCAAACTTGAAACAACGCAAGAAAAAGCCAAACTACAGATCAGATCAATACTAGGTGTGGAACCAACATCTAAAGAGCTACGAAGCCCTGTCCAGGAGCTGAATTGGGGCCAAAATATTTGTCTTGCTCGTTTCGACAATGCACCCATTCATTACCATCTCCTCCAGCATAAAGTGTGCCTTCTCAAGATGGAACATGATATCAAGTTCACACTGTGAACAGAGTAAAAAGAAGAAGGGTGTATTTTAGATCTTTAATGAAACAATTAGGTGGTTTAATTTAAAGCCAACAAGAATTTTAAGAACATACCACATTGCCAAAATGGCGGTCCATAGTTTCGACTAATAGATGTATGAATTCTAGGATTGCAAGCTCATTCTGCAAAAGAAGTGATCTCTATGGCATAAGATTATGTGGCTAGACTGCTTGTAAGAAACCTGAAAGTAGTGTCAAACAATCTGATCCTAAACAAAGACTTCAAAATGCAAATGTCAGGGCCAAAATCTTCAAAGTCATAAATAGTCAAGTTACAGGTGATTGATATTGTCAAGGTCAAAGTTTGATAATGGTACCAAGCTGTCACATATGAATGATTTTCGAATTCCTACAAAGTAGTAAGATAACGATTCACATAAAGAAGGAATATGTTATACAAGTAAAATGCTGAACAATGAGAGATGCCCTAACAGCATCATGGTTCTCCTGAATTCCTAATCAAGAGAATGCTCCATACAAAGTCCAAACCCTCTAGTTGATTTTGCTCTCCTATGTCTTGGTACACATTATATATCTGTAAACATGACTAGACAGGAATTTTCTAATTCCCATCCACGTCAACTTGAACTGCAAGATTCCATCATACAACCCCCCCCCCCCCCCCCACCTCTTGAATTTCTTTCACTATCAAGTAGAGTTGGAGACTGCATGATCATGGACTCTTTCACTTGATAAATCCAATAGTTCAAGCAAGCATAAAGCACCCTGATACTAGCATCTCTCATTACTCCAATAACTTTCCACCAAAATAGAGGTTTAAGCACAGCATCAGTTAAAATTCATTAAATGTGGTTTAAAACTGGGCTTACCATGAAAAAAACCAACACCTCCAACAGCCTTCTGATTCTCTCAAAGATAACTTCAACTATTTTTCTTATTCTTTAATTCCAAAACAAGCACATTCTACCCAAGCATGGAGAACCATAAAACTAAAGTTTACAAGCTTCACTTTTTCAACCTCTCTATCTGTGACACAAGCTGAAAGTATAACAGAATGTGTCTGCAGCTTCATATAAGGGATCTCATAACTCAAGCTCTCACGCTAATCCACAGCTCCAAACATGACAATTGTTCCTTCTCTATCATAACAATAAGCATATCTTCTCTGTCTATCCAATAACCACAACCGAAGGAGGCCATAAAAATATTCTAGAGATAACCAACAAAACAATAACTTGAATTTTCTTAACCAAGTTTCAAAGCAGTTCTTTCAACTGCACACAAGTGGCCTTATCACTCAGAAGATGAAGAATAAATTAATTACATAGACTCCACTGGGTTCCCATCTCCAGCATCGCAGGCTGACCATTTTAGATGAGATATGGTCAATCACCTTGTTCCTCAAGTTTTAAATATCTATTATTTCTTTTGGGTAAAAAACACCAAAGCATGACATCAGGCTATTCACCTAAAAAATAAATACAGCTGATTCAAAAGAGGTTGTAGAAAACAATCTCAAGAGGGACATAGCTGAATCACCATCATCTCAAATATCTCGGTTCTTCATACCCTCCACTCCAAGAAAAAAATTTGTTCCAGCGAAGCTCTATCAATGGGATAAGGTGCTTCCAATCCTATAATAAATCATAATCCTTGTTGTTTCTAGGATTTTTTTTTTAAAAAAAAAGAGATTACAAACTATAATCCTTTCTGTTTCTAGGATTTGTTTCTTTTAAATGAGTGGGTTTTTTTTTTTTTTTTTTTTTTTTTTTTTTTTTTTTTTTTTTTTTTTGTGTGTGTGTGTGTGTGTTGCTGTTTTTTTTTTTTTGGGGGGGGGAGGGGGGGGGGGTTGTGACAAGTGAGAGAGAGATTATGTGCAAAAGAATATATTTACTCCCGCAAACTATATTAACTATGAAATACAGACTACAAAGGCATTCATTATATGTAAAAAGCCATTTCTGTTGCAAGGTAACATAAATGCCATAATCTACCTTTAGCTCATTCACTAGGAAAGCTGAACTCTGTCGAAATAATATACATTAGCTCATTCCTGCATCAGCATTGAATTGGGTCTCAATGAAAGTCCACCCTTATGCACTTGCATAAGAGCTTTATCAAGAGTCGTTTCCTCTTATGAAATAATAGCATTATAACATTTTTAATTACTCAAAAATAAATTGTTGCCTCCATTTCTTTGTCCTATATCAATTTCATTAAAAATTATAGTTTCATTTTCCCCAAAAACGAGGCTCCAATACCAAATAACCATATTGGTGGTTGAAATCAAAGTCTTCGATTGCACAATTAATTTAACATAAATTTTTTGCAACCAGAACTATTATTGGTTTATCAGTTCACAGAAGTTGACGTTCAAACCTGCACTGCAACAGATGAAAGTAACACAGACTTGCTCAGAAAGTTTTATGGAGGTAAAATATGCAGGATCAATGATTCATAGGTGAGACACACCAAGAGAACAGAATGCCATACCTCATCATTGTCGACCCCTACTAAGAAGAAAAGTGATGCATATCGCCTGTACACAATTTTGTAGTTCCGATGCTCAACAAAAGAACACTGCAATTAGAAACAGAATTGGACATCAACAATAATAACAGGGAAAATGGTATGATCAATTAACAATAACAATGAGTAGGTACAGATAACAGCATGCTTCCAGAGAATAGATGTTCATCGTTATCTTCATTATTATAATGTCAATGCACGGCATGAACTTCCTTCCCCTTTTTGACATAATATATGCATAATCTGATGCTCTTTTAGCTTGGGAGAGAGAGAAGGGGTGTGCGGGGGATACCTCCAGGCTTAAGCATACTCAAAGAGGCGTGCTATATGGATTGATCATTTTAAAAAATTAATCAATCATGCAAGCATACTGATGGAGAATGCAAGAATTAATCGCATTACAACCATTACTTGAGTGCGTCGCACAAGATGGTCCAATAATTGGAAGAAATTTATTTTCTCAATCCATGTCAAGCCAAACAACTTAAAGCACCTCAAACTTTCCTGCAAACTTCTTTCGATACCCAAATTTACATGCAGAAATGATGATTTTTCTACAATTTCCAGTGGAGGACCCAAAACAACATCAACCAACATAATAATTCTACTACAGCAAAGGCTCTCAAGCAACCACCAAAACATCATCCCGAATCAAAAAGCGTGCCATTTGAGAAATTAGATCATCAGATTGCCCAGATACGATCAGTTTATAATGGATCTAAACGGTAAGCCGAAATCGACAAGAAAAATCATTCAAAATCATGAGACGCATCTACAGATCCCTAATCCTGTAGGGTGAACGGCCGCGCGGGCGAGAGCGCGCGTTAAAATACTAAACCACAAAGGAATTTGTGAACCCTAGAAATATTTGGACAGGATGGTACCGAACAATGATGCACAGCACCCTGCGGTACTTTTTGAGTACCGCAGATGATCCCATCTGCATAAAATATAATTCAACACCAATTCCCGCCAGATTCATGTCCACCATCCGGATCGATTCACAAAGGAGACGTCCTGGACTTTCCTGGGGCACAGGAAATCCAAGGTAGCTCCGATCGATCTACAGCATCAGGGCAGAAGAAGATTGAGCGGAAGAAGAGGAGGAGAGAGAGAGAGGGGGGGGGGGGAAAGGAGAGACCTGTTGCTCGGTGCGGGCGAGGCATTTGCGGACGATCTCGCCCTCGAGGGCGCGGCGCTCTTCGAGGGTGAGGTACTCGTAGTACTGGGCGAGCCGTGTTTGGCCTTGCTTGTTTACCAGCAGTATGAAGCGGATCCCCATCGCTCCTTCTCTCCCCCTCTCCCCTACTCGACCAGGGACCGGCTTTTCTTTCTTATTGCCCTCGGGAGCCCTGGTTGAGGGGTAGAACCCAAGTATCTAACTTCTAACGGCCTCCGATGAGCCAATGTGATACGTGGCACGCAAGCACCAGACCCCATCGGTGCATCGAAGGACTTGGCGAAGTCTTTATTCAGAATTACAAGCCAAATAATAATAATAATAAAATAAACTAATAATAAATAAATTCCCATAATCTTATGTGTGTCTCGATAATACCCTTCAGGTCCTTCATCTGGATCGTCGGATCCTTCACCTGAATTATTTGATTATCGAGAAAAACTCAGCAGCTATAATATCTTGGATTGGACGGAGAGCTTCACCGGCACATCCTATTATCCGGAATATTAACTCTATCCTACAGAATCGTGCCTTCGTTGCTATTCGCCAGATCTATAGAAAGGCTAACTCAGTAGCGGATTGGATTGTCTTCTTCGTCGCCTATCATACCGGTTCTATATTACGGTCTGATTCGCACTCTGTTTCTGTACAGCTTAAGGATTTCATTCTTTCGGATTATGTCCGAATTATATTCATTTTTATTTTTTGAATTGAATATATCGTTTTATCAAATAATATTAATAATATGAATAGCTTTATATTTTGAGAATACCCGGATTTCAAAATATATCTTTATAATGCAAATAACCCTATTGATTCTTTAGATATTTAAAGTTTTCTAAATTCCTCCCTAAACATTATTTTCTCCGCACCAGAGAGAAGTGACATGCATGCAAAAATCCTCCTTCCTTCCTTTGTGATAGATATAATATTAGTCCCGACTTCCTTCCTTTGTTCGTTTTTCTTTTTCATCATCAATTTAAATACATGCACCTAAATATATATTCTAAAGAAAATGTTTTATAAGCTTAATAATATATGTCTTGCTTGATCTAAATGCCAGCATCTATGTTTGATTGGTATTTCCTTTTCAATAGATAATATTATATCTATCATCTATGTTTGAAATTAATTGTGATTTATTACATTTAGTTTTAAGCATTCAGAACTTCTATCATTTTTTTTCCTGAATTTGCTGCTAGTTTCTAAATCCTAAATTATTTGGTTGTGCCAAATAATATTGATCACCCAACTTGTGACTATGCCCCAAAATTCTCTTACCAAGTCATGGGATGATCGGGCCAGGGGGAGTTCTACAAAAATAATAAAAAGAATTGCTCCAATACCTTCGATTACTTGATTTGTGTTATACATACTTTGATTAAATAAAGAAATTGGAGAAGCAAAATTTCAACTTCTAAATCCCAGTTGATTGGGTATGTGGCAACTGTTGTTGCCCCTTACTTCATCAAAGGGACCACGATTGATAAATATAAAAGTAAATGATATTTGCTAGGCTTTTATGGTTGGCTGATTATATCATGCCCCGAATTCAGCACCTGATTTGGCATGGACGAGCCGCACGAATCCTATGAAATATCCTAGAGATCATGCAAGGCTTTTAAAAAAAATCCTCTACAACTTCGATTTCCAATAACATAATAAATCATAATTCATAAGAGAATACCTAATAATACAATTCATATAATTACAAATTTGGTCATTGTGCAATTATCCGATCGGTATCACAAACTCTCTATATTATCATCCTTTTCACTCGTGAATCCAATCCATCGCCAAGCTCGAATATCCTATCAACTTTAAGAAGGAAGGAAAGTAGGGGGTGTGAGCTTTGTGGCTTAGTAAGGATTCTATACAGTCACACCAATAATAATACGGTTTGAAAATAGCAAGGAAACAATAGTATATCATGTCATGCAACCAAAATAACTCAATCGCCATATGTAACAAAATTTTTTGATAAAACCATGTTTTCGTTTTATATTCAAATTTAATCATCCTTCTTCTTTAGGATTTTGGACTAACCACGGTCATGCTTCAAGCCATGACTAGCAATTTTAGTATCACACTTCAGTCTATGAATGGCAAGCTCATTGTCACACTTTAGCTGATGACAGGCAATTTCATTATCATACTTCAGCCTGTGAATGGCAAGCTCATTGTCACACTTCAACCTATAATGGGCATTTTCATTATCACATTTTAGTCTGTGATTGGCAATCTCATTATCGTAGTTCAACCTATGACTGGCAATCTCGGTAACTACAGTCCCATGACGTGGCTAGTCCAAACACCCATTCTTTTTTATTATTACTTTATTAAATCTCAAACATATTTTAAAATCATATTCTTTTTAAGATTTACAATAATCGGTATCACAATCCAAATCATCCAAGTAGTCATGTTTGATAGGAACATATCATACAAAAAATATAAATAGCAATACCAGCAATCATAATTGTCCATAATGAGAAATTAAAATATGTAATGCATAAACAATTATGCATGTCAATGCTCATGTCCAAGGATCAAAATCATGCCATGTAAAATATGCTTATAAACTGATGATCATGTCCAGAAATCTTTATCTTTATTGGGGATAAATTTAACATGCTCGACATCAGTCTGCATCGCATCGTTGAGCTAAATGCTACAGCAATACCCTCATGTCCGAAAAATGTCCCCCTCAATAATAATTTTAACTTTAATATAAATAATTTTATGGCGTAACTATAAACTCAGAACTTCTATCCAGATTCCATCCGCTATCCATCCACCGATACTCTAACTTCATAAATTTCTTAGAAGAGAAACTTTTAGATCTCACTTTTTCAATATTTATTTAGTTAACTTGCTCATTTTCTCTCTTTCCTCTCCTTTCTCTTCTCTCTCCTATTTCTCTCTCTCCTCTTTCTCTCTCTTCTCTCTCCACTCTCTTCTTTCTCTCTCCTCTTCCTCTCATCTTCTTCTCTCTCATTTTCTTTTTTTTTTCTTTTCTATTCTTTTTCTTTTCTTTTCCTTTTATTTTCTCTTTTTATTTTATTTTCTCTTTTCTTTCCTTCTCATCTTTTCTTCTTTTCTTTTCTTCTTTCTCTCCTCTTCTTTTGCTCCGTTAGACAAGGGACTTATGCTCCCATTCTTTTCCCAGTACTGAGAGATTTCTAGCCCGAAGGAGGGTGGCTGGGGCTGCATTCCATGGTGGTGCGGCCTCCGATATGGACTCCGATATCCAACGACGACGGTGGTGTCGAAGAATCAAGGTAGAAGTTTTCTTTCTTTTTTACTATGGATTAACATCTCCGTTTGGCCCAAATTCTCTATCGTGGGGATTCGTGGAGAGGAGGAGATTCCTCCTTATAGCTCGAAAAATCGATTACAGCTCGTTTTGGTCTCCTTCTCAAAAGAGGAGAAGATTCCTATCGAGAGTTTTTTTTTCTGGTTCAATCCTCTTTTTTTTTTCAGGTTATTACGGGTTAGATCCCAAATTGCATAAGTAATAGGTCCTTTTTTTCTCTTCAAGCAACTGGTTTTATTACAAAATAACTCAGGATGCTCATATTGATCTATTATGTTGTATCTCTCGGCATCCAATATAAGATAGAATCTTAACATAACTTATTTAGCTTTATAAAAAGAATTAATTAGTAATGTATTTTAATTTTAAGATTAAAAGTTTAATAAATTATTCTGAATTGAAATCTTTTAATAGTCATGAGCATTTGTAATAAATAAACTTAAATTAGGATTTGAGAGCTTGCTTTTACTAATTGAGAATTCTGCTAAGAACCAATCTATAATCTTGATTGTTTATATGGTCATTGCTAAAAACTCCCAATGACTTTATCAACTAAACCATTTGGCATCTATTGAATGCTCAAGCTGTAGCGAAGAAAAAGACACCTCATGAGAGCTCATGCAATATAACGCTTAGCTCATGCAAATTTTAAGATATTTATTACCAAAAAAATAGTAATTATTTTCTACATTGGTCCTTAATCAAGCAATTAATTACTTATTTCAAAATTGCTAACAATTCTCATCTAATGACCACTACATGGTTTTGCAATCAATATAGAAAAATTATTTATAGGGTGCTAATTATTAAATTGCTAGCTGTTCTTTTAAGTTTCTTGTTGATAAGTTGCATATAGGGATCATGAAATCATTTTGCAGTGACTTGAATATGGAGCAATACTAGAAGTTTAATCCTATCTAATTAAAAATAGGGTAAATCTAGATGGTAAGATATGGTTCATTGCTGCATTCTATTATTCATGGCATGATAGGTAACAGCCTATCAAATCCTTATCAGTTATCATTTATATAACTTTTTCTTAGATATTATAAAAGCTACTTAACAGTCAAAATTAACTAATTAATCCTAGTTCGATCTTTTAAAACTTTGATGTCCTCCCACGATCTATAACAAGTGATTCTTGTATGGAGCACAACATGGATAACTATTAGATGCTTGTTTCACAATGGTGAACAGGTTAGGCAAATAAAAATAAAAGAGGAAAGCTAAATATATTGAGAATGAAGTACTTTATGTCAGTGTTTTGGAGGAAAAATTTAAAATTTCTTCCATCAACTGATTCCCTCCATCTTTCTTGAGTTTGTTTAGTACCATATTGGATAAAAGAAAACTTAAAAATTGATTTTTATTGAAAACCATTCTCTTAGACTTTGTCAAGTTTTAGACTTTTCATCGCATTCGGTGTGGGAAAAAATAGCAATGGCATGAAAAATTTGATCAAATGATTTTTATCTATAAGTTAGATAATTATTTTTATCATAACCAAGTTAGATAATTATTTTTATCATAACCAAGTTGATAACCAATTCATTCTTCTTTATATTTATGTCGATAACATTTTGATTCTTACTCTTGATCTTGACTTAATCAATGATATAAAATATATTTTTTTTTTATTATTTTGATATAAAAAACTTAAATAAAGCTGATCTAATTCTTGGAATAAAATTCATTTAAACTTCTGATTCACTTTGTTATCTCAATCTCGCCATACTTAAAAGCTTATTTGCAAGTTTGGATATGATAATTATTCTTCTATGACTTCTCTCTATGATCCATCCATCTCTTGAAAAATACAAGGAAATCAATAAATCAAGATAAATATATTCAAATAATTAGTTTTTTAATGTAGTCAAACTAGATTTGATATTGTTTATGTTATTTCTACACTTAGTAGATATATTAGTAATTCTAGTATAGTTTATTAAACTATTTTAGAGAAAGTATTGAGGCATCTAAAAGATATTATTGATTTTTTTCTTACGCTTTGTTGGTTATCCAAATATTCTTGAGGACTATAATAACTCAAATTACATTTATGATACACTAGATATCAAATCTATTTTTGGCTATCTTTTTTCTTGGAGATAATACTATTTTTGGCAATCCTCTAAACAAACCATTTTACCAAGAAGTACTACTTTGAAGTTAAATGGCTAAAAAAACTTTTATCTGAGATTTCTTTAGTATCCTTTTCTATTCCGCCTATATCTATTTACTATAATTCAGGAGTTGTAATAGATTTTTGTTTTAGTTATATCTATTTACTGTAATTCAAGAGTTATATCTATTTATTTTACAATTTTTGTAAAATAAATAGATATAACAAACTAAAACAAAAATTTGTAAAGAAAAAGAATAAATTATAAATTATTTTAATAAATCTTATTACTGTAAATCTTAATCTTGCTTATTACCTTACAAAATATTTAAGTATAACTAAGGTTCTGATGTCATCAAGGGGGATATGACTTGGCCGATAAAAGACCTTTCAATAATGGCAACCTATTCTATGTGATAAAAGATCTTTTGAAGAAAGTTTAATATGGTAATAACAAATTGATTAGTCGGTGAAAAAGTACATATGGTTTATTTGATATATGAGTCATGGACTCTATTCCACTCTGTAATGATTTAGTATTTCTATGTAGTGGTTAGAAATATTTTATCTTTGAATGAGATCCGAAAGATATTTCTCGATATTTAATACTATACATATTCTTGATATGGCTTACCTATGTAAAAGTACCTATATATGATTATGGCTAGAGATATAGGCAATCTCTAAAAACCCTTATAAAATAATCAAGAAACTTGCATACAACCATTAATATACAAACTAGTAACTTGAGCTTCTATATTGTATATGTAATAGTAAAAATCTGAGTCAAAGAAACATAGTTCAAGACTTGATTCACTCCATTTCCTTCATGTTAATATTATTGATACTAAGTAAAATTAAATCATGAAAAATACTTCAACAATATATATATCTAGCAAAAATTTTTTACATTGTTTATTAATTATTTCACTAATTTTGAGTTTTAAGTAAGATCATTGGTGTTTTGGAAGAAAAACTCAAAATTTTCATCATCAACCAAATTTCATCCACCTCCTTTGAGTTTGTTTAATCCCATATTGGATAAAAAAAAACTTAGAAATTAGTTTATATTGAAAACCATCCTCTTGGACTTTATCATGTTTTGGATTTTTCACCACAGGCATGCGTGGCCTGGCTTCGCATGCACATCGCAGATGTGATATACATTTTATTTATTTATTCATTTTATTTTGATCATTTTTTTCTTAATCATTGAATTAATATTTTATTAGCCATTGATTAATATTAATGTCTGACTAATTATTTTGCCCACTGGATATTTATCCACTCATTTATTATTTGTCCATTAGCTAGCTACTTAATAACCTGGTTACTCCCTCGTTTAATATTTTTATTATCAGCTAATGCCCAAACGGCTAGTTTTGGGCTTACATATATAGGATCTTGGTAGGGGTTGCAGGGGCAAGCAAACCTACTGCTAATCTAGCCCTTCTTCTTTTCAAGCTCTTTTTCTCTTATGCAAAATTTTCTTTCAACTCTATCTTTTTCTTTTATTATTATATTTTATTAGTAAATTAAAATTATATTATCCTTTTCATGATCGTATCCATAAAAGAGGTATCCAATTATATCTTGGAATAGAGTTTTCAAATCTAATCTTGCCCGAGAGTCAAAAATCATCTCAAAACGGTACGGTGCATGTTTTCTAACAAATTACATTCCCTAGTTTCTATAAATTATATATACATTGATTAAATAACTAATTACTATTATTAGTTTCTTTAAATCACGATCGAATTTTTGTGGGAGATGGATTTACAACATGTATTCCTACTACCTTATGAATTTGATTAATTATGATGTTTGTGATGAAAATATCCATGGCAATTATTTTATTTTTTTCCCCTCAAATGTAACGAGAGTCGGAGATCATGCTACATCGAGCCCGCGACCAAATGGCAGGAAAATAAATTATTTGAGAGTTTCAAGAATACTTCCATGAATCTATATCTAGCAGATCGCGAGAATCCAAACTCTTAGGATGGTAGCAATGTGGATTGTTTCGAGAATCCTGGAAATTATGCCATTTCTTGTTTCCAAAATTCTGGAGTTCATGGCCTAAGAGCATTTAGGCCTAACACGTAACACACCTCGTCAAAGTCTTTGACATCCATATAGCTAGTTTTTATAACTCATAAAAGCTTTCCGAGAGCCAAAGTCAGCATATTAGCTCTAATTCACATCAATTAAACTTTAATGTCCTCTTTGGATCTACAACAAATGATCCTTCGAGAACATCAAAATAGAGGCTGTAAATAACTATGGGCGGACTGCATGGGTAACTGTTAGCTGCTTGGTTCACAGCAATGAACAAATTAAATAAAATGAAATTTAAAAGAGAAATATATTGAAAATAAATCATACATACCTTTGTTTAATTGTTTTGCGATGAAACATGGTTTTTTTTGTTATAAAGTAAAAAAGAGCGAGGGAGGGCGACCAATACCATTTATTTGAGTTGCCGCGGTGTCATTTTTTGAACATAAGAAATGTAGGACATAGGATAAACTTGTTCTACCTACTGTAGTAGTATAGTGGCTTTTTTTTTTTTTCCTCATATTTTTTTTGTAATTTAAAATGCTTAGATTAAAAAAAAAAAAAAAAAAGCTATCTGACACTAAGTCCACGTGGACGCATCCGAGAATTCGACCGTTGGAGCGCTGTCGCGAGCCCCAACCTCATATTTCCCCCGGCTCCGCCCAACTTCCACCAAGCGCAAGAACGGCTCTCTCTCTCTCTCTCTCTCTTGCACGCACGCGCACACAATGGGGATCCCGGCAGAAGCCCAGCAGGAGGAAAAGGTAGGGAAAAAGATCTGATCTTTTTGGGAGTTCTTCATAGTGATCTAGGTTTTCATTTATAGATCCTCTTCTCTTATCTCCCTTTCTTGGAGATCTAGGGTTCCTCGTTGTCAATGAGTTAATAAAGATCCCATATGTCTTCTTGTCATTGACATCGGTGTGCGAAGAATTTGGATTTTCTGGGTTCGATCTGCCTACGTTTCTTGAAATGTTTGCAAGAAAGATAAAGGCGAGTTAGGTTTTTGTTTTTTTTTTTTTTCATGATGAATTCAGGTGTTTTTGTTGCTTTGTTGGTATTTGTTAGGGCTTTTTTCTCGAATGGATTTCCTTTTTAACGGTGATTTTACATGCTTGATAATCTTGGGTTATAATATGGCCTGTAGTTTAAACTTAGCGATCTTAACTTCCCGTAGATCTGATTTCAGCTTCACTCGTTAATGACAAGAGTAATTTCATGCT
This sequence comes from Areca catechu, assembly GCA_021397845.1. Taxonomy (NCBI): domain Eukaryota; kingdom Viridiplantae; phylum Streptophyta; class Magnoliopsida; order Arecales; family Arecaceae; genus Areca; species Areca catechu. Next base: position 12,320,302 of record CM038051.1, on the reverse strand, counting down.
TTGGGGCGGGGGGTTCACTTTCGCACAAAATTTAGACCGGATTTGTGACTTTTTTCCCCTCCTTTGGTCTCATGTCAGAAAGAAAATTAACTCCGTGTTATTTCGTTTATTTCTAGCTCAGCTGGAAATGTACATTTTAATAACCATAACTTTCTTGATTTTCCCACCATAATGGGGTCCTAATAATGTCATCTTATGTTCTTTCTGGTAGGATTTTTATGTTGTTTTTGAATACATAACTCTCAATTACCAATTTGATATGATTTTAGGGTTAACTGTTCTGAATTGTATATAAATTTTTGAAGTCTTCTTCACAGGTGTCCACTGTGGAGAAGCGCTGGACTCTCAATGACTTTGACATTGGAAAGCCTCTTGGGCGAGGGAAGTTTGGTCATGTTTATTTGGCTAGAGAAAAGAAGGTAATGATCATTTGTTATGAACTACACAATTAGAGTCCTTACTGCTCTTCCTTACATTAATTCTTCTTTACTTCTTTTCAAGAGCACAAAAAAAGATGCTTCTTTAAAGATTATTTTGCCTAATATAATAATGGCTGAAAGCCATTTCAAAGTCTAAATTCCACCAGCTTAAACAAGTCACTTGTATTCGATGCATCATTCATCTACCTAATATTTCTTAGGTATGTGATTTTTGCAAGATCTCTTACGTGTTTTGAATGGGAACAGAGTAATCATATTGTGGCATTGAAAGTTCTCTTCAAGAGCCAGCTTAAACAGTCACAAGTTGAGCATCAGTTGCGTCGCGAAGTAGAAATACAGAGTCACCTCCGGCACCCAAATATATTGCGTTTATATGGTTACTTCTATGATCAGGTACAGAAATTCCTTTGTCGTTGATATCTGCATTGTGCAATGCTCATGAAAGAGACACCATGTACCAGTCCAATCTTTCTCATTTTTCCAATTCAATTGCAGACCCGTGTTTATTTGATACTAGAATATGCAGCAAAAGGTGAGCTTTACAAAGAGTTGCAGAAATGCAAATACTTCAGTGAAAGGCGAGCTTCAACTGTGAGTATCCATTTGCTCTATTTTGTTTTATTTTCACATGCCTTGTACTGCTCTTATTTGATCCAATTTCCTGATTGAATGTTGTGCTTCCCTTAAAGTTCTCCATATCCACATGTCTATTTATGATCATCTGCATGCTTGTTCTACTAATCCAATACTTTCACATATGGTTCTTGAGCATGTATGCTGGTTCCAGCTGTAATGTAAAATATGTGTGTGGCTGTATGATACCATTTAACATCTATGACTTGCTATGAGTTTGATCCTTATTACGTTTTGTGATGTCTCAGTACGTTGCATCATTGGCACGGGCCTTAATCTACTTGCATGGGAAGCATGTTATACACAGAGATATCAAACCAGAGAACCTTCTGATTGGTGTCCAGGTACCCATGATTTTAATTTACTTCTCAACATTTACAGGAAAGTTCACATTCTTATGCAGTTGGTTCTTTCGATAGGGTGAGTTGAAAATTGCAGATTTTGGGTGGTCTGTTCACACATTTAGTCGCAGGCGGACCATGTGCGGGACATTGGATTACCTGCCACCTGAAATGGGTACACCAACTGTCATTTATTCAGTTTCTCCTTGTATGAATTTTCTCATGAACTTCCTACTCAGATGCTTAGCTGTTCCCATCTATACTTTCGTTATAGTGGAAAGCATAGAACATGATGCTAGCGTGGACATTTGGAGCTTGGGCATCTTATGCTATGAGTTCCTGTACGGAGTTCCACCATTTGAGGCAAAGGAACATTCAGATACATACAGAAGGTAAGCAAGAAAATGAAATTATGTTGTATTCCCTTAGCAAGAATATCATCTATTATCACTCATTTTCTTTGTTCGCAGTGTGTCATTTTACAATGATTAAAATGATTTTTTTCCCCCCTTGAAGTAGAAACAGTGAAATATCAACCAGTATATTACGTGCCTTCTATTAGCCTAGCGTAGGCAGCTTTTGTATTTAACCAAATATGTTGAATTATAAATGTCTGTTTTTGCTTATTTTTTGTGGATTATAGAAAGTAAGCTCAAAAAAGTAAAATACAAAATGGAACTTCAAAGTAGAAATGTGTTTAGCCTTCAATTCCAGCAAAGAAGTTATATAATGGCAACTAAGAAACCAGATGGAACATGTTGCTGACAAGTCCAGTCATATTTCCTCATTTGTTTTCTACAAATTGCATTAACCTACCTATGAACTCTCCTAAAAATCCTCATTTATTTGTATGTCCTAACAACTATTGTGTGGGTTAGCCCAAGTGCTATCCATGCCCCTCAAAGGAGAAAATATGATGTATTCCAAGCCCAAATAGAGTATCTAGCAATCCTTAAAATCTTTAAATTGTTTCAGAGAGAATAATGAAAGTATTAGTGGGGATGCTCTTGATGTTTCCTTTACCGTCAAGTTGATAAACTTTCACCAGCTCTTCCTGCCTTGGAAGGTTATAGCTGATAAGAATCGTAATGAGCGAAATGTTGATTTTCTAAGAGGAACTGGAATCTCCTAACAGGACTCTGAGGTGTCTTGTTACCAAAGTGTTGTATACTTCACCAAAAAATTCTCATGATAGAACATTCAATAACTTACATTTAAGAAATAATGCTTTGAAACCCTTCTTGTTATTTTTCGCCATCCCCAGCTTGCACCGCAATAGCATAAGACGGTATCATAGACATGTCCAAGAATTTGTAACAGTCGGCAACATATTATAAATCTTTTTGGAGGTTCCTGAAAGTGGTAGCATGGTCATCACTGCTCCACAGGGCTTGCAGGCACCTCCTTTTCTCCTGAGAAGGTTCTTATTATAGGCAAAAGTAGGCCCTCTCGATATGTCTTTGGATATTCATATATATCATACTGAAGTTGTTACATGACTCATTAAAAAAATGTCATGGAAGCAATTTTTTTGAATTCTTTTTCCTTTTATTTGAAATTCCATGTGAGCACCTTTTTTCTCTTTCGCCAAGAAGTCCTTTCTGATTATCGATGCCCATAGTGTTTCATTTTTCTTTGTCAAGTGGTACACAGGAATTAAAAAGTTTAGACTGATTTAAATAGGCTATTAATTTCAGTAACCTTATGTGTCAACTGTCTTGGTAGCTTTTTGACTTTTACACCATTCCCTGGAAATTGCATAATTTAATTCTTTAGCCCTCCTTGTTTGCTGAATTATTGAAATTCAGGATCATCAAGGTTGATCTGAAGTTTCCCCCAAAACCGGTGGTTTCTTCTGCTGCAAAAGACCTCATTAGCCAGGTTGGTACCAATTTTCCTGTTGCTTAGCGTAATCACCAAAAGATGGAAGTCACTTCATAATAGCTTTCTGTTTGTTATTCAGATGCTTGTCAAAGAGTACTCGCACCGTCTTCCACTTCACAAGTTGCTCGAGCATCCATGGATAGTCCAGAATGCAGATCCATCAGGCATCTATAGAGGGTAACAAAAGGCAGACAATTCCCCAGTTGTATGTGGAGTACGAAACACACTGCCCAATAACTTTGGAGGAAATTTGTCGATCAAATTCATTGATTGTATGTAAATTTAGCTCATTTGTTTCTGCAAGTGTTTAACTTTGGAGGAAATTTGTCGATCAAATTCATTGATTGTATGTAAATTTAGCTCATTTGTTTCTGCAAGTGTTTAGGTCGAGCATCTGAATTATAGGATCATTGTTGACATCCCCTCTTGTTTGAGAAAGTGATATACATTTTGAGCGTCCGAATGACAGGATCATTGTCGACATCCCAGAGTTACGAGCCTCCTGTTTGAGAAAGTGATATACATTTTGCAGTGGGCTGAGAGTGAAGTTAGGAGTTAGAACAGTGACCTAACTTGTTTTTTATATGGCAGTTGATTTCTCTGCTTGTATGCTCAGAGACTTGTTTCAGTATATGAATTACTACTTTTTTCTTTAACGAACATAAAATGCTTAAAAATGTTGGATTTAAAAATAGAAATATTGAAGATGATGGATGGACATGCAAAACTTAAAATTGCAATTGAGTATAAGGATAAATTCAAAGGCCCAACTTTTTATGTAGCTTATCATTGTAACATCACCACTGTCTCCATTCAATCTTTTGCTTCTAGCATCAACTCTTGCATTATTTTGAGTTCTTCCTCAATTGGCCAGTGCCCCATTATTGCACCGTTTCTATCCGCTTGACGTAATTTCAGTATTCTCGCCACCAAACTTCATGTAAGTTTTCTCAGCGACCTCCATTTTCATCACCACATCCTCTTTCAATCTGACTTGTGTCAGGTGATAATACGCAATCAACTGCTCATAATGATTCTAACATAAAAACAAGTCTCTAATCCTGTTATGCTTTTCTATTCGACTGTCATTTACCTGAAACCAGCATGGTCAAATGGAATTTACTTTATCAACGAGCATAAGCCTAACAAAATTTGAGTACACGACATGCTTTGTGTAGGATGGCATTTGGGTGAATGTTTAGGAGACAAGTGGTTAATGCTCCAGATCTTCTCATCTCCTGTGGTTGATTTGGTCATCCAATCAACTGCAGTTTGTAGCTCCGTTTATGTCTGACATATGGATTTGTAAATGCACCTAAATTGCAATATAGAAACAAGCAAATTATTAAACCACAGAAGTAGCTTACAGCTATAACATGAGGCTGAAATATATTGGGCTGCAGGAACTTTGGACACCACTGTGCTTAAAAAGAAGGACGATTCTAATGGAGCATCACGCTGTTGAAGAAAAATCAGAGAAAATCCACGGGAAATTATCAGACACTATAATCAACCAAGGCAACTCATGATGAATATAAGTTGGTCCTGTTGCACCCCCAGGTCAGATCCTGGTCCAGCAGAAACAATTAGCTGATAGGATTTCACCTTTTGCATTCTGTTGGATAATGCATGTCTGAAACTTCAAGACATGAGTTCTTTGGAAGCCACCTGAGCTCAGAATTTCCTGGGTAGAGTCGTCATTGCTGTCAGAGGTGACAATTCAGTCCTAATTAGCCATTCCGCCCTGGATGAGACCTGCAATTGTGCTCGGTACGTGAGACTAGGTCTTCCATCTTTTACTCACAAGAGGCATAAGTTTAACTAAAGAATGAGTGATTCTGGTAGAGGCAAGACAGCCTCTGAAAACACATCCAACCATGTGGAGCACTTTTGCTATAGACAACAATGGTTGAAGAAGAAAGAACATTTTAAAAAATAAAATAAATGGACAAGAAAGATAAACTGCAACCCTCCTGCCCTACGTTTCTTCAATAGGTCGAATCAAGCACAAACAATTATTTGATGAACATATATTGCAAAGTCGTTGGTATCCCGTAAGTGAATGGATAGCGATTCTCTGAACTCAAGCCCTCTATACATCCATTCATTGTTAAAGTGGAATAGTGAAAGCAGTTTCATCCAGTGAGTGCTAGAAATCTAAAACTTTTTTAACTCTAATCCCCTTCATTGCATTAATGTCCTTCATACGATCAGAATTTTCAGCAGCCACACCACTCTGGGAGCACTAAGAAATAACAACAGGGAGATGAAAGAAACAATGAATCATAACAAATGTGCCAATTTGTGTATTAACTTGGTGGATCAAAAAGAAGCTAGAAAAGAAAGATCTACACTTTGCTAAACAATTGTGCCCGCACGTACTGTTTTAAGCTGCAATTTCAGTGGCTCTACAAATAACAATTCATCTGACCACCACAGCAGACGAGTGCAAGGGTGAAACCGCTCGAGAACCACAAGCATATCATGTAAGTTCAGTGCTGCTCAGTGAGAATATAAACTAAAATATAATAATCCTTTTGGACCTCATTGGGAATATAAACCTCAGTAACACTGCTAGCACTCAGTTAAAACAAATCACATCCAGTTCTTATTTCCCAAGTTTTTTTACCAGCACCCAACTAATGGCAACCATCATCCAAGCTCTTCTGATCATCCAGTAACAAGGGTTGGCTGCTGCTCCACTGTTTTAGCTTCTTCGATGTTTTTGGCACTCAAAAAGCTTGGTTGGTTGGTAGAAGACAGAAGCCTTGCCCACATCCTGTCAGTTATCACAACCTTGTTTGTTTCGGTCACCCTCTGCAGAGGGCAGAAAATTTGAAGTCATGAATGAAGCAACAATTGACATCAATAAATTTGGCATTTTAAAATTTTGGCATATTCCCACCATCCTTTGTTAGTTCTTTTAGTACAGAAGTAATTGAAATGCCAAATTCAGAAAAGAAAGAAAGCCATCCTTAATTGAGAAAATAAAAGAAGCATGTCAATTAGAAAAGAAAAAAACCTATAGAATATCACCCAAGAGACATGTCCAACAAATATGAAATCTTCCGATTCTTTAATTTGATTACTTGACAAACAAAAACATAATAATATATCTGAAAACATACCAGGTTCAGACACTACAATAATCTCTATTATAGGAAACTGCACATTTATCAGGCCTCTATTGGAAAAAAAATGAGGTTACCAACCTCCACTATGCAAAGAGAGTTTCATAATTCCCATTAAAATACATCTTCTCATGTCAGACACTGGTAGTGTTCGAATCTCCAAACTCCAATAGGTATATCTGGATAATATGTGATCACAAACATACCTACATGAGTCAGATTTGAAAGAATGCAATGGTTTCATTTAGTGAACTGAACCTTCATGGCAATGGCTGTAAAATTAATTTTGCATCTACCACTGACAACCGAAAAGAGAACGATGATACTTACATGAAATGGTATGTAAGTATGTCTGCCGTTAACTAGCCCCACTGTGAAACCTGTATATCCAGCCATTGCACCATGAAGGGCACTATGTGCCAAAAGCGTGCAGTAGACATTGTCAGATGCATTGCTTGGAATTGCACGAATCATGTATGTTGGATCTGCAACATAAATTTGAACAGGTTAGATTTAATATTTCATAAAGAATTAGGGAGGATCCATGTCTATCCACATACCTATATATTTAAGATTTATCACCATCGTTTGCTTTCTTGTGAAGTAATCCTACATGAAAGAAAAGGGGTAAAACAATGAATATATGAAAAAGCTATGGACTTGACCATTCAAATGGAAAACTCTTTTTTTTTTCTCGTACAAGTCCAATTGATACCTGATATACAGCAATAGAAAAAGGAAATAATAACTTCCATGATTGATGTAATTAACTCCAATAAAATTACTTTATGACATAAATTGAGAAAACAGAAGATCAGTCAAATTATTCACACCATTTGGGCATGATCATTGCCACCATGTGAGATGTCACTCCCTAATTCATAAGAAGGTAATGACTTCTTGCATCGAATTAACATAAACTAGCAAGCATATCCAGATTGAACTAGAAGAACAAAAGAAATACTTTTTCACATTTGCAAATATTTTGAATCCAACCTTTATCTTATGAGATAGCCAGAACCCAACATCCTGAAGCATCTTGTTTCCAGAAGCATCTCCAGAAGCATCTTGATGGTGCGTGTACTGCAGACCTTTAGCAATAAGATCTTGTCCTGCCCCCTCAGCAACAACAATAACCATGTGCCCATTCTCTTTAAGCCGTTTTTCTATATATTCAAAAAGTCCACCTTTTCCCTCTAGATAGAAGCGTGACTCTGGAATTAAGCAACAATCCTAAGGGGAATGATAACAAAACGAGGGCAGAAGAAACAGGACCTTTAGATTCTGAGACAATAATTAAAAGAATCAGCATTCTATACAGTAATTCAAGATCCTAAAATCGCGAACACCTCGATGCACATTATAAAACCAAGAATTTATCAAGCTAGCCCAGAGAAAAATGGTATTACACTCACCACATCTCGGCTAGCAAGAGTAGCATACATTGCAATGAACCCTGGAAGTTTAAATCATGTTAGACATGAGGTAGGGCTTCACATAGTAATAGATATGCAAAAATATTTTGAAAAGGTTAAAACCAACAAAGGACTTCATTATTTCATGTTCAAGCAAAATAAAGTTATTATGTTCACAGAATGAATACAAATCTTGTAGGCCTGCAGCCATAGGGGCCATAAGCCATAAGATTACATATAGTATATTGTTCAAAGACAACTGCATGCAGACTTTTTGCATATATAAACTAGGTATTGACTGCAAATGAGAAGTTGAAATGTCCATCAGATATGGACATCAATAAGACGGATACCATGTTCATGCAGCAAATCTGTAATTATAACTTCAGCTTGTCACTCTAAACAAGGAGATGAGTTGCTTGTTTATAGATAATTCATAACAACAGCTTTCATCATACGAAGTATGACCGATGATTTATTTCAATTAGATGTTATATTCCTACCAGTACCAAGAACTTACCACTGTAGCGACCCATTAGTTTCACAAGGCCTATACCATTCTCGATGCTTTCAGCTTCTACATGTGCTGCATTAATGGCACGCTGAGCCTCTTCAACAGCAGTATCAAAACCAAAGGACTTGTCGATAACCTGATTTAACAAGAGGTGACCAATAGGGTATTCAGATGTTATCAATTTTCCAATTACATGATTGCCATGTATATGATAAGTGGGACCATATATAGGATCAAGAAGTACCGCGATGTCATTATCTATTGTCTTAGGAATTCCAACAACAGCAACTTTGAGGCCACGTCTTCGAATTTCCTGTCAGTCATAATTCAATAGGAATTTATGTAACAGTTAGTAGTCAGTCACTTTTATGGGACTTCAGAAAATTAGTAGTATCATTCACATCAAACCAAAGAGTTTCATAGCGATGAAATAAACATGTACTACTAGAAAACCAGAAGTGTTCTCTAAATATGTGGTCAGTTACAGACCAAATGTATCCTTTCCTGTATCATTAGAGAGACAGGAAACTCCAGAAAAAAAGGGAGAGGTGAGTGATCAAATGAGATAGCAGAAGGAAAAATAAGAGAAGTACAAGAAATTCTAATATCCCTCAATCCTCAATTATCATGGACTCAGGTATAGATTTCATTTAAAACTAAAGGTCCTGGAGAGTAACAAGTAATGCCTGATTGCTCCGAGAAATACAATAGAATATCATGCCAAATAATCAAGATATTTTTGGTTTTTAATTTATAATTACCTCAAAAATAACAGAAGCTCCTCTTTGGGTTCCATCTCCTCCTATAATATAGACCTGAAAAAATTAATATCTCAAATTTCATAGTAGTAAATCTAGTAGCAAGAAAATAAAAATTAAGTTATTTTTGCAAAGTATTCCTGTTCACCTGATTAATCCCACGATCCTCAATATTGTCAACTATCTTCATAGTATCATGACCCCCTCGTGATGTGCTTAGGATGGTTCCCCCTCGTTTGTGGATATCATTGACAAACTTCGGTGTCAAAGGCATGGTATTGCAGGCATAGAAACCCCTGTACCCTCCCTACAGATTATACTAACAAATAAGGAGATGCAACAATAATATGAATACAAATGGACTAGATACGTAGCCTTCAATGGAAAACTCAAGTTGCAAATCTATGGCTGCCAGGTGAGACACAATCCGCTCTATCATTTGGAAGAACCAAATGTACGAACTGCTCGATGTCAGAAACATGCGAATAATTGTTGTTTTGGTCAGACTTCAACATCCCATATCATTTTTTATGACTATCCAGTTATTATAAAATCACAAGAGTGGTATTGCAGCGTTAGAACACTATCCACATTGACTTTCTGTAAGCCTTAATCTGAGACTGCAAAACTCAAAATGGCAACATGACCAAGGACCCTCCTTAATGTATCACCATTGAACACAACATATTAGGAAGTGCAAATAATGCCAATTTGACAAAATTCGTAGCTTAAGTAACAACAATAGGCCAACTCCCATGAGGACAAGGATATTAAAGGCAATGATGACTAGCTATACTAACAAGGATTTATTGATTGAAGGCAATGCCTAGCTGTGCTAACAAAGATTTATTTCTTGAAGGCATTGTCATCAAGTTGTGCTAACCAAGATTTTAAGTCTCAGCAAAATGGGGTGTCCCAACTGTCCCATCCCATTTCTCTAAGAAAGCAAGATTAGGATGGGTCAGGACTCTGAAAGCCATCCATATAGAGAAAGAAGAAGAACGAGGAAGAAAGAAAGGAAGGAAAGATGAAGAAAAGGAAAAAGTGAAAGGAAAGAAGAAAAAGGAAAGAAAGGAAGGGAGAAGAAAAAGAAAGGAAGAAAGGAAAGAGAGAAGAAGAAAAAGGAAAAAATAAATAAAGGAAGGGATAAGAAAAATAATGAAAAATGAAAGGAAAGAAAAGAAGGTAAAAGAAAATGGAAGGAAGAAAAGAAAAAAAAAAGTGGAGAGAGGCCAAGGATATTTACTAAGATGCATGACCAGGAACGCTACCGGGATAGAGTAAGACAGCAGAACATTCTAATTCCATAGAGAAACTGAGACACCCCCATCCAATGAGATTTAAAATCTTGGTGCTAACAAAAATCATAGATCTATATAAGGCTAATATATAATCATTCTAGATATATTATAATATCAACAAAGAATGGCACTGATAGACTTAGTATAAGTAATTATCCATCAATTTAAGTTTATCATTCAGAGTTCATGACAAACATTCCATTTCAAGAATGGTCCTAAGTGGTGAACTCTTTGGTGGAACAGTTAAGTGGCTACATGTTGGCTAAGAATTCAACCGTTCCTCAAGGAGTTGCAAACTTTCCAGTTTTTTTAGAAAAAAAGGTGATATTTATGTAATGCTTCTCTCTTTTTCATGTTTACATATCAATATGTTAAATTACATTGGTTGTTCATGGCTGCATACCCACCCTAGAGTTTAGAAATATTTACCAAGAGAGAATTCTCTCTAATAAACAATGATCTCCAATGGCAACATTGATATGACCATCATAACTGCCAAACAAAGTGCTATGCAAGAAGATGCTTCCCTAAAGCCACCAAATGGGAATCCAGAAAGGATGCCCGTGGAAGACACTAATCAAGAAAAGGAAAGGCACTTGAACACCTTAGTTAGGGCTAGCCACAAGACAAAAAGGTCATCTGTCTCACTGATTAACTCCTAACCCATTGGCAGTTAGGTCTACATAACATTGAATTGGAAAGGGACCTATATACACAGTTAAATAGTTTCATGGGTTGCTATGCGAAGTGAATTTTTACATTTATATAGATCGATACTTTTGAAACACAGTGCTTAGATGTATATCCAAAACTCCAAATTTACATTTCCTATAACCAACAATTTGCATATATGTTTGGATGGAGAAAATAATTCTAATAAAACAATTTCATACAAACCATTCCAACCATGGTAATGGGTAGCAACACCTCTACAAGTGAAGATATATTTTAGGCAGATTACAAGTAAAGATAAATTTTATACGAAGATGAACAGTCCGCACATCCAAGCAATCTAAATTATTTTGGCTTACTCAACCTTCAAATTAACCTCTACGGTACACAAAAATATCTAAACCAAATATTATGGTTTTTCTCTTTCCAGGGCAACTTTCCAATCTGACGTGCATATGTAAAGGTTAACAACCCAGACAATGGACTTCTTAACCAACAAATCTGGAAATACATCATATATGAATTATCCTTGCATATAGTGCTTCATGTCCTGGAATATGTAATTTAGGACCTGACAAGGAGATTACCATAGATGACTGAAATCCCACAGCACCTCACAAATTCCACACCACAAACATAATCATGGGAGTTCAAATGTGCAAAGAAGCCATACATACTTGAAATAATCAATAGTATAGAATCTAACAAAATTTGATGAACTTGTTTGAGGTTATGTTATACTGACGCATTCATTTGTACATATATCAGTTTTATTAATTAGACAACACACATGCGTGCGTGCGCGCGTGCACGCACGCACACACGCACACGTAATATATCTAGGCGGTTGACTAGAGTCTAGGTGTGCCTAGTAGGCAAGAAAATGACTAAGCAGATCCCTAGAAATATAGACAAACATGTCAGAATTGTCTAGGTATGCCTAGACAGCTAAATTATTTCAAGCGCCTAGGCAGACTGACTGTATAGTTGCCAGAAGTTCCCTGAGGAGCACCAATGGAAACTCTAAGCAACTAGAAAACATGTGCGAATACATTCAAGAGAAAGAACAGAAATTAGAAGGACTAAAAATAAGGGGTTTTAGCTAACATAATAAATTAATTAAGGGCATTGGAATCCAACACTCAGTAGCTATATCCTCACCTCTATCCCAAGGATTCTGTTGACACCATACATGTCAGACAAACCGCATACTATCTCTCTGATTACTGTGTTAAGCCCAGGGCAAAGGCCTCCACAAGTTACAATGCATGCAAGCACATCATCTGACTGAAAGTACACCTGATTAAGATTCAAAATGTCCCATCAGTTAAAATCATGCATGCATTTCACCACTAATTACTACAGAAAAATGTGCACTGAAACCAACCCTCTGGCGTGGCCCGGCACGCCGAAAATGAACCCCTCTTGGACTGTTTTTCTGAACCACAATCTATGAAACAACAGATGATAAAATAAAATACATTAATTATAGAACCTAATCATGTTAATACAAGTTTGGTATTATACTGTGTATATGTAAACAATAAACTTCTAACATCTTGCATATCATCACCACTTAAGCAAGGAAACTAAGATGTTAGAACAGATGTTATCATGTCGAATTAACTAATATGGGATGCACAAGGGGCTTACCTTTTGGGGAACAGTATCGTCCACATCAACAAAATACTGCCTGGCAATTAAGTATATTTTACTCATTATTATTGACAGGTATGTGGAAGAAAATGTGGTCAGCAGCTCACAGCATATTATAGGGGAAAAAAATCTAACTAAAACAAAGGATATATGAGCGTACTTGACAGCTGAATAAGCTGGATTGTCTTGCAGTGGATTTGGATAGGTCTGCCACAAAAAGTAGTCAAGAATTTCCAATTTGTTTCAAGACATAGATCATAAAAGTCAATAAACACAGATACTAACCGTTCAGCTTGAATTTAACTCCAACAAGTAACTTTAAAGAAAAACAAAAGAAAAGGAGTTATGTTTCATGCAGTGAGCATGCTAGTACTGGGTACTATACTAACATTCGTAATATTAACCTCTTTCTGAGCCTACCTACACACTTCTGACTAATCTGGCAAAACAATTAATTGATACAAAAGGCAAAGGAAATATCAGAATTAATTCCAAAGCTAGCTTCTGATCATATTTAATCAACTCATTGGAGGAGATAGAATTAGCATTATGAGTTAACAAGATGTCCATTTAAAATGCCTGCATCATGCCCAAGTCCAAATAGAAGGGATTCCCTTGGAGTTACTTTGCCTCTTCGGATGCAATTAACCACAACTGAGGTGCATTTCATTATAATAGGTGGAAATTCTGGCTTGTTATATGGTAGGGCAATTGCAACGGTTCTCTTTTTATTTCAAATCTGGAAGGATGGATGTGATTCAATGCCCAAATATGTACCTTTCTCCTCTCTTATTTTTCATGATTTGTATCCAGCATATATATTTATATATTGCACTTGAGTCAAAAGCCTTCGGAGTACTCACAAGCAACATACAACCTTTCTTCTGTGTGCTGGCAGACATCATCTTTGGTTACAATTCATAAATTAATACCTTTTATACAATAAGATTCAACATCACATCATAAATTTGAATCAGAACAAGGATTGCATGTAAAATGACTACCTAGACCTACTGGGAACTAATTCAGAAGCTGCTATATGGGACGAGCTAAGCTAATGAACTAGATTCCAAGCCATCGCATGGAAAGGAGGAATCTAAACCACGGCTTGCATTTGGTGCATTACTAAGCAATCCTGCCAGGTAATGTGGGTTACTGGTAATGTGGATTGCGAGCAATATAGATTACAAATAATGTGGATTATTGTATTTGGTACATGCAAGTAATGTTGCATAAGGTAAAATCAAAATTTCAAAATATCTATAAATTAAATCTATATTTTATTTATAAAAATATAATTTTTAAATATTTTAAATTATAAAATATATTTATATATATTATATTTTATATTAAAATTTAAAAAATTTAAAAATTATTTTTTATACTAAATAAATAAAATATAAAAAATTTATATATTAAATAAATAATATATTATTTAAATATATTAAATTTATATATTACATTATTAAATTTAATATAATATACATATATTATATTTAAATATATTTAATATAAATATACTACATTATATTTAATATATTATATTATATTAAATATAATATAATATATTTTATGTTATAAATTTTAAATTATAATTTATATTATGTTATATTATATTAATATTATATAATTTTATATTTTATAATATTATAAATAAAATAAAATATATTAATATAATGTAGTATAATATTATATTGTATACTATAATATTATTATAGTATAATATAATATACTATTAAAATATATTTTATAATATTCATATTTTATATTATAATATAATATACAATATTAATGAAAGATATTAATATTATATTATATACTATAATAACATTATATTTATAATATATTATAGTTTATCATATATATTATATATATATATTACATTATAATAATATAATATAATAATATTATATTATAAGAGGAATGGAAAAGGGAAGGATAATATTGTCCAAAAAATTATCCAGAGATGATAATCTAGATTATCATCCCTTCTAGAGATAATCCAATTTATTTTTGAGAAGCAATCTAGATAAAGACGGGATAGATTGCCATCCAAAAAACGTACCAATGGTAACGTCCTATTAAATTACCAGTATGGATAACCCAACCTAAAAGATATCTTTGAGAAACATATCAAACTTAAGCATCTCTCGTGATGCAAGTTATCTAATCAACTAAACTAACCTATAAAACATCAAGATCAATTCTTGGAGGAGCCCTTCCTTTTTTCCCAACACTGTCTAAACGCAACAAAAATCCCCCATACACTCTATAGCCACAAAAAAAAAAAAAAAAAAAGCCCATTACATTCGTATACCAATATTCCCATCAAAAGTAAACTTACCACAACAGACCCTAACTCGGCCTCAAGAAAAGCCGTAAAAGGAGAAAACGGAGAGATCTAAAACAATGTTCCTGCCCAATTCCATGACATTTTGATGTCACATTCCAGTTGTTTGTGTTTATACTAGTTAGAGAGAGAGAGAGATCAAGCAATCAACTAAGAAATGAAACGCCAACTTGAGACCTCAAATCCAGAGCAAGCAAGAACAGAAATCAAAAGCGAAACTCACGGGCAATCAACTAGGAAATGAAATGCCAACTTGAGATCTCAAATCCAGAGCAAGCAAGAACAGAAATCAAAAGCGAAACTCACGGGCAAATCAGGGAGGTAATCCGTGAAGTGAGGAACATCTTCAAGAATATAACCCATATCGCCTTCAACGATCTTGAGATCAGGTTTCTCCCCGAGCTGCCCCATCCTGCTGGGAGATCTGACCTTGGGACGGTCTCCAAATGGCGACGAGACCTTGACGCAGGTGCGAGAATTCTGGAAATCGAAGGCCCGCTCAAGGTTCAGCTAATCGAGGTCGGTATATATCGAGGGATTACGATTTTCTGGCGACGAATTGCTTTTAAAAAAGAACAAAAAAAAAAACTCGGGGTAGATCGTGATTTTCTGGGGAAGAGGTTTACGAAAGGGGAACCAACGAAACCGGAGAGAGTGGCAGGGTGGGTTTCCAGAATTGCTGGCGGACCATCGTGCTACCGCAGTCGGATGCCGTGGTTACGAGCACAAAATGTCAAGCTAAACGGAGATTCCCATAGCATGTTTAAGCTGCACCGCCTGCCGCCAACTCCTCCATCCAGCTGGGTTGTCCGGCATGTACCCAATCCATCCGTCCTATGATATGGGTCGGAACTGGCCTGCCACGTGAATTTTGAACCATCTACTTAAAAAATTACCCTCCCATTCAGGGTAATCCAAAGTTGATTAAAAAAATTAAATGAGAAAACTCACGCTTCACCAATTACATTTTGCCACGTGGTAAAAGATAAATGCTGCCCTGACCATTTTATTCATCATTACTCATGATTAAATCCAGCGTAACACCGATGCTGTGCCTAAGTTTTCTACGAAGCTTCGTGAATCAAAAGAACCCGCACACATGAATCTCGCCAATTGCACCGTGCCACGTTTGAAAGGGTTTTTTTTTTTTTTTTTTTATGAACCGGGTGTATTCATTGCACGGAACGAACACGAATACAACCGAGAGAGTCAACTAATAAAATATTCATAAATTGTACAGGAACAGAAAACAGCAATCGGACCAAGAAATAAAGCCCGTATGCTGGACAACAAAGGAGACCACGTTTGAAAGGTTGTTAGGCAAGTGAATATAGTGGGACCATATGGCACTACTTTTCCGAATGGACTTGAGAATCCAACTCAAGTGAATATAGTGTGTGTGTTGCCCATAATTAAGTATCTCAACTCAAATTAGCTTCTAAAAGTTTATATATATATATATATATGTATGTATGTATTTATGTGTATGTGTCTACAAATTTATTTAGTTGTACATAATTAGATATCTCAACTCAACTTAGCTCATAAAAGTCTACTTTGGACCACCAAGATAGTAGTTTAGATGGAACGAGGTTTTGGTTCCATATCTATATGTTCCAGGTTTGAGAAATGATGCTGCTACTGACTCGAATAAATCCAGGATTAGTTATGGGATCTAAACATGGGACATGAAATAACTATATTCTTTTTTGGAATCGATTCTTCTAATATTTTAGTAGGATTGCGATGATGCATCCATCAAATATAGTAAAAAATAGTTGAGTCATCTTTGTTGTCATCATATATCAAATATTCTCTGATGTCTTTCTTATCACCAAAAAAAGAAAAGAAGAAGAAGAAAAAGAAGAAGAGAGAGAGCCTACTTTTGACATATTTCTGGTCTGAATTCAGGACCCTTTGCCCTTCTTCTTTTTCTAAAGTAGGCCCTTTTGCTCTTTGAAGAAGAAAAGAAAGAAAGAAAGAGCCTACTTTAGAACAAAAAAGGGCCCGAATTCAGCCAACTGCAAAACAAACGGAAGATATTGTCATGGCCCTTGAATCATTACAAGTCATCAGAACAATGACATATTTATACTACTTTACTGCTATGGTACAACATCATTAAGATAAGAATACAACAAAAAAAAATCTATTTTGTAGTTCGAAATAATGTATTGGATAAAGCTTTCTAATATGAATGCCAAAACCTGAACAAATCCTCAAAATCCTTGCGAGCCATTATATTCTGCAAAATTTTTGTTGTCTTTTTATTTAACTTGTACTTCCTCTGAGAAGAAAAGGAAGGATGTTATGGCGCTGTTCCCAAATGAAAGAAGGATCAAGTGCACGCTATCGATGCAAAACCATCGATACAGTCAAGCTACTAAAGCTTCAGGTTTTTTTTTTTTTTTTTTTTTTTTTTTTTTTTTTTGGGCTTTTGGGGTAGCTATCGGTTGATAGTTATTGCCCCCACCCAATTTGTATCGTAAGTTGCAATTTACTTCTTGCATTATTGTCGCCTAGGATAGCATGTTCTGTTGTTGATCCTGGTTATCGCAACGTTACAGGCTTATCCCATTTACCATTGGTGAAATGAAACGAGATGCATTTGCCTTATTTCGTGCCATCTCACTACGGAGGAACCGAAGATGAGACCTAGCTTTGATTTCATCTACAGTAATGATGATTTCATGGACCTCTTCAATCAACCCAGCTGCTTCTTTTTTAAGGGGAGCTAAGCCAGCTTCTTTTATACTCTCCTTCTTACCCTGCGCATAGCTGCAACATAGGAATTTCTCAAGGCATTTATAGGAGACGTGATAAAGGTTACATTTGGTACATCATCAAATAAATAATTTTAAAAAATAATATAGCTGGTCAGTAATATAGATAGTTAGCAACGTAGATTATAAATAATGTAAATTATTATGTTTGGTATATGTAGATAATATTACATAATATAAAATCAAAATTTTAAAATATTTCTAAATTAAATTTATATTTTATTTATATAAAATATATATTTTTTTATATTTTATCTATTTATTAAAAATATATTTTAAAATATTTCATATTTTATATTTCTATATAAAAAATTTAAAATATTTTTACTAAATTATTTTAATATAAAAAAATTATATTTTGAATAAACAATGTTAAATATAATATTATATTATAATATTATATTAAAATAATATTATATTGTATTATTATAATTTTATATTATAATAATAAATAAGAGAGGGAGAAGGAAAGAATAATATTGTTTGAAAAATTATCTGAAAGGTGATAATCTGAATTACCGTCACTTGCAAAAATAATCTAGATTATTTCTTGAAAGGTAATCTAGATTTTTAAATAATCTAAATTATTATAAAAAATTAAATATAATAATATGATAAAAGCTTTTTTAACGAACGAAAGAATAATATTGTTTGAAAAATTATCTGAAAGATGATAATCTGAATCACCGTCATTTGCAAAAATAATCTAAATTATTTCTTGAAAGATAACTAGATTTTTAGATAATCTAAATTATTATAAAAAAATTAAATATAATAATATGATAAAAGCTTTTTTAATGTATAGATTATCTGTTATCAAAAGCGGCCAAACAAAGCAACGGTTTTTGGCTTTTCGGTGTTCTTTCACTTTGTTCAAAAGCACTTCGAGCTCATGTTAAAATATGAGAAGCCACAGGCATGGCTGCAGCTGTTGCTTTTGGATTACATCTCGTGATCTTAAATAAAAACTTTGCTCAAAAAAGAATTGAAATGAAAAACATGCACGAGAAGAGTTAGCTGCTTGAATTGACATGAATATTAATGAACTTCAAGATCAGATACAGTACGGCAGTCGAGTCATGAAGACACCTTTGATATCAAACCCTGCTAAAAATTGAAGACATGAAGACGTTGTATTTTGCGCATTAGGAATTTGAATTTAGAAGTTAACAAAGGACTCTAGCTGAACCTGTTACCAGTCACATCTGTTATCTCATAACACAAGTTATTTCTAAGAGGAATTGGTTTCTTCGAAACTAAATATATTATAATTACCAACTCGATCCCGAGACACCTACCAGATCACCAACTAAGACAGAATCATTTACGGACAACCAAAAAGTGATCAAACCACAAACTGCATTACTGGCTAAGTAGAAGATGATTAAATTAATTGCCATACCGATTATCTCCGATACATTGCATCAGGAGACTACACATCCTATTGGGCTTGACTAATATTCCTTTACACGTATCCACCGTGGCATGGACCCAACTAGCTCCCAAACTTAGTCGAATGCATTAGATTGCAAATGTCAAAATCCCCTTCTCCCCCGACAAGGTTTCTTCCCTCTCAGCAACAAATAAGTTACCATAATACTTGAAATCAATGATATCTGAGTAAGTGATAATACCTGATCGCAGCTATCCTAGCAGCGATCGTAACAAGCATGATCGTGGCAGACAAATTTGTAGGGACCAGTATTCTAACATAATCAGCTATTCTAACAAAAAAATGCCAACAAAAAGGATTTCAAGAGACAAGATTCCAATATCCTACAAAAATATGTCATACCTGTTAGAGGAGACCACTTTCCTAACGGCATTTGTTACTCCACGTAACTCTATAAGTTAATAAGAAAGGTTTTCCGGCAAGATACATTACAATGCAATAACTTATCTCTATTATTTTCATGTTCTTAATCATAACTTGGCTCTTAACTCCGGTTGCTACGACCCATCTCATCCTTTTACTGACTTGAGCATTGGAAAGTCTCCCGCCAGTCATCACTGTTTAAAAAACTATTCTTACAAGTTCCCATAACGGAACGCTCATGAGCAACCCTCTATTCTTGCCGAAGAAAGACCGGAAGATCTTTAGGCGCTGCTAGAGTTCAGTAGAGGATAATTTGGTCGCAACAAAATGTAATGCACCAAAGCTCATGCTAATATTTTTTCTTTACATCAGTTTGGATTTTTCTGGTTTTCATAATGAAATAATCCACCAATTACTGCACATCATTGGATCCACCCTTTCGTATGTTTTCCTATCTTCTTCTGCACGATTATTACAGGGATACCGAGATGGAAGCGTCGATGGAAGATTAGAAGAGCCATAAATGGAGAGACTGGAACAGTGTTTCAAAAAGCCGGTCAATGCACAGGTCCATGAAAAAGTGTGAAGCAGGCAAGGATAAAAATATTGTACATCGGAAAGAAAAGGGGACATGGAAGCATAAAGGAATAATAATAAAAAAACCAAGAATCACAGATATGAAAGTGGAAAATATGATACAGGAAACATTGGTTGACCAATGAAATATATCAAACAGATGGATACTTCCATCCCTTCGGCTTTTCTATTGCCACAGACAGCAAATCCATGCCGTGATGCAAGTTCAAATGAGCACCGCCTCACCCACATTCTGGGATGAATGCAGACCATATTGAAACGCAGTATTGGGGCTCATAGGACTAAAGTCACCAGAGAAGAAAATCCATTATGACATGTTCAATTTTCAAGTGTCACACCACATCTGCTATTTTGTTGCTGCTTCATTTTATATGCAGTTGCTGGTGAAGTGTAACCCCTAAGTCTTTGACAAGGGAATGACATTTACTTGGGATGTGGAATGGATGGGATCAGAGGAAAGCATCATCTACTTTGCATTGCCCTGAGTTGTCTTGTACTGGAACGGATCGACAACGGCCTAATACATTCTTAATAATTATTATAAGCATGAATTGTTTGAGATTTTTTCTGATTACTTTTCAACTAAAATGCTCAAACTCAACCTATGAATGTATATCCATCACCATCAGTTAAACTATTTTTGGCACCTTTTACAACTGAGAAAATACAGGCTTATGCAACAGTTCACAGGTGGACTCAAAACGGCCTTGGTAACATGATGCAAAAGAATGTGACGAAGCTCCTCTGATGCATCACTGATTCAAAAACAAAAAATTAACTGAAACAATTGGCTGACCTGATGCACCACTGATAGAGTATATGGCATCACAGGAAAGAAAGAGCAGTGTTCATAGAGCAAATATCTTGGTCATGATGATATCAGGGAGTGTTCAGATGTTCTGCTCACTGATACCCAAATCTGACCAGAGTAACAGAGAGAGTACGAAGATGCGATACCACAAATAGGCAGGAATATATCAAGGGAAAATGCGGTACACTTGGCTGCAATAAGTGGCATGTCAACTAGATGTTTTAACATAAAACTAAAACAAAAACAGCTTTCAATTTTATATGCTACCAAGATAAAGATATTCTCATCATGCATAACCACAAACAAAATGCCATTATAAAACTCTTTTGAGGTTTTAGATTTAAACTTAGCAGTTTCAACTCAGCATAAAACAATGAACCGAGTGCAGCTTACGAGATTTAGATTCAATTATCATATAATGAGTTTTACCATCAAGCATGCCACTCAGTTTCGTCACGTAGAAACGTGTAAGCACCGACAGTCCTTAGTTGCCAGCACTATGTTCTCGATAAACATTAGTTGTTGGCCTCATACGCATTAGCAGCAAATTCATTTAATCCATGCAAGTTCCATGAATATAAGAGCCAATATTAACATCTTGAACAAGCAGCCAGTAGAAGAAGGGTTATCATTCCTGTCAGTTCAACACTTATGATGATGCAAACTGCATCCAAAAGAACTTGGCAGTATATATTCACCATCAATAGGAGTCCCACACCAAATAATACAGAAACTTGGATTTTAAGGATCAGAGAGACACCAGAGGACCAGTTTGGAATTGATAGCATTTGAATCATCTTGTAGGTCCTATGTAACAGTGGAGCATTGTTCCCTTCTTGAAGCTTTACTTCCTGAAATCAGCATCACAGAAGGTGTTTGCATAAAAAACCTCTAAGTAACCTCCAAATTAATCAATTAATATTCCATCTTATTTCCGTCCCAGTTTTTACCAATGTCAACTTTGGCCTCAAACAGCATTAGTGACAAAAACCCAAGAATTTCTCATATATCACAAGATTGACATTTTGGACTATAATAGATATTTCAGCTACACACATTCATATTTCTGTCTAGTACTTGACCCATATTTACACTTGATACAATCTGCACCAAACTAAGACTAGCCTAACACCCTATTCAGGTTACCATCTTCTTCTATCCCACACACTTTAAACCCATAACAGACTCACTCACCGGTCATCAATAGTACTAGCTTAACCTACAGCTATCGCATTCACCAAAGGCACGTTTAGTTGGCAGGAAGTGGAAGTCCCAAATTTGGATTCCAGTCCCATGTATTTGGTTCGGCAGGAGCAGGCAACGAACCGTTGGGATCAGGCATTGACTTCCCCAAAAATCATCTAAAATCGGATATCATAATGTGAAAGACTAATTACGATCACCTCATTTTCATGATAAACCAAAAGTCTGCCTTCCCTTGTGGATTAAAATTGGAAATATAAGCACCAGTTGATACAAAATCACTCAACATACACCTAGCTTGAGTGGATTCATTATGTGATTTCGAATAGTTCTCATAAAAGTCTACTCCAACCACCATTTCAGAAATAATTCTTTAACATTTGCCCAAATGAGCACCTCCTTCCCTGAGAATCAAAGTCATTACGGATCTAGTCCTGAAGTAGAATAAACAGGGATGTTGGCGTAGAATCCCTGTTCCGACCGGGCGGAGCTACTGGATCACAGGCCCGCTCCCTGGTTCACCTGCAAAACAAATCCCCGGCCGGAGATGCTCCGGCGGGGGAACACTCCGATGCCTAAGTCAGAGGTAGGCTCCAGCCACAGAAAGGGAAAGATTCTGAGGAGGATAAAATGGAGAGAAGACTGATATTTTCAAGAGTATCTTATGCCTTACCTGGAACGTCCCCTCTTACCGTTATTTATAATGAGTTGTCCGGCCTGTGGCTCCGTTCTCCCTCCTGCGGTTACGATGGAGGAGTTAATTCATTCCTCTCAATTCGCAATCGTGGACGGTTACTAAATGGTTCCGGCTAGGCCGGAGGCATTGCTGCTGGAGTTACGTGCCATGATCGTGCTCTAGAGATAGTTAGGTAGTCGATGATGACCGTTATTTGTCACGTTCGTGGAGATCTGAGACAGATCTCCGATCTGTCTTCAGGTTTCTTTTTTGGGAAAATATCTATAGTCGAATTGAAGGATCACCTTCGTCTTCGGACTCCTTGGAGACAGATAGGAGATCATGTTTTCGGCGTTGGTCGAAGACTTTGTCTTCGTATGCCGAAGATTGTGTCTTCGACGTAGGTCGAAGGTTGTGTCTTCGGCTAGTAATGAAGATCATGTCTTTGGTTCGAGCTGAGGATCCTGTCTTTAGTAGGGACCACAGGCTGATTCTTCAGATAAAGTTGAGAGCTTCGGTTTCGGCCTATCTGTCAGCTGTTCGGTTTCTTCCGGTCATTCCGGTTTAAAGCGCATGGTTCGGGAGAAATGTCTTCGCCGGTCGAACCGGTGGCTAGTTTGTGCATGAACTAACATATCCCAATAGTTGCCCCTTACTCTCAGTTTTCGAAGCGACGATCTGCCTCGAAGAGTGAGAATATTACTGGCTTGTCGTTTTTCCCTGGTGAATGGTGCGATAGATGATTACGAAATCCCTGATTGAACCGTCTGCCATAATTGCCGACTGATTCGAGGATCAGGTGCTGGACAGCTGTCATCCCCTGATTGGGGTGTGAAAAAGGAGCGGGCGGACCAGGGACTGTCTCTCCTTTTTCTGTTGTGCGATGGTTCAGCCGATCTTTTAGTTAAGATTTGAGCAGCGGTCATGGCCTCTTCCCGTCCCTCGGATAAGAAGTGTGCTCCACCTTAGCCATTGATTTGTGCGAATTATAACCTTCGGTCCATTCCGCGTCAAATCAATTTAGGGCTGTTTTAGAATTGCGCATCCATCTCGAGCGTTCGTGGCAGATTTGGAAAGATGGTTCCGTTTATCGAGATGTCGTCCTGGGATTTCCTTGTCCTTTATGAGAAGGAGAAAAGGTCTGGCTGAGGAAGCTTCTTCATCCTTGTATGCCTTCAGTTTTGCCCAGCTTTCCTTGTTCTTGGCCATCAGTCCCTTCCGCAGGTAGAATTTTCTTTTCGCTTCTTCATTTCATTCTTTTATCATGGCTGAGACTGTAGGAAGTCACAAGAAAAAGGTTAGGCCTTCCAGGACCGATGATGTAGTAAGTCTGGAGTTAGTTCCCAGCTCCGTCTCACTAGGAAAGGTTGCCCTCCTTCGAGAACGTTATCACGTTCCCGAAGGGTTTCCTTTAATACTCCCCACATCTGAAGAGCGGGTGAACAAAACTCCTGTTGGGTGTCTGGCCATATACAAAGACCATTTAAAGACTGGTATTCGATTTCCTCTGCATCCCTTCAAGATTTTTCGTATGTACCAAATAGTGCATGCACAGTTGACTTCGAACAGCATTCGGAATATCTGTGAGTTTTTGGTCCAGTGCTACATAGCCAACGTGAATCCCGGGATCAATTTGTTTACTGCTCTTTTTGTTCTCAAGAAGGATTTCCACGGTCGCGGATGGTGGGTGATCGGTCCTCGGCCTGGTCGCAAGATCATCAAGGACATGTCCAACGCCATCCATGGGTGGAAGCCCAACTTTGTTTTTGTGTCGTCTACTGAACCGTGGGATTTCAGTAACGAGTGGAAGGAGCCATGCCTAGTTGCTAATGATGGAAAAAAGGTTTTGGCGGCTGATCAGTCTGATTATGTTTTATTGACTGGTTCAGAGGCCGTTCCCATCCGCGAACTGCTGGAAGAGAGGAATCTCCATCTCGCAGGGATCAGTGAGTTCCCTGCGTTAGGTATAAATGGTGGAAGTTTTTCCCTCCTCTTTTATTTCCTTTATAGTCCAGTTGACTCAGAAGGGCCTTTCTGTTTGCAGGCGGTGGAATGAAGCCTAACTTGGACTGGCTTCGCTGGTCCTCCAAGAAAAGGACAGCTCAGGCTCCCCCTTCAAGTTCAGAGGCCCGGAAGAAGGCCCGAGGGGTAGGAGCACCTCGTCCTCCAGAGGAACCTCTGAAGGAGACGGGGTATCGATAATAGAGGTCCCAATAGGGCCTCAGCTAGTTGAATCTTTGCTAACGGCTATCTCTCCAGTTCAAATAAGGGAGAGTCCGTCTCCGGTGGTCAATGTGCCACCGCCTTGCCCCCCTGCGGTGGATAGGGGCAAGGCGCCGCAAGTCGAGGAGTCCGTCTGGGAGGCTTCTCCAATGGGGAACCATCCCGTGGGCTCTTCGGAGCTTTCCCCCACAGGGGGTCTTTTGGTCCCTGCCGTGGCTAGGTGGGCGCTGAAGGATACTCTGCTGCCTCATGATTTGGCAGTCGTCCGAGGTTGAAGCCTCGCCAGGATATCCGATTCTGCCTTTTCCTCCTTGCAACAGGTGAGATCTTCATTGTCTTTTCTTTGCCCGATGGGTCGTTCAGTCTGTGATCTCGTTTTGTTAATATAGCTGGTATACGACATTACTTTCATGGATGAGGGCCTGGGGAGCGTCGATAGCCTCAGTCATGGCCTGAAGGAGGAGCTCCACGTAGCCAGGGCCGAAAGGGAGGTGGCCGAGGAACTGAAGCAGTCCATGAAGAATCGACTTACTCGCGTGGATGCCGAAGTTCGTTGATTGAAGGGCGAACTGAAGAACGCCCACTTGACGATCGCAGGGCAAGGGGCAGAGTTGAGGAAGAATAAAAAACAGATTGACTCCTTGGAATAATCTGCCAAGGAGGATCAGGAGAGAATGGAAGACCTGACCAAGGTGGCTGAGGAGACGATCAGGAGGGCCGAAGAGGCATCTTTGAGAGCCAGAAGGACGTCTTTAAGAGCCGAAGAGGCGGCCTTGGAGTCCGAAGCAGCCAGGAGGGAGTCCGAAGCCCTGAAAGAGCGGGCGGCTAGAGTTGTTGCGGATTTTAGGAAGTCCTCACAATTCTAGGAAGAGATGAATGAGACAACTTTATACAGCTATCAACATGGCTTCAATGACGGACTCGCCAAGGTCAGTACGGTCTTCCCTGATCTTGATATTTCAAACATCCCTGCTTTCGATAGAGTGGAGGAAGAAGAGGAGGCCGGGGCCGTAGAGGAGGCCGACGAGTTACCAAGCCCGAGAGTGGAAACCCCAATCGTAGCCGAGGACTCGAGTATAATTCCGGCCCAGGCTAAAGAGGCTGAAGAGATGCCAAGCCCGAGGGAAGAAATCCCCATCGTAGCCGAGGACTCGGGTGTAGTTCCGGTCCAGGCTGAAGAGAGAGTTCAGGCCGAAGAGGGAGCCCAGGCTGAAGAGGGTGTTCAGGCTGAAGACTCTTTAGATCTAGCCCAAGTTGAGGAAACCCTTTCTGACCAAATTGATAGGCTACTCTAATCTTGCGATGCTGGATCCCTCTCGGCCAATCCTTAGGGATTTATTAGGCTTTTGGCACTGTCTCTTCCTTTCCTTTCTTTGACATGTAATCGACAAACTCTCCTGAATTAACGAACACTTTTCCTTTTCTGTGTGTGCTATAATGCTTCCTAAGTGTTTCATATTTTGAACTTGGTTTAGGTAGAGTCATCGATTTTGGTGTTGTCCTTTGTGGAGTCTATTCTCGTGAATATAAGCTTCTCCTTTTAGACTGCAAAACAAATAAGAAAGTTCCTATACAAAAGGAACCCTTAGCTTACCGGCTTACCGGGGGTGCAGTGACCGCTATGTTGTTGCTTGGAGAAGTAGTGACAATCAAGTTCATAATGACTGTGCGTGGGAACGGGGATCATCGCGGCCGCAGCCTTTTGGTGGTCCCCCCAGTACACTAGTTGAGGCTCCGATCCATTAGGGCGTCTGCGCGTGGCACGCCTAGGAGCCCGTTGCGAAAGAGGGCTTTTGAATTTCGCTAGTCTCGATATAAGGAAAGGAATTTTCTTGGATCAGCTGCCATTCGCACTTGGCAACGCCATCTCTAACGCCATTCCTATTTCCTTATCCTCACATCGTTCTGAGGGTTTGTTGCGCCATGAGGCCAAACCTAGCACAGCTCAGGCGAGCAGCCAAGGGGAAACCAACGAGAGGCTTCTAGGTGAGGAGATCAGATTGAAAGCGAAGATATGTGTTGGCGTTACCGTGCGCCAAGGCTAGGAGCAGCGGTCCTATCGAGATAGGTTCTTCCTTAGGAGAGGAATCGATTTCTCCTGGGAGGGCCGTGCCGGTCGAGCCATCCATGAGATCGAGCTCACAAGTTGTTGGTGGGGCTTCCCCATACGTTAAAAGTACTAAGCCCGCGGCTCCAGTTGCAGGAGAAAAAGGTCAGGTGGGGTGCGATACCCATGTCACCGGAGCCTGGAAGCAGGAATCTGGGGATCCCTTTCCTACCTTCTTCCTTGGAATACAGCAGGTAGCCTTCATCGCGTGTGTCACTTATCCACATTCGTCGATTGAACTGACTTTGTAGGTGCTCCTTGTTCTGCAGATTTCTCGCAACCTTTCTCTGCTGGAGAAAGGTGCTCGTGAATCTATCAGCTATAGCGAAGGCCTCCGAAGTCGAATGGCCTTAGCTGTAGCTGAAAAAGATGTCGCCGAGAAGCTTCGGGCTGCTGCAGAAGAAGAGAGGGACAAGGCCATTGCCTCGAATGATGTCTTGAAGAGACAGATGGATACCATTCAGGCACAGGCGGCCGAGGTGTCGATCATTGCACATGAGAAAAGGATGAAAGTTGTTTCTCTTGAACTGTTGTTGAGGGAGGTATTACAGGATGCTGAGGAGCCGAAGTCTCATTTGGTCGAATCGGAGAGGAGGGTCGAGGAGCTGGAGACAAACCTTTCGGCGGCCGTCCAGAGGGCTGCACAGGCCAAAGAGAGGTCTTCCCGGGCTGTCGAAGCTTATAAGACTTCCCAGGCTTTCAA
The DNA here is from genome assembly GCA_021397845.1 of Areca catechu. Taxonomy (NCBI): domain Eukaryota; kingdom Viridiplantae; phylum Streptophyta; class Magnoliopsida; order Arecales; family Arecaceae; genus Areca; species Areca catechu. Next base: position 12,292,288 of record CM038051.1, on the reverse strand, counting down.
AGACGAGGCAAGCAAGGCAGCGTCGAAAGGATACTCTTCAGGTTATGCCGATTGTCTGGGTAAAATTAAGGAGCTTTACCCCAGCATGGACTTCTCCTTGCTCGCCGTTTCGGAGGATAGATCTGTAGCCCCCAAGATTCAGCCTGAAATGACGTCGACCTTTACTCTTGTTTCGACTGCCGAGGAGGCCGACAAGAAGTAAATCTGCTGTAATTTTTTCTTTTTTCAACTATCTATAACGTTCTCCTTTTGGATGAGATTCTTCATCCTCGAAATAAAAGACTAATTTCTTTCAAACTGGTCTCTTCTGGATTGGTTCTTTCTGGTTAACGGGTAATCCGAAGACTGTTTAGTTTGAGGTTGATGTTGAAGACGAATTCCGAAGTAAGATCGGAATGCCGCTACTGATGACTGACCTCGATTATGTTATGCTGTCGTCAGTTACCCTCCGTAATTATTCCTTTTGTCTTGGATGTGGCGGACAGGTGTCATTTTCCCGTTGGCCATTAATTGAGGAACATTGAGCATAATTTTCGTTGCCCGTGTCGAGTGCATGGATATTCGAAAGGTCACGTCCCCGCGCGTCCTGTGTGCTGCCATATCTTCCCTTTCCGAGAGAAGGTCATTAATGTTGTAACCGTCCGAGGGAGACCTTTCTGGGCTCCAGGTATCGACGGTCTCTATCCCCGAGAGCAGTTATTGATGATCACGCCGTTTCCAGGCGGCCACCTGGGTTCCGAGATGTCGCTTCAACACATGGCACTTTTTGGCGTGTCTGGGGAGAGGTGTGAAACACGCTTCCCCGTGGCCGTTCGTGGGTGTAGGTTCCTTTTAAATAAGACCCCACCTCTTCCTGTTATAGGTCATCGAAATTTCATACTTCTATTTTGAAAACTGCCATCCTTTCCTTAGCACACCGACAGAATAAAGTTCAACATCTCTGATCTTAAGAAGGCGGCAATGAAAAGGGCTTCCAGTACGCAAATTGAGGGTGAGCCTAATTCCGAGGCTCCCCGGAAAGGCGACGATGATGACCCGCAAGGGGTCATCGCTCGCTTGAAGAGGAAAATCCGGGTCTTGGAGGCCCGCCTGGTGGAGGCCAAGGCTCGAGTCGAGGTAGCCACTACGGAGGCTAGGAAGAAGGTGGCGAAGACCATCTCGGATTTCATGGCTTCTTCCACCTACAATGATGAAGTTGCCGAGGCGGTTCTGGATTCGTACCATCAGGGGTTCTGAGAACATCGGGACAAGGCTTTCAAGTACTTCAATCTGAAGGGCTTGGAAAACATTAGGCCTTCTGTCCCGTTCCTTGGTCACGAACTTAACTCCGACTTTGAAGAAGAGTCAGAGTCTGACTCAGAAGAAAACTCCGGAGCCTCTCCATCCTCCTTCCAGGGCTTCAATACCTCCCGCCGGCATGGGAAAGGGCCGGCAGGCGGTCTCTAGATCCACTTTCCCATTATCTGCACCGCTTCTTGTCTTCTTTCTCTTTTTTCTTTTTCTTTTTTTGTAAAAATTTGAAAATGAAATGAAGAATTCCAACTTTCTTCATACTTCTTCTGTGACTAATATATCTTAAAGTATTACTAAATGTAGACCTTGTGATATGTCGAAAGTGTAGATTTCTCAGAGCCATTACGGATCTGCAGAGGGAATGAGATTGGTCGGGCCATCTCATCAAGTATTTGCTGTTGACAGGATGAGTGATATAGATTCACTTCAGCACGTTTTCGGATTTACAGTAGGATGGGGTGTTTTAGCCATCCCTGTGCGTCCCTCTTGTGATTAAGGTAGGTTGTTTAGGCCCATCCCGGCATGTTTTCGGATTTACCGTAGGGTAGGTTATACGAACCATCCCTGCACCTCTTTGGTGTAAGGTAGGCTGATTAGGTCCGTCCCGGTACGTTTTCGGATTTACCGTAGGGTAGGTTACATGAACCATCCCTGTGCCTTTGATCATTTTGACAGCCTGATTGGGCTGTCCGTTGCGTTCGTCGGACATACCGATAAAGTGAGTGGATCAGACTCTCCTTTGTGCCACTGGTCGATTCTTTCGATCGAGTCATTGAAATCGTTGTCATCCTGCTGGTGCAACGGGCTATTTAGAGTTGAACAGATTTGCATAAAAGATTCTGGGATCTGTTTATTGATACTACTTGCGAAGGTTTTGTACATTCCATGACCGGGATAGAATTTTACCATCCAATGTCTTGAGTCGATACGTTCCTGAACGTATGACTTCTTCAACTTGGTATGGTCCTTCCCAGTTGGAAGAAAGCTTGCCTTGCTCCGTTGGCCTGGATACTTCAATTCTTCGCAGCACCATGTCCCCGGTGCGGAAAATCTGCTCCTTTACTCTGGAGTTGTAATATTTGGCGACTTTTTGTTGATATGTCGCCATTTTTATTTGGGCCTGGAGCCTGATACTCGGCAATAAATCCAAGTCAACTCTTCTGCGATCGGAGTTTTCAGGCTCTTCATATTTGTCGATCCTCAGAAATTGGAGGGAGACTTCGATAGGAAGGAGGAAGGACGGCATCAGTACCGTACGCCAAGTTGAACGGAGATTCGCCGGTAGCCGTTCTCGGGGTCATCCAGTATGCCCAGAGAATGGAGGTCAGCTCTTTTGCCAAAGTCCTTTGGCAGCGTTCAACCTTGTCTTCAAGCCATGGAAAATGATCCGATTAGTTACTTCGGCTTTTCCATTGGACTGTGGATGGACAACGGAAGTCAGCCTATGTTGTATATGGTACCGAGCGCATAAGTCTTTAAACTTCGGATTGTCGAACTGCCTCCCGTTGTCAGTGATAATCGCATGTGGAATCCCGAATCGAAATATGATGGAATTCCTGACAAAATTCTTAATTTTGCCCTCTGTGATATGAGCCAGCGATTCGGCTTCGACCCATTTAATAAAATAGTCGATTGCCACAAGGAGAAACTTCCTCTGCCTGGACGCCGGTGGAAATGGACCAAGGATATCCATACTCCATTGGGCAAAGGGCCAAAGTACTGTCAGCTGGGTCAAATGACTCGCTGGTTGTCTCTGTATGTTGGCATACCTCTGGCATTGATCACATCTCCGTACAAAGTCGGCTGAATCTTTTTGAATGGAGGGCCAATAGTACCCTTGGCGTATAATTTTATACGCTAGGGACCTGCCCCCAAGTAATCTCCACATATTCCTTCATGGACTTCCTTCAAAGCGTAGTCAGCTGGTCCCAAGCATTTCAGTAGAGGCTGAGAGAATGATCTTTTGTAGAGGGTTCCGTCTAAGATAACATATTGGGACGCTATCCAGCGGATCTTTTTGGCCTTTGCTTTGTCCTCTGGCAGTACACCCTCATTTAAGAACTTGAGGATGGGATCCATCCAGCTTGGTTCGATCCCTATTTGGTGCACCTCCAAAGTTTCTTCAACTATACTTAGGGCTTCGAGGTGTTCAACGAAGGTGCGACCGAGAGATTCCGGAGTGGTGGTAGCAAGTCTGGACAGTGCATCCGCCCGGGAGTTCTCCGATCGAGGAACATGCATGATTTCGAACAACTCCAGTTGAGAAGATAAGGCTTGTACCTTTTCCAGGTACTGTACCATAGTGGGATCTCTGGCTTCATATTCTTCTCTGACCTGGTTCACCACCAACTGGAAATCCGAAAAGGCCTGGAGTCTCTGAACTCCTAAGCTCTTGGCGATCCGAAGTCCTGCAAGCAAAGCTTCGTATTCAGTCTGGTTATTCGAAGCGCAGAAGGAAAATCGGAGTGCGTACTCCACCGTATGCCCATCTGGTTCAGCCAGCATGAGACTGGCTTCACACCCGGCAAAGTTGGAGGCTCCGTCTACATGACGCACCCAAACAGACTCCATGTCCTTCGACATTTCTTCTTCTGCTGGAGGCGCTTCGTCTTCAGACTTCCAGGTGCACTCAGCCAAGAAATCTGAGAGCACCTGGGCCTTCATAGCCGACCGGGGCTAGAAGCTAATATCAAACTCGCTTAGCTTCACAGCCCATTTGGCTATCCTTCCTGAAGTATCAGGGCATCGAAGAACGGCCTTAAAAGGCTGATCAGTCAGCACCACGATGGCGTGGGCGTAGAAGTAAAGCCGTAGTCGCTTTGCCGCAATTATCAAAGAATAGATCAGCTTCTGCATCTTCGAATATCTCGTTTTAGCATCGTGCAGGACTTTGCTGATATAGTAGATCGGCTTGTAGAAGCCGTCTTCTTCTCTTTGGACGAGGACTGAACTGACTGCCTCGTCCGAAGCGGAAAGGTATAAGTAGAGTACTTCCCCTCCTGAGGTTTAGAAAGTAGAGGTGGGATCTTTAAGTACTTCTTTAGCTCTTCGAAAGCAATATGCCAGTCTTCAGTCTATTCGAAGCCTCAGGACTGCCGAAGTACCTTGAAGAAAGGGAGGCATTTCTCGACTGATCGAGAGATGAACCTGCTTAAGGAAGCGATCATTCCTGTCAGCTGTTGTACTTCCTTCTTGCAGGACGGATGCCTCATATTTTTAAGGGCCTGGATTTTCTCAGGGTTTGCTTCAATCCCCCGTTTGGTAACGAGAAATCCCAAAAACTTGCCCGAAGTTATCCCGAAGGCGCACTTCGTTGGATTTAACTTCAAGCGATGACGTCGCAGGGCACCAAATGATTCTTCCAGGTCCTTGATGCGATCTTTTTTAAAAAGGCTTTTGACGATCATGTCGTCAACATAGGCCTCCATGTTTCTTCCCAATTGCTCCTTGAACATTTTGTTGATCAATCTCTGGAATGTCGTCCCAACATTTTTGAGTCCGAATGGCATCATTTTGTAGCAATATAGACCCTTGTCTGTGACGAAGGCCATCTTCTCCTCATCCTGGGGATCCATTCGAATCTGATTGTATCCCGGGAAGGCGTCCATGAAGCTTAGCAGTTGATGCCCAGCAGTGGCGTCGACAAGCTGGTCGATCTTTGGGAGATAAAAGCTATCTTTTGGGCAAGCCTTATTGAGGTCTGTGTAATCAATGCAGATCCTCTACTTGCCATTTACTTTTTTCATCATTACCGCATTGGCCAACCACACAGGATAATGAGCCTCTCGGATGAACCAAGCTCTAAGGAGCTTGCTTACTTATTCATCTATTTCTTTCTGTCTTTCGGGGACGAAACTCCTTTTCTTCTGCCGGACTGGCTTATGTTCAGAAGCAACTTCCAGCTGATGAGTAATTACTTCGGCTTGAATCCCTGGCATGTCCGAAGTCGACCAAGCAAAAACATCAACATTGTTTCTGAGAAAACATATCAGCTCCGTTCTGGTTTTCTCGTCAAGCATACTTCCGATCTACACGATCCTGGTGGGGTCCTCTTCAGTTAATGGTACTGAAATGGTTCTCTCCATGGATTCACCAGAGTCTGCGGTCGGATCTCTCGGATCTAACTGATCCCAAGTTGTAGGGTCGTTGAAATGCTTATCCTGAATCATCAAGCACTGTCGAGCCATTCTCTGATCTCCTTTGGCCTCTCCGACGCCATTCCTGGTTGGAAAACGTACCAGGAGGTAATAGGTTGACACTATGGCCCGAAATTTGTTCAGGACGGGCCATCCCAGAATAATGTTATAGACCGAAGGGGTTCGGACCACCGTAAAATTGATCGGCAATGTCTTCTGTCGAGGTTCGGTGCCGAGGATTACAGGCAATACTATTTTTCCTTTGGCATTGACCTGATTGCCTCCGAAGCCAGTGAGTGGTATAGGAGATCTTTGTAATTTATTTTTAGACAAACACATTCGAGAGAACGCATCGTAGATCAAGACATCAGTCGAGCTTTCATTATCAACCAAGATTCATTTTACATCGTAATTGGCCACGACGGCCGAAATTACAACAGGATCATCATGCGGGAGCCGAACCCCCGCAAGGTCATCATCGGAGAAGAGAATAGCATTATTATTTTTGAGCCACTTCGGGGCATCGTCTTCGTCTCTTCTCCAGTTGGTAGATCGATGTATCATCCCCACACCTCCGTTGGTAGGTCTTTGATTCGGCAGTTCAGCCTCTTCAAGAGCTGTTTGGGGAATTGTAGCTTCTGACCGAGGTCCTTGGCAACCAACGTACCGCCCCAAATATCCTCTCTTGATTAAGTCCTCTATTGCGTCTCTCAACTGGATACATTCTTCAGTATTATGGCCGTGGTCCTAATGGAATCAGCAGTATTTGTTCATGTTCCTTGCGGAAGAGAATGCCTTAATGGGACGTAGTCACTGGAGATAGTTTTCTTTCTCTATCTCCAAAAGGATCTTTTCTCGAGGGAGGTTGAGGGGGGTATAGATCAAATCTCCCACCCGATGCTCTGGGCCTGGGACTCCGTTGTCAGTTGGTATACTTGTTGTTGTTGTTGGGAGCAGAGGGTCTTGTCCCCTGTTGTTTTTCTTCTTTGAAGGGGCTTCCTTTCAGTCAGTTACCGATTTGCTGCTTGCTCTTCGACGTTGGTATATTTCTGAACTCTCGACAGGAGCTCAATATAGCTTTTGGAAAACTTCGTGTCCAGGAAAAAGGTGAGCCTGAACGTACGAAGTCCCATCTTCAGTACAGACATGGCCACGTGCTCGTTAAGATCGGAGATCTCGAGCGTAGCGAAATTAAATCTGGAAATATAATATCGCAGACTTTCTCCTTTATTCTTATGGAGGAATAGCGTATCCGTATTGCGGGAGGTCCTGCGGCAGGTCCTGAAATGCAAGACAAACAATTTTTCTAGATCATAAAAAGAATCGATGGTACCTGGACGTATGCTCGAGTACCACATCCGAGCGGCTTTCTTCAAGGTGGCCGAGAATGCGAGGCAGTACATCGCATCCGAAGCTCCTTGTATCATCATGTCGGCTTTGAAACTGCCCAGGTGGTCAAAATGATCGGAGGTGCCGTCGTAGGGCTCCATCTGGAAAACTCTAAAATGCCGAGGAACAGCTTCGACCATGATGCAGGCGGTGTAAGGAGGGCGCAGATCACACGCCACCAAATCATTCTGATCTCTTTGCTCCTGGATATTTGCAATCTTCGATTCGATGGCTTTAAACTTTTCATTATAATCGGGGGGCTTTTTGTTTTGGTAGATTCTTCATGGGAGCAGAGTCTTCAAAAGAAGGAAAGGGAGTTTGCTTAGAACTTTTTCCTTTTCGTAGGGAGTCAGTGGGCCTGGACATTTGTGAACTTCAACCCACCGGAAAAGACCGAGGGCGAAGGGAAAGATGAGCGGATCCCATGAACTGACATATCCCAAGAAAGAACATTAGAAAATCCAGAGTTCCATAATTTGTGACTTCTCATCCATGCACAGAATTATAAGTTTCCAAATCATCGAAGCAAGTGCATAGTGTGAGAAACGCTACAGTTCTGTTTCATACAAACTCTCGTTGGTCGCTGATCTGGAAAAAAGAGAAAGTAAGAGGCTTGGAATTCTGTACTTCATTACCTCCATGAATCTTCTTCATCTTGGGAGAGGGAGATGGTAGCATCGGAAGGCGGCGGCCAACGTTCTTCTTGTCCGCCGGTTTTGCGGTCGACGGGTAGGGTTCTCTCCATGGCCCCCTGCGCCCGGTCGAGGAAGGGTTTGAAGCCCACCTGGAAGGAGAGGTAGCCGAACGCTATGGCCCCCACCACCACCAGTCCGGACCTCATCGCGTTTTGCCGCGCTCGGCTCGCCCCTCTCTCCATTCCCCCTCTCTCGATTGCGCTGAGATGCGAGGAGCCGGGATGCAAGAGAAGCGTCGAGCAAATAAACCGGATGCGCCTTTCCCCCGGGCTTCTCGACCGGTCGAAATTGATTTTAACGTTTCGCACCACGACGGCTCGAATTTAGCTGATGATCCAACTACAGAGACAAAGCCGAAAATGGCTGAGCCGGGGTATGTTGGTAAAATCACTCCTAGACCACATTTTTCTCACTCTCCAAAAAAATAAAATAAAAAATACAAAAATCAAAAGCATTTTGACGGCAACGAACATTATTTGATCTAATAAAATAACCAAGTTCCATGCGGATGATCAAATTTTTTACGATTTTTTTTTTGACGGAACAAAAGGGGAAGAGTTAGACCCCGGACATGGTCATCCCTAGACGGTCCCTTAATTCCAGCCAGGAAATGTTCGATGCACTGCACATATTAATTTTTCCGCACCGTTTCCTACCCGAAGGTGAGTACGTCAACCTGACTACCACTGGCGTCAGCCGAATGAACGGGATTTATTATATATATCCCTAACTTTTTTATTACCACCAACTACGTCAACCTGACTACCACTGGCGTCAGCCGAGTGAACGGGATTTATTATATATATCCCTAACTTTTTCACTACCACCAACCAACAGATGCTCCAAGATTATTTTATTATTTTTTCTCTTTTTTTGATTTTATTTTTAAACTATTTTTCTATTTTTTATTTTATCTCCGGACTTTCTCGTCGAAATATGTCTAAACAAAGACTCGAACCCCTGCCAGTTGGTTATGAAAAATTTATAATTTAAAATCAAATTCACATGGCTATGCAAGCAAATGGCTATGTCCATTCTCGCTGAATCATCGTTATAATATTTGTTGTGTCCAAACAAATCATAGCAAGCTTGAAGTAAAAGAGAAATGGGTCAAGTGGATTTGATCCAGCTCTCCATTATCTACCAAGCTTGATGGCATCTGGATTGGAACAAATATGATCTAAAGGAAGACTAGATAGAAAGTGTTCGAAGAATTTGAATTGCCAAAAAAGGTCATCTCTCCATTACAATTATGGATATTTATAGGCTAAGAGTTAACCGTTTACAGTTGGAATCTACCTGTAAACGGTTAATCCAGATTGTAAACACGTGCAACCAAAGTTGGTCATAAAAAATTAACCGTTTACAGCTGGCATCTATCTGTAAAACTGTTAATTCTAGCTGGCATCTATCTGTAAAAATTAACCGTTTACAGCTGGCATCTTTCTGTAAAACTGTTAATCTAGAATTACACACGTGCAACTAAAGTTGGTCGTAAGAAATTAATCTTTTTTCCAGAATTGGTCGTTTCCTTCAGAGTTGATCATCTCCTCTGAAGTTGATCGTCTCTTCCAGAGTTGATCGTCTCCTCCGGAGTTGATCGTCTCTTCCGAAGTTGATCGTCTCTTCCAGAGTTGGTCGTCTCTTCCAGAGTCGATCGTCTTCTCCAAAATTAATCGTCTCCTGCAACACATAATTATTACCAAATTCCATTCTCAAATAAATCTATCGATTACCTGGAAATGGATCAATTTCGTGTCTATTGGTTATTAATCGGCTTCATACCCTTTGGATGTTGACGAATTATTTTCCGACCATACTTGTGCCTTTCAAGGATTGATCGATTCGATACCTTTTGAGCATAGACCAATTTCAATTTCAGACTCTTAAGAGGTCAACTTAAACAGATCAATTTATCATATCCCAACACTAGTCCCTCCAGTTTCTGAGTCCATTAAATGGAAATCAGAAACTGTCAGAAATTTCTGTCCTGGAACGACATGCCTGGATGACGTGTCAAACTTTAACTAGAGAGATGGTTACAAAACAACCACCGTATCTTCTTCCCATCATTATAACTTTTTTTAAAAATTCGAGAAAATTAAAATATCCTCGAAAAAGAAAAAATATATATGTCTAATCAGCAGATCGCAGCCATTGTACCATAAAAAGCCGTTTCGACCCTTCAAGAAACCCCAATTTCTATTAAATATTTTAAGGACAGATGGATAAATCTGGTTCATTCCCAGCATTTGCAAAGAGATCTTGGTCCGTTGAAAAGTATTATATAAACCTCATACCTCTCAGAGAAAAAGGTTTTCAACCATTTCCGCCTTTTTGTCTTAGGAGCGAAAGAAAAACTTCACAAGTCGGCTTCTTATTTTCCTTCTGCTTTTCGAAGTTAATCTTCTTTTAATTCCTTTATTCATCATGGTTAGGATCTTAGAAACTAGTCATGTAGAAAACCCTGGAAACCTTGAAGAACTTAGTTCCCAACAGCAAAGAAAACAAACCGAACAAGTAAAAATAGAGGATATTAGATCTTCTCTATCCGAACATAGGATATTAGCGTTAAAACAACATTACAATATTTCTAATGAATATGTTGTAATCCATCCTTTTTTCCTCATGATCTTCAAATTATATCGGGTATTACCATCCCAACTGACCCCCAATAGTATTCGGATAATTTGTGCATTCTTGATCCTTTGCAAGGACGCAAACATAACTCCAAAAACCTCACTCTTCACCTCTTTATTCGTATTAAAAAGAGATTTTCACGGTCATGGATGGTGGGTAATCAACCCACGACATGGTCGGAAATTTATTTCTAGATTTTCTTCAACTGTTCATGGCTGGAAACCGAGCTTCTTTTATATCTTCTCTAAAATCCCCTGGGACTTCATAACTAGCCATAGAGAACCCCGATTAACTCCAAACGATGGCAAAAAGGTTCTGGCTTCCGATCAAGAAGATTACGAGAAGCTTACTGGGATGCAAGTTCCTCCGATTAAAGAACTTTTTGACAAAAGAGGGCTTTTTTCAGCGAAAATTAGCCCTAAACCTTCTTTAGGTATTTTCATTACTGATATTATTTTATCAGTTTTTCTAATCAACCTATCTTAATCTCTGACTTCTTTTTTACTATAGACACATCAGTCATGGTGGACATATGAAAACTTTGGAAGCTTTCGAAGAAAAAGAAAGTAGAGGCCACTTCTTCAACCAAAGAAGAGAGAAAAATCAAGAAATTAAAGAAGAAGATTCTGATCAACCCAACAACTTCAACAACAGTAACAAGGCCTGACTCCCCAATTGTAATAGCTAGTATGTCAGAGGACGACGAAGTTCCTTTGTCAACATCCCTTCAGCCCCCCATGCAAAAACAAACAATAAGCAGACCAGGAGACGACATATTCTCTCGCCCTATCGATCAGTGGATAAGGGCAAAGCTCCAATGAAAGATTAGGAAGAAAGAATCTCAGCCGCAAATATTTCGACTGGTTTCCCCATATATGCCGATGATTTGGGCCTAAACGACCCAATGTTGGCTCGTCAACTTACGAAGTCTATAATAATTCCAAGAGACTGGGAGATAACAAAATCCTAGCAAATTGACGATACAACCTTACAACTTCATCCGACAGTGTTGAAGGTATGAGTTATACTTATATTTCGAATACATATTTAACTATTTTTCTAAGTTTTGACAAATCTGATTAATATAAGGTATGAATTAACAGCTCATCCATGGGATTAATATCATGGATGAAAGTTTGAAGAACTTTGATCGATTCCGTAAGGTCATGAGTGATGAAGTAAACATGGCCAAATTATAAAAAGAAGTAGCCGAAGAATTGAAGAACTCAATGGAGAAGAAATTAGAGGAAGCTACGACTAAAATTTCGGTAATGGAAGCAGAATTAAGAGAAGCTAGATCAAAGATGAAAAATATGGAATCAAAGTTAAAAAAGAAAAGTAAAAGGTTCGATCATTATCCCTTAAACTGGAGGGGGCAGAAGAGAAGATTGCAACAGCTGAAAAGAAGGTTTTAGCAGCCGAAGAAAAAATTCTATCAACAACTAAAAGAATCGAGCAAGCTATTGAAGAGGCCGTGAATGGGGCGGTCAAGAAATATGTTGAATCAAAAGCCTTCGACGACAAACTCTACAAAGCGGGAGTTGAAAGTTACAATTATGGTATTGCCAACTGTTTAAAGAAAGTGAAGAAGTTTTACCCTGACCTTGATACTTCAAGGATAGAAGAAGACTCTGATGAAGAAAATTCTAATAAAGAGAGCTCAAATGAAGAAAACCCAATTGAGGAAAGGAACCCATATCTGATCAAGCAAAAAAACTAACTGGAGCTCCTACTGATCAATTAGTCGGATATCAAATCGAAACACCGGCACCAGCTCCTCAAATCCTAGAAGAAATTTTACCAGTTTCTTTTGTAGATCAAAGTGAAATAGAGGGAAGTTCTATCAGGATCAATGTAACGGATTGAAGATGTACCAACTTAGTTTAATTTTCAATAAAAAATCTTTCCTTTTAATGTTTGTCAAATTACAAAAAAAATATAAAATAATCGGATTAGATGAACAAGTTTCTAAAGAAAATCATTCTGATTATGCTTTACTTAAATCATAAGCATTAACTAATATTTCAAAGAATTCAAAAGAACTAATTTCAAATAAGTTTGTCAAAGTTTATTAAACAGCAATTTCTAGTTTATTAATACAAAAACAATTTTTAAATCATTAATCTTCATATTTTTATAAAAACTTTTCCCGACGAGGTAGATGGTCATACTTACTTTGCCAACCATAACTTTTTGTCAGAAGTACGACTGAGAAAAACTTTCCTAAATGAAAGAGGTAATTATATTTACCTTAACAGGCGCAATCTTTTTGTCAGAGGTTCAGTTTGAGAGCCGTACAACTGAGGGCCGTATAACCATCTTTGTCAGAATTTAGAAGGGCGTACAGAAGGGCGCATAAATTTGAAATTCAAATTGTATGCTTTTATATTCATACCTTAGAACTAACTTTTCGAGAACCAGCGATGATATACGAATTCCCGCTAAATCATGTCCGAAAACATGTCAAAATCTCTCGCTATCTCGGAATTTGAGCTACAAATCGTGACCATCCACATTTTCTATATAAAAGGGTCTCAGGTTCAAGTTTTCAAACCACCTTCGTACCAAATACCCCTCTTTTGCAATCCTTTGCTCTAAGGCATAGTCTTTATCTTCATCAAATTCAAAAAATGAGGCCGGGTGTTAAGAAATCGCATCAGATGTCCAAAAGAAAAATAGGACCTGTACGATTCAGAGAAGAAAGTTCCTGTGTAAGAAGAAAGCGTTCATCAAGAAGTGCTTCCGTCAAACCTACAGTTCCTGAATATATCTCATCTTCATCCGAAAAAGAAGAAGAGAACCCTTTCGCTCCCGTTTTAGAGGAAACAAGCCAAAATTCATATACTGAAGATATTCCGTCAAAAAAAGGAAAAGCCCCTGTTGAAGAATCGGTTGATCCAACGGGTAATAAACCCGTTCAAGTATTGGTTGCTGATACAAGTGTCAACAATCCGAAATTGACGAAAACTATACTGCAATCCACCATTCTCCGAAAGGATTGGGAGACGACTATTAAATAAGGAGTAAAGGAAGCCTTAACTTCCATTTATCCAAAAATCTCAAAGGTAAGCAATATTCCTTTCTCTTCTTCATAACAAACTGTTCATCCTCTAACAACACAGCAAACATGTTATATAGTTTGTCAGTGATATCTCAATGATTGAAGAAGGTTGGGATCATGTGCAGAATCTCTAAGAAGATCTTCAGAGACAATTAGCAATAGTTAAAGAGGAGAAAAATAAAGCCGTTGCCGATCGAAAAGTCTTCAGAACAGAAGTTCTCTTTATGACAGCGAAGATCATGTCCTTACAGAAGCAATTAAAACAAAACGAAATATATATTCATCAACTCATGGAAGATGGAGCTAAAAGAAGAAAAAGACTTCAGCAAGCTAATGAAGCCATAGAAGAAAAAACTCAATCATATGAAGAAGTACTAAATCAGAATCTACTGTTTCAGAAGAGAATATCGTTTCTTGAAGAAAATTTGAGAAAAATCAAACATGAAAATATTTCACTGACTCAACAGAAGTCCTCCGTAATTGAGAAATTTATGAAATCTGATGGTTTTTCCCAAGGAATAGAAAAAGTGGGAGCCAAAGGCTATGAGCTTGGTTTCAAAAATTGCCTTGATAAAGTTAAAAAATTATATCCTGGTCTTGATCTTTTCAATATCTCTCCAGATTTTCCTACGAAGAAAGAAGAAGGGCAAACAAGCAAAATTTTGATAAAGTTACCTGATCCAAAGGCAGTTGATCAAGAGAAAATTCCGACCGACTAGAGTATTTAGAAGAAAACCGAATAGTATATGTAATAGGAAATTAGCAATAGTTTTATTGCCATTTATTTTCCTCTTTCCACTCTTTATAAAATAATATGAATGAACTCTCCTTTGTTTCTTTAACTAATCCATGAACAAATTAATTAGTATATCAGATCAATCTGTTCTGTCAGAATGTAATATAATTTTTATCCTGACCATTAAATATTGATTGAGTTAGTGGGTTAAGCTAACTCGATTTGTCTGATTATGATCAGCTTATCAGGAAAATCTTTAGATCAGTTGTTCTGATCATTATACACCGATTGAGTTAGTGGATCAGACTAACTCGGTTTGTCGGATTGTGATCAGCTTATCAGGCCAATCTTTTTAGAGAATACCGGAAAATAAAATACCTCCCTCATATAACAGAAGAAATAGAAAGAAACTATCTTTATTGATGATATTTGCATAAATTTTCCACATTCTAAGGTCTTGCCAAAGGATAACCATCCAGACTTTCTAGTCGATAGGTCCCTGACTGTACAACTTCAGTGATACGATAAGGACCTTCTCAATTTGGAGCAAGTTTACCTTGTTCAGTTGGTCGAGATATAGATGTTCGACGCAGAACGAGGTCCCCAATCTGAAAAATTCGAGTCTTTACCCTTGAATTGTAATACCGTGCCACCCTTTATCGGTAAGCAGCCATCTTCAGTTGTGCTTGCAACATAGAATTTTCAATCAAATCGAGATCCAATCTCCTCCCATTATCATTATCAGATTCTGTAAAACTGTCGGTTCTTCTAGAACGAAGAACAATTTCCACAGGTAACATAGCTTCAGTTCCATAAGCTAGACTAAACGGAGATTCGCCTGTTGTAGATCGAGGTGTTGTTCGATAAGCCCATAAAACAGAATTAAGTTCATCAACCCAAGATCCTTCGGTTTCATTTAGCCGGGTTTTTAATCCATGGAGGATCGTCCGATTGATTACCTCCGCCTCTCCATTAGCCCGAGGATGTCCGACAGATGTCAATTTATGAAGAATTCCATACCGAATACAGAAATCTTTAAACTTCTGATTATCAAACTGTCTTCCCTTATTCGTAATAATTGCATGAGGGATTTCAAATCTGTATATAATGAAATTTTTGACAAATATTTCAACTTTTGCTTCAGTGATTAAAGCCAGAGGTTCTGCTTCTACCCATTTGGTAAAATAATCAATGGCGACGATTAAAAATTTCCGTTGCCCGGAAGCTGGAGGAAATGGACCAAGTATATCCATTCCCCATTGAGCAAATGGCCAAGGAGCCGCTAATTGTGCCAACTGGCTAGCAGGACGCCTTTGGATATTTGCATATCTTTGACAAGAATCACATCTTCTTACAAAATTTGCAGCATCCTTTTGCATAGTCGGCCAATAGTAACCCTGTCTTATGATTTTATAGGCTAAAGATTTTCCTTCCAAATGATCACCACATATCCCCTCATGTACTTCCCTAAGAGCATAATCAGCATCCGAAGAAGATGGACATTTCAACAACAGCTGAGTAAATGATTTTTTATATAATAAACCATCCAAGATGACATATTGAGCAGCCCATTTTCTAATCTGCTTGGCTTCTATATCATTTTTAGGCAATATTCCTTCAGTCAGGTACTTTACTATCGGATCCATCCAATTCGTTTCTGGTTCTATTTGGAGAACTTTTTCTTTTTCAGTTATCGAGATACTCGAAATTTCCAAGTATTCCACAAAGATCCGACCCATCTGTTCAGGTGTAGAAGTAGCTAATCTGGATAATGCATCGGCTCGAAAATTTTCGATTCTAGGGATGTGACTGATATCCCATGAATCGAATGAAGTTCCCAGTTCTTTGACTTTCTTTAAATATAAACTCAAAATGGTGTCATGAACCTCAAAGTCCCCTTTCACCTGATTGACAACCAGCTGTGAATTAGACAATACCTTCAATCTTCTGACATTTACCTCTTTCGCAATTTTCAAACCTGCTAAAAGAGCCTCATATTCGGCTTGATTGTTAGAAGCCTTGAAAGAAAACCGTAGTGCATACTCTATGGCATCCCCATAGGGACTAGATAAGATTAACCCTGCTCCGCAGCCAAAAGAGTTGGATGCCCTATCTACATGTAATACTCAGGGTGCATCGGTCGTTTCTATTTCAACAAATGATTCATTGTCCCTCCAAGTACATTCGGCTATAAAGTCAGCCAATACTTGGGCTTTCATTGTAGACCTAGACTGATAAATGATGTCATATTCACTCAGTTTGATTGCCTACTTTGCCATTCGACCAGATGTATCAGGGCATTGTAAAATAGTTTTTAAAGGTTGATCAGTCAATACAATGATACGATGGGACTGAAAATATGGTCTGAGTCGTTTGGCTGATATTACCAAAGTGTATACAATCTTTTGAATTTTTGGATATCTAGTTTCTGCATCATGAAGAACTTTACTGATATAATAGATGGGCTTATGCGATTCACTAGAATCCTTTCTGACCAATACAGAACTAACTACTTCATCTGATGCAGCCAAATAAATGTATAAATCCTCGCCTTCTTGAGGCTTAGATAGTATGATCGAGTTGACCAAGTACTTCTTCAGTTCTTCGAATGCGGTTCGACAATCATCTGACCAATTGAATTCTTTAACTTGCTATAAAGCCATGAAAAAAGGCAAACATCTCTCAGCTGAATGAGAAATAAATTGGCTTAATGAAATAATTCGTCCAGTCAACTGTTGAATCTCATTCTTATTGGCTGGTTCTCTCATATTCAAGATAGCCCTGATTTTTTCTGGATTGGCGTCAATTCCCCTATGTGTAACCATGAATCCCAAGAATTTTCCAAAAATCATACCAAAGATACACTTGGTCGGATTTAACTTCATATAATTCTGGTATAAAATATCAAAAGCTGTTTGTAAATCGTTAATATGATCATCAAACTGATTGCTCTTAACAATCATATCATCAACATATATCTCCATGGTCCTCCCAATTTGATCTTCAAAGATTTTATTTACTAATATTTGATAAGTGGCCTCGGCATTTTTGAGGCCAAACGGCATAACTTTGTAACAATATATTCCCTTATCAGTAATAAAGGACGTTTTTTCTTCATCTTCTGGATTCATTCGTATCTGATTGTATCCAGAAAAAGCATCCATAAAACTTAAAAACTTGTGTCCAGCCATTTCATCAACCAACTGATCAATTTTTAGCAAAGGAAAACTATCTTTCGGACATGCCTTGTTAAGGTCGGTATAATCTATGCATATTCTCCATTTTCCATTTGCTTTCTTGACCATCACCACGTTAGCTAGCCAATCGGGATAATGAACCTTTCTGATGAACCCGGCATCAAGCAATTTGGTAACTTCTTCATTGATAACACTTTGTCTTTCCTGGGCAAAGTTTCGTTTCTTTTGTCGAACAGGTCTGATAAATGGATCGACCTTAAGTTCATGCTTGATTACCGCAATAGGAATCCCTAACATGTCAGTAGCTTTTCATGCAAATATGTCGGCATTTGCCTGCAAGAAATTAATCATCTTCTTTCTTTGATTTTCAGTAAGTAAACTTCCAATCTGAACTGTTTTGGTAGGGTCATCTTTTGTCAGAGGAATATGAATGGTTTTTTCTATTGATATGCTAATTTCATCATTCGGATCACGTGGATCCATTTGTTCAGAAGTTGGTTTGATAGCTGATTGCTGATTCTAAATTGTTAGGCATTGCCGAGCCATTTGCTGATTTCCCCTTACTACCCCAATTCCACTTGAAGTCGGGAATTTCATCAGAAAGTGGTATGTAGATACAACGGCTTGGAATTTATTCAAGGCAGGTCTTCCCAAAATGGCATTGTAAGCAGAAGGAATCTGAACAACCATGAAAGAAAGGAGGTAGGTTCTTTGCTTTGGTGCTGTCCCAAGAGTTATAGGAAGGGTGATTTCTCCTTCTACTCCTACAGAGTTTTCACCGAATCCAGTGAGCGGTGTATGAATTATTTGTAACTTATTAAATGGTAAGTTCATTTTGACAAATGCATCATAAAGCAAGACCTCTGTGGAACTTTCATTATCAACTAGAATCCAATGTACATCATAGTTTGTAATAACAGCGAAAATTACAACAGGGTCGTTATGAGGCGTTCGAACACCTTGTAAATCTTCATAAAAAAAAACAACACTTCCTTGAAATCTCTTAGGACTCCGCTCCTCTTCAAGACATGCATGGCAAATCATTCCAACCGACCCATCAGTTGGCTGCTGGTTTGGGAGTTCCATCCCGTCAGTGATCATTCTCGGAATAGCCAGCCTTGGTATTGCCGCTTCAATTGGTCGGTTATGATTTTGACTTCGAATATGCCTAGCCAAATAACCTTGTTTAATCAAAGCCTCGATTTCATCTCGCAATTGAATGCATTCTTCTGTTGTATGGCCATAATCCCGATGATAGCGACAGTATTTAGCTTTATTTCGCATAGCTGGTGGAGCTTTCATTGGCCTTGGCCTTTATAAAAAGTTTTCTTTCTCAATCTCCATCAAAATATGTTCTCTTGAATGGGTCAACGGAGTGTATGTATTGACTCGGTTGACATAGTTTCTACCGAGCAAATCTCTAGGCCTTTGATTTTGCCGTTGAATAGATCGGACCCCATAAAACCGAGAATCATCTTCTTTGGCTCTCCTTTTACTTGACATTAATTTTTTCTCCACTTGTCGCCGATTTAACGCCTTCTTCGGCCTGGGCATACTTTTGGGCACGGACCAGTAATTCTGAATAATTGGTCGGGAATTTCTTATCCAAAGAAAATGTAAATCTAGAGGCTCGCAAACCTTTCTTCATAGCAGACATCACCACATATTCATTAAGGTCAGGTATCTCCAACGCGGTGAAATTAAATCTCTTGATATAATCTTTCAAGGATTCTCTTTCTGATTGCTGAATAAAAAACAAGCTATCATAATTTCTGGATATTTTTCTGCTTGTTCCGAAGTGAGAGACGAACAATTTTTCTAGTTGACCAAATGAGTGGGTAGCATTCGGCTGCAAACTGAAATACCATATTCTGGCTGATTTCTTCAAGGTTGCAGGAAAGGCAAGACAATGTAATGCGTCCGACGCTCCCTGAATTAGCATATGAGCTTTAAAGCTACCCAAATGGTCTAAAGGATTAGACGACCCATCGTATAATTCAATCGGCGGTACTTTGAAATGATGTGGGATCTTTTCATCCATAATCTTCTTGGAAAAAGGGGAAGAATATTATAACTTGGGGCAACATCTTCTGTTCTCCTTTGTTCCAAAACTTTGGCAACCGGCAACTCCAACTTCTTGAATTTTTGATCAAAACTTCTTTCTCTTTCAAGGTGTTGAGCTTGGGTACTATTAGGAGTCGATTCTCCAGATGAGGTTAACCGAGATCGTGACTGTTTCTCTTTGTTTTGCTTCTTGGAGTGATGACGAGATCGGTGATGATGTCTTACAGGAGATAGTTGACCTGAAGAACATTGATAAGAAGAATGTCTTATGGGGCTGAGATGTTTACTTACCTGGAGTGATGGTTGCCGACTGGTTCTTGATATAGCTGGCTGCATCGGTTCCTTTATAGCCATTTCTTGAAGATTCTGCATCGCTGTGGTAAGTACTTCCACCTTATCAAATAGAGCATTCAACTTTTCTTGATCAAAATGCACTGCAGGAGAAACTTTCACCCTTTTCTCTAGAACAGGGTCATCTCTTCTTTCATCCGGAACAAGATCCATTACTTTGCCATCCAGAACAAGATTTTCTCCTTGGTTGTCAAGGACAAGATCGGTTTCTTTTGAAGAATTAGGAGCAGCTCCTGTTGGCAAATCCTTCTTCCTACCCTTTACCATGCTTCCTTTCAGATTTTTCAGAATTCTCTTACAGAAAATGCCCCTACCTGGCGCGTCAATCTGTTGTGTCCAAACAAATCACAGCAAGCTTGAAGTAAAAGAGAAATGGGTCAAGTAGATTTGATCCAGCTCTCCATTATCTACCAAGCTTGATAGCGTATGGATTGGAATAGATATGATCTAAATGAAGACTAGATGGAAGGTGTTCGAAGAATTTGAATTGCCAAAAAAGGTCCTCTCTCCATTACAATTGTGGATATTTATAGGCTAAGAGTTAACCGGTTACAGCTAGAATCCACCTGTAAACGGTTAATCCAGATTGTAAACACATGCAACCAAAGTTGGTCGTAAGGAATTAACCGTTTACAGCTGACATCTATCTGTAAAACGGTTAATCTAGAATTACACACGTGTAACTAAAGTTGGTCGTAAGAAGTTAATCTTCTTTCCAGAATTGGTCGTCTCCTTCAAGTTGATCGTCTTCTCCGAAGTTGATCGTCTCTTCCAGAGTTGATCGTCTCTTCCGAAGTTGATCGTCTCTTCCAAAATTGATCGTCTCTTTCAGAGTTGGTCGTCTCTTCCAGAGTCGATCGTCTTCTCCAAAATTAATCGTCTCATACAACACATAATTATTACCAAATTCCATTCTCAAATAAATCTATCGATTACCCGGAAATTGATCAATTTCATGTCTATTGGTTATTAATCATCTTTGCATCCTTTGGATGTTGACGAATTATTTTTTGACCATACTTGTGCCTTTCAATGATTGATTGGTTCGATACCTTTTGGGCATAGACCAATTTCAATTTCAGACTCTTAAGAGGTCAACTTAAACAGATCAATTTATCATATCCCAATAATATTTAATTTTAAGATGATCCTTTCTTTCAAGCTCGAAGGCTATTCATTATCCAATATATCATGTTGAAAAAGCATAATCTTTTATTGGCACTTGTAGCTAACAAGTAACCTCAATTTGTTGATTGGGAGCCGAATATAAAACCCATCCAAATAATATATATATATATATTGGATGGTTGGGCTGGCTATGGGCCTCTGAAGCTGCCTTATGCAGATTGATCATATCCCTCTCATCATGACGAGATGTAGAAAGCTGGATTCCATTATAAGGTAAGATGGTTTTGGAGTTATCTTTTGATATATTACATAAATTTTGTTTAACATTAATTGCTTAACTAATATTATATAGAAAGATGGATTTCATGTTAGACATGTCTTAGATAAGTTTGAATTGGACTTAAACAGATTCAAATCATAAATGTATCGATCTTTTTAATTCATTTATTAAATAAATTTATTCATATTTAAAATTTTCAATATATATTTAACCTATTTATTTTTTAAAATTAAATTATTATATACCAAGGTAATTTAAAAATTAAGGGGGATTTTTTTTTTTCACGGCCTCCGTCCCATTTCAAATTCTAACCATGCCTCTTAGCCTATCACAGTATTAGATTATTTGATTAATCGTGAGCCCCGTGCAGAGATGATCCGAGTGGATGGTATAGCACTAAAGCACTTTTTTTTTAGTCATCCAAAAATCATGACTCCTCCAAAGCTCCACTCTAATCCTCTGGTCGATTAGTCATCCCGCCCCACAATCCCACAGTCATCCCGCCCCACAATCCCACATCCCTTCTCTCTTCTCTCAGGACTCGCCACCCCCAAGCCGGCGACTCTTCGGCGAGAGGCGGTGGTTGATAGAGATATCGATGGAGTTGGAGATGACGAGGAGGGGGGTGGATAAGATGAGGGAGAGAGGGTTGTTGGGGAAGATTAGGGCTGCGGTGACAAAGCAGAGGATGGCGAGGCAAACAGGAGCATGAAGGCGCCATCGGGGAAGAGGAGGGGGAGGTTTTCACACTCCCCACAAGAATGGCTCCTTGAGACGGAATTCAATGATGTCCTCCTTGGAGGCAGCCAAGTAGATGAATGAAAGCAAAACTTGTGTCTCAAGTTAAGCAAGATATCTAACAGGTCGAAAAGCGCATCGTCATTATCGCTTGATGGGGTTACGGGAGGCTACCACGATCATCTCATCTCGGCATGGGATGCGGTCACCAAATATGGCTGCCATGACGAGAGCGGCCGTGACCTAGATATCCTTGTGCGGGACGGTGGCCAGGCGGGAGAGTTTGCAAGCAAATTTCAAAAAATTAGCCCTTGATCATGAAGGTGGTGGTATCATGGGCTCGGCCCACCATCTCGACTGTTATGAAGGTCTTGGGCTAGATCATTGACTTCTTCCATGACAAAGGCAATGAGAACGATGAGAAAAAAAAGGCCGAATGGTACTATAGCAATTTTTTCTATGATTTATTTTTTAACCGGTTTTTAAACAACCTTACACAGGTTGAACTTTTATTATTTTTTAATTAAATCATAAATGGAACGTAAATTGGTCATATTGGATAATTTATTTAACAAATAAATAGAATCTAAATTCCAAAAGTTAACATATTTATTAAATAGATTAATTTTAGATTAATTTTATTTTAATTCGATTTGAATTTTGTCTGATTTAATCATATTTTACTCGACTTGACATGATTACCTCCTTTAGTCACCATCGCAAACGATCGTAGCCCGACCTTTGCCCCCGCCTTACTAAGCTGCCAGAATATAGTGCTTCCTACCCGAAGGCGAGTACATCAGCCTGACTCCACTAAGCTATCCCCGAAGGCGAGTACATCAGCCAGATCCCATTAAGCTGTCATGGATTTAATCGAATGCTCCCTATCCGAAGGCGAGTACATCAGCCTGATCACACTAAACTGTCCTGAAAAAATTTTTGGATTTAATTGAGTTACCGTATAGATTATATCGAGTCACCGTATGGATCATGTCCCGAATCCATGATCGAAAAGACATGAATATGAGTACCTACCAACTGTGCTGCCATCTTAATGTTAAGAAATCTAAGGTTCCCATGCATTCCTATGGTTCCATGAATTGTAAATTTGTAATCACCAATCTAGCACCGGTATCGATGACCAAATCCTTATGAATCTTATATAATTTCCGTCCATGCCGTGTGGCGCTTCTTTCTTCGTTACAAATGGAGGGTCAACAGGAAGGCATCGTAAATTTTGTTAACATATTTTTGATAACTAATATATTACCAGGATGGCATCGTAAAATTTGTTACACGAAGGGATGCACAGACAAATTGCAGAAAACCCGTATCGGAAGCATATTGGACGGCTCTGATTACATCTTCTGGATACCTGATATTTGATCAGGGCAGGTGGTGCAAACGTGCAACACCCAAGGCTGCTTGCTAAAATACGCGGACGGGGGGGGGGGGGGGGGGGGGGGCGTCTGCCCCAGCGCGTGGTCGGAAGCGGGAGCCGTCTGTTTCTCGAGGGTATAAATTTTCCTCTCCGTGCAGTGTGTGGGCCGGCAGCTCCTCTCTCGTCCTCGTTTCTTCGGAGGCGAATCCCCTTTCTCTTCTCCGATCCAGGGTGTGGTTCCTCCGATCATGTACAGAGCTTTGGGCTCCCATCTCAGGGCTCTCAAGGTTGGTCCTCGCAAAACCCTAGCCTCTGTTTGTTCATTTTTCGCATATTTTACTATTGTCGATGGCATTGAGCTACTGTGATTTTGGATTTCGATAGACGTTAGAAAATTGTGATCTAGATTTTCTTGGATCTCAACAGCGTCAGTTTCATGTTAGAAATTTGGGATTTTTTTAAAGACTAGATGCTGTTGTTTAGATTAACGATGAGCAACGAAGGAAACGTAATTGTTTCTTTGATAGTTTTATCTTGTTCGTATAATGTTCTCTGTTTGTCCGTTTCGGTGTGCTGTTGTGAGAAACGAAGATAAATCTGACTCAAATTTTTTGTTTTCCATTTGGTTTCTGCCACCATATCTATCTGTGAAAATTATTTCAGCTAGCCATCTTTTACCGTGAGTATGTTTGTTCCTGCTGCTTCAAGATAAATAAGCCTAAGGAGAAAAACGTCGAAGTGAATATTAAAAAATTGCGGTTTCGGGTCGTGGATAACTAACTTTTCCGTATTTATGGTCAATAATTGATGCATTTTTATGAGATTTCAATGAATTTTTTTTTATAAAGTAACTCACTGGCCATATATATGATGAGAATTTTCTGCAATACCCTGTGCATTTGAAAGTGGTATGCCTTGGACGTCGCCAGTGTAGTTTTCATGCAAGAAGGCAGAGAGTTGGCATTAGTTTAGGAGAACTAGAATTTGCTTGGTGAGATAACCTTTTGGTGAGGTGTAGCTCATTTTTGAGATACATGCAAGATGTAAAGAGTATGTTTCAGGGAATATAATTTATCAGTTTTTCTTAGAAAAAAGATGTTAGCATTTTTAACACTGCATTATAAAGTGGTTACAGTGCATCAGCTAAAGCTTGGGAGTCACATAAGTGGATGAAAGTTTTTGATGAAAGGAGGAGAAATCTGAAGACTGCGATAGTAGTAGCATAATAAATCTTCTGGGAAGCAATATTTGTTGTTTTTACCTTCAATAAAAATTAATTGCTAATATAATTGACCCTAAGGAAATGAGATCTAAAGTGCTGGTGATGTTTATAGTCATAAACACCATTTTGAAATTGATATTGTATGAAATTGTTGGCAATTCACCATGGGTCATGCTTGAATATCTGTTGGTGTCATTGTTGGTATAAAAGTAAAAAAAGAAGTTTGACATCTATGGGATGGTGTAATAACTGTAAACATTGAGTTACATGGCAATCTTCTTATGTTTGGTAAAATGAAGTAAAGATTTTACATGCGGCTCAAAAGAAAATTTTTAAAGAAGCAGAAGTGGTTAAGTCACTGAATAGTGACTTTGTGGTAGGCACATATATGGCCACATATGTGATGTGGCCTCATTGTGATTTACAGGCTACACAATACAGCAAACATATGTGGCCTCATTGTGATTTACAGGCTGCACAATACAGCAAGCTTGATTTAGATCTGATCTGATCTGAGTTACATCGCACCAATCTGCTTCAAAACGGATCAGTATCCTGCCATTAAGAGAGAAATAAAAGCAGAACTACTGCTGGTCTTGTTTTGGATCTATAGAACAGTGGTAATCTCCTGTGTTTTGTCACAGCAATCAAGAATGTAGCCAAAATATCGAAATAGAGTGAGATAAGTGAAGATAGAGTAGTAGAATAAGCGAATAAGCTGGGAAAAGGAAGGAATAGAGAAAATACAGTAGAAATAAGAGAAGATTAACAGGAATAAGGGAATGTACAAAAGTGACAAAACATATAATACATGTGTTTTAGGGGCACATATGTAGTATGTGGCCATATATGTAATATGTGGGCACATATATGATATGCAGCCATATATGTTGCCACCCAGGCATATGCTGCATGCTCATGCAGCCCAGCGCATTAAGGGACCGCATATGGCTGGGTTTTCCCTCTGCATATGTGGCTGCATAAACCACTATTTAAAACAACGCTCAAAAGTGCTGATACAATCTGATTCATAAGAATAGCAGGTTAAAGTTTATCTTTCTCAGCCATAATGCATTAAAGATGTTACATCAGATACATTTATCTGTAATAAATTTTTGCAGTACAAAATGCCTACCTTGGCTACTTGTACTTGATATGATGGATTTTAAGATGGTACTCAGACCTGATGTCTCCAATTTGTTCTCAGTGCCATGCAGGTGCTACTGGAGGTATTGGTTCTACCACTAGATCTGCAAGTACGAGTGTTGCAAAAAGGTCTTCTGGTGGATTTTTCAGTTGGCTTACTGGGGAGCGATCAAGTCAACTTCCTCCTCTAGATTCCCCACTTGCAGGTGTTACACTTCCTCCTCCTTTGCCTGATTATGTAGAGCCAGGGAATACTAAGATCACAATGCTCCCAAATGGTGTCAAAATTGCATCTGAATCATCACCAGTATGTTTTTCACATGTTTTATTTTAGTCAGTGGTAGTGTGACCTGACCTGTCTCTAGTTCACGAATGCGGTGAGCTTGCTTGTGTTGTATTGTCAGAACCCAGTTGCATCGGTAGGACTGTATGTTGATTGTGGTTCTGTATATGAAACACCTATTTCATCTGGGGCCACACACCTCCTGGAGCGGATGGCCTTTAAAAGCACAACAAACAGGAGCCATTTGCGTATTGTCCGTGAAGTAGAAGCAATTGGCGGCAATGCCATGGCGTCAGCTTCTCGTGAGCAGATGGGTTATACTTTTGATGCTCTAAAAACATACATGCCTGAGATGGTCGAGGTGCTCATCGATTGTGTCAGGAATGCTGTTTTCCTAGATTGGGAGGTCAATGAACAGGTATTCCATCTACAGTAAACCCCTGCCTTTTGTTTGCTGATTTTGATTTGTTATAGATGTTGAGCTAGTCTTGTTTTGTTTACTATAGCTGCAAAAAGTAAAGGCAGAGATTGGAGAAATTTCCAGCAATCCCCAGGGTTTGCTCTTGGAGGCTATTCATTCTGCTGGCTATGCTGGTGCATTGGCAAATCCTCTGATGGCTACTGAATCTGCAGTGAACAGGTTGAATGCTACTATTTTAGAGGAGTTTGTGAAGGTAAGATCAAGTAACTGTCTCCTATAGCATAGGTTACAAGGTTGATTCTCTTCTTTGACAATTTTGTTTATTTTTGAGAATGTTAGGAGAATTATACAGCGCCTCGAATGGTACTTGCGGCATCAGGTGTGGATCATGAGGAGTTGGTTTCACTTGTGGAACCACTCTTATCTGACCTTCCAAAGGTGTCTCGCCCTGAAGAGCCAAAATCAGTATATGTTGGAGGAGAGTATCGATGTCAAGCGAGTTCTGCAGTAAGTTTTAAGAGTTTCCAACCTGGCTAATGACAACTTTTTATGTATTATTTGCTTTTGGATTATTAGCTTTGTCTCTTTTCTACTGTGCTTATTTCATTTTTGCAAACAGCAAACACATGTTGCTCTTGCTTTTGAAGTTCCTGGTGGCTGGCATCAGGAGAAGGAAGCCATTACATTGACAGTCCTTCAGGTCTTCTTGGAGTGGTTCATAAAGTTTTGAATCAGTTGAATTCTCTATTTTGCTGGTTATTTTATATGTTTTAGGTTCCAGCTTTTGTACTTGTTATCATCTGTTGTTAGATATCATGTAGACTGATGCCATGTTGATTCCATGTTGTTGCAGATGTTCTTTTATATGTTTTAGGTTCGAGCCCTTGTACTTGTTATCGTCTATTGTTAGATATCATGTAGACTGATGCCATGTTGATTCCATGTTGTTGCAGATGCTCATGGGTGGAGGAGGCTCTTTCTCTACCGGAGGTCCTGGGAAAGGAATGTATTCTCGGCTTTGTAAGTTCCAATCCATGCATAGCCATGTTTTCTTGCTTGCCTGTAACTTAGCTGTCACACTGCTGTTCTCCACCTTTGTTTTTCATTTTTCCTAAAGTAGTATTACATTGGGGTACTCTTCAAGCATGACAGATGTCAATTTCATCATTCATCAATACATTCTGTAATTTGTGTATGTTCAATGGTCCATTATTCACAGATCTTCGAATCTTAAACGAGTTCCAACAAATCCAGTCGTTCTCTGCTTTCAACAGTGTTTACAATAATACTGGCATTTTTGGAATTCATGCGACCACGGTAAGCCACTCTTTTTCTATGTGTATAGAAATGTTATTAATAATTTGTTTTTAATTTGACAGACATCTTATTATACAAATTTAATATCTGAATTTCTTGGTCATTTAATTGTCATCCTTTCTTTTTGTTTTTATGTAGTTTTATAATGCAGCCCTAGGGTTGGGACTAATCCATGGTGAGTCTAGAGGCCTTTTCATGAAGATGATATCGGTTCTCAAGTGAGATTGATTGTGGTGTCATGGATTTTCTGGAGGTTGTAAACCAAAATTTGTGTACCAGACTGCTAGATTAAGGGCTTTATGGAGTCCATCGTTTGCTTATAATGAAAAGATGATTTACTATTGCCATCCAACAATTCAAGTCCTAGCAAGATGTCTTGTGGGACAGGACTGTCCAACTGTTGTCCTGATCGGCACATCCTGGGATGTCCCTTATCCTAGGATGGGATAGGATGGTGGCGCGTTCCGTTCTATTGAAAAATTAGGATAGCCCTATATCACGGGATTTAAAACCTTGTTGCCATCCATAATTTTTAACAAAGACCATTTTTAACTTAACATGCAATAATCACAATCTTGTCTCTTAAATCTGAAGTATCATAAGGAGGGTAGATAATGCAAAGGAAACAGTCAAGTATGGGTTCTGTCATTTGACATTTATAATGACAGATTAGATGGGACTCAGCAAGCTACACACTAAGTTAGTGAACTTAATAGAATAAAACAACAAAAATAAAGGAAAATAGAAAATGTGGGGTTTGGGGAAGATAGAGAAGAACAGGAAGAAGGCACAGGGTTGCTATAAAAGAGGAAGCAAGAGGAGTTCCTCATAAGCATATGGTTACCCAGGAGGAGAGTGGGGAGAGGCAGTGTGCCACTTTTTCTTTCCTTCTTTTGTTTTTAGTTTGTCCAGGTTACCTTTTCTGGCAGTTGATACAGACTGGTTTCATGTTACACGGAGGAGAATTTGGTCGTGTCAAACAAGTAAGCATTAGATGTCTTTTGCATAAATGTTTTCCGCTTCAATGTTCAAAGTTCAAATTTTAGTTAACTGGAAGTTACAAAATTGAATATTATTTTGAGAGTTCTGCCCTTAATGTGCTTTGGGTGTCTGGTGATACCCTTTTGTTGGATTGAATATTATATCTTATCTCTTGCTATATAGAATGGGGACTTTTGAGCTTTTGCTGTCCATTGGATGTTCAGTTGTCTCACGTGAAATCACATGGAAGAAGAGATCCAACACAGTATAATATGGTTATTTATAAAAATACTCTAAGGTGGATGAATATCTTTCTTGACATAATTGAGAAGTGCATGGGAAGTGTGAACTCAGGCATGGGAAGGGGAGAGTCCATCTGCGAGTGAGAAAGTCCTATACTGTGGTTTCTATGTCATGTAATCTCTCAAGGATAAACTGATCTAATCTATCCGTCTCCAATCAGATAAAAATTAAAAACACAGACTTACTCTTGCATGCAAAACATGTGCCAAATATTGGTTTGTAATAATAGTAGGAGTCTTTTTAAACTTTGCTAGGATTCTACATATTGTAGGTTATTTTAAAGTAGGTTACATAGGAATTACTAAATTTCTATCTTAGTCTTTGGATTTATATTGAATTTTGCTAGTTTGTTCATGTAATCTTTATAAAGCATAAGTTGGTCTATAGATAGAGAGAGTTGATAATTATGCTTGGAGTTGAGTAG
Source organism: Areca catechu (assembly GCA_021397845.1). Lineage (NCBI taxonomy): Eukaryota > Viridiplantae > Streptophyta > Magnoliopsida > Arecales > Arecaceae > Areca > Areca catechu. The sequence continues at coordinate 12,263,102 of CM038051.1, read as the reverse complement.
AGTTTGAGGCTGTGAGTTGGATTTTTTCCTCATTGCCTTTGCATTTGAGGAGCCCATGCCTGTCCCCACTTTTTTTCCCTCTGCTCCTCTTTTGCTTCAACTTTCTCGTGTACATTTCATTTTCAAAGGTTCTTCACTTAACCTCCTGTTGCACACCAATGTGTGGATCATAAAAAGAATCATGGTTAACACACAAATTGATTTTAAATAATCCTAATGCAGTAGGATGGCACCGCATGCAACATGCTGAAATCTCACTGAATTAAATACATAAAAATTTACCTGAACGCTGATTCATATGAGCTGGTTTGATATCATTTCTTCTTTTATGTACCAGCTATGTGGTCTAAGTATATTTGGGTGGTTCATACAGGTCAGCAAATTTTGCCACTTATTCTTGCCTAGGTGTTTTTTCCTTTTATTAAGGGTAATGGTGAGGTAGTTTCTTCCTCAGAAAATCATTATGAGTTTCACAAAGAGAAGTGCCTCCAATTAAGTGAACTTCTATTTGAATATCCAAATGTTTTTGGCTTTCATTCTCCCTTGATTTAGACTAGAGCAAGTCTTTTCTTGTTTGTAGAGTGAGAGAAGTGTAGGTAAAGCCACAATTCTTATAGAGAATTTGAAATCACCTAGAGGAGGGGAAGGGGTGGGTGGGTCTGCTCAGAGGGTGAGAAATTAAAGACCAGCCGCAAGATGGCCTGGCTACTTAACAAACTAAAAACATCCAAACAAGGATGGCACCCTAACCATGAAAGTAAAAAACATACCAGGCCCAGACAGAAGTGGTCTTGTAAACGCGAGACAAAATCCTTCTTGTGCATGTGCATTTGTCATGCTATACCAATTTTTTTTGGTACAATACCAATTATTGTTATTGCTGCACTCCGGCCGTTGAATACCTGTAAACCTTTCTAAGAATTGGTTGTTTTACATCAGGGTTCAGATTTTGCTTCCAAAGCTGTTGATTTGGCAGTAAGAGAATTTCTTTCAGTTGCAACTCCTGGACAAGGTTTTTATTTGCACTTAATCTTGCAGTAAATTTTTGTAACGAACCTGGAATCTTTTTTAAGTCTTCTCTTCTTTTTTGCACAGTTGACCAGACACAACTAAATCGTGCCAAACAGTCAACTAAGTCTGCTGTTCTGATGAACCTAGAATCAAGAGTATGTGTTTGTTTATACTCCTTTGCAAGACTTGTAAAGAATTTGCATTTGTTTCAATGCTCATCTTTTAGACATTTTTTCTTTAATCACAGATGGTAGCATCAGAAGATATTGGGCGCCAAATTTTGACATATGGAGAGAGGTGCAAACATTTCCATAACTTCTTCATGCACAAATCCTTGAGTATTTTTGTATAATGTGACTTTGGTTTATTTTTGCACATGGTGTGTCTTTATGACATGCATCAGATAGGGTTGGATAAGTTAAGCTGTAGATGTGAGAGTATGTTCCCACCACAAAAGGGATATGACATGGGATATACCAGCAGAATAATCTGCTGCAGAAAAACTTAATACTGATAATACACTTTTATTTTTTTTGTTTAATTTCAACATTTTGACAAAATGGTATGTTTCCATGACTGATCAAATCATTCATTCAAGAATATGATTCAATTTTTTTTTAAAAAAAGAAAAATTAGAATATGTATAATTCAGGAAAAGGAAAAGAAAATATGGAATTTTGATAAGAAAAATATAATGTTTGAGCTAACTTGAGTAATTCTCTTGGTAGTTTTAGTGATGTGGCCTATACTCATCTACAACTAACACTATGAAAAAAATCACAATGCTTGGATATATTTCTATAAATGTTATCATGTGATTCTATTTGTTGCCGATTTCACCGCGGTGGCCTGTAGCTCTTGAGCTGGCTCCGGTCTCGGACTCTCTCACCTCGAGATCTTCAAGCTCCCGGACCTGCAAAACAAAGTCAGAGACCCAGGCCGGGGGTTCTGGCGGGGGCACTCCGACGATCAAATTAGAGAGCGGCGAGATGGAACAGAGCCCCTAAGGCGGGTTCCCGAAGGATTCCCGTGCTTAGAGGAGATGTAAACGAAAGAAGTGTGGGGAAGAGTGGAGTTGATGCCCGGCTCCCTGCGCTGAGTTCACCGAGCTCATGCCTGAGGACTCCCTGAGGACTCCCAGGATCGTTCTCTTGGTGTTTTCCTCCCTTTTTCGACTTACCTCTCCGCTCGTTTTTACCATCCCTTTTATACCACCGAACCGCCTCAAGCTCGCCTTCCTCTTAGGAGGGGCTCCCCCTACCTCCAGTCCCTCTCCTCCCCCTTCTTCGGGTCCGGGCGCTACGTGGCCGGGCCGCCTCGTCCGTCGTGTGTCACGAAGGGGGTAGACTGGCGAGGCTTTGGGCCAAGTGCGGGAGCTCTCCTTTCGAGGCGTTGACGGTGGGCTTCCAGCCGTTTCAGGCTCCTGTCCGCAAGGATCCCGTTTCTCGGTTGCGGGGCCCCACCCGGCTGGTGTAAACGAGGTTTCGTGTGTCACTGCAGGCCGTACTGGTGCCCCCTATGGGACGCGGCGCGCGTCGGCTCTAGTGGCGACCTCGCAACCCGTGCCCCTGCTTTCTCGAGGTTTCGCAGAGTAGGGCTGACCTCGGCCGAGGTGGACTCGTCAGGGGGCGCCACCTGGCGGAGCGGCAGAGAGGGGCTCGACTTCGACCGAGGTGGACCCGTCTTCGGGTGCCAGCCTGCGAAGGAGCAGGAGGCCCGGCTCGACCTCGACCGAGATGGACCCGTTTGGGGGTGCCACCTGACGAGGGAGCGAGGGGCCGCCAGCTTCGGTCGAGGTGGACCCCTCATGTGGACACCTGGTGGAGCGGCAGAGAGGTGCTCGACTTCGGTCGAGGTGGACCCGTCTTCGGGTGCCAGCTGGCGAAGGAGCAGCAGGGCCCGGCTCGACCTCGGTCGAGGTGGACTCGTCATGGGGTGCCACCTAGCGAGGGAGCAAGAGGTCGCCAGCTTCGACCGAGGTGGATCCCTCCTGGGTGGATACCTGGCGGAGCGGCATAGAGGGGCTCGACTTCGGCCGAGGTGGACCCGTCTTCGGGTGCTAGCTGGCGAAGGAGCAGGAGGGCCCGGCTCGATCTCGGCCGAGGTGGACCCGTCTTGGGATGTCACCTGGCGAGGGAGCGAGGGGCCGACAGCTTCGGCCGAGGTGGACCCCTCCTGGATGGACACCTGGCGGAGCGGCAGAGAGGGGCTCGACTTCGGCTGAGGTGGACCCGTCTTCGGGTGCCAGCTGGCGAAGGAGCAGGAGGGCCTGGCTTGACCTCGGTCGAGGTGGACCCGTCTTGGGGCGCCACCTGGCGTGGGAGCAGGAGGGCCCGGCTCGACCTCGGCCGAGGACCCGTCTTGGGGCGCCACCTGGCGAGGGAGCGAGGGGCCGCCAGCTTCGGTCGAGGTGGACCCCTCCTGGGTAGACACTTGGCGGAGCGGCAGAGAGGTGCTCGACTTCGACCGAGATGGACTCGTCTTCGTGTGCCAGCTGGCGAAGGAGCAGCAGGGCCCGGCTCGACCTCGGCCGAGGTGGACCCGTCATGGGATGCCACCTGGCGAGGGAGCAAGGGGCCGCCAGATTCGGCCGAGGTGGACTCCTCCTCGGTGGACACCTGGCGGAGCGGCAGAGAGGGGCTCGACTTCGGCCGAGGTGGACCCGTTTTCGGGTGCCAACCGGCGAAGGAGCAGGAGGGCCCGGCTCGACCTCGGCCGAGGTGGACCCGTCTTGGGGCGCCACCTGGCGAGGGAGCGAGGGGCCGCCAGCTTCGGCCGAGGTGGAGCCCTCCTGGGTGGACACCTGGCGGAGCGGCAGAGAGGTGCTCGACTTCGGCCGAGGTTGAGCCGTCTTCGGAAGCCACCTGGCGGAGGAGCAGAAGTACTCCTTCCCAAACCGGGGATTTTTGAAAAAAATCCACGTGGTACTGACCGTGTCCAGCTGGACCTGTCACGTGCCCCACGTCAGCGATGTAGCCATATCAGTTGCCCCCCATCCCCACGTTCCGTCGAGGCATCGTGGCTCGGGACGTGGGGATTTAATGCGGAGATGACGTGGAGAAGGCGAAAATCTCGCGCCATAATTGCCACGATCCCTGCTGCCGCTTTTGTTGCGCCCGAGACCCTATGAGAGGCTGCCACGTGCGCGCTTTCGACGGGCCATTAATGTGCCGTTTCGAAAACGAGGCAGCTTCTATCGAACTGAAGCGTCGATATCGGGCGTGCGTCCACGCGGCGGCCATCTGGTGGCCCGAAACGGAAAGAGGGGTACGGCTGCTGTCGATTGAGTTTGAAAAGGAGGGGGACTTTCCGGAAACGAAGTTCCTCCACTCTCTCGCGCTCCGCCGGCGGTTGCAGTGGTTTTCCTTCACCTTCCGGGATTGCCATTCCTTTTGCACAAAATATTTCGGTGAGTATCCGCGTCTTCCTCCTCTTCCTCCATCTCTTAGTCCTCGTGCCCATTCTTCGCTTCTTTTTCTTTCTTCATGGCGCGTCGCCGCTATGTCTCCAATCTGGACGAGGCCGGTCCTTCCCGGTCGAGGACTCCATCCCCTTCTTCCTCGGAAGGGGAAGAGATCCCGGACGAGGTCCGTAGGCAGCTCCTGCCTGGGGCTGTGACCATAGGTGTCCCTAGGGGTCCTAGGTCTCCCCCCATAGTTTCTGCTCGTCCCATTTCTTCTCTTCCTCCTCCGGTAACTTCTCCCTCCGGCCCCTCTGGTCATGCCTCAACGATGACTGAGGACGACCTTTCTCTGCTCCGGGATGTCTATAGAATCTCGGGTTCGACTCGTCTTTCCCTCCCGCGGCCTGGAGATTGAGTGACCTCGAGCAGCCCCGGGAGAATCGCCTTCTATGAGGACTTCCTTCTTGGGGGTTTTCGATTTCCCCTTCACCCCTTTTTCCTCTTTTCTCAGTCACTACCGTCTGGTCCCGGCCCAGTTGGCTCCTAATGCCATCCGGGTCATCTTTGCTTTCATTGTCTTCTGCCACTTCCATGGGTTCGTTGCCCGTTTCTCCCTCTTCAGGGCTCTCTTCACCCTGAAGCACTATTCTACCGATGATGGCTAGTGGTACATCTCACCTCGGCCTAGGTGTCTCAGGTTCGACCTCCCTTCGTCTATTAAGGGCTGGAAGAACCGATTCTTTTTTGCCTCGGTCGACGACGTTGACTGGGCCTGGAGCGAGCCAGACCGGTCTCCGAACCGGAACTCTCAGGTCGAGCCAGCGGACCAAGAGGTCTTTTCACAGCTGCTGAGTGACGCGGTCTCAGCCCTCGATGTTCTGCTCTCAGAGCAGAACTTATCGAGGCAGGGATCAGTCCCATCCGGGAGCTGGGTGAGGCTTGGATCTTTCTCCTTTAATTTCTTTTTCTTCTCCGCATCCCCCCCCTTTTTTTTTGAACTGACTTGACTGACCTCTTTTTCCTCAGGTATGAAGTTCTCCGTGGAGAACCTAATGGAGGGCGCCGTGCAGAGGGATGCTGCCGAGGGGATTGAACCTCCGGCAAAGAGAGCTCGTACTGAGGCGAGCCGGACGCCCGCGCGGACCTCCATCACTGGACTTGGAGCGGCGGCTCCCGCCTCTAGGCCACCTCGGGCCCGGCCGCCCGATGTCCCTGTCGTCGACCTCGACAGGACCGGGGAAGAGAGGGGGCCGGAACCTCCTCGGGCAGCACCGGCTCCAGCGCTGCACCGGCCGCATCCACGGTGGCCACCGGGACGGCAGCAGCTCCACCGACGGCTGCACCACTTGGCGAGGGGATGGCCGCCTTGCCTGCTGCCGACACGCCTATTCTGCTGCCGAGCCTCACCAGCCGATGCTCCGTGATCCGTGACCAGGGCCTCGCGGAGAAGGTCATGGAGTTTGCCAGCACCTCCCAGGACCGCCGTCTGAGGGGTGGCCGGGACTACAACGAGGCGCTGCTCGGGATCCTCCCGCAGCTCTTTACGGTAAGTCCTGAGCTCCGAATCCTTTAAAGTTCCAGTTGGATTGTTCTAACCCCCTTTTCTTTCGATGCAGATCGGGACAGACGTGCTGCTGCTGAGGAATTTCCTCGCCGGCTATGCCAAGAAGGACGCCGAGGAGGAGAAGCTCAGCAAGCTCGCAGCCGACGTTAAGGACCTCATGGAGAAAGGGGTCGAGCTGCGAGGAAATAACCAGGCGCTTCGAGCTGACCTGGCCCGCGTCGAGGGGCGCGTCAAGGAGATTCAGACCTCTCTGTCGGATGAGAGGATCTCGAACCAGCGCCGCAACGAGGAGGACGCGGTAGAGAAGACCCGTCTCAGGGCTCAGTCCCGGTCACTGGAGCGCCGGGTGGAGGAAGTCCTGAAGGAGCTGAGCGCAGCCAAGGAGAAGAGCTCCTACGTCAATGGGCTGCTGGAGGCGTCCAAGCGGGAGGCGCAGGAGGCCGTTCCGAGGTTTCGGGCCTCCGAGGAGTATGTCGCCGAGGTACGGGAGGCTGTCGTGGACTCCTTCTTGAAGGGGTTTCAGGTATGCCGGGAGAAGGTTGGCTCCTTTTACCCCGAGCTCGACTTCAGTGGGGTAGTCCTCGGCAGCAGGAGGCAGGAGCCCACCGAAGGAGCTTCGGCAGCGGCTGGTGATGAGGCGGCGACTCTCGAGCAGCCTCCCGTTGACGGCGCCGGCGGAGAGAGTGCCCCCCAGCCCGGGGGGATGCAGCTGTGCCGAAGTAGCTCCACGGTGCTTTTATCTTTTTTTTGTATTTTCTTTCTTTGGGGTCTCCTGACCTGTCGGGGCCCCTCTTATGTATTGGCCCTTTGAATGCAATGAAATTCTCTTTTCACTAAAATGTTCATTTATTCATTCTTTTCTTTTTTTTTTTTTGTGCATCTTCCGGACTGAACTCCGGTGCTAGCCACTGGGACTAAGTCCCGTAGTGCGTTCCGGGTCGAGTTCCGAAATTGCGTGGGCGAATTTGATTCTGCCCCGCCTTCCAAATCGAAGTCCGGGACTTCCGGACTGAACCCCGGGGCCGCAGACTGTATTTGAGCCTTGCGCGGCTTGCCGAGCTGTTCTCCGGGATCGCGTGGGCGAATTTGATTCTGCCCCGCCTTCCAGACCGAAGTCCGGGACTTCCGGACTGAACCCCGGGGCCGCAGGCTGTATCTGAGCCTTGCGCAGCTTGCTGAGCTATTCTCCAGAATCGCGTGGGCGAATTTGATTCTGCCCCGCCTTTCAGACCGAAGTTCGGGACTTCCGGACTGAACCCTCGGGCCGCAGGCCGTATCTGAGCCTTGCGCGGCTTGTCGAGCTGTTCTCCGGGATCGCGTGGGCGAATTTGATTCTGTCCCGCCTTCCAGATCGAAGTCCAAGACTTCCGGACTGAACCCCGGGGCCGCAGGCCGTATCTGAGCCTTGCACGGCTTGCTGAGCTGTTCTCCGAGATCGCGTGGACGAATTTGATTCTGCCCCGCCTTCCAGACCGAAGTCCGGGACTTCCGGACTGAACCCCAGGGCCGCAGGCCGTATCTGAGCCTTGCGCGGCTTGCCGAGTTATTCTCTGGGATCGCGTGGGCGAATTTGATTCTGCCCTGCCTTCCATACCGAAGTCCGGGACCTCCAGACTGAACCCTGGGGCCGCAGGCCATATCTGAGCCTTGCGCGGCTTATCGAGCTGTTCTCCGGGATCTTGTGAGAGGGACATTACGCCTTCGCGGGTCTCCCGCTGTGTCCGTGCTCGCTGAACTTAGAGCTGGGTGGCCCTCACCCTACGGGACGAGAGGAAGCATTTGATGAAAAAGATTTTATTGCTAAAGTTCAAGGAGCTTTACACTATTGGTAATACATCCTCAAGTTTGAGGCATTCCAGGTCCGAGGGAACCGGGATCCTCCTAGCTCCTCCAGGTAGTACGCCCCGTGAGGAAGTGCCTCCGCCACCCTATAAGGGCCTTCCCAGTTTGGGGAGAGCTTCCCGCACTCCCGTGGCTGGGAAGCTTCAGCGCGGCGGAGCACCAAATCTCTCGGGCTGAAGGACTTCGGTCGCATTCTGGAGTTGTAGTATCTGGCCACTCGCTGCCGGTAGGCAGCCATCCGAACTCGAGCCTTGTCCCTCGTTTCTTCAAGGAGGTCCAGGTTTAGCAACATCCTGGCGGGGTTCTCCGCCTCGTCGTACTGCTCCACGTGTAGGGTCGGTAGGCTGAGCTCGATTGGGATAACCGCTTCTGCTCCGAAGACAAAGTTGAATGGGGTCTCGTCCGTAGCCGTCCTCGGGATAGTGTGGTACGCCCAAAGGACACTCGGGAGCTCTTTCGCCCACCTCTCCTTGGCTTGGTCCAGTCTTGTCCGGAGGCCTTGCAAGATGGTCCTATTCGTTATCTCGGCTTCTCCATTTGTCTGCGGATGCGCCACCGAAGTGAAACGATGGTGGATGCTGAGGTCGCTGCAGAACTCCTCGAATTCCCGACAATCGAACTGACGTCCGTTGTCGGTGATAATAGTGTGCGGTAGTCCAAAGCGGCAGATAATTGACTTCCAGAGGAACTTGGTGACGTTTGCCTCCGTGATCCGGGCCAAGAGTTCGGCCTCGACCCGCTTCGTGAAGTAGTCGATGGCCACGATCAAGAATTTTCGTTGCCCGGACGTCGGGGGAAAAGGTCCTAGGAGATCCATGCCCCATTGAGCGAACGGCCATGGGGCGGAGAGCTGGGAGAGTGGAGCGGCGGGCTGACGTTGCACCACGGCGTGCCGCTGACATCGGTCACACCTCTTCACGAAGTCAGCTGCGTCTTCTTTCATTGTCTCCCAGAAGTAACCTTGACGGAGGGCCTTGTACGCCAGTGTCCTGCCCCCCACGTGGTTCCCACAGACGCCCTCATGGATCTCTTGGAGCACGAGTGCGGCCTCTGCGGGTCTCAGACACTTGAAGAGCGGGTAGGAGTAGGACCTCCGATACAGTAACCCATCCATTAAGACAAACCGTGCGGCCTTCCTCTTGATGAGGCCGGCTGTCGCGCGATCCTCCGGCAGGGTGCCGTCGGTGATGTACTCGACGTACTTGTCCATCCAGTTGGGCTCTTGGTTGACTTGCTGGACCTCCACGGGTGTCTCATAGCTCGGGGCCTTGAGGTGCTCGACGTAAGCACGGCCCAACGACGAGTCCGCCAGGGTTGCAAGGCGGGAGAGCGCGTCCGCGCCAGCGTTTTCCCCGCGAGGTATATGGGAGACGCTGAGACGTCGAAATCCTGCCGTGCTCGTTCTTACAAGCTCCAGGTACTTCGCCATTTGGGGGTCCCGCGCCCCGTACTCCCCTGAGATCTGCCCGGCTACCAGTTGCGAGTCGGTGAAGACCTTGAGGTTGGCCACGCCCAACTCGCGGGACACTCTCAGCCCCGCGAGGAGCGCTTCATACTCCGCTTGGTTATTAGTGGCGGCGAACTGGAAACGGAGCGCACATTCGGCGACTACCCCTTCGCCATTGGCGAGGATGAGTCTGGCTCCACTCCCGCTAGAGTTCGAGGCTCTGTCTACATGAAGGATCCAGATGTCTTCCTCTGGTCCTGGCCCCGGCTGCCGGTCTTGAAGACTCTCCTCCGCCCCCTTGCCTAGGCTTGCACACTCGACCAAGAAGTCAGCGAGTACCTGTGCCTTCATGGCCGACCTTGGCCTGTAGGTGATGTCGAACTCGTTGAGCTTGAGCGCCCACTTCGCCAGGCGCCCAGATGTGTCAGGTCGGCTGAGCACCGCTTTCAGCGGCTGATCCGTCAGGACAGCAATGGGGTATGCTTGAAAATAAGGTCTGAGATGCTGAGCGGACACGATTAGCGCAAAAATCAGTTTCTCAGATCGGGAATACCTGAGCTCCGCATCGCGGAGGAGTTTGCTTGTGTAATATACCGGCCTTTGCATTCCCTGGTCGTCAGTCCGAACCAGGACCGAATTGACGGCCTCCGGGGTGACCGCCAGGTACAGGAGGAGCTCCTCTCCTTCGGGCTTGGAGAGCAGCGGCGGGGATACCAGTGTCCTCTCCAGCTCGTCGAACGCCTCTTGGCACTCCTCCGTCCTGGTAAAATCGTTCATCTTCCTCAGCGCCTTAAAAAAGGGTCGGCAGCGGTCGATGGACCTCGAGATAAATCGACTCAGGGCGGCTATCCGGCCGGTGAGTCGCTGCACTTGCTTCTTGGAGGTGGGTTGCTCCGTGTCCAGGATAGCCTGGACCTTCTCCGGGTTGGCTTCTATCTCCCTTTGGGTTACCATGAACCCCAGAAACTTCCCGGCGGACATGTCGAAGGCGCACTTCGCCGTGTTCAACCTCATCTGGTGAAGCCAAAGGTTACCGAAGGTCTCTGCCAGGTCGTCGACGTGGTCCGAAAGGGGCTTGCTCATTATCAGCATATCGTCCACGTACACCTGCATGTTGCGGCCGATCTGGTCTTTGAAGACTTTGCTGACCAGCCGCTGGTACGTGGCCCCAGCGTTCTTGAGGTCGAATGGCATCATCTTGTAATAGTAGGTTCCGCGGTCGGTGACGAAAGCAGTGTGCTCCTCGTCCTCCGGGTGCATTCGGATCTGGTTGTACTCGGAGAAGGCATCCATGAAAGAGAGGAGGCGATGCCCTGAGGTGGTGTCCACGAGCTGGTCAATCTTTGAAAGAGGGAAACTGTCCTTCGGGCAAGCTCGGTTAAGGTCGGTGTAGTCCACGCAGATCCTTCACATGCCGTTGCTCTTCTTCACCATGACCACGTTCGCCAGCCAACTGGAATACTGTACCTCCCGCACAAAGCCGGCGGCGAGGAGCTTCTCCACTTCTTCATTGATGGCCTTCTGTCTCTCTGCAGTTAAACTCCTATTCTTCTGGCGGACAGGGCGACACCTTGGATCAATATTCAACCGATGGGTGATGACTTTCGAGGGGATACCTGGCATGTCGGCAGCAGACCAAGCGAACACATCGGCGTTCGCCCGGAGGAAGTTTAGCAAACGGGCCCGCTCTTCTTCCGGGAGCTGGGCACCTATCTGCACAGTCTTCTGAGGGTCCGAACCGAGAGGGTACGTCAACAGGTGCTCCACGGGCCCTTCCCTGGGGTCTTTCTCTCTTAGATCGAGGCCGTCGACATCGGGGCCGAGCTCAGCGCCCCGGGCACCCGGGATTGTCTGCAGGCAATGCTGGACGGGCTGGGCCGTCTCTCTTATCACTCCCGTCCCGGAGGTGGTAGGGAACTGCACACTAGCAACCTCTTAGTGGAAATGACAGCGTCCAACTGGTTGAGCCCTGGACGGCTGAGGATGGCATTATAAGATGATGGGAGCTTGACGACGGTAAACGTCATCATGATCGTACTCTGCTGAGGTGGGGATCCGGCAGTGATAGGGAGAGTGATTTCTTTTTCGACCCCCACCGAATCTCCGGTAAAGCCCATGAGAGGGGTGTGCACCGGCTTTAATTGATCATGAGATAGGTTCATTCGGGAGAAAGCATCATAAAAAAGCACGTCAGTAGAGCTCCCACTATCCACCATAATGCGATGTACAGGATGTTTTGCGATGGTCATCTCGACCACCACTGCATCATTATTTACATTTTCATTTTTATTCCCCTTTTCAAAGGGGAGTACATTCTCTGGGTCTCTCGCCTCCCGGGCTCTTTTCGTCGCACGCCCGATCCCCCAGGAGATCATGCCCACCGGCTTCTTCGTTGGGCGGTTATCAATTACAGGGACTGGGGGAAGGGCTGCGAGCGGCGATCCCTTCACCGGGGCTTCGTTCCTTACAAATTTCCTGAGGTAGCTCCTCTTGATCAGCTCCTCAATCTCCCGTTTTAGATTGCGGCACTCCTTCGTGTCGTGGCCGTGCTCGCGGTGAAATTGACAATATTTTGTCTTGTCACGGATGCTCCTTGGGTTCTGAGGAGGAGGTCGGCGGAGGTAGTGCTCACCCTCAATCTTCATGAGGATCTTCGTCCTGGGAGCGAGGAGAGGGGTGAACGTTCTCTCCGGTGCAGCACCGCTCTTCGGCTTCGGGCTTGGACGAAAATTTGCAGGTGGTCCAGGCCTCCGGGTCCCGGGGACATCCCTTGGGGCAGGCTTCTTTGAGGGCTTCTCGTCCAGCTCTCGCCTGGTGCGATCGGCCTCCTTCGCTCGGATGTACTTATGGACACGGAGGAGGAGCTTAGAGTACGTCTTGGGGGGCTTCTTATCCAGGGAATACGTCAGGCGGGAGGTCTTGAGCCCGCGCTTCAATGCCAGCATGGCGACAGGCTCGTCCAGACTATAGATTTCCATGGTAGCGGTCTTGAAGCGGGTAATGTAGTCCCGCAGCAGCTCCTGGTCCTGCTGGCGGATAGAGAAGAGGCTATTCATCTCTCTTGGCACCTTTCGGCAAGCGTCGAAGTGTGCCACAAACTTTCCAGTTGATGGAAGGAGCTGATAGATTCTGGCTCGAGTCGGGTGAACCAAACTCGAGCAGCCTTCTGGAGGGTAGCTGGGAAGGCAATGCATAAGAGAGCGTCCATTGCTCCCTGGACCCTCATGAAAGCCTTGTAGCTCTCTAAATGGTCCAAGGGATCGGTGGTCCCATCGTAGGGATCCACCTGAGGCATGTGGAACCGACCCGGGATCGGTTCCTCTTGGATTTCCCGGGAGAAGGGTGGTCGGGCATTGTAGCCCGCTGGATCTGTTGGAGAGCTCTGTATGTCGGCAAAGCGGCGAGCGAACTCCGCCAACTTGCGCTCATGCTCCTCCAGGCGCCTCTCAGCCTGGCGCCTGATGGCCTCCTCGGTGGAATCTTCCACCGAGGCCGCTGGAGAGGGGGGTGCCGATCGGTCTCGGCGAGGGGCCTTGCCCAGATGGCGCCTGCTACGCCGCGCCACTTCGGCGTCGTTGGCCGGGGATCGACTCTCGTGATCCGCCGAACCAGAGTAGTTCCTCTTTGCGGGGGTTTGGTGGCTCCCGCGGGGGTTGGAGACTGCCCTTGGATGAGAGGGCTTGCCTTGGATGGAGCGCATGCTTCCGCGGGGGCCCGTGGCTCGAGCCGCAAGGGTCCCTGGCTGGGGCTGAGTGGCCAGGGAGCGTTGCTGGTGTTGCAGTTGCCGCACAGCAGTGGTCAAGGTTTGCAGCTGCTGGATGACAGCTGCGAAAGGACCGTCCACCGGGGATGGCTGAGGAGGAGGTGGACCAGGAAGTTCCCTCTTCGGGCTACGCGGCCCTTTGGGGGAAGGAACTTCCCCCACTCGGCTGGCGGATGCTTCGTGTCCACGCATCACCACCATGGTCGAAGCGCGCTTTCGCCCACGGAGAGCTTGCTTGCATAGGGGTTACTGCTCTGCTCAATCCCCTTCCTGGCGCGCCAATCTGTTGCCGATCTTACCGCGGTGGCCTGTAGCTCTTGAGCTGGCTCTGGTCTCGGACTCTCTCACCTCGAGATCTCCAAGCTCCCGGACCTGCAAAACAAAGTCAGATATCCAGGCCGGGGGTTCCGGCGGGGGCACTCCGACGATTAAGTTAGAGAGCGGCGAGATAGAACAGAGCCCCTAAGGCGGGTTCCCGAAGGATTCCCGTGCTTAGAGGAGATGTAAACGAAAGAAGTGTGGGGAAGAGTGGAGTTGATGCCCGGCTCCCTGCACCGAGTTCACCGAGCTCACGCCTGAGGACTCCCAGGATCGTTCTCTTGGTGTTTTCCTCCCTTTTTCGACTTACCTCTCCGTTCGTTTTTACCATCCCTTTTATACCACCGAACCGCCTCAAGCTCGCCTTCCTCTCAGGGGGGCTCCTCCCTACCTCCAGTCCCTCTCCTCCCCCTTCTTCTTCGGGTCCAGGCGCTAAGTGGCCGGGCCGCCTCGTCCGTTGTGTCACGAAGGGGGTAGACTGGCGAGGCTTTGGGCCGAGTGCGGGAGCTCTCCTTTCGAGGCGTTGATGGTGGGCTTCCAGCCGTTTCAGGCTCATGTCCGCAAGGATCCCGTTCCTCGGTTGCGGGGCCCCACCCGGCTGGTGTAAACGAGGTTTCGTGTGTCACTGCAGGCCGTACTGGCGCCCTCTATGTGGCGCGGCGCGCCGGCTTTAGTGGCGACCTCGCAACCCGTGCCCTTGCTTCCTCGAGGTTTCGCAGAGTAGGGCTGACCTCGGTCGAGGTGGACTCGTCAGGGGGCGCCACCTGGCGGAGCGGCAGAGAGGGGCTCGACTTCGGCCGAGGTGGACCCGTCTTCGGGTGCCAGCCGGCGAAGGAGCAGGAGGGCCCGGCTCAACCTCGACCGAGGTGGACCCGTCTTGGGGCGCTACCTGGTGAGGGAGCGAGGGGCCGCCAGCTTCGGCCGAGGTGGACCTCTCCTGGGTGGACACCTGGCGGAGCGGCAGAGAGGTGCTCGACTTCGGTCGAGGTTTAGCCATCTTCGGAAGCCACCTGGCGGAGGAGCAGAAGTACTCCTTCCCGAACGGGGGATCTTTTGAAAAAAATCCACGTGGTACTGACCGTGTCCAGCTGGACCTGACACGCACCCCACGCCAGCGATGTAGCCATATCACTATTTTTTTCTCATTTTGCTTTATGAAACATATAATAAATTGTCAAGGAGTGTAATCTCACGCGCTATGGCTTTGTGTTTTATTATATCTGGATGCATGTGACGTGGTGCCTAAGGATGAAGATTGAGCATATCCATTTTTTGGGAGTAAATGTCTAAGTGGATAAATTTTGACACCGTAATGAGACGACCCAGACGTTGCCCATTTTGTCTTCTGTTGACTTTAAGTTCTCTGCCCTAACAGGAATGCGCCCAGAATGTGGACTGTGGAGCTTAATTTATTAATAATCAACCAGTATCCCTGTTGGGTATATTTATCCACTCTATTCAGAATCTTACCAAGATGTAAACCGGGGCCTGCTTTTCGGTAATTGAACGAGACCTCACAAATATAATTTCCGGTCTGGTACAGTGCTGTGCACAAACCTTGATCTTGTATGAGATCTGGTGTGATTTAAATTTTGCCACGAACTGACCTATTTGGGAACCCTGCAGGGTTTGGAGCTGTCTGCCTATTTGAATCTATTTTCATGTCTGGATTAAATTAAATTTTATCATCTGTTTCTGCTCAATTCACCCTTTTTTCTTGGAACATCTATTAGACAGTCTGTAGCATGTGCTTTGAGTGATTGTTTGCATGATGCATCTAAAATTTGAAATAAAACTTTGACTGCAGTACGTTAAACATTTGTTTGTGCACTTTGCACGGCAATGTCATAATGATGTGCTGAAAGTCTCCACGTTCTTCTAGCACCTAGTATTAGCAGGAGATGCAGTAGCTCTAAATTTAGTTTAGTACACACAACCATTGCATAAAATTATTGGTTTTTCTTTGAGATGAGCATTCAAACAATTGCAACCAACATAGCCTTTTCAACAAATTAATGCATCTTCCTTTTTGCATTTGACCTTCCAGGAAACCAATTGATCATTTTCTGAAAGTTGTTGATGAAGTTACACTAGAAGATATAACTTCAATTTCTCATAAGATCATTTCTTCACCACTGACAATGGCATCATGGGGAGATGGTATGTTCTGACAAACTTTTGGTAAGAATTATTAAAATGATTCATGGAAATCCTAATCCTTACAGTTCTCATAATTACCTGCAATATCTTTTTGTAGTTATCAATGTCCCCAGTTATGAATCTGTCAGCCGAAAATTTCTCTCGAAATGAATGTTTGTGCACCTGAAAATGCAAGCCTTTTCCACAATTTTGTGCATGCGGATACAGAGTACTCTTATCTTGGAGTTGGCGGTAGAGAATAAAATTTTAAATTGCCCCTTTGGAAAATTTCATGTGGATCAATAACTATGTTGGTTATGGCAATCGAGACCCTGAGTTTCTTCACCTGAAATTGGAAACCAGATTCTTGTTAAGGTCCAGTTGTGTATTTCTAGTACTTAGAAATTTGTAACTTATATCAATTACTTGGTCATGCTGCTACAAGTGAATTTTTTATGCATGGGGCTGTCATCAAGGATACTTTTTATGAAGGCCAATTATTATTCTTTGAAATGGCTTCTGCTGCATACATCACTGGGATTTTTTTTTTTTAAAAAAAAATTTAAGTATCATAGTACTGGGTCATTTGAAAATTGACTTGCTACTACTAATGTTTATATTTCTCGGTGGATGATTCGTTGGTTACTACATGGCTATAAAAAAACTAAAATAATGACAACCAGCAGGTCTTTTCAGGGGGTCCCACTGACCATTTCGCCATGTTCTCTGATACAAGGTGTTGGTTTTCTTTTCATCCATTACTAACAAAGGATCTCACTGCCATTGGATGCTTATTTGCTCTAATTGTTAAGGAATTGAATGAGAAAATTGGTCTCCAGAAGTCCCGGTGGTTTGAAGCTGGTGACGGTTTCAAATCGGTATTTAGAAATTGCTGGCCTCTTTACGCAATCTGAAATTAGCAGAATATGGATCAGCACTACGAGTCACTCTTGGAAAACCATCTTCTATATCATGATAGGTCTTGGGTTACTTTTAGCCTCAGGCGGGTTCCGATTTAAACCCAACCAGCTGTTTTCCAGCTATGAAGAGATTTTATGATCATGGTTGGGCAATAAAGTTCCTTTTTTCAGAGAAGCGACCATTCTCTTTTTAAAGAAAAGAAACTTCTTTTACAATCTTCCTCCTTGCATGTTTATTTTCCCAAAACTTTGTAGGTAAGGGTTTGTACCATGGACCGGTGCCGGTTGAAATCGTCCATATATACATTTGGTTTAAGAATAAAAAATTTAATTAGCTATATTAGAGAGGAACGTTCGACTATTACAATCTTTTTTAGAATTAAATATTTCTTAATTAAATAATGTAAATGGATTAGGAATATAAATATCAAAAAATTATTAATATATCAATTTTTTAGATATATATATATATATATATATTTTAATTTTCAAAATGTGATTCGATCCAAATATTCAAATGAGTTTTAGTTGAAAGTGTTGAATAGCTTTTATTCCTTCTAATTTCCCAACAAAGGTTTTTTAGGACCATCCCCTCAATCACACTAATTCCCGCCAGAGTTTTATACGCACGTGGCAGGGGAACATCTTATACCCATAACATGGACAACACGATCGCCATCCTTGTCATTCGTTTGGTTTTCATTGGAATTACCATCTCTTTTACTCTCTTAAAAAAAAATAGAAAATATCTAAACGTTGGCTGGATGAGCATGATTGAGATGCGAAAGGATTCTATTTCAATGCTGCTTATCTGATATCTTCTGTTAGTTATATTTAGGGCAAATTAAGCTATCTCGTGGATGGTCATATATATTTTTAGCAGAAAGCCAGAAACTAATGTGCCTCGGTCACCACCTATTGTCGGAGTTGGGCTAGATTAGGCTCACAGCTTCTAAATGGTTAGTTCGGGCTTAGCCCAGATTCAAGTGGGGTCACGCTTGTCCAGCTTCAGGCTTAGCCCGATCCAACGACCACCTCCTTCAACTCCAAACAAAACACGGGCCCGGTCCGGTTTGGCTGGCCCCTGCCCCGATTTATGTTATCAGGTCAATAACTTGATGCATGTGTACATGGTTGCACCCACTTTTTAAAGAAAGGTATGATTACTGTTAAGACGGTAGCCCGGTTGGTAGAGATATTATTTCACTATCAATAAGTCACGATTCGAGATATGATCATGTGGATGATTCGATTAAATCCAGGAATTTTCCTGGGACATGCGATAATTGATGTGAATGAGAGGTCAGGATCTTTCTTTTTGTTCCCGTTCTACTAGCCGGTGTCTTAGTGGTGTCAGGTTGACCTACTTATCATTAGGTGGGAAGAGACTGCGAAAATCTGAGCGTCTCGAATCGAATATTACGTGGCGGGATGGGAACCTGCGGGGTAGCTACACTGGGATTTATTCCATATTCTTTTTGTTAATAAAAAAAAAAAAAGTATGATCCTTTAACGAATAGTATAGATCATGTTCCGGTATAATTTGGGGGACAACAATACTAATTTTATGTTTCACACTTATAAAATAACGCTATTTATAATCTTTTTAGGAAGGTTCTGCGTGCTGAAGTGGATGTATAAAAGTCAGAATCATCTAACTATTATAAAGGTGGCTGCATGTAATCATTATAGAATTATTATAAAAAGTAATAGTTTTAATAGCCATACTTTTATTTATTTATTTATCTATTTTTTGATGAATCGGTGTATTCATTTCACAGAATGAGAATGAATACAATCTAAAAAATCAACCAAAATGAGATTCCTAAACTGTACAAAGACAAAATGCTAATCCGATCAAAATACAAAATTCAAATGATGTATCGCAAAAGATTCTACATAGTTTTCAATTGAGTTGGTCTCTCGATTAATATGTCTAATACATGCATAATAACAATCTTGCAATAGAAATCTGCTTTCACGAACGATGAGATAAGCTGTGGGGCTGACGAGAGATGTGTAACCCAATAACCATACTTTTATTCACCAAAGAGGATTAAATTTGATATTGATTAAAAGTATTATTTTTATTAAGAAAAAGAGTATTACTTTATTTAGATGAAGGACAAAAGTCTGGCAACGACTGCGCGGCTTGGAAGTTTGAAATTTGATATTGATTAAAAGTATTACTTTTATTCACAAAAAAAAAGAGTATTACTTTATTCAGATGAAGGACAAAAGTCTGGCAACGACCGCACGGCTTGGAAGTTTGAACGACTCCTACTTTTTGACCGTTATTTTAAAATCATCTTTTGTCCAAGGTCGTTATAATAAAAAAACGGCCTTTTACTTCCTCTCCTGGATCGAACGGGATATTTTTGTGGGCCCCACTGCAAGAAAACCTGTTCCCGTGGCCCCCACTTCGCACCGGCAACCGTCAAGCAAACCAGCACGCAAGGCTCGCTGGCATGGCCCTCTTCTGGGCCCGGATCCTGCTCGCGAAAAAACTCCAGCGTTACCTTAGCTTGGCCGTGATATAGCTGACGTGGCACCCGAGCTAACTCAATACTCCCCAAGTTTCGACACCTTCCTCTTCTGATAACCGCCACTGTCTGCCCTTAGATCGTCCCTGAACGGACGATATTTGATGTTAAATTTAGCAACTTCGTTCAGCTGTCCCGCGCGACACGTTTGTTTTGTGTTTCAGATCAAAATTGAGTTATTATAGACGGTGCAGATTGAAAAGTCTGATACGATTCACGTTAACGTACGTGTTCCGAGATCGTAGAGTAATTTTGGAAGGAGGGAACGGCGTTTATATATATTCCTGCCCCCTAGCCACTGGGCTTTCTAATTCCGCGTTCGTATCGCCCGACTCCCCAAGATTATAGGCTTGCCGGACAGACTTCAGCGAGGTTCAAGATTCGCTCTCCCTTCCCCCAATTTCTCAAGGATTTTCGGAGGACTCGAAGGAATCTGCCTTCGGAATCGGAACTTGCTCTCTCCGAGCTTCCGGTTGAGGTAATTTTTGCTCGAATCCATCAAGATTTCGGTTTTAGAGCTACGATTCTCTCGTCATGGTTTCTTCCGGCGGGGCTTTTCTTAGATCGGCGTTCGGTTCCGATGTCCAGATTCTCTGACGAGATTTTTGTTCCAACAGGGTCGCCTTCTGTTGCCGGTGTTGTCGTGCCGTTGGGATCGGGATTCGATTTTGGATTAGCTATCATGATAATTACGGAATTGGAGGACGGGGGATCTGGGGATTCTGGTGGCCGGGAACTCGTTCCGGTCAAGGCAAAGAGAGCGCTGGTAGGGGCGGGAGGTCGGGTTCTATTCTACCCGACACTTCTCTACAATGTCGTCCGGAACAAGATCGAGGCCGAGTTCCGGTGGTGGGACGAAGTGGATCAGGTATTGATTTTTTTTTTTTTCTTTAATCTTTTAACGTGGGATTACTTCTATGGAATAAATTTGCTTGCTTCAAAGTTTCCGTTATTGCTGAAATAATTCCGTTTTTTTTGAGAAAATTTTGGTACTTTTGACATGCATTCTAGTTGGTTTCATAAGTATATTAACAAGATTCATGGGTTAGGTTGGGCATGAAATTGTTGTGACAACATAGCAAACTTTATTCGGAAGATTACGAAAGAGAGAGGATTTTGTGTCATGATGCAATTGAGTAATGCTAATAATGATATTTTTGTTGGGCTACGCCCGGCTATGCCTCGAGCCTGGTCACTCAGGCCCGTACAGAGGCAGGCCCGCTTGGAGGCAAGTCTGTACCCTAAACGGCTTCAGGCCAGTGCATGAACGTGCACAGGTGCGCGCCTCGCCTCCCCCTATCATGGTGTATCATGGACTGCTTGGTCTATAGTAGTTTCATGGGGTTTATAGACCGTTTATTGCAGTCCAGGAAGCCTTATCGTGGTCCATATGCTGATTTTGCACGATTGGATGGTGGAGCACGTTTCCTGGGCAAGATCGGATGGTTGAGGGCAATTCCGACTCTGTTTGGGGCTTAATCTAGTGGGATCTCACATTATTGATGGTGATTGGATGGTCTAGACTATTTTATGGGTTAAACAAGAATTTGACAAAAAATTTAAATCCTTTTTCGATATGGTTTCAACCATACAAGGAATTGAAGTCATTTTCCAATCCAGTTTGAACCACCGGTAAAGCTATTAATGGGGTTAGGTTCGGAATGGAACCTAGATATCCAGACTCGGACCCGACCTGAGCTATTAATGGGGTTAGGTTCGGAATGGAACCTAGATATTTAGACTCGGACCCGACCTTAGTTATCGTACCCGGATCTCGATCCAAATCCCTAACGGGTCTGGTCTTGAAGTACCAGACCCGGATCTGAATGAATCTTGGGTATCTGGACTCGAATCCTAGATACAAAACTCACGTTCAAAGTTTCAAAAAACTGAATTTCAAATCACAAAATATCCTAGATCATATCAATTAGAGGAAAACTAAGTGGAAAAACCATCAGTATAACAAAATAAAACAAGAAGCAGGACAAAGAAATCAGTTATGCACATGGGCAAAAAAAAAAAAAAGCAAACTAGTGGGAGTAGTGATAGAAATCAACAATACCCAATTGGATCAAGTATAGAAATCATGCCGCTTCAAAGAAAAAAAGGGCAAAATCTAAGAACAAAAGACCTTATCAAGTACAATAGTAGGATGAAAAGAAGGAAAAATCAGACCTTTAAGCTCTCTTTATGAGGGAAGCAGGGAATAAACACCATAACATCCACTATCCAATCAAATCAAACAAACTAATCATATTACTTCCAAAAAAAATCATAAATTTTGAGCTCCAGAACCTCATAAAACCCAACAAAAGTGTAAAAGAGGTGGGGAAAAAATATGACCTTTTGGCTTTCTTGAAATCGATTAACACCAGCTCGGCAGCTGGTGGGGATCGGATTTGAGGAAGGTAGTGGCAGGGGACAACGTCATGGTAGTGGCAACTGGTGGGGCTCGAATTAGAGGAAGGTAGTAGTGGGGGACGGCGTTAGGGCAGTAGTGGTTGGCGGGGCTCAAATTAAAGGAAGACAGCGATAGGGGACAACGTTAGGGGAGTAGCGGCCGACGGGGCTCGGATCCGAGGAAGGTAGTGGTGGGGGACGACGTTAGGGTAGCAATGGCCAGTAGGAAGCAGTAAAAAGAGGCAGCAGTGCAACGGCGAGGCTCAAATGCAATGAGGGTCAATAGGTGGAGCTGTGGAGGAGTTTGATGGTGAGGAAGGAGAAAGGGGAGGGAAGGACGGGGAGGAGATTGCGAATGATGCCGATCGGCTAGTGGGTGGAGAGATAGGGAGCCACCAAGGCAGGGAGGGAGAGAGGGTACTTAGAGTCGGTTGGTAGCGACTCAGCATATTTTTCCTTTCAACCTCCTTACTGTGTAGATTTTGAGCCATTAGATCTTGATTTAATAGTTCATAATATTTTTAATAAATATATATATAATATTATATTTTATTATCCAGATCTTAGGTCTGGATATTAAATATCAAGACCCTACCTGTTTATATTCTAGTTAAACAAGTCTGCGTCCGAGTCCGGGTAAACGAGTCTTATGTTAGTATCAAACCCGGACCCGTTGGATAAATTCCCATGGGTCTCAGGCCTAGACTCGGTCCATGGACAGCCTAACCACTGGACCTTGTCAAAGTGTTCTTCGACAAAGATGCTATAAAAAGAGAGATAAGGATCAAAGAGAAAAGTGTAAGAATTTAGAGGGCTTCAGGAGATGTAGCAGCAGCAGAGAAAGCCTATAGGGGCTAGAGGGTCTCCTTGAAAGTTGAGAGCTTTGTGAGAGATTTGGAACTTTTTATTGAGAGAAATTATATAGGATTAAGAGTGTGAGTTCTTATCTTATAAGTAATTATTTTTTTATTGTGAAGTCTTGCATGTCCTATTGATTATTTTATTTTTTTAATTTCTTCTTCTTCTCTTTGGCATCAACGACATCGTGATCTTAGAAGTGAAAATCCATATTTCATATGATGGATTTTTCAACAAGTGATATCAGTGTAGATAGCACCAGGGTTCGCAGTACCATCCCGTACCGCCCGGTACGGGGCATACCGTACCGGCCAAGTAGGGTTCGCCACCATAAAACAGTCCGGACACTGGACTGTTGAAAAAAAAAAAAATTTTTTTTCCGATACCGGTATGGTACGGTGCGGTACGGTACCGTATCGGTACCAGCCGCCCGGTTTGGGTCGGTTCAGTCCGGTTCGGGGTCAGTTCAGTGAGAGGGGGGGAGAAAGATTGTTTTTTTTTTTTTAATTTGGCATGTCGGTACATATGCCTGTACGGTACAGACCGTACCGTACCGTACAGTACCGCTTGCTGACCGGTACGGGTCCCGATACCGGTTCAGCGGACCTTGGATAGCACCATAATAACCAGTAT
Source organism: Areca catechu (assembly GCA_021397845.1). Classification (NCBI taxonomy): domain Eukaryota; kingdom Viridiplantae; phylum Streptophyta; class Magnoliopsida; order Arecales; family Arecaceae; genus Areca; species Areca catechu. The sequence goes on along the minus strand of CM038051.1, from coordinate 12,240,261 downwards.
TAGAGTCCTGGATTGTTCAGATTGTCCATGTTAATCAAGATGAAAAAGAATGAAGAAGACATACAATCAAAGGCAACATCAACCGATTCAATGGAAAGGATAATTTTTTTTTCTGGCAAGCAAGGATAAAAGATATGCTCATTCAGGAGGGATTGATCGATGCTCTCATATGCGAGGTGAGACCGGCCACCATGAAGGAGAATAGAGGCAGTTTCAGATGTAGGCAGTGAGTATGATCCGCTTATATTTGATGGATGAAGTGATAATCTGTGCCGAGCTAGACTTTCTGATGGCGCTATAGGTGAAGCTCGAGAAATTGTATATGAAAAGTCCCTTACCAATGCACTCTTTCTTTGAAAGCAGTTCTATCAATTACGGATAAGCATAGGACAAAGCGTGCAGGAATATCTGAGCAACTTCTAGAGGATCCTTACCAATCTTTTGAGTGTAAATGAGAAGGTTGAAGAGAAGATCAGGACATTGGTTTTGCTGTGATCATTTTTGCACTCCTTCGAGTCCTTGGTAACTGCTCTTCTAGTAGAAAAAATCATCATCAAGATGGGAGAGATCACTTTGGCGCTCTTCTAAAATAAGATTCTCAGACGAGATAACAAAGGATACTCAGGCAGGAACTCAGCATTGATGGTCTTTGAAAGAGCTGGCAGTAAACGATGGAGCGACAGAGGATCACGAGATGGACGGTTCAGGTCCAAGTCAAAGGATACCAGTAAGATCAAATAGTACAAATGCGATGAGTTGGGGCATTATATTAGAGATTGCCAACAACTTAAAAATCGAATGAGTGCTATTACGACGGTGGCCGATGATAGCAACAGTGACGGATACGGTGATGCACTCATGGTATATGACAAAGTATCTTTTTCTTCTCTATAGTGAATTCTAGATTATGCATGTCTCTATCATATTATTGCATAAAGGAGCTGTTTGACTCTCTAGAGAGTGGAGAAAATGATATCCACCTACTAAATGGATCGAGCTATGATAAAAAATGAAAGGACAGTCAATTAAAATTTTCATGATGGAACATTAAGGAAACTGGACGAGATTCGATGCATATCCAACTTTAGCAAGAATCTAATTTCATTGAGTAAACTGGATTAAAATGGTAATACATGGAGGGTCGGTGATGGAATCCTGAAGGTTATCTATGGCAGTAGGGTATCTTGCAGGGAAACAAGTGTGGAGGACACTACCTCTTGACAGGGAGTCTAATATGAGATGAAATTCTTGATGTAGATAGAAGCCCAATACGAGGTGGATCTTTAGGATTAGGTGGATCGGGCATGAGATGAGAGACTCAGAAGGATAATAGATAACACTATTCGATGAAATTTTTATTACTACAGGAGACTTCTTCGAGAAGGTTTTAGGTCAAGGTGAGCACAGTACATAATAGTGATGGGATCGAGTGGCTTCGCTCGACTTCCATGTTTGCCTATCCATGAGCAGCAAGCATTTGTCCTAGGGCATGGGGACGGGATTCTTCAAGAGCTTTCAAAGTCAAGTGGAGGCCGAACATTGAGTCGAGGTGGAGGTTGTTGAGCTACGCCTCGAGCTCGGCCTACAGCAGACCCAGATTCTCATGAAGGCAGGCATGTACGAAGGTAGGCCAGTGTGCAGACTTGTGCACCCGGGTGCATGCTTCACCTCCCCCTGTCATGGTGCATCGTGGATTGCCTAGTCCATAGTAGTTTCACGCGGTTTATAGACCTTTTATCGCAGCCCAAGGAGCCTTATCATGGTCCATGCACTGATTTTGCATGATCGGACGGTGAAACGTATTTCTCGGGCGAGATTAGATGGCTGAGGGTGATTCTGACTTCATTTGGGACTTGATCTAGTAGGATCTCACATAATTGATAGCGATTGGATGGCCAGGACTATTCTGTGGGTCAAACAAGAGTTGGATAAGGAATTGGAGTCATTTTTCAATGCAGTTTGAACCATCGGACTCTTGTTGAAGTGCTCTTCGACAGAGAGGCTATGAAAAGAGGGACAAGGGGGTAGAGAGGAAAGTGTAAGGATTCAGAGGGCTTCCAAGAGATGTGGTAATGGCAGAAAAGTCTGAAGAGCCAGAGTGTTTCTTTGAGAGTTGAGAGTTTTGTGAGAGATTTGGGGCTCCTTATTGAAAGAAATTATATAGGATTGAGAGGGCGAGTTTTTATCTTATAAGTGATTTTTTTTACATGGTAAAGTCTTGCATATCCTATTAATTATGTCTTTTATTTCATTTCCTTTTTTCCTTCTTTTGCAACATCAACAACGACATCTTGATCTTAGAAACAAGAATCTGTATTCTGCACGAGGGATTCTCCAATAAGTTGTATCAGTGCAGGTAGTACCACAACAGTTTCGGATTTTAATTATTTTTTCCTTGCTATGATCAGAGGCATTGGGATCATGACACACCTTTTTTCACAAAAAAGGGAGAAGATTTAGATGATAATTATAATGTTTGGGTGACAAGATGTTTTATGTCTTAGAGTTGATGATACGGCACAATTTTGAGCCTGATTTGACATATTGATCTTTGATGAGGACCCAGGGAAAGTAATATGAATTCAGTCTACTGCATAATTCTGTTCTGCAAAATAAACCTTGCCTCACTTCTGATAGTATTATCGATGTACTCCTTGGAACTCACGGTGCTAGTGGATGACCACTTATCCAAAATCTTCCAACTTGCTGTTCTGTTTACAGCCACTGTGGGCACAAGTGCTATGTTGGTGTCTAAATTAATGGACCTTGGGTGCAATGAGTGCGTGAACAATACCCCAAGGGCAATCCAGTGATATTTTTCTTAGCAAACATTTTCCTTAAACCAAACATCAAAATTCCCCCGCATCTTGAGATTGTTTGTTGATGTCTGTCATAGGTGGTAATTAATTTTTAAAATAAATGGACCACCATTAGATTCATGAAGCTGTTCCAGTGGGTCAGTGTAAGGTGGGATAGTTGAGGTTAAGGCCATGTCTCTGTTGCCACAGCTCTGACATCACTTACTACAGCACATATATGTATCTTGTGAGTTGTCGAAGAGAAAAAGATGACGTAGGATGAGAAAAATGACAAAAGGGACATGTAGGCCTCCTGGAATATCTTCATCTAATCAAGATCCTTTCCATCCTTCACTTCAAACATTCCTGATACCAACCTTTGGGACAACATTTCTTCTCTCTCTCTCTATGTGCACACACACATGCACGCACGCATGCGCACACTTCATCCTCATTGTAATGACAAGTGCAAAATCCTACTTACATATCTTGTTTTGTTTCAAAATGGATGAGAAATAACTAACACCATGCAGGATGTCTACTTTGGTTACTTTTTCTCAGAAGGGTTCACAAATATATAGACTACCGTGGATGCATCATGACATACCTTTTACTTGGTGTGTTTGCTATTGTCATTTTGGCTTATTTGTAGATTGTGAATTCCAGCTAGGCATGTATAAATGATCTTGTCAGTAGACAAAGGATTATCTAGAGCTGTCAACGGATCGGGTTCGGGTCGGAACCCAGATATCCAGATCCGGACCCAATTTTAGCTATCGGACCCGGACCCGGACCCGAATACCCGACGGTCCAATTTTAAGGTACTAGACCCGGACCCGAATGAATCTCGGGTATCTAGACCCGAACCCGGACCCGAATACCACTATGGCCCATGGGCTTGTAAGAGTGGAGGATTCTATTCTTTTAATTTTTTAACCGTTCGATTATGATCCAACGTCCCACATTTATATAAATATATATCATATTATTTTATTTAATCGGGTTTCGGGTCTGTTGGGTCTGGATATGTAATATCCAGACCCGGATCCATTTAACTATGACTAATCGGGTCCGGGTCCGGGTAAATGGGTCCAGATTGAGATCCAGATCCAGATCCATTGGGTCCAGACCCGCAGGTCTCGGGTCCGGACCCGATCCGTTGACAGCTCTAGGATTATCAACTTCCTCATGAAACACATCTTCAATTAGGGCGTTTTCATTAATATGTTTGTTTGAAGTCAATGAGTTTACTTCGAAGAAAATATTATTTCAGTTTTTTCACGCACTTGATTTCATGCTGGTGCAACGGTGCTTTGAGCTTTTATACTCATTATTGCATATGCAGAAAGGTTTCATAAAGCTGATGCTTGCCAAATATGGGTTCTTTTCTTATTTTCCAGTTTATTTTGCTTGGTGCTGTTCCATTTCCCAAAGATGTACCCCACCTACAGCAGCTCGGAGTTCAAGGAGTCATCACCCTAAATGAGCCATATGAGACCCTGGTTCCATCATCCTTATATCAGGTAGATGTTTTCTTTTAGTGTGTAATAGTTAATAGTTTAAGTTAATCATTTACAACAATTTACTTATGCAGTGCATTGACACTCATAATATTAATTCTTCATAGTTCGTGGCACTCTGCATATAGAATATGGCTTACAACATCATGATTCATGATTGCATAGCAAATTTCTTTTAATGGCAGACTGCATCTTCCATTTCAACTAGCATATAACCCACATGATGCACAGTGTACCTTTTTTTAAAGTACATTTGTTTTTGTGATTTACTATACTGATAATTTTTAGCCCAAAAAATTTACAAGCAATTTCCTTGTTCATATATACCACCCTTATAATATTTTTTATTAATAAATAGTTATTAAAAATAATATCTTTTTATTAATATATAAAATATATATTTTGTTAATATATACTTTTATTAGTTTTTAATAAAATATAAATATGTTAATATATTAATATATTATTAATTTTTTAAAAATATATTATTATATTAAAATACCACTAGTATTATTAATTTACCATTTTTACTAAAATATTGTTGGTTTCAATTAACTTTGTTATTAACTGGAGAAACGATGGTGGCGATTAACTGGAATACAGAATCTTGAAAGGGTACAATGGTCACAAAACGGGTTTGGGCTTGGTAAATTTCTCTTGACATCATATCTAGGCTTGACCCAAACCCAATCTAGAGATGCTCATTTCTAATATGTGATAATGGCCATTAATTGTTATTATAGAAATTTTTGTTATAGACAGCAAAATTTTTTTCAAAAAATTCTTTTACATTTTATACAAAATTAATAAAAAATATTTGGGTGGAGTTGGATGGTGTGTGGACTTGCCAATAGCCATTGCATATAATGGTTGTATCACAAAATTGACATTGGATCAAGGCAAGATCCAGACTCGTGTTGTTACTCTATTCCATCACTTATGGCATCATATCCATAGAAGAAAGGTGGCACACATGTTGTCCATTGGAAGCAATGAGTGCTTCATCCTGAACATTGGATGAAATGAAATGGGAAAAAGGGGAAGATTCCGATCCAGTTGACCCAAAGAAAGCATAAAAATCATGGAAGTGCATGGTCCTATAAATACCAGGCTCATGCTTTGCCTCATCTGTTCTTGTTGTTGCAATCTATCCCAATGGAGTCTCTTCAGAAGGTGTCCAAGTGGATCTTCGCGGAATGAAATATTATTATATGAGATTGGACACATGGTGGATGGAAAGTGTTGTTGCCAAATCACCCTTCGGGAGGTCGCAGCAGCACCGGGATGTCCTTGGTCCTTTCTAGCAAGTTTGGATGCTACTCTCGATGTTTGCCAATAGATCCTGCAAAAGATCCCTGAACCGGGGTTACCAACAGGGATATTTCGATGCTCAAGTCAGTAAGAGAGGATGGAATGGGCAACAACCAGAGCTGTGAGCTATGGTGACTGTGAGGGCATAAGTTTGACGAGCACTCAGAATGGCCTACCTTGCCAAGTGTCCCTCTTACTATTTATAGCATTATGCGAGGCCATGAAAAGGCTGCCAAGGAAGTGGTCTCTGACAAGCATAACGGATCCTGACAAGGTTATTAAGATCTTGTTTCCTGTAATTCCTTTTACTGGCATCTTTTCTGTTAGGGCCACCGATCCTATTGAGATGCTGTCTTCCATGAACTCGCTTGTTGGTCGTGCTAGCCATACTCATTGCAGTGGACACATGGAAGGATTAGTATAGCTGGAGCAGGTGGGGTCAATCATAGCGGTCTCGGTGCCGAGAGGAGGCTAAATTCCATGAGTGGACCTTGCCGAGAGAGGGCTAGGCACCGAGAATGGGTCAGGCACCGAGAGAGGGTACTGGATACTGACTCTCTGGCGCTCCCGATAGGCATGGAAGTTGGCTTAGACCACGAGATCTTCTGGGGCTTCTACAGGAGGTGGCCGATGATAAAAGAGTTACCTGAATGCCCGACAACCGGCCCTACCATAGTCAGTAGTCTAGTGAATGTCTCAAGGCCAAGAAAGAGTGGTTGCTATAACAAATGCCCTCCACTCCCAAGTCTGGAACGGTGCCGAGTTGGTCTGTCGGGGCTTGCTGCTTCAAGGAGTCGGGAGTAGTCGCTTAACCGGCCCCATGAATCAAGATTGCCTTTTTACCTTCTTGCTCTTTCACCTTCTGGTTTTTAAATCACTGCCTGGGAGTTGTCAAACACCGTTTCGCCGCTTCGGGGGAGACACTATCATTTCGAGGGGAGCGTTAAGGCAATGAATGAGAGTTATTATCTTGGTACTTGAAGAGCCATACCATAATATTCGAAAGTACGCGCAATCGTCATCGGCTAGTTGGGTGGTGCCATGTGGCTTACTAACTGTAAGCCTTAATGCTGCGCGCGGAGCGCTGGGTAGAGAGGCAATCGGATGATTAAGCTTTCGAAGCATCACGGCCGTATCTGGATGAGAGTGGTCTACGTGGCACGATCTAGGAAAAAGAAAAGGAGTCTCTTGGGAGGCTTTTCTTTTCTTGAGTTCTCTTTGGTTCAATAACTCGGTAGGTGGATGCTTATTGGGCCTTGGCTGTTTAGGTGCCTTCTGGAAGTACTATCGGACGAGTTGCTGGTCTCTCCATATTTCGTCAATGCCATTGTCTGTGTGAAAATGAACGAGAAGATGCTTGATAGATATGGCAGCGTCTAGCTGATTTAGTCTAGGGCATCTGAGAATGGCATTGTATGCCGAAGGGACTCGAACCATGATGAAAGTGAAAAAAATTGTCTTCAACCAAGATGGAGTTCCCATTGTGACGGGAAGAGTTATTTCCCCTTCGATGCCGACTGATTCTCTGTTAAAGGTGACCAAAGGTATAGAAATATATTTTAAACAGTTCAATGGCAAATTCATCCGAACAAAAGTATCATAAAAAAGGATATCAGCCGAACTTTCACTATCAACAAGGAATCTTCTTACAGGATGTTTCACTATTGTCAATGAAACAGCGATAAGGTCGTTGTTGGGGTTATAAATCCCAATCAGGTCCTTGTTGGAAAAAGGAATTACATTGTCTTCTCTCTCCTTTTCTCTCGACCTCTTTGAAGGTCGCCCTACCTCCTAGGATATCAAGTTGACTTCAATTTTAGTCGATCAATTATCGAACTCGGGCAAGGTCGACTGCCCCTTGGGTTGGGGGCATCAGGACGAGTGACGTCTTCGCAGATATGCTTGCTGAGATAGTCGTGTCGGATGAGATCTTTAATCCCTTTCTTCAGCTGGTGGCACTCATCCATGTCGTGGTCGTGGTCGCGGTTGCGATGGAAGTGGCAATACTTGTCCTTGTTCTAGGAGACGGAGGATTTCAAGGGGTTGGGCCTTTGTAAGTACTGTTTCCCTTTGATCTCCATCAAGATCTTCGAACGGAGGACGAGAAGAGGGGTGTAGTTAGGTGATCGGTCGGTGGGGTTTCTCGGCTTGGGGCTCCGCTGGCAAGAGGAGCCAGGTTTGCTGGATGGGGCTCCAGAGGGCTTTTCTCGAGCTTTCTTGTGGCTCGGCTTTCCTTCATACTTCGCACTGAGAGAGAGCTCCTTTGTCTGCGTGGATGTACTTCTCGACACAGGCGAGCACCTCCAAATATAACTTTATCGGGATCTTGTCCGGAGAGTAGGTCAGTCGGGAGGGGGGAAGTCCCCGTTTCAAAGCCAACATGGCCAGGAAGTCGTCGAGGTGATAGATTTCCAGTATGGCCGCCTTAAATCGGGTTACATAGTCTTTCAATGGTTCCTTGTCCTACATCGGATGGTAAAGAGGCTGTTGGCCTCATGCGGCATCTTCCTACAGGCACTGAAGTATGCCGCAAACTTCTTCTTTAGCTAAGAACAAGAATCGATCTCCTTGGCTCAAGTCGAGAGTACTATGCTTGGGTCGCTTTCCGAAGGATGGCTGGAAAGGAGATGCATAGTAGGATGTCGATGGCACCTTGAATTTTCATAAGAGCCTTATAGCTCTCAAGGTGGTTTTACAGGTAGATGATGCCGTTATATGGCTCCAACTATGGAATTTTGAATTGACCCGAGACTAGCACTTCCATGATGCATTAAGAGAGAGGGGGTTGAGTATCAAATTCAGCAAGGTCCCGATTCTCCCCTCGGATGTTTACGAGTCGGTGGTTGTTGATATCGCGTAGCTCGCGATTGTGCTCCTCGAGGCATTGCTCGGCTCGTCGTCGGTAGCCTTCTTGGTAGACCCCTCTTGGAAAGATTTCAAGAGATACTCATCGGAAGAGTCAGATGGCGAGCGGGAGCACTTCTCCCGCCTTGGTTCCTTCCTGGATCGTCGATCCGGATCAGGGCTACGCAGGAATAGTGTGGGCGACCGCATTGGTGAGGCAGCTCATTGATAGCGGGATTGTTCCCGGGGTGATGGCGACTCTTGCGTTGCAAGGGAGGAGACCGCGAGTGACGGGAAATCCATTGGCGAGAAGGTCCCATGGATGGAGGATGATGACTGCCATGAGCCATGGGAGCTATGATCGGGACTTCCACTGGTTGTTGCCCCACGGTGGGAGATTGCTGCTGCCGTAACCTCTACACTGTCCAAGCAAGGGCTTCGACTTATTGGGCTAAGGCGGCCAGCAAACTTTGCTTTGGCACAGGCGGCTGAAGAGGCAAAGCAACAGGCACCAGTGCTTGACTAGATGGTTTTCCGTCACATGGGTGCTGCCCGATATGGCTTGTGGTGAAATCTTGTGCACGGGTGATCACTATGGCTTCAAGCTTTGAAAATCTAGGAGTGTCTAAGCAATAACTCTTTTCCCTACCTGGTGCGCCAATTTGTTACTGCTAGATCACCTTTCAAAAGGTCGCAACAATGATGAGGTATCTTCCAGTCCTTTTCGGCAAGTTTAGCTACTCTTAGTGGTTACCCAATGGGTCCTGCAAAAGGTTTTTGGGCCAGGATTATCGGTGGGGACACTCTGCGTTCAAGTCAATAAAGGAGGATGGAATGGGCAACAGCAGCCGGAGCTGTGAGCCATGGTGACTATGAGGGCTGATGAGCACTCAGAATGGCCTACCTTGCCAGGTATCCCTCTTATTATTTATAGCATTATACGAGACCACAAAAAGGCTGCTAGGGAGGTGGTCTCTGATGAGCATAACGGATCCTGACAAGTTGTTAGGATCTTATTTCTTACAATTCCTTCCACCGGCATCTTTTTTGTTAGGGCCGTTGATTCCGTTGAGATGCTATCTCCCACGAACTTGCTTGTTGGTCATGCCAGCCATACACACCGCAGTGGATACGTGGAAAGATCGTACAGCTGGAGTAGGTGGGGTCGATCGTAGCAATCTCGGTACTGAGAGGTGGCTAAATGCCATGAGTGGACCTCATCGAGAAAGAGCTTGGCGCCAAGAAAGGGTACTAGGTACTGACTCTCTGGCATGCCTGACAGGCATGGGAGTTGGTTTTGGCCGTGAGGTCTTCTAGTGCTTCTACAAGAGGTGGTAAATATTTATGTATTAGATCATGTGCCATATGGAGCTCTGCCTTTACAATAGGGCGATCTGTCTAGTCTCTCCTTTCAATCATAGGGCTTACCGAGAAAGAAAAATTATTTTGCGATGTTAATGAAATAATGTTGGATATACTTTCAAGTTTATGCATGTATGGTGATAATCTTTGCTTCGGACAAATGACTTCTGAAAATTCTGGTAATGATTGAACTAATTTAATATATACAAATAAGGATCTGATTTTATATTACCTTGGGACCTCTGTTTGTATGACGAGTTCTGTTATTTATTCTTGTCAAAGTTATGCATGCCTTATCCTTAGTTTTTTCTGTTCACAGGCTCATGGGATTGATCATCTAGTGATTCCCACCAGAGATTACCTTTTTGCCCCTTCACTTGTGGATATCAGCCGAGCTGTAGATTTCATCCATAGTAAGAGTCTTCTCTGACCTTTATTTCAACAGATGTGATAGTTTTTATTCCATGCCTTCTAGATTTTCATTCTTCCATGCCTTTTAGATTTTCATTATCACACAGTTACTTTATCTCTTAAGTTTTAGGGTATCATTTTATTTGAAATTTATACAGCAAAGGTTGCCTGATTTACAGTTGTCAAAGTTTATTTCTTTCTGATTATTTTCTTTATATAACCTAGCTGCATGAATTATCCATATACCTATCCATTCAGTAGTGGTTAGATTTGTTTTTCTACTAATTGGAGAATATTTATGTTAATTTGACCTATATCTTAAAGTATCTGTTATCTGCACATTGGTAGATGTCACTTATGCAATCCATTCTTCAAAACATTCATAGGGACAGTGGATAAGTTTATTTTCTTTTTGTATGAGACTTTAATTAGGTTTGTTTGTATGGCATGCGAGGGATAGCATGGATGGAAGCATGATGTTGTTACTATTTTTCCCCAAGTCAGTTATTCCCTGATCACAGAAGTTAAATAAAGTAACACATCTAGAAGGATTACTATGAAATCTGGATAATGATTCGGGGCTTACAAGCTGGATGAAGTCTTGAAAAAGAGGGAGGTGAAAAAGAAAGATTTTTGGCTGAACAAGGAAGTCCCATATGGTTTCTATTATTAGGATGGGTTCTAAAGTCTTGGAAAGAAGGGAGGTGAAATAGAAAGGTTTTTGCCTGAATAATGAAGCCCCATAGGGTTTCTATTATTAGGATGGATTCTACAACATTCAAATTTGTATTTGGTTTTTGTTTTTTGTTTTTTTTACATATTCAGATTTATCTAAGGTTGAAACTTTGTATCATTTTTGTGTCCAATTCCAATTATGATATAGAGCTGTAGATCCAGATCATAAATATGGAAGATTTACACGAATTGGAAGGATCAGGAGGTCCAAACTTTGAGGATAACTTTAGGGAACTTAACTAAGACAGGATGAGCATGGGCAAATAAGACCAATGACAGATCAAAAAAGGATAAGTTTTTGTCAATCCAAACAACATGGTATGACTGTATGAGCATGTACTATAATGGCCAATGGTAGATGAAATAATGAAGATGAGCTTGGATTTTTATCAGAGGTCAAGATGAGCAACAGTCTGGTTGAGATGCAAATGGGTTTGGCATGGCTATGGACATGTAACATGGTTCTTAAATTTAAATATGTTGACCGATCGTATCTACATTATTAGTTAGGCAAGCATGTCCACAGTCAGTATATCTACTATATATACATACTTCTGTGTTCTGTAGGTAGAAAGTACTTTTGAGTATAAACAATTTTTTGTTTTTCAGAATTTTAAAAAAAGAAAAGTAGAAATTGTTTTGTGAATACTGAACAAGATTAAAAGTATTCAGTTGGCTTAAGAAGCTTAAAAATAATTGCATAGTAGGTAGAACATTTCAGTGTTAATTAATGATGTCCAGAAGTTTTTGGAACAAGTCAATTATCCTATTTCTTTTATATTAGGCCAAGCCATACTTGTAGGTTTGGTCTTTCTGAATTCACATTTCACCATGTGGTTAGTCAAAAACTATGAATGTTGTGAATGCTATTCTTAGAGATGGTAATGTCTAGAAATGCGTAACACATTTAAAACTTTATTGTTCTTTTTTTTTTTTCAGGGAATGCATCCCATGGGAGGATTACATATGTGCACTGTAAAGCTGGAAGAGGACGCAGCACAACCATTGTTCTGTGCTACCTGGTATGCTCTTATGCATTTGCTTATAGCTTATTTGGAATTTTGCAACTTGACAAGCGTAGATTAGCCAGTCCAACACTATTAATAAAGCATGATGTCATTGATGCCGACCTTCTAAAAAGTGTTCCAATACATTTCAATTTCTAAATTTACAGGTGGAGTATAAGCACATGACACCCACAACTGCTTTGGAATATGTACGATCAAGACGGCCTCGAGTGCTTTTGGCTCCCTCACAATGGCGGGTAAGGAAATGAGCATTTGTTTCTCTGATAAAATAGTTAAATGAAATATAAATAATGTTATTGTTGGTGCTTATTGTTTAGCAAGTTTTAGTTTATGTCATTGTGCTTTTCCTCATTTGTCTCATTTTTGGAGTGATGATAAATTCATATATAACACTTAAAGGAATCCAACAGGCAACTGGAGTGCATGGATGACCTCAACTTTATGGTCATATCACATCAATATATGCAAAGGCCTCATCTGTAGGCCTTTACTTTTGGAATCTTCGTCTGCTTTCCTAAATTTCAAATTTCTGATTTTTATTTATTAATATTATTTGTTGAGAGGAGGCATTACAAAAATAATAACTTGATTAATTTATAGTCTATCCATTTTTTAAACTCCCTAGAACATATCCAGAACAACATAGCATACAAGCACTGCAGACAACCATGTTGCAGATATGTTTGGTGAAACCTAGTTTAGGTTCCTGATTCTTGCTTTCATAGGCCTAACTATATGAAGCATCTCATTAATAAAGTCGATAAACTGAGCACACACTAATTTTGAACTGGGATTTCTGAATGATGGAATTGGACTAGTATGGTTCTACACTTCTACTGAAGTTTAAAATGCTGTTAAATTGAAAGTGTCCATTTAGTGTTAAAGAAGTGACTTCCATGAGTTTGGCATCCAGCTTGTTTTTGGTTAGTAAAGGAGTATTTGCCAACTGCCTTGAATGGCAAGCATCTAAGCAGCGAAGTAGTTAACAAAATTACAGGAAACCTGTTTCCCACTCAAGTAGAGTGTCACAGGAAACTAAATTGAGAAAATGATGTGATTCGCAACTTGGTGGGAATCCTGGGTTTGATAAAAAAGAAAATTCTATTAATCGGGTTCTTGATGATGACATATGAAAGGGACATGGTGAGGAGTGGGGACAGGGTGGGAGGGAAGGAAAGAGAGTCGGTAAAAAATTCTCCTTGTAGGTCTTGATTAAAAACCATGATGATAAATCATCAATTTTATTTATTTTCTTGTAGGAGAGTAAATACTGGCAAAAGAGGAAGTCCTTATCAATATTCTTGCTTTCTCCTTTTGATGTTTGTTATGAAGCCTTGGTAAACCAATATCGAATCCAAGGCCGCTCATGTACGGTAGAAACATTGGCTGGCTTTATCCTCTAACTAGTGTGCATTTGACTTATGCAGGTTGTCCAGGAATACAGCAAGCGCAAACAAGAATTCCCTGCAAGCCAAGGTCCTAGACCGACAAGCTCACTCACCGGCGATGAAGTTTTGATTACTGCAACAGATCTAGAAGGGTATGGTACTACTAGTGAGGATGCTAGCAATGATCCCAACCTCTCATTCTGTAGTCTGTCCATGCCAACAAGTCCCCTCAGGGAGGATGAAGTTTTGATAACCGAGGCAGATCTAGAAGGGTTCGATACCTATGCAGATGCTTGTAAAGATACAAGTGTCTCGTTAAATGGGATTACTGAGACGAGGCCCATGACAAAGCGCCTTTCTTGCCTCTTTACATCCTTGAAGTTTTCCAGGAGTGGTCAGTCAGCTGCCAGCCGGCTTGCTGAGCTTCGTGCTTGCTAGATAAAAATTTTTCTGTAAATTTATCTGAGTTGCTGTTAAGAGGTTTTGGGGAAATAGATGGATATAGAGCTGGAATATTAATTTGTCCGAGGTCAGTAAGATGTCCCTGAATTGCAGATTGACTAAACGAAGGATAGAGGCAACCATTTTGTCTGGAAGTCTATTTCTGATTGCCCCGGTTTTTTTTTGACTTTAAGATTATTTTCTGCAAATATCTTTATTAATTCCTCTGGGATTTTAGACATTTTTTTCCCCTTCTTTTCACTGAATCCTATAGCGTGGTTTTAATTATTTTATCAACAAGAGAAAAACTACATTGTTCTGCCAGCTTGTTTTGCAGGCGCAGGGCCGACTTGATTATTATATCGTTCAACTAGTTTTCAGAGAAAACAGCGGCTAAAGTCTCTGCTATTTTAATCAGAAAATAAATGATACAAGTCAGTTTCACAGCTGAAGTCACTGCCATTTTAATCAGAAAATGACATGAGTCAGTTCATTCTATTAATTTTATTTGTTGGAATGCGAGCTCTACCGATTTCTACTATCAAATCTTATAGAAATTTCTGAACGTCTGTCATTCATTTAACAGTTTCATGTGGTGGCATGTGAGAACATTCAAGAATAAGTTGGAATAGAGTGGAAGAAGAGGTGTAGGATAGATTGAGAGACCTGGAAAGAGAGAGAAAAGAGATACTTAGAATCACAGGTTTCGGAGGGGAAGAAAGAAGACAAAATATTTCAATTTTATAGTTAACAACAACAAAAAACTCGGATTCTTACTAGTTCGTGACCTCACGATCGTCAATGATGGATGAGGCCGGTGCATCTTATAACACAGTGCCTTTGTATAGGATGGAGAGGTACATAAAGTGCAATGGCAGGATTAGACCTCTCCATTTTTTAAGTTAGAGAGCTTCATGCAGACAGTTCTCTTCTCTCGTTTCTCTTCTTTTATTTTAAATCTTCTCCGAACAGGGCATCAAAGAAACATTAAGAGTCTAGGGTCACAACAAGCAAGAGTAAGAAATCTAACACAAGGATGACTTGAATAAGCATTTACAAGGAATCCATGGGGCACAAGAAGAAATTTAACACCAGTTAGCAAGTCATGATCCATCCAGGAAATTGGTAAAAGCAGTTGACCATAAGCAAGACTATTAGGACACCAATTGCCAATTGAAATTTGGAGTTGCAGAGAACCAAGAAGAACTTTAGACTAATTTTAAAAAAGGAAACTCTTACAAAAAGATTCTTAATCTCTACCATTTCTCAAATAAAGGTAAGTAGCTCTTGAAAACTTCTACAATAATTTTTGATACCCAGAAAGAACATTTTAATAAGATGAGCGCAGAAACTCGACCCATGCTCCTCCCACTAATCTCCGTAAAATCTAAATATATGCTACCAGTGGAACCGTTTAGGCTTTTTTCTGTTGCGTAATTTAGTGAAGACAAAAATTCTTTTGTACAGGAATAGGTGGTGGTTTGCTGCTGCTGCTTGCAATCGAAGAAGCACAAGAACCTCTTGATGGCTTCTTTGATCCGGTCTTGCTGGAAGTTGCCAGTCCTTGCTTAGATTTTGAGCTTCCATCCAACCCTCCTTCATGGCTCTTGGATGACTTCATCTTCCTTCTGAATGGAGTCTCTTTCTTAGGCAGATCCGCGAGGCATCTCACATCAGACAGGGAGGTGAAGGACTGGGACTTCCCTTGATAGAACTTGGATAGCCCTCTCCTGCAACACAACACGGCCAAAAACTAATCAATTCAACCGAGATATGATAAGATAGCATTAGCAATCCTCTCTCCATGCAGTCATGTACAGGATTATCAAGATGCGTTGCAAGCTATATGGATGCAGAAAAAAGAATTGAATTCTGCAGTCATATTAACATAGATATTTTCACTCATCCAATTGGAATGAATTATATATCAAGTTTGCCCATCTCTTTTTTTTTTTCCAAAAAAAGTAAAAAACTTGAGGAGAAAAAAAAAAAAAAAAAAGAGTTATATATAAGAGGGGCTTCTTAAAATGATGTTCAACTAATTTCTCGTTAAGCAATGGTAACAATTTGTATTTGGTCGAGCTCTGATCATGGATACATAATCAAAGGTCTAGATTCATGTCAGAGTATTACTCACTTGGTTGGAAGTTGTGCCGCGAGGGAGGATAAATCGTAGAGAGGCCCAGTTGTATCGAATTGTGATGGCAAGGAAGTAGCTTTGTTCAAAGGTGGTGGAAAGTTTGGAGATGAAGTTGTGTCCTCCCTGAAATCTTCGTCGTCGGAGTAGTCGGAGAAGGAGGAAGAATCGCGTAGCTCACCATCATCTTCGTTACAAGGTAGGATTCCATGAAATCTCTGGCTGAGGTCTTCACCCATGTCTAGTTTGTGGTCTTTGGAATCCAAGAGATGAGGATATGGAGGCTCGTTCTATGAACACGTTCACCCCTTGCAAGGCTATCGGTCCTTCTTGTATCGTATCCAAAGGTGTATTTATAGAATACACATACAGCCCACAACCATGGGCAATTCCATCTGCTCATATATTTTTAAGTTAATGTTAAGAAGTTACCTGATAATGGTGGAATCTAATTGTGCTGCCCTTTGCTTTTTTTAATAAAGTATGTCAGTTAAAAAACATTGTTTTGAAAAGGAGTGAAGGGATGGTAACTTTTCTTTTTTTTTTCTTTGGGAGAAGGAGAAAAAAGAAAAAAAGAAAAAAGAAAGAATGGTTAAAACTCTGTGTTACCCCTTTTGCCATTGGCTTTTATTGTTTGGAGGGGTCAAAATCCTCGCTCCCTTCCATGGGTATATCTGTAAAACTTGCAGCGGATAAGGCTTATGCCTCGTATTTATCCATATCATGATGATATCCTTCTCCCACAACCATTTCAATGCATTCGTTGCCGTCCGTTTCCCCCGATGGGAATTTCTCATGGACATTCCAGAGGCAAATTTAGCGGAAATGTGCCCCCTTTTTGCCGAGCCAGGTGTCCGGTGACTCTTATTATCCGGAATTAATGCCACCCAACAAATGTAAAAACAATTAAACAAAATTATTCAAGGATTCGCAAGGAAACAGATAGGTAGATTTTGGTGTCCCACATCTAAATGGTCGCACGTTATAGTTTCAGACCTGTCAATTTCTTGTGGGAGGGGCGATGGGACCCAAGTCCAAGTAGGAAATTACTCAAGCTTTGCGTCCACAAGCTTAGCATCCTTCCTTGTTTTCTGCGGTAGGCATGTGGGAACTTGGTCAAATCAATCACCTAGGAAGACTTCTGGACCCGAGTTTTGCAGGTCATCGTGGAATATTGAATCGTTCTAATGGTCCGGCGTGGATAAAGTTATGAAGGATAGATAGAATTAGAGATAAGGAAGAGGGTGGGGACTGGGGACAGGGTAGTGGTAATAAATTATGATACCAGTTTCTTGAAGGCAGAATAAATGCCTGCTGAGTTGATGACTTACCATAATAGAAGCATCGGGGTCCACGGGACCGGTCACATGGCCTCGACGGTGGGAACTGGGACTCGATGGGGATGAGGCGGCATGGAGATTGCCTGGAGGCACGCGGCTCGTTATATTTTCGAAGTTTTTGTTCTAAAAAAAAAAAAAATTTCCGTGCATTCTTATCCAAAACCTCGAGCCAAACGGCGACTTGCACAGGGGCATGATTCCTGGCGTTTAGGAATAAGTTCGTAAAAAGGTAAAGAATTGGAATCATTGTTGTTATATCCGATCAATTTTTCTTCAAATCAGATAGGATCCAACGACCCTTCGACCGGTCGGACCAAAAGCTTGGCTGACCTACTTGAGATCCAACCGATTCATCGAAGATTCGATCGACTTACCAGAGATTCGACCGATCCACTTCAGCAGGTCCTATATCGATCCAAGGCGGGCCGCTCCAAGGACGGCCCGGAGGCTCCAGAGAATCTTTCCATCTAGTACCAAGATGCCATTACGACTGAATACTTACATCTCGGCGTCATTACTCTGCAGATCCCACGATCTCGGCGCCGTTACTTGCAGGTCCCAAGATATGGTGCCACCAGTCTCGGTTAGCCATGAAGGCTCAGGTGATCGCCGACTTCATAACAAAGTGTATCTGGAGACAGGAGACACCTCTGCAAGCGGTCGGCACACCTAAGGATAATATTGCTGGAGAGTCGGATCCCGCCTGAACACTCCATGTGAACGGGGTGTCTAATCTTCCTGGTTGAGGAGCGGGCTTGATCATGTCTGACCCTGATGAACAGAGCTGGAATATGCCCTACATTTTGCATTCCAAGTATCAAATAACCAGACGAAATATGAAACCCTCATCGCGGGACTGAGGATAGCCAACGAGCTGGGCATCGGTCGGATCAGAGCCTTCTCTGATTCTCAACTTGTGGTAAACCAGGTGAGAGACGAATTCGAGACGAGAGATCCGACCCTGGCCAAGTACTTGAGTAAGGTACAGAGCCTCGTGACTCGACTCATCTTTTGAGATACTTTATATACCTCAAGTGCAAAATTCTCGGGCGGACGCCTTGTCACGGCTGGCCACTGTCGTCATTAACCCCTCCGACCAGACCTTCGTGGAGCACCTACAAAGTCCAAGCATTGCTGAAGAGATATCATGAATCCATCAAGTGGAGCGAGAAGCCTCTTGGATGAACCCCATCCTTGCATTCCTCAACGAAGGAACCCTGCCAGAAGAGAAGACCGAAGCCAAGCATGTGTGCTGGACTGCCTCGAAGTACGTTGTCCTCGTCGGAATTCTCTATAAACGATCGTTTACGCAACCACTGCTGAAGTACCTGGAGCCGTCGGACGCCGATTACGTACTCAGAGAAATGCACGAAAGCATATGTGGCGACCACCTGGGAGGTAGATCTTTGGCCTACAAGATCATCCGACGGGGCTTTTACTGGCCAACCATTCAGAGGGATGCTTCGAATTTTGTTAAAAAATGCGACACATGCCAGAGGTACTCCAATATTCAAAGATGACCAGCTAGTCAGCTAAACCCGCTGATCACCCCCTGGCCATTCGTGCAATGGGGAATGGACATCCTCGGGCCATTCCCCCCAGTGTCCGGACAACAAAAGTTCCTTATTGTAGCCATCGACTACTTCACCAAGTGGGTGGAAGCTGAGCCATTGGCGTAGATCACCGAAGCCAAGGTGAAGAACTTCGTCCGAAACTGCATTATCTTTCGGTTCGGCATACCGCTGGCGATCATCACCGACAATGGAAGACAGTTCGACAACCCGAAGTTTCAGGATTTTTGCCAGCAATATTGTCTCCCACCGATTAACTTCAGTCGGGCACCCCCAATCCAATGAAGAGGCCGAAGTCACCAATTGGACAATCCTACATGGGTTGAAGACCCGGCCGAGCAACGCCAAGGGACTCTGGACAGAAGAACTTTGTTTGGTGCTTTGGGCCTATCAGACTACCTCCCAGACAGCGACTAGAGAGACTCCATTCAATCTCACCTACAGGAGTGAGGCGGTCATATCGATGGAAGTCTCCTTGTAGTCCTTCTGGATTGATCATTTCACCAAACCAGCCAATTCTAAGTAGAAAAGGGCCGACCTTGACTTACTCGACGAGACCCAACTCCGGGTAGGCCTGAGGATGGCGACCTATCATCAAAGAATGGCCTAATATTATAATTCTCGAGTCAAGGCTCGAAGCTTCCGAGTCGGAGACTTGGTTCTGCGGAGATCAGAGATATCCAGGCCAATTGAACAAGGAAAGCTCTCCCCCAATTGAGAAGGCCCCTATTGGATAGTCGAAGTGATCCGGGCCGGAACTTACCGACTCAAGCATCTAGACGGATGGTAGGTGGCACGCCCTTGGAATGTAGATAACCTCCACAAATATTATCAATAAAGACAGCGATTTACACTAGAAGGAAGTCCGATTCCGATCGGTAAAGGCTCTAGTGTAGCCCACTTAAATCCGATTCCGATCGGCTAAAGGCTCTAGGGCAGCCCACTCAAAGTCAGATTCCGATCGGCAAAGGCTCTAGTATAGCCCACTTAAGTCCGATTCTGATCGGCAAAGGCTCTAGGATAGCCCACTCAAGTCCGATTTCGATCGGCAAAGGCTCTAGTGTAGTCCACTCAAAGTCCGATTCCGATCGACAAAGGCTCTAGTGTAGCCCACTCAAAGTCCGATTTCGATCGGCAAAGGCTCTAGGGCAGCCCACTCAAAGTCCGATTTCGATTGGCAAAGGCTCTAGTGCAGCCCACTTAAGTCCGATTTCGACCGGCAAAGGCTCTAGTGTAGCCCATTCAAGTCCGATTCTGATCGGCAAAGGCTTTAGGACAGCCCACTCAAAGTCCGATTCCGATCGGCAAAGGCTCTAGTATAGCCCACTCAAGTTCGATTCCGATCGGCAAGGCTCTAGGACAGCTTGCTCAGAGTCCAACCTTGATCGAAAAATACTACTTGGGGTCCTTAGACACTTGAAGGATTTTCCTTTAAATGACCAGTTCAAAGGTTCCTTAAAAATATTTCTAAAAGAGATGAGTTTGGGCTAAACCAATCTCTCGACACTTAGAAATATTTCTAAAAGAGATGAATTCGGACTAAGTCGACCATTCCACATTCAGAAAAATAGACGTCAAAGATACATATCCAAAACCAAAATCATTTCATTCATTAAAAAGATTTTTACAAGAATGGGCAGACTTTTACAATCAGTCTTAAATCTTGCCCTGCGGGTACAAGGGAGAAATGGTTGGAGGAGCTTCGGCTTCAACCTCCTGCACTACATCCGAAGTCCCGACCGATGCCTCCGTCGACCCCGTGTCGGCAGTAGCTTGGGCGTCTGCCCCGACATCGGTCGGCCCCCCTTCTTCCGTCGGCTGCCTCAACTGTATGGCAGATAAGTCGAGCTTTAAAAAGGCTTCGGCTACCTTCTTCAGACAGTCATCGAAGCCGTACTCGTAGCTCGCCGCTCCGGCCTCTTCCATCTCATCGTTGAAGCTGGCGGAAACCTTGTATTCTACCATAGCATCGTGAACCTGCTCTTCCTCCAGCTCCTTCGCCTCTCTCAGCTGGGTCATGTATTTCGCCGACATCGCCTGGTGGGCCTGCGTGCTCCTCTCGAAGTTAGCAGACCGTTCCTCCTCCTTGCTCAGCCGACGGACCAAGGAGGTAACCTTTGCCTTCTTCTTCTTCAACTTGGCCTTCCATTTGGCTAACTGAATCTGCAGGTCTTCTGCTTGCTTCTTCAAGGACTCGGCTTCGGCTAGACTAGCCGATAGCCTCTCCTCCATGGCCTTCCGCGATGCCTCTGCCACTACTCTAGCCATCTCTGACCCCTCGACCTTCTTGGTCGAGGCCTCTGTCATGTGAACCATCTCGCCAAGGCCCTCATCCATCCGTGAGACGTCATGGAGAAACTGCAAACAATAAGCCATGTTAGTCACACACAAGGTAAAAGGAGAAGAAGAAAGAAGATAAAGGGATAATAAGTTACATTCATCAGGTTGAGGTAGGCGCTTCTCGCCACCTCGTTCAGCTTGCACCGACTGGACTCCTCCCAGTCGACCTTAGTAATAGCCCCTTTGAGCAAATCCCTAGCCTGCTGGGGTTTACGAAGAGCATGCCAGCATTTGAAGGTGTCGTAGCTAACCTCATCGGCATCCGCTCCTCCAACTGCACCTTTTCCCTTGTTCGCCGGGCGAACTGCCTCTGTCGGCTCGGCTAATGGTGAGACTGGAGCCACCCCCTCTTCGGTCGGCTCTGACACGGTTGGCTCCGGTCGGATGGCCGACTCCTCGGTAGTGGGTGGAGGTCCCGATGCCTTTGCTGCCATCCGCTCTGACAAGGGTACATTATCCTCATCAGATTTCGATGCCATTATGATCGCGGGCTGATCCTCCACCTGCTGCCTTTTCGGCTTGTCCGTGGACTGGGCGGCCCTCTTCTTTGCCGCCCGTTCTGCTACCCTCGTTCTATCGAGCTTCATCTTCTCTCGTGTTGCAAGGGCAAGACCAAAGTAAGTAAATAAGAAAATAAAGCCTATAGAACGAAAAAGGGACCGATGGCAACGGCTTCTACCCTACCTAAGTGTTCGTGGCGGCTGACTCCGGCCAAGTGGAGGATATCCTCATGAAGCAACTCCGGCACCATTATGAAGCCGATCGTCTCCATCTCATTGAAATAAGCTTGGTCGACCATCAGCACCATCCTCCCTTCATTAGCCTTCAGCCTTGGTTCCCTCCATGACAGGTCAAAGCCCCAAGGCCAAAGGCTGTGCACGAAGAAGAACTTCGATTTCCATCCATGGATGGCCAACAGAATTCCTCCAAGTATCTTTCGCCCGGGACGGGGGCTAAGCACCCACCATTCCTTGCTCCTAATGTCTTTCTTCAGAACAAAGAAGGTGATAAAGAGGGAGGTCCTAACCTCTGCTCCGGCTCTTTGGCACAGAACCATGAAGCAGCTGATGGCCTGAATGCTGTTCGGGGTCAGCTGCGCAGGGATAATTCTATAAAGATTGAAGACCTCGATGAAAAAGTCACATAGGGGGAACCTAAGGCCAACCTTTAGGTGATCCTTGTATATCGGGAGGGCTCCGGGGCTCAGTGGCCCGGTCACCCTCCCTTCGTGGTCCGGGACAGTGAGGTGCAGGGTGGAGGGAATGTTGTATCTAACCCTAAGGGCCTCTACCCGATCCCCTGTCAATTCAAACTGGACCTAATTGGGACATAGCTCCTTCTCCCTACGGTTGGAGGCCATTACTATGAGGCTTGAAGAGAAAGAGGACTAACCCGAGGACTGGTTTCCTAAAAGGACGGAGACGGTGGAATGTGACGCTCTCTTTCCAAGTACGGATGCAGCAAGAAACTCCACCCAGAGTCTCGACACTTCCTTTTCATAGCCCCTGGGGGAATCGCTTCCTACCGTCCCTCGAGTGCTGCGATCCAGGCGTCAGGCGATACGACTCCCCATGCAGCGAAAGCCGATGCGACAGAAAAAAGCACATTCGAGCCGCGATCTGCATGATTGCCAGATCAACGGCAGAGGGGTCGCTCCCAGCACGACACCAACCGCCCAAATATCGCCACGTCATTCAAGTCACCTCCGAAGCCCGATGGTTGAGTAGGCCAGGTTGGCCACTCATCATTGCACCCCTTCTGCATTAACTGCCGCTCCCTCCGCCTCCAATGCAGCGTCGACACCTGTCCCAAGCACGAGTTTCCGGAGTGGGAAACGACCAGACACAACACGCCCAATCAGATCCGCAATCATCTCAAGGATAAATGCACTCAGTGCGAGAATGATGTTCTCGCCCTTCGAAGCTACAAGCCCTCCCGAAGGCAAGAGCAAGGGGGCAACTGTTATACCCAATCGGCTTTCCTCCGAACCAGACCGGAGCCGATGGCCCTTCGATCGGTCGGACCAAAGGTCTGGTTGACCTACTTGAGGTCCGACCGACCCACTTCAGCCGGGCCCATATCGGTCCAAGACGGGTCGCTCCAAGGACGGTGCGAAAGCTCCAGAGGCTCCTTCCAGCTAGTACCAGGATGCCGTTACGACATAATCCTTACATTTCGGCGTCATTACTCTACGGATCCCACGATCTCGATGCCGTTACCCTGCAGGTCCCACGATCTGGTGCCACCTGGCCGCTACCAAGATTCCTCTAGGGACAGATTGGCCATTCCCAGCCTGGCCTCTAACAGATTCTGGTGAAATTCCGTGCCTATATAAGATAAAAGGAGAACTCCAAACGGTAAGAGAGCTTTTTCCTTCATCACGAGTTATCTCTTTTTGATTCCTCCATTCTGTTGCTCTAAGGCTCCAATTAACTTAGCCATCGGAGTGTTTCCCGCCGGAACATCACCGGCCCATGGGACGTTTTTGCAGGAACTAGGGAGACGCGCACTCCAGCTAGGTCGAGAGAACTCGGTCCGGGAGATTCAGCAGCAATAATTGTTAATACGGAAATTTCATCAAAAGCCCAGAAAAAATTCAGAATTAATTAATATCTATCTATTGTATTGTTAAAGTGCAAAAAAAAAAATTAAAATGATATGTATAATAGCAAAGATAACATGATAGGCAACAAACTAAGCTTACATCACTAATTCTCAACCCGGAAAGATCTTTCAAGTTTGAACCCGTCGCTCAAACCATAAACATTTTTGGACAATTACTCATCTATTCTTTTATATAGAGAATAGAGGAGAGGCATTTGGTCAACAAATAAATTAGTAAATACTTTGAAGAGTATTCTTATTAGATGTGGGGTTTAAAGTACTGACGTTTCTGAAATGCATGTTGCCATCACCCCAGCGGCTGGACAAGGTAAGCTTTGAGCCAAATGACGATTGATTTCTCTTCCAGAGGGATTTTTTTTAAAAAAAATAATAAAATTGATGTTAATGACTATTAAACAAATTAGCTTGACAATTTATGAATAGCCCATAAGTTGACAATACCTTCCAGAACGGTCTGATTCTCTTAACATGTTCATAAGTTGTTGTTACCGTTCCTTGTCAGCCACGCCACCGCCGCTGACGGAGCAAGGGTCTTTCCCACCAAACACAGGAGCCAGCGGTCGTGGTTAGCATCTTGATTCTTGGCCACTATTCCGAAAGCAAGGGCCCTTTTTCTTTATTTTATTATTATTATTTTTTTGGATGGCCTGTTTTTCTCTACCGAGGACTTGAATTCCTCTTCTGAATCCAGTTGGAAGCAGTCTGGGCCAATAATTCCCATTTACCAAGCTCATAGAATCGACAGTTCATTGGAAACAGTTCGGTGCAACCGTTGTACTTCAAAGGTCACATTGCTTATAGATGAAATTTAGCAGGGGACACACACCGACAATAGAATGAATTAGCGATGAAGAAATTTCACTCACAAAATAAACATTATCTGCAGACGGTACCTGTTGCCGCTAAATCATTCATGACTGAAACTTCGGCGATATCGGGCATCCCGCTCATGTTTTTGATTCTGCTCCCGAGCGCAGATTGAACACCTGCAAAAAATCTCGTACCAGATTTCCGACGGGAGACACTCCGACGCTCAAGTCAGTAGGTGATCTAGGCATTAACAGAATGGAGAATTCAAGAATAGATAGAAAAGGAAGTAAGTAGAGTGGCCTAGCTTGGACCTATTGGCCAAATAACAGAAGGTGGTTACCCTTTGAATGTCCTCTCTTATCCTTTTTATAAAGGTTGTAATAACCCAATACGGTTATATTTATTGTAACTAAATAACAGAATAACCGAAGGTGGTTGTAACCAAATAACAGAATAATCGAAGATGTTTGTAACCAAATAACAGAATAACTGAAGGTGGTTGTAACCAAATAACAGAAATAGTTGTAACCGAATAACCAAAGTGATTGGCCTTGGTAGGTCTTAGTGGGCCTTAGGCCTTTATCAAAACCGGATGAGATGGATACAACACAGCCCCTCACTCCCGAGCTGAAAAATGTTGCTAGTGAACTGCTTCAGCTTTGACTCTATTTTCAGTGAAGGGAGTAATAAATAATAGCCTTCGTTTGTCAGTTGGCCGATTGGATTTGCCTTTGATTGATAGTGATAGAGAATAAGATAGGTGGGTTAGATCACTAAGCTGCTGAGTAATATATGTTGATTAGATACACTTTGGTGCGTCATCAGATTTGTCGCAAAATAAACCATAAAGGTCAATCCTGAATAAAGATTAAGACAAGCTGGTCAGAGCCATTTTGGTACTTTATCAAATTTATTATAGTATAGACCACATGGATCATTCTTGAGCCTTTGATAGAGAATAAGACAAGCTGATCAGGCCCACCTCAGCACTTCTACGGTAGATCACGTAGATCATCTTTATGCCTTTTAATAGAGAACAAGACAGGCTGATCAGGCCCACCTCGGCATTTCGTAAACTAGATCACATAAATCATTCTTATGCCTTTAATAGAGAATAAGACAAGCTGATCAAGCCCATCTCAGTACTTTATAGGATAGATCATGTCGATCATCTTTATCCTTTAATAGAGAATAAGACAGGCTAATCAGGCCCATCTCGGTACTTCATAGGAAAGATCATGTAGATCATCCTTATGCCTTTGACAGTAAGATGGGTTTCAGTGGGTCCTGATAAGATATGCTTCAATGAACCTTTCCTTGAGCTTTAGTAGGCCATAATAAGATAAACTTTGGTAAACCTTTTCTTGGACTTCAGTGGGCTCTAATAAGATAGGCTTCAGTGAGCATTTCCACGGGCTTCGGTGGGCCCTAATAAGATAGGCTTTGGTGAGCCTTTCCTTGGACTTTAGTAGGCCCTAATAAGATAGGCTTCAGTGAGCCTTTCCACGGGCTTCAGTGGACCCTAATAAGATAGACTTTGGTGAGCCTTTTCTTGAACTTCAGTGGATCCTAATAAGATAGGCTTCAGCGAACCTTTCCTTGGACTTTAGTAGGCCCTGGTAAGTTAAGTTAAGTTTTGGTGAGTCTTTCCACGGGCTTCGCCTTCTCCTGAAAGTCCATTGGTCGCTTCTTTGGACATGCTGCCTTTAGCTTTGGTAGCTTCCTCGTCAGCATTCTATCAACAACTAGATGCTGTTGGGGCTGGGGCTGCTGTTGCTTAGCTTGAACAGGGGGAGCTGTCAATAGAGTTGGCATTTAAATTGGAATCGGAGCTGGTGGCAGCATCATATAAGAGACCGGCTCAGGCCTGATTGCACTCTCTACCATGGAAGCACGAGACCAGGAAGCGACCCTATGACCCTCCTCTTCCTCCTTGGCAATGGCGCTCTGCTGATTCTCATACTTCTCGTATGCAGGGCGAAACAACCCTTCAAAAAGCCGGAGTAACTGATCAGCGAGCTTATACACTTCATGGCCTTCTAGATCGTAGAGAAGGACATTGTTAAAGGTCAATCTGATGTCAGCTGCAAACTCCAATGGCGACGGGTAGAGACTTTTGTTGAGCTTACATTTCATGATACCAAGGTCCATGAGGAGCTTGATGATCTGGAAGTAGTCATGAAGGCCCATGCCCACCACATCCACAGGGAAATTGAACTAGATGCACTTCTTGTGCTTCATTAGCTTTGTCAAGATCTAGCAGCAGTTCTTCATCATGGACGAGCGGAGCTTCTCTGAGGCTAGCACCGTCGCCAGCCGCTTTAGCTCCCTAGGAGAGACCATCGGCAACAAGGTCTTGTTATCGAAAATCTTCTTCTCCTTGATCAGGATGAGATCGGAGGATTTTGTGGCCGGTGAATCAGCAGGCTGTACGTGGTTCTGATGCAAGGCTGCCGCGACCAAGGAAGTGACCTCCTGGTCGCCGCAGTAAATCCCGGATGAATTGAAGCCAGCGGATCTGGCGGAGGACTGGAACTCTGTGGATTCAATCCATCTGCTCAGGCTCTAGACCTGCTCTAGCTCCGAAAACAAACGCCTCTTGAGTTCCCTCAGCTCCCTCTTCGAGTAGGTCGAGATGTCGAACGGGACATAGCCAGCCAAATCTCGCCGGTGGCTGAGGTTGATACATTTCCGGTTAAAGGACAAGGAGTCGTCCGACATCGCGACCGTGATTGCCGGCACCTCCTCCGACTCCACTGGGTGGAACTGGCTCGTATGGTCAAAGACATGATCTCTTTCTGTCTCCCCAGTACAGCTCATTCGGCTGGCTAGGAGAGCAGATGCCATGCACCACAGCGATTCTCCCCCAATCGTCCGGGACCCGATGGTCTAGCTTCGATCGGGGGCCGCCATAGCGCCAGGGACCATGGAAGAGGGCAATTATTCGACCAAAGAGGGCCGGAATCCAGGGAGCAGGGCCTCCGAGGACAACGAAGGTGGGGAAAGGGGGGGAGAGAGAGAACGAAGATGGCTAGAGGAGGAAGGGGGAGGGTTTCTAGGTAAGGAGGATGAAACCCTCTATAGGACTGGGTGAAGGAGATGATCCGGGACTTGCCTCCGATGACTTGGGACGGGAACCCCGGGTTCTCACTCAACCACCGACGTCGATGCTCGTTCTAGTCGAAGATCTTGATGCCAAGGGTGTAGTTCTTGGCCGCCGCTGCCGCAACGGCCATATTGGAATTATCGACGGTAAGAGAGGTAGAGTTGGAGGCAAAGTCAACGGGTGGGGGCTCGTTGTCGTCGGGATTGGAGTCAAAGTTGGCGCTAGGTCCGCCAAGGTTGCCGAAGCTGATTATGCCACAGAGGACGAGGATGGTGATGAAGCCGCGAGGGACGGTGAATTTAACGTCGTTGAGGCTCTTTTGGATCTTCCGCCAGCGCGATCCGTCACCAGATCTTCTATCGGCTAGATCCATCACTAGATCTGCCGCTGACGAGATCTACCATCAGATCTGGCGATGGAAGAATGCCACGATCTCTTGCTTGATCCATCCGAGGCCACTCCCCTTTCTTTCGTTCTCCATGAATTTTTTTAAATTCTCCTTCTCAAGAGAGGATTGGTCGCGTTCCCCTTGCCTGGCGCGCTAATCTGTTGCCACTAAATCATCCGTAGCTAAAGCTTCAATAGCATCGGACATCCCGCTCACATGATCTAGGCATCGACAGAAAAATTCAAGAATAGCATAAATAAAAAAGAGAGTGAGTAGAATAATCTATAGCTTGGATCTATTGGTCTTAAGACATTGCTTATCCTTGGAATGTCCCCTCTTATCGAGGTTGTAATAACCAAATATGATTATATTTGTTGTAACTGAATAGCAGAATAACCGAAGATGGTTGTAACAAAATAACAGAATAATCAAAGATGATTGTAACCAAATAACAAAATAACTGAAAGTGATTGTAACCAAATAACAGAAGTAGTTGTAACCGAATAACCAAAATCGTTGACCTTAATGGATCTTGAACCTTTATCAAGACCGGATGAAAGGGATACAACAGTATCAATCCAGACTCTATCAAATTATGAATTTTAGATCATGCTTTCTATTGCTTGGAATACCATGGCTGGATCCGCATGCATTGCTGTATGATGAGAGATGGGAACGTTGAATTTTGTTTTTTTTTTTTGTTTTTTTCCGGTAGGACAATGAAATATGGCTTTCAATAGCTCTATCCTAAAGGAAAACTTTGTTGAACATTTATGCACGCCAACGTATGCTCATCTAAAACTAATGCAGCTGAATATATGCATGATTTGAAGACTAAATGAATTGGGCATTTATGCACTCCAAGGTATGCTCACGTGAAACTCGTGCAGTTGAGTATGTGCATGACTTGAACCAGAGAGCTGCAGGGGGAGGCAAAGTGAACTTGCAACATCTTTAGCTCAGATTGTTATTTTACATTTAATGTGCATATAGAAACCATCATATACTTACTTACACATCACCGGGTATATTTATTGGAGGATCTAAGCTGCTGACGAGGATTGCCAGATCGATGTCCTTGTCCTCAAATTTTTTGATGAAGGGATGACTCTGAAACCAGTTGAAGGGATTCAGCATATTGTTTGGTATAAAATTACTGCAAAAACTGAAACTGATACTAACCAGGAGCTCCAGAGATGACATTCTTTCCTGAGCATCCTTCTGCAAGCTGCAGACAGAAAATGGAATTATTTTTTTTCACTCATAATATGCGTCATATGAGGGGTGAATATCCTGTGGTCCAACTTGCATCAACATAAACAGAATAAAAAGGCAATAACAGCTGCTTCATTTGAATCAACAAAATACGATTAGACAGAGTCCAGATAAATGATTTATAAACTAAAGCACTATCAAGACTGCCAAAAAGCCATAGCTTTTCCATTTTTTGAAATACATCTATAAATGGTGACCTATGAAGCCAACCCATATACATCAGGGAATGGCCTTGTGGTTAGATGTTGCTGTCACAAAATGATGATCCAAAAAGAATTGTGTAGCAGTTTAAAAATTATTCTTGCATTAAAAAAAAAAGGGGGTGCACATTCAGAAAACATCATGAATCGCAAAAACATCCAGCAGAAAAAAATCAGTGCATTTGATTTAAATTCGAGAGAAATAACAGCGACAGACAGGGTGATAATCAAAAGAACTGCAAAGACATCCATCCTCAGGAATCCAATTCTGTAAGATTTAATTTACATAGAGAGAAATTAATAACCAATGTATACTCATGGTGATGGTCCAAAGAACCGTGCAGACATGCACATTAACACACACATTGCACGCACACACAAGCACAAAATTAAGATAGTAGAGTTCAAACTTTAACTGGTTTTTATTTCATTAACTCAACAACCTAAAATCATGAGAAGCTAGTCACCAGTCAGATCTGTAGACATCAACACAACAAGAAATGCTTAAATAAACGAGTCCATAAAGCTGATAAAATAACAAATTCATTATTGCAGGATTTTAGAAAAGGCATTATCAGAAGTCACATCAACTCATCAGATGATATGGTTTCCCATATGACACTACAAGTAAATGAGGGTCCACATACAAGGATACATAATTGTCTGATTGCACCACTACGGGCCAGTTTGGATATTCTTGCAAGAATATCCTGCAGGAATCGAGCTTGTTAGCTTGTCCAATCCATAGGGCCTCCCCAGTTCCTAGCCTAAATCCTGCCTATGAGTCTCTGCATGAAGGAAACAGAAGACCCATGGAGCTGGAGGTCTTTTTCTCTTCCCCTAGGATTTGGGCTGGAAGGTGTTAGGTTGATATGAGCTATGCTTAAATGGATGGCCCAATCCACGAATCCAGTAGAAAATTCAGTGCAACCTTGCAGGATTACGCAACCAATCCTTAAAAAGATTCTTTAAGAGACTACCAGCAGCTGTACTCTGTAAACTACTTCATATTTCTTATTATAAGTGTTAGGAATAGGACACTCTTAAGCTAACACGTCTCTAAATTCAAGGACAGATCATGTTTGCTATGGTGTGTATCAGGGAAAGTCCCGGTGTGTACTGCAGCATGTAGCAGTGCATAATGTAGTGTAGCGTATACTAGCATGTACTACAGTATGTACCAACTTCATTGCACCAAAAAAAAAAAAATGATTAAAGATGTATGGGATCCAAGGAGTGCTGGGCACCATCCTTCAAGAAAATCTGGCAACGCCCCATGAGCACATGTTTCTGGCTTGGCTTCACCGTAAGATATAGGGCTGAAAATAATCCCAGGCAAACCAAGGGACGTTGGATTGGATCAACTCATCAACCATAGGTCAGTCTTGGGCTTAGCTTGAGAATGTTTGGACTTGGGTTTTGGAGTACAAATAAAATTCAATCCTGTGTAGCTTCAAAAATGGCTTTAGTACCAATATGTTTAACTTTCATCCCATCTGATAAACAGAATTTTTTTTGTTACGAGAAACAAAACAAACATATAACGTATCTTAAAGAAAATGAGAGACATAATTCAATTAATGTCCATCGGCCATGAGGTAAGAGAGGAACAAAAAATGACAAAAAAAAATAGTAATAAAATAAAGAAAGTGTGATATGACCAATTATTGATATTTTTTTTTGGTGCATGCTTCTCTTCATTTTTAATGTTAAAAACAGCAGAAGAACAGTTCTACAAATATAATTAGTAAATCTTTGAAAATGAAAATAAACATGTCGCATGCTAGTAAAATTTTATGATTATATGAATATAAAAGGTTCATCCCTATCACAGCATGTGACAATGCAGCAAATGCAATAAAATTGCTCCATGCAAGAAAACTGGCATACCATGCTGATATAAATGAACAAAACTCTGGAGAGAATTGATCTGATGGGGCAGAAGGTGGTGGCTGATCCACAATAGCCTCCAAAAGTTCATAAAAGCTCAGGCAACCTTCTTCTTGCTCAGATGGTATGTAAGGAAAGCGGCCTATAGCACACTCAAGAATTACCAAGCCCAAACTCCATATGTCACTCTTATAATCATATGAGCTTCCACTGATCCGCTCAGGCTGGTATTAGAAAGGGAAAACAATGTGTACCATCAACTAAGGAAAAGCCAGCAAATTATTAGAATGCTTAAAGTTGTAGAAGATATAAAATAGTCATATCATCAACTTAATAAAAGAATGGTTAGATAGTAGATCGACATACCGACATATAATTGTAGGTGCCTACAAATGTATCACGTTGACCCATGGAGTTAGCAAGCACTGCACTCACTCCAAAGTCAGTTATCTTTACCTCACCTCTGTGATTTGCTAACAAGTTTGATGGCTTTATGTCCCTGTGAATTACATGCCTCTCATGATGCAAATATACTAAACCCTTCAAAACCTGAATGTAAAACAGAAAACACATCAATATCGACCATATTATGAGCCACCAGCAGCATGCATATTGTAGATCTGTAAGAAATCGTTGCCTGTTTGCAAACAATTGCAAGATATGGCTCAAGAATTGTTTTCACTTGCTTAATTATATCAGCCAGAGATCCCTGATCCATGTATTCCAAGACAAGATAAATTATGCCATTATGATAGAAAGAATGGTAGCAAACAACGACGTTTGGGCACTGTGATGCTTGATTTATTTTAAGCTCTTGAACTATTTGTTTACGAACTGCCTCTTGAATATTCATCTGAATGCCCTGCAAAATGCAATGTCTTACCTCAATTCATCAGATTCTCCATAATGCTATTTGGGAAAAATGTAAGCAGCCATAATAATTGCAAGTGTCAGGCAAGCACTGTCTTCTTGTGTATGTGCGTGGATGCAATTTTATGAACCCCCGGATTATCCCTATTTTAAGAAACACTCTTTCTTTGTTGATCATATCTTTCAGCTGCACAGAAAGAAAAACTGAAGGGACCTTATGAAAGATCACGGACTTTTCAAAATTTTCTCACTCCTCTTGAGCATTTTTAGCCTTTAAATTTAGCCTCCTCTCACAGACTTGTTGATGAACAATGGAGCCTAGAGGGCTAATATGTAATTCCACATTCAAGTCATACCAAAATTAACATTGTTCAATATATATATAACTGTACAGAGATAGTGGCTTAGTTGCTTGAGTGAAGCAGTTTGAGATATACTGTAACAGCTTCCAGCTAAAAATCCTGCAGATCCCATCCTTCATCTAGCTGCAGACCTGTGCTTCTCTCTGCCGGGACACCTCATGAACCTCATCCAGTTTACTCTTCTAGGGGAAACCTTTTGTTGAAAGATACAAGATACCGATAAAGTTGGTTGGTTGAAACTAGGAATACTGAGATAAAGGGTGTTATTGCATTAGTTAAATTATCTGGCCATAGAATGTACTAATCAATGCCTTTGGATGAGAATCTACCAATCCATCCCTTATTCTTATCTTCATTACAAAGTTACACACTCTTCCATATATAAATATATTAGCCATAATGTCATCATTAGTCATATACCTTCAGGGCAAAGAGAGTCCCCAACCATTTGTGCCGCACAAGCTGAACAACACCTCCACTCCCCTTCCCAATAACTTTGATGGTCTCCAGGTCTTCCAATGAGAACTGCGTATCCTCCTCTTTAACATCTGGTTGCTGCATATGGGCAACGTAAAAACCAACCATAAAAATAAATATCAGCAAAAAGAAAAAAGAAAGGAAAAGAAAGATGACTGCAGAGTAAATGTGTATACGTGATAACCATTATTGATAAGATCTAAAAAACTGAAAAACAAGAAGAGTTCAGGCTTAACAAAACTTGAAGCCCATGCCAAAAACTATTTAATTGCTCTCGGAAATATTTTATCTATGATTGGAAAATTATAGCTATCCAGATACTTCTCTTGAATGGGAAAAAAAAAAAAGGAACTGCCAAGTTAACATGGAACCGGCATCTATTTGTGTATGAAACCATAACTATCACTATCGAACCTTCCCCAACTATTTCAAGTCCTCTTTATGGAACCACATTCACCAAGGATTCCCGTTGGGACCATCTCTGATATTATTTCAAGCTTTTCCATATTTTTCTCTCGCGACTTCCCAACAATCTTAGATCTTCCCCTTCTCCTAAATCCTTCAAAGCAAACTGAAGTACCTCTTCTTACTGGAGCCCTCTCAAATCTATTATGCATACCCTAACATCTCAATAGATTCTTCATCACCTCATCTTTAATTTGTGGAACTCCAATGTCTCCTTTAATACACATTTCACAGCCTATCCCTCCTATAGTTTTAATACCCATCCATTATAATATTCTCATTTTTACTACACTAAACTTGTTATCCTAAACTCTATTTATTACCCAATATTCTAAGCCATACAATATGAACGTGTTGTTGAAATACTGTTGAAATTTTAAAAATTATAAAAATTGGAAGCATGCTTTTTTACTAAGTTAGATGGAGAATTTGCTAAGCCAAGATCAGCAATGACTACAAGCATAATGTCAGGGTTAGCATTGAAGACTAAAACTGAGAAAAAAACAATTCAAAATAATCAAATTGGGCCTATACCTTCTTCCTCTGGCATTGACATAGCCCATAGTCATGTTTTGGTACAAATCTAGTGACTTGTCTATAAGAGAAAGCTCTTCGTACATCATTGGGCTACTTTATTCACTGGACATTTGTAGAACATGTATAACTCTCATCATAATAAAAACTGTAAAGTTCAGAAAACTTACTAGATAGAAAGAATTAAAGAATTAGAATGTGAAGTCTACCAAGCAAAAAAGAAAAGAGAAAAGGAAGAAAAATAAAAGATCAGTCAAAAGTGCTCTAGTGGCCAACCAAAAGACCTTCGAAGTTTGATTACTTTAATGTTCAAGTTTCAAAAGATAAGGCCAATACCAACATGCATCATCCACTTTTTTACTGAAGCAAATCAAGCTAAAACTGAAATGACTACAGTATACATGATGGCAAGATCCAAAAACAGATGAAGGGTAATATTTGTCTCCGCCATGTTGATACAATGTCCTGCCAGCCAATTTAGATGATTGATCAACGTACACATGTTAGCAGTTTTAAGGGGGTTTTTTTCCTTTTAAGATTCCAAGAATCACAAGGAATCGACTTTGATTCCAGATATTAATGATTAAAAAATAAATAAATCAAAGCTCAAGGAATAAAAAGGAGTCAATACATTTATTTTGGTATTATGCTAAAGGACAGGATCATAGCTCAAAAAGATCAAAGATGCATCCAACACTCTCCTGCACATATTTTAGGACTTTTGTGCTATCACATATTTGCACTCACTAGGCACCATATAAAAGACTGAATTTATGTATTTTCCTTAGCAATCACAAATAACATAAAACCTGAGACAATAAGAGCCATGTAGTGAGAACATTGTTCCTCCTCAAGTTTGATCTTCACAAGTACCCTTCAGTAAAGATTTGTTAATCTTGATATTAAAAAAAATTCAATATAACTAAACCAATAGTTACTCTCTTATACAACTCTCTGGTAGTCTTATATTATAATTAGTATGTAGTGTCGGATTTTCTGTATTCTTCTCTTGATGCTTTGCATTCTGGAATTCACCTACCAGCATAATACTAAATATGTGCAAAGTAGTGTTTACCTCTAGACATCATTATGACTGAACTCCCATCCCTTGCCTTTCCTTTGAATAGACATTGATTTAGTTCAGTCATTATCCATGATGTTTTACTCTCATAAACCAACCTCCAATAGTTTGTTACTTTAACTTATCTGGTTCTGTTTTTTAATCTAATAATCCCCTCTTGGCACTTTTTACTTCTTTGAGAGTCTACCTACCATCTTTTTATTTCAAATGTGCACAAGGATAATTCATCACCATGATTATAACCTGAAATTATGTTGCTTTACGATCCTGACATGGTATCACCATTATTCAATTTATTCATGCAACCACTTAATTTTTGGAAGCATTGTGACCTATAATATGCTTTGATAAATTACTGTTTATAAACTAGTGTTGGCATCACCGAAGGAAAAAACAAAAGTGAAAAGAAACAAAACGGGATAAAGAAATAAAACTTCAGGATTTGTCCCGGTTCCTATGGTTGAGCTGATAACAGAGTTAAAGTGCTTATAAATCGTGATGTCAAACAAAGAATACTGTACAACTTCAGAATCTAATTATTTAATTCTAAGCATAAACTTCTTGTTCTTTCCGAAAATGCTTCGTTGGACATTTAAAAAAGATAATTTCAAATATGATTCAAATAAAAAAAAAGAAAAGTAAAAAGAAATCCAGATGAGCTTACACGACTATCAGTTTCCACAGAGATCAACCGCATTCCTTTCTGATTCAGTCGCAGATCACCGTCCGTGAATGTCCCGCTCGCTGTCCTGAATTCAAAAAACCCCTAGTTTTTCTCACAATCAAACCAAAAAAAGCCAGCAATTCTTGGAAAAATGATCAGGCCATGTTTGGAAAAGCATTAAAGTGTCCTGACAGAACTGAGTAGCTTCGTCTCGATTTTAAACGCAAATTTCAACAAAAGAAAACTTGGAATGGGAAAAAACCTAGGTTCCTAGCTTGGATCTCTAGAAAGTCGAAAGAAACAGCGAAAGAGAGCGATCCTAGACCAATGCTTACAAGAACTTGTCCACGGCTGTTTCTTGGACCGGCACGGCGACCTTGAGCTGCTTCAATGGCTTCGGGCCCTTCATGATCTAGGATTTCGCGAGCGCGAATCTGGGCTAGGGTTTCTAGGGTTGTAGAGAGAGAGAGTGTGTGTGTGTGTGCGCGCGTGTGAGAGAGTATGGACTAGGATCGGGGGAAACGGAGGAGAGAAATTTTTACAAATAAATGACTCTTAGAAACCGCGACTTTCCGACGGAGAGAGCCGGCTGGACCATAAATTCAAACTACGAAGACCGCTGCACTGCAAGTCGTTTTTCCTAAGTAGAAATATTTCCGTTGGTAACAAGGCTAGGATCGTAGAAATTAATAAAAACCGGATCCGCCGGGAAAAGCCCCAGTCCGGATCTTGGACCCGTTACGGACTCTTGTGCAAGTAGGTGCTTGGGTCGGGGCCTCGGGGGTGGGACGGGAGTAGCCAAGATTCGGATCCCATAATTTGGGTGAGGGTGAGTCTAGGAACCTGATAAGGCCTCATAAGTAGACCTACTTAAATCATGGATGACCCGCTTGAGCCTGGCTTCTTTAAAAAGAGCTAAAAGATCACATATTTTAGTCCGGCAAGTCGAGTCGAGCCTAAAAATCGAACTGGTGTTTAAAAATGGACCAAGCTTGGGTTGAGCTTGTCCCAATCCGGACCTAGCACGAAATCCATATTATATCCCAAATCAATCCCAAATTCCCATCTCTTTCCATGCCCTATAACCTACTCCGACGAATCTACTCACCTGATCAAAAACCCTCCCTTCGAATAGCCAGCCATCGACCTCGCCACCCTCTCTCGTTGGATCCACCGGTTATGCCCTATACACATGAGGAAGCCTTACACGTCGATAGCAAATCTCCTCACCCAGTCTATCCCTTCTTTCAAATCATTGGCCACCAACTCTACCAACCCTATCCATTGGATCCACAAGGCATACCCCACCTCCCTCTGGCAACAAATACAGTATTTTTTTTCTCTTGCAAAGACTCATGGTTTCCATCTTTCTTGCACCTCCATCACCTCCTTCCTGCTACTCCTCTGCCTTCTCCCTGTTGCCTAGCTGCCTTTCTCATCGTCTCTTCTCCTTCAACAATGATCGAAGCATAAAAATCTGGATGTCCAAAGCTTGAATAAGCTCAAGCTTGTGAAGCAGGCTTAAAAGGTCAAGCCAAGCCAAGCTCAAGTCTATAAAAATAATATTATTTTTTAAATTAAACCAGTCCTAAATTTGACCCGATCTACCCGATTAACTGGTTGAGCCGCACCATGTTGACCGTAACTATCTAACTCGTGTAATGTCCAAGAAGATGCGAGGAAGAAGTGGTGGCCACGTGATAGACCTGATTTTGATAGGTCCCATTTGGATACACCTAGGCCGCAATTTGTTTTATATATAAATTAGGTAATTCACAATCATCCCAATATGAATATATAAAAAAATCTCAAAAAATACTTAAAAATGTCAAA
The DNA here is from genome assembly GCA_021397845.1 of Areca catechu. Classification (NCBI taxonomy): domain Eukaryota; kingdom Viridiplantae; phylum Streptophyta; class Magnoliopsida; order Arecales; family Arecaceae; genus Areca; species Areca catechu. The sequence goes on along the minus strand of CM038051.1, from coordinate 12,202,455 downwards.
AAAAAAAAAAAAAAAAAAAAAAAACTTCTTGGATGTTCTAATGCCGGCTTGGCAACTTCATGACTAATCCCATTTGTATTATATTAATTTTTATGAGTTGCACCAATGTCCTTGCTTATGAGAGGGATACAAAACAATAGTGGTACGGCACTAGTCTTGTTTAGATATCTAGAAAGCTCGCTAGGCAATTGGGTTACGAAAAAAACAAATTTGGGTTATGAAAATTGTCGATATAGTATTTAAAAAATATATAATTTATATTTAAATATTTGTGTTAAGGAGTAGAGGTCACTTGTCTAGATAATGGTTCCCTCCATGGGAAGAAACTTTGCGCATGCTAACTCTAATTTTTCAAAATAATTTCTTATAGTTGCATATTACTTCAGTTTTGAATCTGGGGGAATACATCTACATCAAACATTGCTCTGGTATGCGCCATTGGTGACATAAAAACATACCAACATTATCTCATGAGGCCATGACTAGCACTATGAGCAATTTTGAAGTTTATCTTAGTTGAATAACGCTAGAGTTAAAATTTGTATGCGTGGGGGGAGGGATTTGTAAAAGAATTAAGAATTGTGTGCTTATCTCATGATATTTAGCAAACCATTTGCTTATTAATAACATTATTAATAAAAATATTTATTTTGAATAATAAGCAAGGCACTTATTTAATATATTTTTTTTAATCAAAATCCAACAATAAATATAAGTTTATTAGTTTATTAAATTATATTAAATAAGGAATCCTTCTCCAATACTACTATGTCAATATAGAAGTTCAAGAATTATAAGAGGTTGTGTTGGGTTCGCTTCTGCGATAGCCTCGCTGTGTATTGGGAAACGTACTTTGGATTTGGTTTTCGTGTTCTTGAAGCTTCCTCGGAAAGCCATGGCGGAAGTAGGTGATTCGAGCGGGAAGGAGGGAAGGGAGGGCTGAGTTCAGGTGATGGTGATCGTACTTGGACGAGGATTGTACAGGGCCGGGGAGAGGTTCGTTTTGGTCCTCTCCGAAGCTGCCATTGGAGGACTTGGAGCTGCTGCAGGCGTGCTTTACCAAAGTTCTTGAGCTGCCGGAGACAGAGCTTGAGGAGGCGAGAAAGGAGTGGTATGGACTGGCGATGATCGTCTGGAGCTTGGGACGGCGAGTGTCCGCGGACTCTGTGGCTAGGGAAATCCGTTCGAAGGCGAATCTGTCCTATGATCTGGAAGTTATTCCATTGGCTGAAGATCACCTGGTGGTCCGACTCAAGATGGAAAGAGAGTGCGCATCTGTCCGTACTGGTGGGCCGTGGTTTGCCGGAGGCCAGTTGCTTGCTATGGAGGACCGGGAGCCTGATTTTATACCGGAGCAGAGGAGGATTAAGAAGGTGGTTGTGTGGATGAGAATGCCGGGGCTACCTTTGGAGTTCTGGAAACCGGTATCGATGATGACGGTGGTGGAGGATGCCGGTAAGCCCATCTCTGTGGATGGGTTTACATATCATTTAAAAAAGGTAGGGTACGCTCGGGTGAAGGTGGAGTTGGATGTTGCCTAGCCAGTCAAACTGGGGGTGCTCATCAGAGGTAAATATAAAGTTTTTTGGCAGCATTTTGTTTATGAAAATTTGCCTGCCCTCTATTTCAATTGTGGAAAAATTGGGCACGAAGAAGGTGACTGCAGTTCGGGAACTGTGGAGGAGTTGGGGGGAAGGAAGGAATGGGTGTTTGGTGAAGGGGAATCGAAGGTGTTGAATGGGGAGGGCTCTATTACGAACCTGGGGGCTGAGGGTAGATGTCGATCGAAGTTCGGGCCCTGGTTGCTCCAACTCGTAGCGAGTTACCTCGACCGGTACGGTCTCTAGTGAAGGTAAGGAAGGAGGGCGATGGGGAAAGGGTTGCTGGTAGATCTTCCTCGGATCTTCCCTCCTCTTCTCCCTCCATAACTTCTTCCATGGCTGGGACGTCGACTCCTAGCTCACCGCCGGACTCAGATAGCTGGCAGAAATCGAGCAAGGTGGCACGTCGCCATTCCCCGGAGGTGAGCTTGGATGAGGCTTTGGGATACGGTGCTTCATGGGACCCGGGCTTTGGGCTGTTGGCTGGGCTGGGGGATCGAATGGAGGTGGGTTTTTCAGACTCTGGCCCAGTGGATCTCGTGATGGTGGACCTGGGCTCTGGTGCTTTGAAAAGGGGCCAAAGCCCACCGTCCTCCCCACTTACCAGTCCAAGAGGCTCTCCCCGGTGATCATCAAACCGATGTTGGTGGAGCCTGCTCCCTCGCCTCTGATTGGATTGAAGGTGTAGCTAGCGGTGTCGACGTCCTCCCCTGCGGTTAAGGTTGGTACCACAGAACCTTGTATGGTTGGGCTCATGGGGGTAAAGGCTCTTTATATGTTTCTCTGCCTGTGAAGGCTGTTTCTTCTGCTGTTAGGGGTGAGGGTGGATCTAGGAGAGTGGTGGTGGGAGATCTGGGGGTGTAGGTAAAGGAAAAAAGGTGGTTATGGTTGGGCTGAGATTGTGAAGAAGGGTTTTGGAGCTCTGGATGTTGACCAGGGGTCTGCCTTGCTGCCTGGGGCTAGGACTAGGGGGAGGGAGGGTGGGTGGGGTGGTGAAGGGGAAGGTGTTGGCTGCGGGGGAGGCAGAGGAGGGGGAGAAGGGAAGCGGGTTAGCAGGGGGCTCTCAGGGGCGGGCTCAGGGGCATGCTGGCCAGTCTGGGGTGGTGTCTCGGGCTGTAATAGGAAGCTCTAGGCGGGAGGGTTGTCTACCCTGATTGCGGCCGATAGCTCCACTTCGGATTCGGGACATGCTGCAGGGGAGGTAGTTCCCATGCTTATTGGGGTGGACCAGAAAACTCCGATACATGAAGATGTCGTGGGACAGGTAAAGGTGGCTCTATTTAAGGAGTCAGTGGAGGCCGAGCATGGGGGCGGGGGCTCTGTTGCTGTTGTGGAAGCTGGAATTGGGAAGACCCTTGGGGAGGGTTCTTCCATAGGTTAGGGTTTCTGTAGGAGGATCTTATCTTGAATGCAAGAGGGGCAGGGAAACCTTCCTTTGGCTATTCTTTTCGCAGAATGAATCTATTAAATCATCCTGATGTTCGTTTGATTTTGGAAACCCGTCCGTTTGGACCTTCTGTTGACTCCGTTATTGATTTTAATGATAAGCAAAATACTTAAGTATAAGTTGAGTACTAACTATTTCTTTGAAGTGTATTTTTATAGAAAAAGGTGCTCATCAAGAGTTCATCCCAAATATGGATGAAAGATATGCTTAAAGAGGACTTTTGTAATTGAAGAATACTTGAAAGGACACAAGAGTTCAACACAAATTTGTTTCAGCAGAAGTTCAGTTGTTTTTGAAGAAATCTCGTCAAGTGTCGACTCACAACCCAAGTATCGACTTATGACAGTGAAAGTGTCGACTCAAGCCAGTACGCAGAAAAAGTTTCAGATGGCACGGCTGAAGTGTCAACTCATGCCAGTCAAGTGTCGACTCAAGGATCGGCTCATCGCCTGAGACTTTGTTACAGAACTTGCTGAAGTTAAAGACCTGCTTGAAGTGTCGACACATGGATGTCAAGTGTCAACTCAAGTGTCGACCATCAATGGAAGTGTTGACTCACCTGAAAATTTCAGAGAGCTTCATTGAAGATATTTGAACCAAGTATCGACTCATGGAGTGCAAGTGTCGATCCTAAGTGTCGACTCACAGCTTGAAGTGTCGATACTTGAAGTTCTGGGAACAGTAATGGCTAGTTTTTCAAACGCAGAACTTGCTCCTCTTGGCTCATAACGGCTAGTTTTTCGTGTCTAACGGCTAGAAACTGACTTTGAGGGCTTGGAAAGGTATTTAATTAATTCAAATCAAATCTAAACATAAGAGAATGAAAAGAGGATCAATAAGAGAAAAACAAAAGAAGTACATTCACTCATATTCATTGAGTTCAACCACCTTCAAGCAAAAAGAAGTCTCCAAGCATTCAAGAGCATTTAAATTCAACCTTCTTGAGCATTAAAAGAGGCTTTATCAAGTTGAAGGCAACACTACAACAAAGCTTCAAAGAGATATCCGCTTTTATTATAAAGCTTTCATTGTTTCTTTATTTCAAACTTATTCTTGTTGTAAAGGTTTTTGGTTAGCCTATTGGAAAACTAACGAGGTTGTTGGTTAGCCTTGAAAACCAATTAGGTTCTTGGTTAGCCCGCAAAACCAAGGGAGGTTGTTGGTGAGCCTTAAAACCAATTAGGTTTTTATTTAGCCTGAAAAATCAAGTGAGGTTTTGACTTGTGAGCCTTGTGAAAACAAGTCGGGTTTGATTAGTGAGCCCAAAAAACTAATCGATCGTAATCGTTTGAGATTATAGTGAATTTCCAAATGGGCCTTGGGAAGTGGATGTAGGTACATTGGAAAGCACCGAACCACTATACTTGCTTTGTATTTATGATTGCTTGTCTCTTCAAATTGCTCTTATATTTATTGCTTTATATTTTCGCTGCATACTCACTTAGAGCACTTCACACTTGCATTCATAGTACTTAGTTTGATTATTGGATTGGATCATACACTTGCATTTAAATAATTTTTTAGAGATCTAATTCACCCCCCCTCTTGGATTGCTTACTGGGCAACACCTTCCTTGCAGAGGGTTCGACGCTGTCTTCCCAAGAAGTGGGATCTTTATGCTATTGATTCTATGGAGTTATCAAGAGGAATTGTGGTCGCTTGGGATAGGACTGCGCCAGGATTGATGTTTTTCATAAGTGCACTCAGAATGTGATTATGGTGATCACTGAAAGTAATGGTCATTCTTGGATCCTTTCTGGAGTCTATGCCAGGACTTGTTATATGGAGAGGAGGTATTTCTGGAATGAAGTGTCCCAGTTGATCAATCAGGGGTTCTCGACAGTTGTTATTGGGAATTTCAATTGTATCACAAAAGTGGAGAAGAAGAGAAGGGGTGTCCCCTTTTCCCAGAATGTGGCAATCAGGGAATTCAATCACTTTTTGGATTCCAACGGTTTGGTGGACCTCGGATTTATGGGTAATAGGTTTACGTGGTGTAATAACAGATCTGGTAGGGCCAGGGTCTGGGAAAGACTTGACAGAGCTGTGGCTACCACAGGTTGGCTTCAGCTGTACCCCAAATTTACGGTGCGGCATCTGGACAGGATGGCTTATGATCATTGTCCTCTCCTCTTGACTATCACTTCTCCTTTCCTTATTCATTCTACGTTCAGGTTTGAAAGAATTTGACTTTATTATCCTAATTCTTGAGAGGTTGTTAGGGAGGTTTAGAGAATTCCTATCAGGGGTGATGCTCAGTATCGGATTATCCGTAGATTAGAACTTCTTAAGAGTCGGCTAAGGAGGTGGAATAAAGTGGAGGTTGGTAATATTTTTATAAGATTGGTTGAGATAGAAAATGCTATCCATGATCTCCAAAATAAGGAGGACGGGGAGGGTGGTTTGAATAATGAAGACCTGTTATCTGCATGCTAGGCTGGCTTCTTACAATTCTCTGTTTGCTTAGCAGAAAACTATATAGAGAAAAAAATTCAAGATTCAATGGTTGGCTCAGAGAAATAGAAAATTTTTATTTCTTCTATTAAGCAATCCTTGTAAGAAGATCGAAATTGGATTGTTATATTAAAGTCCGGTGGTGATCACTGAATTGATCGATCCGGATTCCAGAAGACACAGAAATAAAGTTCTTGGTTGATCCTTATTTTTATTTTTATTTTATTTTTTTGGTGCCAGGAATCAGTAAAGTTCTTGGTTGATCCTTATTTTTATTTTTATTTTATTTTTTTGGTGCCAGGAATCAGCTTAATCCTTTGCTTCGATGAGTTCCAAATCCAGACGCTTTATTTTCTACCGATGCGGGTCTTCGCGGATGCATGTCTGTCTTCTTGGAAGTCGAGTCCACCAATTCCGGATGCCAGGCCCTCCTATAAACCTCATTTTGAAAACCTATTTCAAGTCCGGTTCTCGTACGCTCCTCTCTCTCTCTCCCCCCTCCCCAATGCCCCAAGCCGGCCAGCTAATCCGTACGTCTTTCCTCTGAACCGCTGACGAGTGGCTTTGTCTCGAGCTGCGAAGCCAACGGTTGGAAATTCTTTTATAGGGACGGTATTCCGGGCAGAGGATGGTAGGCGATTTCATCGGAGAAGGGGGACAGGGAGCATTTTGGGAGGTTTAGAGGAAAGATAGCCAACTTAGCTTCTTCAATGGCCAGGGAACTCCTTATAATTCCTCTGCTTCTCCTCTTGCTCTTCGCTGGTCGGTGGGCTTCACTCTGTCTTCTCTTAGTTCAAGTTTCTTCTATCTTCTCTTTTATTTTCCACCGCTGTTCTTGAGAGTAAAGGGTTTTGGTATCTCCCACCTAATAAAAAAGAAAAAAAAACATAAATTCCTGCTGGCCTTTTTTTTTTTTGGTGATCGAAGTTTGCATTTTTACTGTTCTTTTTTCTCGATAAGATATTTCATTACCATTCCTGGAGAGCATGCCAAGTAGTTTGCTCACTTATCAAGCAATGCGTTTCCCTTTTTCTTCTTTTTCTCCACTTTTTGCTCTTAAGTCAGAATCAGAAGTTTTGTATGGTAACCGGTCATGCCATGATGGAAAGGGACCAAGAACAGAAGGGTTTCTTGACTCCATACGGTTGTATTTAGACATTTTAGGATCCATAAATTAACTCTATACCTCCCCTTTTATGCGTGAAAGTTTTATTTTTTGGTGGTATTTTTTTTTTCCTTCTTGATTCGGTACATCGTAACCATTGTTAAGGGAAATTTTAGTATGTCAAGAACTACAAGTGCTCAACAGTGATCAGTCATCAAGCAATGCATTTGAGCATTTCCTTTCTTTATTGGACATGAGATTGTTAGTTACTCTTATTACATTTCATTTCATTTAGTCTCGAAAGAATGATAGCCTAGTTATAGAGAAATCCAATCCAACTCCTGTGACAGGGCTTTGCAGAGGGAGCAAAATTGGCGTTTGCTATGGACGGAATGCCGATGACCTTCCCACACCTGACAAAGTTGCACAACTGGTTAAGCTTCATCAGATTAAGTATGTTAGGATCTATGACTCCAACATCCAGGTTATCAAGGCCTTTGCCAACACTGGCGTGGAGCTCATGGTCGGGGTCCCGAACTCGGACTTGCTTGCCTTCTCGCAGTACCAGTCCAATGTTGATACTTGGCTTAAGAACAGCATCCTTCCCTATTACCCGGCTTCTATGATCACCTACATTACAGTAGGTGCCGAGATCACTGAAAGCCCTGACAATGTCTCTTCGCTTGTGGTGCCAGCCATGGCCAATGTTCAAACTGCTCTGAAGAAGGCCGGGTTACACAAACGAATCAAAGTGTCGAGTACTCATTCGCTTGGAGTGTTATCTAGATCTTTTCCTCCATCCGCCGGGGCTTTCAACAGCAGCCATGCTTTCTTTTTGAAACCAATGCTGGAGTTTCTTGTGGAGAACCAATCGCCATTCATGGTGGATCTCTATCCTTACTATGCTTATAGAGACTCGCCGAGCAATGTCTCCCTGAATTATGCACTGTTCTCATCATTGTCTTCGGATGTCATCGATCCAAATACTGGTTTGGTTTACACCAACATGTTCGATGCTCAGCTGGATGCCATCTTTTTTGCGCTCATGGCTCTAAATTTCAGGACTTTGAAGGTTATGGTTACTGAATCAGGGTGGCCTAACAAGGGATCTGCCAAAGAAACTGCTGCAACTGCAGATAATGCTCAGACTTACAACACCAATCTTATTCGCCATGTCATCAATGATACAGGGACTCCAGCAAAGCCCGGGGAGGAGATCGATGTCTATATATTTTCATTGTTCAATGAGAATAGGAAGCCTGGGCTGGAATCAGAAAGGAACTGGGGGCTGTTTTACCCTGACCAAACTAGCATTTATAGCCTTGACTTGACTGGTAGAGGGAATGTGGATGTCATTACAGGGGCAAACATTACAAGTTCAAATGGGACATGGTGTGTTGCTTCAAGCAGTGCTTCAGAATTGGATTTGCAAAATGCCTTGGATTGGGCTTGTGGTCCTGGCAATGTTGATTGTTCGGCGATTCAGCCGAGCCAGCCTTGTTATCAACCCGATACTTTGCTTTCTCATGCCTCATTTGCTTTCAATAGCTATTATCAGCAGAATGGGGCTAATGATGTTGCTTGTAGCTTTGGTGGTGCAGGGGTAAAGACCACAAAAGATCCAAGTAAGCATTCCTATCTTATAACATGCTGATTAAAATATCATATAATGGGAATATCTTTGTTCCAAAGTCCTTAATCCAACTTATGGAATTTTCTCTAATTCATGCAATCATCTTTCTTACACATTTCATGTCATCATTGCATCTCACCTGTAGCATGAATGGATATGTCTAATTTTATTTGTGATAAGTAGAATAAACGTCATCCTATAAAAAAAAATTAGTGTATATTACTCATATAATGGTGATTTCTATTATCAAACATGTCCTAGATATTCCATAATTGGCAGGTGTATGATACCAAATTGTGCCATGGAATGGAGTACAAAGGTGCAAAGCTTAGAAAAGACAAATTCCATTCTCAATCTTTCATTATAGAATTGTCTATTATGTGATCCAACAACCTTATAAAACAATGACAAAAATTTCAATGATGTGAGAACACATCCAGTTTGTGCAATGCATTAGGACCATATCCGCTGACTTTCATGGACAATGCATCATGCAAAAACTGTTAGTACTTTGATCTGCAAATAATAGGACAAAATCAGTCAAGATTTTTCATATCCCCCATCTACAGCAATCCACATATTCTGCCCCTCAATGAAACCCCTCATAAGAAACCCCTGCTTCGCTTAAAAAAAGAAAAGAAAAGAAATTAAGAGTGGTACATAAACTTCTAAGCTTTCTTATGAGATTATTTCTAGGCCTCAAAGCTACCTAGGCTTCCTTCACGGGGCTTAATTTCCTCATTTGCATCACTGTTAAAACCTTTAATTCTATTCTCGTGCCATTGCTTGATGCTCTAGGATGATTAGCTTTTGCTTCTTTCAATCATTTTCTACATGATTATTCCTTAATATATTTATTTGTTCGCAGGTTATGATAAATGTATTTATGCAACCTCAGGGTATGTTTATATATTACCCCTTATTAGCATTCGGTAGATCAAATTTCACAAACTTCTTAACTGAAGTGGTTCTCTCCTTGCATGCTTACAGTAAAATGAGCAGTGGAAATACTACATCAGCTGTTTCATCAAGCTCCCATTGTAGTATCCTCAAGAAGCTTACGGCAGTCCTGCTGTTCATGTTGTCACTCTCACTTATTCCTGCTCTAGGCATTGCCTGAAGTCCTCATAGTTTGGGTTCCTTTGAGGAGATTTTTGTTTGAGAGAAATGTGGATCGATAGACGAGGAGGAGGCAGCCTCAAAATGGAATTGTAATCTTGGGTATCTCATGGTGGCAAAGGGATGTATCTGTATGTACATTCATTCTCTGATTAAGTGCTGGTTGGAATGGCTTAATTTTAGATTTTTTGGGGCACCTTAGTCTTGTCGGATCATGAGCAGGGAACTTCTGAATGCTGCTGTGATATTGGTTTATGGAGGGGTGAAAACCTTAGAGAATCCATTACCAAGGTGTCACAACCCCGGTTAGGGATGTTCAAATTTCTAACCTATGCAGCCTTACATATCGAATAGGAACTTTTTTTGGTTTTTTGATATAAATGGGAGACCGAGGTGTATGACAAATGTTAATAGACTCATATTAACTGATAAAAGAGGTGTCATATGAGTTTATCATCCATCCTCTTTATTTAGACTCATATTAACTGATAAAAGAGGTGTCATATGAGTTTATCATCCATCCTCTTCCTAGTAGTTTAAGCTTTTAAATTGTGAGCTCATGACAGGTAATACTAGAGTTAGGCTCGTTGCGTGTTGTTCGCAATAAGGGAAATGGAAGACGATGGTTCTCCTTTTTCTAGCTTTTCTTCGGTATAATTCCATGCAAACTTGGCACATAAAAAATACTCTTGCTTTATTTATACTGCTAGGTTATCAGTCATGGAATTGCACAGATATATAAGATCCAGATCAATCTGATATTATTAATCTAGTAACTAGTAAACATGTTTGATTTTTAAAATTTAAAATTATTTTATAGCCTAATCTAATCTAATTAATCTGATCCAACCTGGCTCACATTGATGATAACCAGATAAAACTTGAATTCAATTAAGATGAGACTGGATTGGAGAATCCGGTATCGAATTTGGATTGAAGGTTGGAATGGTCAAGATTGCAGCCAGAGGGAGAGCCCTCGACTTGCATTTTCCCTCTAATTCCCATGTTGGATGTGAACAAAAAGAGAGCATGTTCTTAAAGTCCCCATGTATATTTAAATGGTGATAGGAACGTGAATTGTCCTGTGCTTCACAGTATAAAGGCTGGCTTCCAAGCTCCCATACTGGAACATGGCTGGAAAGGTGACTTTGCCATCCGATTTCAACACCTTTCAACATCAAGGTCTTTCTTTTTTTAAATAAGTATTACAAGAAGGTTGATCAATTTTTTTATTAACTAACTTATCTATATTTTTATATTTTTTTATATAAATAAATTATTTTTTGAATAGTATTTATTCATGAATTAATAGATAAATATTATTTATATGAAAGATGAAAAAATTATTTTTTCACCCCGACCAGTAAAATAAATATTTAATTTTATTTTTAAAATACTCTTATAATTATTTATAATATTTTCTAATTCAATACAAAATAATTTAGTTATCCACTATCTTCAAATTCTAATTCCGATAAAAGTGTTATATTAAAAAATAAAAATGTGAAAGAATATGTATGATAAATTTCAAAACTATTTTATCTAAAAGCATCTCTCCCTCGCAAGACAAGCAAATTCTACATTAAATTCCGCAAGCTTCATTGCGTTCCTTATTTAATATATATTAATTCCTTATGCAACGCTACCCATGCTAACTCCATTTTGTTTTGGCTAAGTCACTTTAATCATTAATCATTTTTCTCCATTATCTCTCTCCACCTTGACAGATAATTTTCCTTTTTGTTGAAGACACATATATATTTAATCCTCATTTATAGAATGTTGCGATGAAAAATCATGAATTTTTAGAAATTTTAAAATATACATGATTCAATCTTTTATTTTATTTATTATTTATTATTTTAATTTTTTATTTATGATAAAAATAAATTTTACATACTAAACTAGTTTTCTTTTATTATATATGGTAAGATATAAAAGCAATCTTTTGAAAGTTATCTTGTTTGCCAACTTTGATTCAAACAAGAGCAATATAATCTCACAAAGGAACCTAATGCATCCTTGATTTTATTAGATTCATGCACAGCTTAGGTTGATCATGCAAAAAAAAAGATTTTAGCAAAGTTTACATTTCTGCTGAGCAATATTTATCAAGATTCTTACAATACTGGCCAATAGCAAGGCTTCCCGAACTTCTCCGAGAAGAAGATGGCCCAAGTTGCGAAGCAACCGGAGATGCAATTTTAGGATCCATTTGCCTTTAAAATGAACACACTGTATAAAGCCAGCATTATATGACAAATTCATTATTCTTGTAACAATATACTGTGGACAAAGCTTAACATAACTGTGCCCTCATGTTATGAGGCGTCTAAAGACAATGCAGGCTTGTCAATAAATCGATTATTACTGCTAAAGCGGTAGCCCGGTTAGTAGAAGTCTTGCCTCACTATCAATCGGTCGCTGGTTCGAGAAAGGATCCTTATGGTGACTCGATTAAATTCAGGATTTATCCTGGAGCACGCGATCTTTGATATGAATGAGAGATCATGATTTTTTCTTTTTGCTGGATCCTTATGGTGACTCGATTAAATTCAGGATTTATCCTGGAGCACGCGATCATTGATATGAATGAGAGATCATGATTTTTTCTCTTTGTTCCTGTTAGTATCAGGATTAACGTGAATGAGAGATCATGATTTTTTCTCTTTGTTCCTGTTAGTATCAGGTTGACGTACTCATCTTTAGGTGGGAAAAGCTTGTATTGAACATTACCTGATATTTTTGGGAGCCTGCGGGATAGCTATACCAAGATTTATTTTCCTATCTTTTTTTTAATAAAAAAATTAGTTATTATATATATAATTTGAAGAAAAAGTATGATGTGTGCTGCAGGTCAGTAAATCGGTCGGATGTGATGTACATGGGTGGATTCTATCTATCACGGGAAGTATGGACTGTTGCCGCCAGGATCGCCGTGGTCCATATCTACTGCCGGTGCCGGAGTGTGCTCCCTTCGCTGCCTGGCGGTCCTCTACTCCTGGACCTGTGAAACAGAGGTTAGTGATCCGGGTCGGGGTTTCCGGTGGGGGCACTTCGACGGTCAAGTCAGTGACGATCTAGGGGAACATATCCTCCTGGTCGAGCCCCTCTTGATGGACTCCACATTAGGAGTAAAAGATGTGGTGAAGGTGAAAACGTAGCAGGGGGAGAATGATAGCGGGGACAGAGGGGTTTCCTGTTCCTCCGTCTCTCCTTGTTTCCATCGTTTTCCTTCAACTGTGGTGGTGGTGGTGGCGCTTCGCCCTCCTGGTCGAGCTTGCGCTTGTGTTGGTAGTGGATTGTTGTTACCTCCCCTCTTTCGGGGGTGCCGATCGTTCTTTGTAGTTGAAAAATGGTCGTTAGACGTTTGCCTCGGGATCTTCGCTGGGCTGGCAGGCGCGTGTGGTAGGATTCCGTGCCGTGGACGGGACGTCTTTCCTGACATATGGTAGGGGAAGCTTCCATTCGCTCTGACATCCTCTCCGGTTGTCCTATTTCGGGAATGATGCGGGACTAATATGCATGCAATTCTTTTTATATGTTTTATATGCGAGGTTAGGTGATTAATTCCTGGATTTCAGATCAAAATTAGTTGTAGAGAATTTTGTATGAATTTTTGAAGCCAAGCATGCAGATTAGAACCTAGAAAAGTACTAAAGAAGGATCGCCGGGGCTGAGAAGCCTCGGTTAGGGCAAGTTCTCCTACAATATAAAGACTGGAGGTAGAGGGGGTGTACCCGACAACATCTGAAGTGCCCGGTGAAGATCGCAGTGAAGGGATCTCTCGTTCCTCGACGGATGCGGCCTGGAAAATCGAGCCAAAGACCCGCGGATACCCGGCTTTCTGCTCGGTGGTCCGATTGAGGCTTGGCTGGAGTTGTTGGATTCGTAGGAACTCGGGGACCTGCAAACGACCTGTCAGGGGTTAGAAAACTCAGAGAAAATCAAGAAAACAAAGGAAAACAGCAAAGAAAAGAAAGTTTTAGAGGGGGCTGGAAGGATGGTTGGCGGCAGGAAGATGGTTGCAAACACCGGGAAGAAGAACTCTCAAACCCCTTTATGCACACAACAGGGTAACACTCAAAGAAATAGAAGAACTCAAGGTTTATTTCATATATCAAAATCTCCCTTCATACAAGAGGCTAGGGTCCCTTAAATAGACCCTTAACCTTGGGCTCCAAGTAAGGGCACATTAGTCTTTACATAAGAATCATTTTCCCTCTCAAACCCTAGCTAGAAAATAAGGTAATATTAGGTAGAAAAATCCCTAAAAATTCTCTTGACTTGGCCAACACTCCAAGGACACCTAGAAAGGTGTGTTAGGCTTTTAAGAGCAGCAAGGGGCCGGCCCAAAGGGGCTCGGGCGCATGGGTTTGGGCCTCTAGAAGCTGGGGTGGCCTGGTAGCCAAGTAGCAGGAATATTCCCTGGTATCTTGCTTCTTAGGGGCTTGGGCTTGGCGCCTGGGCTTGATTTCTTTAGGCTAGGATGCAGATGGACCTCTGGAATCATGGATGCCCTTATCTATGAATATACTTTGGCATCTGGAAGGGAATCTGGGCATCTGGAGGGCATCTGCAAGAAATCAGAGTTTTCTGAATTTTCCTCCTGGGGTCTTCAAATCTTCAAGCTGGGTTGGACTTGGGCTATACTTCCATGTCTTCAATCTAGTTGGACTTGGTCTTCACTTGTATGATATAGTCTTGAGTCTTCAGTATGCTTGGACAAGACTCAAAAAAATAAAATTAGCTCAACATGAGCTGACTAATACTGAACTGAACTAGCTCAACATGAGCTGACTAGTACAGAACTGAAACTCAAAATACTCAAATAACAACTAAAATGGACTCAGATAGGCTAAGCCCTTATTACAGATAGACTCATAAATTATTGATCAATTCATAGAGGGTTGAAAAGCCTCTATCTTATTCTGGTGCCTTTGGTGTCCCTACCAATTCTCCCGGGATGGGAGGAACTCGACCTTGTCGAGTGAAGATCAAGCTGGCTCATATATCTCTCGAGGAGGTCTGGGTTGAGGTGCTGCAAGTCCTCACGAGAAATCCATGAATCGTCCGACTCTGGCCAACCTTGCCATCGGACCAGGAAGCGTTGATAACCGCGGCCCCAGGTCATAATGGCTTGATCGTCCAGGATACACTCGATCCGTTCTCCTCTCTCAGGATAAATTTATTAGTGGACACTCTGGGTTAGGGTCACTCATAATGAAAAGGAATAGGTTCAAAGGCCTCATAGGTATCGCTGCCGATTCCCTGTACTCAACCAGGTCTATAATATTGAAGGTAGAACTAATGCCCAAATCCGAAGGCATGTCTAACACCTAGGCATTTGATCCAACCTTCTCTATCACTTTAAAAGGTCCGGCTCTGCGAGCATGAAGCTTATTTTAGGCCTAAACCTAACCAAGATAGAATCCACTACATCAAATTCTTTGACCCATCTTCAGGAATTGGCCAGTTTGTTTAAAATTAGTGTAGGTGGTGAACATGCTGGGCACATGCAGACTCCTAACAAATGATTCAAAGGACTCAAACCTACACCTAACAAACTCGACTAAAGAGATTTATTAGGTCTTAACTACCACTTGGGCATGGAGGCATGAGTTGTGGTTGATGGGTGACATGCAGAAGAAAATTTGCTAGTAACTCCTAATAGGTGCCAGAGGGTCTGCCAAAAGTAGGTAGCAAATAGGATGGGCTCTATGGATCCTTGCAACCTAGTAACCTCAACAAAATGTAACATAATAGTTCTAGACACATGAGAAGACTCAGGAAAGGGTAGGAAATAGGAAGTGGGTTCAGAATTAGTCTGGTAGGGTAGAGAAAAAGGTTTAGTTGGATAAAGTAGGATAAAAGAAGGGGCATCCGAGACTAATCCTAGACTAATGAGGCTAATCTTACGAGATTGTGGAATATCTATGGGCAAGAAAAGGTCCATGCTATGGAAGGATGGGTCAACAATTTCTGGGACGAGATCTTCAATAGGAATGGCAGGAAGGGATTCATCCTGAGGGCAATGGGTTAAGTAAGCCAAATCCTGAATAAAGCCTTCTTGTTCATGGAATTTAGGAATAGACTCTACAATTAGATCCTTTTCTAGTGTTTCCTCAGGTAAAATCCTAGTATCAGAGTTCTCTTCCTCTAATTGTTCTTCCACTATAGCTTTAGGTTGGATGTGGTCAAGGCCAACTAGCTCTGGGTTGGTTTCTACCTAGGTATCTATTGGGTCAGCTAATTCTAGGTCATCTAAAGGTGTCTCCTCTTCTCCCTCATACTCATCCACTAGGCTCACATCAGCTTCATACACTTCCGCGTTAATGTAAGCCTTGTGAATCTCAGGAATGGTTGGAGAAGGTCGGCTAGCATGAAATTGGTCAGGTTCTGGTCTCTGATTATGGGTACTACTCCTAGTAGGTTTAGGTTGTATAAGGGGTAGTGGCTCACTACTTGGTTCATATTTAGGGATACTAATCCTATGGGGTTCAAGTTGACTAGGGGAAGCATGACTAGTACTAGGCTGATACTTAGGGTTTATGGGTTCTCTAGGCTCATAGGACAAGGGTGCAGATCTATGGGTCATGGGATTATAGGATCTGGGGTCATAGGATTTTGGGTCAGCTCTATGGCCAGGTTCTAAGGATGGATCATGGTATGGGGTCCTTCTAAGGTTGGGCTCCCTATATGGGTCAGGATATTGGGTTCTCCTAGGGTTGGACTCTCTATATGGGTCAGAATATTGGGTTCTCCTAGGGTTGGGCTTCCTATATGGGTCAGAGTATTGGGTTCTCTTAGGATTGGACTCCCTATATGGGTCAGAGTATTGGGTTCTCCTGGGTTCAGTATCATAATAAGGGTCATGGTAAGGGGTTCTTCTAGGTTCAGTATCATAATAAGGGTCATGGTAAGGGGTTCTTCTATGTTCAGTTTTATAGTATGGGTCAGGCTGAGGGGCTCTCCTAGGTTCAACCTCTCGGTATGGATCAGGGTTTGGGGTCCTCCTAGGTTGAGGATTGTAGTACGGGTCAGGATAAGGGGCTCTCCTAGGTTTGACCTCATGGTATAGATCAGGGTTTGGGGTCCTCCTAGGTTGAGGGGACTCAGGATCTGGCTCAGACTATGACCCATGGGTTCTTTGTATGGTCCCTACATGGCCTTCTAACTGGTCAAACCTATTGGCAAGATGGTCAATTCTATTATTGGTTTGGGTATCGGACTGAGTTAACTGGGCCATGGATTGGGTTAGTTGCTCAGTGAGTGCTTTTATTTGGGCTTGCAAATTTTCCATGGGTTCAGACATTTGTGAAGGAGGTGGGTGATATGAAACCCCTGATCTAGTGCTCATGCAAGACTCGATCAGACCGACTACAGCTGACTAGATCTAGAGTCCAAACTAGATGCTCAATCAGGGTGGCAAACTAGCCTATAGTAATCCTGTACTCAGCCAGGCAGGTGTAAGGGGAGTGTTAGGTCCTTGATTGCCAATCCTAGACACCAATCAGAGATTGGCCAGGTAGGCGGACCAGCACACAAGCCCTTCGGGATTGAATCCCTAAACCACCATTCTAGACACTGAACACAAGGCACATACAGGTTAGCTTGACACAATGATCTGACACTTAGCCCGGACCCGACCAGTTGGTATCCCTAGCCCACTAGGGCAAATTAAGTCTAGTTAATTTTAGGTTAAGACTTGTGACCGAATGCAAGGGATGTGGTTTTGGGCTAAGGAGAGGTGATCAAATCCTCCCCCCATCTGATATAGTAAGAGTGCCCTTAAAAGTAAATTATGCAATGATGACAGGCAGATGAGGATGCAAATTAGGGTTTAGATATTTTTTTGATATTTTTGGAGAATATGTAATTTTTTTTGGTATTTTTTTAAATAGAATAAAACTTGAAAATTATGACCTAATATGCAGGAAATATACTAAAATTAAAAGATATGCAAAAAATGCTAAACAAAACCCTAAAACTTCCAAACTTGTCTTGCTGAAAAAAAAACAGAGCCAAAAATTTGCAGGCTGTATTTCAGCTTGCAGAAAATTCACAGAAAATAATAAAATCTGAAAAAATTCTTAAAATTACTGTGAATTATGATGAATCCAACAAAATAATTTTCAGAATTTTTGGAGTTTTTATCAGGGATAAATAATTTAAAGAATAGAGCATATACATACTAAAAAATTATAGAAAACAAGCCATAATCTAAGCTCTGATACCAAATGATGCGGGACTAATATGCATGCAATTCTTTTTGTATGTTTTATATGTGAGGTTAGGTGATTAATTTCTAAATTTCAGATCAAAATTAGTTGTAGGGAATTTTGTATGAATTTTTGAAGCCAAGCATGTAGATTATAACCTATAAAAGTACTAAAGAAGGATCGCCGGGGCTGAGAAGCCTCGGTTAGGGCAAGTTCTCCTATAATATAAAGACTGGAGGTAGAGGGGGTGTACCTGACAACGTCCGAAGTGCCCGGTGAAGATCGCAGCAAAGGGATCTCTGGTTCCTCGATGGATGCGGCCTGGAAAACCGAGCCAAAGACCCGTGGATACCCGGCTTTCTGCTCGGTGGTTCGATTGAGGCTTGGCTGGAGTCGTTGGATTCGTAGGAACTCGGAGACCTGCAAACGATCTATCAGGGGTTAGAAAACTCAGAGAAACTCAAGAAAACAAAGAAAAACAGCAAAGAGAAGAAAGTTTTAGAGGGGGCTGGAAGGATGGTTGGCGGCAGGAAGATAGTTGCAAACACCGGGAAGAAGAACTCTCAAACCCCTTTATGCACACAGCAGGGTAACACTCAAAGCAATAGAAGAATTCAAGATTTATTTCATATATCAAAATCTTCCTTCATACAAGAGGCTAGGGTCCCTTAAATAGACCCTTAACCTTGGGCTCCAAGTAAGGGCACATTAGTCTTTACATAAGAATCCTTTTCCCTCTCAAACCCTAGCTAGAAAATAAGGAAACATCAGGTAGAAAAATCCCTAAAAATTCTCTTGACTTGGCCAATACTCCAAGGACGCCTAGGGGGCGTGTTGGGCTTCTAAGAGCAGCAAGAGGCCGGCCCAAAGGGGCTCGGGCGCATGAGTTTGGGCCTCTGGAAGCTGGGGTGGCCTGGTAGCCAGGTAGCAGGAATATTCCCTGGTATCTTGCTTCTTAGGGGCTTGGGCTTGGCGCCTGGGCTTGATTTCTTTGGGCTAGGATGCAGATGGATCTCTGGAATCATGGATGCCCTTATCTATGAATATACTTTGGCATCTGGAAGGGAATCTGGGCATCTGGAGGGCATCTGCAAGAAATCAGGGTTTTCTGAATTTTCCTCCTGGGGTCTTCAAATCTTCAAGCTGGGTTGGACTTGGGCTATACTTCCATGTCTTTAATCTAGTTGGATTTGGTCTTCACTTGTATGATATAGTCTTGAGTCTTCAGTATGCTTGGACAGGACTCAAAAAAATAAAATTAGCTCAACATGAGCTGACTAATACTGAATTGAACTAGCTCAACATGAGCTGACTAGTACAGAACTGAAACTCAAAATACTCAAATAACAACTAAAATGGACTTAGATAGGCTAAGCCCTTATTACAGATGGACTCAAATTATTGATCAATGCATAGAGGGTTGAAAAGCCTTTATCTTATTCTGGTGCCTTTGGTGTCCCCATCAGGGAAGCTTTGTAGAGCCTCGATCCGGGGGTCGCCGCCCTAGGAGTTCGTGCTTTCTGGCTGGCCCATCCCCCTGGAAGTACGGGCGGACATGTAGTTATGGCGGTATGCGGGGCGCCGTTCCATAGTCCTCGGGCGGCTCACCGGCATCCCGGGATGGCAGGGCTTGCTCCGGCCTGGACTCTCCGAGCTCGTATGGTCACCTTGATGGAGGAGGGAAGAGTGCGGGCCTGGTGTAGAGGGCGCACGCTTGGAAAGGCTCCACGTGGCGGAGGAGTGCTGAGCTCGACTCCGACCACAGGGCTCAAATCTCCGAGGGTCTCGCTCTGGAGGACAGAGTGCGGGCCCGGTCTAGAGGGCGCGTGCTCGGAAGGTCTCCACGTGGCGGTGGAGTGCTGAGCTCGACTCTGACCACAGGGTTCAAACCTCCGAGGGTCTTGCTCTGGAGGGCAGAGTGCTGACCCGATCCAGAGGGCGCACGCTCGGAGAGGCTCCACATGGCGGAGGAGTGCTGAGTTCGACTCCGACCACAGGGCTCAAACCTACGAGGGTCTCGCTCTGGAGGGCGGCTCCGGCCTAGGCGTCCCGAGCTCGCGGGCCCGGCTTGGCGGAGAACGGAGCTCGACTTGCTGTCTCGAGGGAGCTCAGCTCAGCTCGGCAGAGCGGTCCGGGTTGAAGTGTTGCCTTGGCGTTTGATGTGGCGGGCTCCTTTGTCACGGTGCCTGTCAGTCTTCCATGTCAGCGATCCCGTCATATCATGGACAATGCCATCGCATGTAGTATTTGATGGCCATCCACTGTATAATAGGTCCGGACTTAATATATATATATATATATATAAAACCCCTGGCCACGCTTCAATCGGTATCTAGTTTGGGGCCCAGGGCCCATCTAACGTGACCACCATGGTGGTGTGGGCCCTATTCCGACCAAGCCGGTGTGGCCTCGTCATGTCACACCCACCCCCACCTTTGGTCTTTCCTCGGCAACAAATGGTCCCACCACTACATCCAATCAAATCAATCCAGACCGTTGGATGAACAAGACGATACCAAACAGACTCTCGTATCGGCTTCACATCAGAAGCTCCCAAGTGTCCCAATAGGGGAGAGCTGGGACTTGTTCGTAATTAGGGAAAGTCGGTGGGCGAAATTTAATCCGGGAGTGTAAATTTTCCCCTTTATTAAAGCCGGACTTGAAGGGCACTTATTCAATTGGGTTGAATGGGTGGTTGAAGTCGCAGAGATCCCTCCTCATTCCTCGCGCCATATATTTCCCCCTCGTCCAACCCCCCCCCCCCCCCCCCCCCCCCCCCACCCCAAAACCATCCTTATTTTTATAGAAGCCGACGACCCCGTAGGAAGCCAACGCCAACACCGCGAGCAAAAGAGAGCGAGAGCGAGATCGAGAGCGAGAAGACGAGAGAGACGATGTCGTGGCAAACGTACGTGGACGATCACCTCATGTGCGAGATCGAAGGCATTCACCTCACCGCCGCGGCGATCGTCGGGCAAGATGGCAGCGTCTGGGCCCAGAGCTCGTCGTTCCCTGAGGTATAATTCCTTTTCCCTTCGCATGGTCTCTGGCGTTCTTTGATTTCTTCGTGGTTTCATGCGGATATGATTCGATCTGGATCGGATACGAGAGGCATTTGATCCTAGCGAGGGTGGCGGTCTGGGATCGATATTTGATCGGGTGCGCACGTTGGATCTTCATTAATTTTGTATAATTGAAGTGGATTCGATGGATCTTGTTTTGGTTTCATTTGATAGTGGCTTTGCATGGAGTGGGAGTAAAGCTGATTTTGGTTTTGAAGTGTGATGTGGTTGAAGTTGGTTTTTTAGCGTCCTTTAATGTTTTGATTCAATCTGGTCTGGATGTAATTTTTTGGAAAATGTGGTTTGGGATTTGCATGCAATGTCTCGATCTGTTGATTTGGTTTCAGGTGGTTGACGTGATTGGATGTGGCATTGTGGTCAACAATGTGATTGATCCAAAGGATAACTGGCATTCTAAGAATATTTATCATAAATTATCGCAATTTGTGTAATCAGAAACCATGAACTTTTTGTTGTCAACATTAATTATATTGTTTTTCTCTTTTTAAAGTTTTTTTTCTTGAATTGGTGGAATTATGAGTTTGACTATGTCTCACTGTTGAAATCTATTTTTACACATTTTTTTTAAAATTTTATTTTTCCGTCAAAAGTTTTGCTGCATTCTCCTCTCTCTCTCACTCTCATGTGGAGATCAGTGACCCTTCAGCATTTTATTTGATAATTATATGGGTCAGCTGTATGGATTTTAAATGTTGCTGCATATTGCAGGTTGCAAGTTTGAAACAGCATACATGTCGATCCGATGCAGAGGAAACACTGTGAATTGATTTCTTGCAATCGCATCTTTATAAGTTTGTTTTTCAATGAAATTTACTGAAAGTCAGTTCTAACTTAACAACAGAATTGAGAAAGAGAAACATGATATATAACATATCGATACTCTCGAGCGGTGTGGTTATGCAGAGTAGCTTGAATAATTGTGCTGCTTTGAGGGAAAAGAAGCAAAGAATAGGACATGAACATTTTGATCAAACATATGGTTTTAAGTGCTATTTGTGTGGATGTCATTACTTCTGTTTGGAGTATTTTTCTGTACAAGTTCAGTAATCTGGGTAGCTTTGCTTGACTTTTGGCTTGGGCACCGAAATTGGTAAATTCCAAAATTGTGTTGCAGCATAACCTGTTACTTCCCCTCTTGAGGATTTGTTACTTTATTTGACTTTTTTTGCTTTCTTCATTTTGATCTTTTTGCAGTATGTTATAAATAATGTTGTCATATAATTTTCTGGTGTTCTGTTTTCGATTATCATTTATAGTTCTTGCTGTCTCTCCAGCTGCAACACACATTTATTGCTTTAAGATGCTATGTGTTAGTTTTTAGACTTTCTGCTAATTTGTATGTAGCTGCTCAATTGTGTTCTACCTTTAACCATGTTCTTTATCTTTCAGTGATTAAGAGGAAATTTTTTTCTTCTTGTTGCATATGTGCAGTTCAAGCTTGAGGAGATCAATAATATAATGAAGGATTTTGATGAACCGGGATCCCTTGCTCCAACTGGCTTATTTCTTGGATCAATAAAATATATGGTTATCCAAGGAGAACCTGGAGCTGTTATCCGTGGAAAGAAGGTGAGCAATTTTTTTCTTGTTCTGCCTTGAGAAATATGTTCAGCACTTACGTGCTTCCTTGAAATTGTTTGCCTAAGGAAAATCTAAGAAGCAATGTGATGAGCATCTAAACACCTATTAATACATGTGCTTTTTTGCTACATCTTATAAATTAAACAAAACATATAAATCAGTTCCACCCTAGCATATTTTTGTTGTAAATAAATGCTCCATTGTAAAAGCAATCTGATATCCCTAACATTCTGTATGTAAAATTATGCATGTATTTGAATCTGTGGTTTCTTGCGTTCATGGCTAAAGTGTGCTTAATTTGGCTTTCCACCCTAGCACATTTTTGTTGTAAATAAATGCTCCATGTAATAGCAATCTGATACCCTTGACATTTTCTATGTAAAATGATGCATATTTTCGAATCTGTGGTTTCCTGCATTCATGGCTAAAGTCTGCTTAATTTTGCTTGAAGTTGATGTTGGATTGAGTTTTCTTGGTTTTATTTATATCTTGCCCTTTTTCTTAAGTCACAGAGTTATAGGTTGTTTGACTGAATTAATTAGAACTCAAAATTACAGACCTTTTGCTGAAAATGGTCATTCTGCTTCTCGTTTATCCTTCTCTTGCCTTTTTTTTGTTGTCTTTGCATGTAGCATTCCTGCTTCTGCAACTTCCACATATCCTCCACTATCCTCACTACTGCAAACAATGCAAAGAAGTTGCTTCTGCTGCTGCAAAATCCTCATTTTAAACCACTTTTCATCTTAGGGTTGGTTGTGGGTTGCCTTGTTTCACTGATTTTTTTTTGTAGGCTTGTTTCAGCATATCATACACCAGTAGATGTGCTGGAATTTCATGGGAAGTTGCCAACATATAAATTTTCCATCCAAATAGATCAAATTGCTATGTGGCAAATCAAATATCCTTGCTGTTGAATCACTAATGGTGAACAAATGAGGCATGTTCTCGTTAGTGTTCAAAATGCACTGCTGTTTGTCTGATGCCTTATTAACTGAATAATGAAGCTTTATCCAGATGTTTTCATGCATTTATATCTATATGCATGTGACCAATATAATTGTCTTTCAATCTTTATGATACTTAAATATCCGTCTTGTATTTAAATTCCTGGTTAGTTTTCATGAATGTCATGCTTTATTTTAATTAGTTAATAATTGGCAATTCGGCTTTGATGTTCTAGTTATTGCAGTTTTTTATCTTCAAAATGTTAGTCAATTGGCATTATTTGATGATTATCCTACCAAATGAAATATTAATTTTTAGTGCTTTTGGAGAGATCCATATCAAATAGATGCTTATCACGTATACATGTGTACTTTTTATTAATTGGTTACTGTTTGAGGGACCAATGTCAAATAAATCTTTATAATGATTATAATGAATAAGGTGTAGTATAGTTGCAAATTCCCCAAAACAGGAGCGAAGAAAAGCACTTTCTATAAGCTGGATGTAGACCTATGACCCTTCAATTTTTGTCTGCTGCTACATGGAACATGTTCCCTGTTAGACTTTCCACTTTCCAGAATGGTGGTATCCCAAAATATGCCCAAATGGAGATTTCCAAATTGAAATTTGCCGAAGTTAGTTCTGTTTTATGCTCAGTATAGCCAAAATGATTTCCACCTATCCTAGATCTTTCTCTCTTATGCTGCTTTTGAAATTTACTGCTTTCTGACCCTCCCCCTCCATTTTCCCCTTTCATCTGGTAGTCTGGTAGACAGAGTTGACTGATAAGTTTTATTTTCCCACCGTTAGAAGGGTTTTACTAGGTGTTCTCTACTCATGTTTTTTTGCTAGGCAAACTGTAGTATTTAGAGTCACCACTTCTTCTATCCATCATTCTGATGTACCAATAGTTTGATACTTCGAAGAGGTCGTACACAATTATATGTGCTTATAACAATTTATATGTGCTTATAACAATGGATGGTTCATGACAAATTTTTACCATGCTAGCATCCTTCCACCATGAATGCATGAGGACATCATGCATGTTTTAGGTTCATTCATGTACTTTCTGCTGTGAATTAGCAACTCTTACCATGTTGTGGGAGTTTTAGCAATCCTAGGCAACTCTTACCATGACAGCTTATTTAGGATACGCTGCACATGGTGATTGCATGAGTTTTTTATATTCAAGACATGCAATGTTGATGGTGCAATTGCAATATAGTTTCCTGGACCTGATGCTTATCCAAGTTTTGTGTTGAACATGTGTAGTTTATGTTAGTCAGGGATATTGTTCTGCAACTTCTTCTCAATTTACCTTCTACACTTTTTGCCACAAATGTAACTGCTCTCTTTAGACCTCTGATACTGTAATAGCAGTCATAACTCTAGCCCTAGATTCAGGACTTCTATTTTTCTCTATGTTTGCCAACATGTCTGTTTTCTCCATTGTCTGTAGTCTTTTTGAGTTTGTCATTTGATATATACAGTCTTCTTGCTTGCCATCTATTGCTGACTCATCTATTATGTTTGCTATGTTAACTAAAACATGTATTTGGGATCATTCTATTTGCCAAGCTCCAATTATTGCCCATTTTAGATGGTTTGCCAAGGGCATACCTTCTAATGCCTTCTTAATGAAATTCTTGGTACCATTCCTATGAGGCATTATCTTTTTCAGTCACACACACATACACACACACACACCATGATCTGGATAGCATTGCTATCATCAGAGCAATTGCTGTCACATTCTTCATGGTTCCTTTTGTTAGCACATTCTTATTTCTTTTTATAAGTGAAAAATCTTTGGTTGAAGTATTTGATCATGTTAATATATCTAATACATGGCATGTTTTCAATTCTTGTCATGAAAATATTAGCACTGGCATTTTCCTGGAAAAAAATTTAAAAAAAATTGCTTACTGGAAGTAATGACTGATGATGACACTTACGTGAGCTTCACAGAGATGAAGTCGCAACCCATATTATTCCCTGTTTACACAAGTAGTATTGTTTGATTTTTTGTCTTCCTTGCTCTTAAATTAATGTCTTCTAAAACTCTTTCTTTGGCAGGGGTCAGGGGGCATTACTGTAAAGAAGACCAACCAAGCACTTATCTTTGGCATCTATGAAGAGCCCATGACTCCAGGCCAGTGCAACATGATTGTGGAGAGGTTGGGTGACTACCTAATGGATCAGGGCCTGTAGCTTGAGTCACTGGGCGCCAGCCTCCATCCCTATCTATCTTATGGGAGTGTGCGACTTTTCATCATTCATTCATGACCAGAAACCTGGTTTCCTTTTTGGCTTTTGTTTGGGTAATAATGTTGTGAACAGACAGGATTGTTGGTGTCTTTGAGTTGTTTGTTTTTGACCCCTTTGTTCTTAATGTGCATCCTTCTTGCAGCTGTTTTTAACTTGGTTGATTTATTACAAAGTATATATATATTTTTGGATGAATGAGGGAGGCAAGAAGCCAGTATATTGTCATCGGTCTGTGGTGGTATATATTTAATTGAAAGCAAGCAATTCCTTCATCACTCTTTCTAAATTTGTATTCGTTTAAGTTGCATGGCTATTGTTTGGTGCAATGTTACTTCTGATTCTGGGTGTGAACTGGCTAGGTTTCAAAGGGAATGTCAGAACAGGTTATGGCTTTTAAAATTTAGGAAAAGATAGGTTTTTGTACAATAAAATTTTGGTATACTTGTCATTGAGTGGCTAAATTTTTAAACTTATCAATTTGATTAATAACATGGTTAATTGAGCAATTTTAAAAAATAGTCTGGTGGAGTTTAACGTTGTTTATCCGATTTGTCATGTGATCTTATGTTCATCCTTGTCACCATCATTGGTGACGTGGTTAAAGTTAGGTAATCCGATTTGTCACGTGATCTTATGTGCATCCTCGTCACCATCACTGGAGTTTAACGTTGTTTATCCGATTTGTCACGTGATCTTATGTTCATCCTTGTCACCATCACTGGTGACGTGGTTAAAGTTAGGTAATCCGATTTGTCACGTGATCTTATGTGCATCCTTGTCACCATCACTGGTGACGTGGTTAAAGTTAGGTAAAATTTTTTTCGACATATCTTTGAATGTCCATTTGACATATAAATTTTGATAAATAGCCGGATCATCCTTCTTCACATCTTTATGTCATCTTCAGCTATGGCTTCAAGAAGCAAGATGGAAGGGGGAAAGCAAAAGAGAATCATAATATTTTAGGTATGAACTTAAAATTTCATGCTTTCTTTTTTTTTTTTTTGTCCCTTCTGATCTATGATCGTAGTGTTCTAGTTTTATTTCAGCCTCTTCATTATCAAGTAAGGTTTCATCGGGATTTCGATGCTTCACTCTATCCGAGAAGAATAATGTTTGTCCAAAGAATAATATGTCTCAAAAAATGTAATCGCAACGTATTTGTTCACTGGTGGACATCATGGACTAAAAAAAACTTTAGTACAAGATAGGCTGTCTTAACTATCATGTAAGTATGTTTTAATAACCCGATGCCCTCTCTCTTAACTG
Source organism: Areca catechu (assembly GCA_021397845.1). Taxonomy (NCBI): domain Eukaryota; kingdom Viridiplantae; phylum Streptophyta; class Magnoliopsida; order Arecales; family Arecaceae; genus Areca; species Areca catechu. The sequence continues at coordinate 12,175,725 of CM038051.1, read as the reverse complement.
TTCATCGTTTTTCATTTATTAGATGGTTTGATTGTGCAGGATGAGTTATATTATAGATACTTCGAATGGATAGACCTTTCTATGTGTACTTGATCAATGATGGCGATTGATGAATTACATGATAAAATTTATATTTTAAAGAAAGAAAATAAAATATTGTAACCTTCTGCTAATCAAACAAGGCTTGCTATAGTTGAGAATGGAGGAAATAGGTTTCATGAAATTGAGGTGCTACTGCTCGAGATTTAAGAAAATAGCTATGTTTACATTAACTGTATCATTACTTATATTTTCTAGATAAGAAATGTCTAATATAATTATGATGTTGGTATAATGGTGTAATTCATAAAGTTGTAAATGTGCAAAGGTAGGTGTTAATTAGGTTGGCTATGTTTTTATTTTGTTTAAAATATTTATTATGATGCCATATTAATTAAATTAATGAAAGACCGAGTAATTTTGAATTATTTAGATTATATACCTTGCAAATTTGAAAAAAATAAATTTCAAATTTGTAATCTTTAGCCTGTGCGCATTTATTTACATATCTGTTCTATAATCTATAATCTTTAGTCTATTGAGATATGTAATGTTTAGATCTGTAATATGTTGAAATTTATATTGCCTTATCTAATGTAATCATGATGTTACTACAAATTGATCTGTCATTTGATGATGTCTTGTTCTTGATGGTCTTTGATGTAGTTGACTTATTTTGCTATTTTAGGCACTTGATTTAATGAAAAACCAGAAGTGGACAATATAGGAACTAGACAATACAGCAATCTGTAGCATAAATGATTGAACATTGCAGAGTATATTGTAAGCTAGAAAGAGAATGATCCAAATAGCAGAAATGACTGGTAAACAGAAATGATCCAGCAATCTGCTAAACAAAAATTATTCCAAACAGTAGAAATGATTGCTAAACAAAAATGGTCAATAATATGGCCAAATCAACACAATCTACTGAAAAAAAATCAGAGATAGCGGAAATGATTGTTGAACAGAATTATCTGCCGAATAAAAATGATTATTGAATACAAATGGCCATACATCAATATATATTTATTGTCCGGTTGTCACCAGGTCACTTAGCGAATGCACTAAATATATGATATTTCAAAAGTATTTAATCATAACTAAGCAGTATAAAAGATCTTAGAGAGATAACCTAAAAATTTTGGCACATACAAATTCAAACAAAAAGTTTTCATTGCTATGAATATATGAACATAGTTTAATTAATTGAACATTCATCAAGCTATAACACTTTCAGATTAACAACAAAAGCAAGAATAACTGTTAACATTCTTAGAGTCAATACAACAACAATCTTTCTCGGCTCCATTCATAACTTATCTAGACATCCAACACTTCCAACATATATCCAATATTAAAAACTTTTAGAAATTCCATGATTAGCATACATATAAGGTTAACAAAAACATTCAACCAAGATTCAAAAACATGATAGAGACTTGTCATCATTGTTAGGTCGACTGATTTGGAGTACTTGACTCCATTCTTGATGTCTGACTACTAATAAATGTCCTCCTTTGTTGATGTATCCTTGTGCTAGCATCCCTTATGTTGTAGTCCATTGAGGTGCTATCTTTAGTAGACTCCTACAAAGCCAAATACAAAAAGGTTAGGCTATTAGATAATTAAAATAATATCAAATTCACCATATCCTTTGTCTCACCTGTGTCATGATATTAGGCATGGAATTCATATTTACATTGCACCTCTAAGTCATATAAAATACTTCACTTTGATTTGAAACATATACCATATAGCCAACAGAAACTCTTGAAGCCTGTATCATCCATTTAATACTTGTTAGCATGTTTTAAAGTTATTTTCAAAATAAAATCAATCAAACCATTACGTTCCCTTTTTGCTTCTTCTTTTGCTATTTATATGCTACTGTTTTTTGCTTTGCACTGCTATCCTACACCAAAAATTTGAAAAAAACTTCCAAGAAGTCAATTACATAGTATATGCTATATTTTAATAATATAAATGTGTCCATATATATATCTGCACTATTTCTTAGAAGCTGTGGACTGATGCACTCTCTTTTATTACATGAAGTTTGTTTCTTCCTTCTTTGGCTACTGGTAAGAACAATAGGTGGACCTTTATATGCTCTTTTATTATGTCTAACCATGTGACACTTGGAGCAAATCACCATTCCCCTCTTCTTAGATTGCCTATATGGATTTTTAGGTTCTTCAAAGCCTCTTCTCCTCTGTTTTTTAGATGTACCCGGGGGTCTTTTAAGTAGTGGTGGTTTTGATGGTTCATACCTAAACTTTGTCTATAGTTTTGGTTCATTGACTGGCTCTACAGCAAAGTCATTAATCTTCCCATAAGTTTTAGTTTTAAACTAATGAGCCATATAATTTTTTACAGTTTGTCTATTAAACTATATCACTGTCACTGCATGGAAGCATGGGATCCACTAAGCTGCCATGCTTTATAGCTGCACACTCATTTTTCTGGATCAACAATCTAACTATCAATCTCATGCCTCACTTCATAACCACTCTTTTCAATGTGAGTTAAAGTATAATGTCTGTTATCATCCTTGGATTTCTCTACCTTTGCTTGGATGACAGGACATATGAGATCACTAAAATTCTTCAGATCTTTTCTTTTCTATCTTAACTTGATCATGACAAGGATCTTGATCTCTTCGAGTATTATGATAATGGACTTATCTTTGCTCTTTAAAATATATGAATTAAAACACTCTGCCATGTTATTTTGACAACATCACTACAAGCTCTCTTTGTAAAGAATGCTCTAGTCGAAGTCTGAGGAGCATCCTTATTATTTATGACATCCTTATAAGCCTCTTCACTTATACTTTTCAAGTAGTCCAATGTAACTTCATGTTCCTGTAAAGTGTAGGCAAGTGCCACCTCTCACAGTGTATTTTTAAGAATCTTGCTTTTGTATTTTTTTTGAAAATTGCTATGTATATGCCTTATACAAAACCTATGCTCAACCTCTTCCAAAAGAATCTTAAAGTAAGGGACCAGATCCCATATTGCAAGACAATAAAAAGAATAGGTTGAAAATACTGTATAATTGCAATAAGAAATGATGTATAAAAGAAATAAAAGGAATATGAAATTCACCTTTTATTGGTTTGACATAAAAACCTAACCTTTTTTTTGTACAAAGCCAATGTCCATCTGAAGTAGATTCGGAAATTATTTCCAAGATCTCTTGTTTCTACCTCTACTACTGCCCAGGCTATAAAAAACATTCCCTCATTAGCATCACTCCCAACTGTTGCCCGTAAGTATCCTTGGTAAACTGACTTAAGGAAATAGCCATTTAAATAAATTATACGCTTACAACCAGCAAGAAATCTCTTTTTGCATGCATTAAAGCATACATAGAACCTTTGAAAAATAGGCTTAGCCTCAGCTTGTAACCTCCATACATGAATAATAACTGTGCTATTAGGATTTGACCTTTTCAATTTGATATGGCAAGACTGCTGGCATGGAGTACACCTCGGATCCAGCTGGCAGCGAAGCGGGTAGACGTTGCCACATCGAATCTCTTTCCGAGCTCCCCCGCCAGGTGGCTCCCCCAGGGTCGAGCCCATCTCGGCCGAGGTCAAGCTCGGCATCTCAGCTCCTTCGCCAAGTGGCTCCCCAAGGGTTGAGCTCACCTCGGTCGAAGTCGAGCTCTCTCAGCTCCTTCACCAGGTGGCTCCCCAAGGGTTGAGCCCATCCCGACCGAAGTCGAGCTCTCTCTGCTCCTTCGCCAGGTGGCTCCTCAAGGGTTGAGCCCACCTCGGCCGAAGTCGAGTCATCTTAGCTCCTTCGCCGGGTGGCTCCCCAAGGGTTGAGTCCATCTCTGTTGAAGTCGAACTCGCTCCTCGAAAGCGTCACAAAAAAGACGAAGGCGTCAGCACCAAGTCTGCCATCGAAGCCGGTGCATACAGTACGGCATCCCAAAGCTAGCGAGATGCGCCTACTATCGTTTACACCAGTTAGGAAGGAGTGCCCCGATCGAGGCACCGGGTCTTGCAGCCGACCATCTGTACCACCCAGAAGAAGAAGGTGCATCAGGGACCTCAGACCCGAGGGTGGCTATCCCCGGATCGAGGCCCTGCTAAACTTTCCCAGCCATGATAACCCATCGGGAAAATAAGGCTGGCAACATAACTCCCTACTATAAGGAGAAGTGACCTTGGGAGCATGGCCAACGGATGCCGTTGACCTTCGAGCCCCCCTAGGAGGGGAAGAACCGAGGTAAGAAGCGGGGAGAACCCGTTGTCTAAAAAGAGCATCCAATGGGAGAGAGGCAGGTAAGCAAGGAAAAGGAGGAGAAGGAGATACAGGTAGAGGAAGCGCACGAAGGCGATCGCGAAAACTCCTTGAGAGGGTCTCGACCGACACAGCCATCATGGCTTGAGCCTTACTCCTCTCCTACCCCTTCTACTCTAACCTTTACTAAAAACTCTCCTCCAAGCATGGTAACCGAAGAGGGATCTACCTTGTGGTGGGGACATCAGGATTAGATACAGATCATTGGAACCCATATAGTTTATTGATTAGGGTTTTAAATTTTAGAACCTTAGTCATGTGTCACAATTTTGTAATCAATTAAGATTTAGTCCTATAATAAGTTGAGGTTAGTTGATTTATCTCAACCCTCAACCCTAGTCAGTATATCGAGTCCTGTACTTCAATTATGAGTTTAGTATGAGTCCAATTTTTGTACAAGAGAGGAGGTTACCTTATTTTGGAGTTCCACCAGGCCATATCCAGGAGTCAGAGGCCACTACATCAGCTTGTTGGATTTTGTGTAACACCCTAGGATCCAAAATGCTTTCCAGAAATCCTGATTCCTTCCAGATGCCTTCTAGATACCTAGATTCCTCCCCAGATACCAGAGTATATTCCCAAACTAGGGCATCCATAATTCCAGAGGTCCACCTATATCCCAGCCCAAGTGAATGCAAGGCCCAGGTCTATAAAGAACCAATATTCCAGGTATATTCTAGTCTAGAACCAAGATACCTTGAATATTCCTGCTCCAAGCATCCCAGGCCTTCAGGGCCCAAAGCCCATGCGCCCAACCCATCCTTGGATGCCCCAATTGCTGCCCAAGAGCCCAAGTCCAAGCCAAGAGGTGTCCAAGCCCAAGAAAAGGAGATTTGACCAAGTCCAAGGCCCTTTGACCAAGTCAAAGGAGGAAGGAAATCCATATCAAATAAGGAAAACCTATTCCTATTCAACTTGTGAACCTATTCTTACTTTACTTGTAATCCTTCTCCCTATCTAGCTTGTATTCCTATTCTAATAAGGAGAGGGCATGGAAACTCTATAAATACCCCACTCCTCCCCCTCTTGTAATCAATTTTTATTCATGATATCAAAACCCTGGTAAAATTTATTTGAGCTTGCGAGCTTGTGTTTGTATTACTTTGTTTTATGTGGTTCCTTGTTCTTGTGTTGGCTGACCCTTGCCCTTGCAAACCCCCACGCCCTAGCAGTAAATCAACTTCCAGACATCAGCCACATCCCCAATTGAAGAGCCCTCAGGTGTCCAAGAAGAAGAAGCCATCTTCTCCTTCTAGCCGCCAACCCTTGGAGCCCTGATTCCTCTTTCTTCTTTCCATCAATTTCCCTTCTAATTATTTTGTTGTTTCTTGCAGACCTCTGATATTTTGCAGATCCCCGAGGTGTTTCCCCTCCTCAGAGGAGGCCCCTCTTGCCTCCAGGACCACCCATATCTGCCTCAGATTCAAGGAAAACTGTAGCTTCATCATCTAGGCTCCGATTTGAATGCGAGAGATCTCTTCATCGGCTGAATCCTCAATCTTTGACTGGTAAAATCCTTTCCTTCTCTTAATTTCTGATTTGGTTAAAGATTGCTATCCTAAGTCAGGAATTTCTTAATTTTCGGGTCCTGAGATTCATTAGTTTGCATGAGAATTTTGTGGGTATGCTTGTTTCTGCCATTGCTAGTCCTTATGCCGAACTTTGCTTATCTTTCGGGTTCTTAACTACGAAATTAAAATTCTAAAAATTCCAAAAAAAATAAGTTTTCTATTTTTCTGCATCCCTAGGTTCATCCTGCATCAGTTTGGTATCAGAGTGGGTTTAGGATAGTTTTTATCTGCATTAGGAACACAAACCCTAATTTCTGCATCCTGTCCACTGCATTAGGTATCTAGGTTTCATCTGATTTTGACCACCTATCAATTTTATTTTTCCATGAAATTTTCATGAATTGTTCTCTATCTTGTCCTCTGATTTATCAAAATTTTTAATTAATCTTACAGGAACTTTAAGTCATTAAAATTCAGCATCTTAGAAACCCTAACAAAATCCTAAAATTTCTGCAACAGTCTGAAAATCCTAGGATTTTTATCATCATTTGATTTTTGTTTTACATCAAACTTGGTAGGTTTCATCATCACCGTCCATCCTCTGTTCTAGAATTTTTTTGATTTTTTATGCATCAAGATCTATGCCAAATTCTGCATCATCTGAAATCCTAATTTTTTGAATTCTGCTATTTTTATATTTTGACTCAACCAAACCTAATCAACTTCCATACACCCCAATCCCAAGCCCAATTTATTGCTAACCTAATCAACCTAAACTTAACTTGTCATATCATAAAATAATTAAAAAAATATTTTTATTTTTTGATTGTTTTAGATTGCATCAGGACCATCGATTGCCATCATTTGCATTAAACCAATCTTAAGGGCAATCAATATAACATCAGGGCAGGATTTTATCATCTTTCCTGGATCCAAAACAATCATCAGCATACTGACCTAAGCCTAATTAAAATTGATTAGACCTGATTTGGCCTAGAGGGTTAGGTGACACCCATAGGTCGGGTTTGAGCTGTGTGGGCCAACTAGTACATTTAATTCTTTAGCTATTACTGAAAACTGGTGTCTAAGGTTTGGGGTCCAGAGTCAAATGATCTAAGTGGACTGGTAATTTATAATTAGGACCCTGTGACAAGCAGGGGGAGCCTCCCACCACCCCACCCCCTACCTGGCCAGTGGAAGGATTAGCTGCTGGGTTAAGTGTAAGTTGAGCGGATCCACCCAGTTTTGGCTCTAGGTCTAGGAAATCCTAGATTGTACTAGCCTAGTTCTTTTTGTATGCTTGGCTGCACCAGTCCATTTTGATTGCTAGATTGAGTGTATGACTACTAGATTAGGAACACAATACCAGAAGTCTAAACCCCAACCCAACCCAACCATGGATCCCAATTTTGAGGCTTTCATAAAAGCCATGAATGAATAGATGGTTGCCCAATTAACCACTCACATCCACCAATCCAACACCCAAACCCAAAATCAGTTAGCTCAGATGGACCTCAAACATGATCAAACCCAAAATCGACTTGTCCAGTTGACCACTCAACTCAACCAGATAACCCAAGCAAACAACCAAACAACCACTACGATCGACCAATTAGCCACTAGATTAAACCAAGTAGGAACCCCAGACCAGACCCATAGACCCCAGGAACCCATAGTTCCCAGATATGAACCCAGTAGTAACCCACTATCCCTTAATCACCCTGAACCCTATAGGATTAATACCTCTAGATTTGAACCCATAACCTTTAAACCCATATCCTATGAGCCCCAGGAATCCAAAGTCTCTAGGTATCAGCTTAATGCTAGTCAGGATTCCATTAGTCAACCTAAACCCACCAAGATTAGTGCCCATAGTCAAGAACCCCTTTGTTAACCCATCCATGTTATCCCAGTTAATAGCCAGTTTTTCTTTAGTCAAACCCCTCTTACCACCCCATTGGTTCATCCAAATGACCTTGAAGAGGAGATATATGAGACTGACCCAAGCTTAGTAGAGGAGTATGAGGAAGAAGAAGAGGAGTTTTATGTAGAAGACTTAGAATTAGTTGACCCAGTAGGTGCCCAAGTAGAAGCCAACCCAAGATTAGTTGACCTAGTAAACCCTGACCACATCCAGAATGTAGAGGAAAAGTAGTTAAGGGATGAGGAACTCAACTCTGCTATTAGACTCTTTCCTGAGGAGCCACTAGATGAAAGTCCAAGTATAGAGCCTAGTCCTAAATTTTTTGAACCAGATGACTTTATTAAGGAATTGGCTTATCAATACTCTCAGGAAGAATCCTATCCTATAGTTTCCATTGACGATCTCTTCCCTGAGATTAGTGACCCACTCTTCCATACTATAAACCTTGTAGGTACCCATCAACCCCATAAGGTCAACCTTATTAGTCTAGGATTAATCCCTGATACCCCTTCCTGCATCCTATTCTACCCGATTAACCCCGAACCCTTTTTTATTCCTTACCCAATCAGACTAATCCCGAATCCACTTCTTATTTTCTATCATTTTCTGAAACTTTTCATGATTTTCTAACCCTTAGATTGCATTTCATAGAGGTTTGCATACTGCATTCATTCATCGAGTTTGTCATGTTTGCTTCATACTTCTGGAAGACCCTCTGGCATCTACTAAGAGTTCATATCATATTTTCATGTGCATGTTATGATAGGATCAAACCTAAAGAGTCTATAGTCTGTTAGGTTTTGTCCTGAAGAGTCCAATAAAATTTTCAGGAAAGCCTAGTCGAGTCTTTTAGGTGTTAGTTTTGCATTCAATAAATTTACAACCCTGATTCATCTGTCCACACATGCACTAGCCTCTGCACAGCATTTGCAGCTGGAAATTAGTCAAAAGCTGAACATAATTAATGAACCTTATAAAAACTTGGCTAATTCCCGAAAGAGAGATAAAGAATTTGCAGAGGATCATGTGATTGTAAAGGAATTTCATGCTCATGAAGTTGGCCCACCCAAATTAATGAAGAGCGGTGGACCCAATGCCTATGTGCTTGAGAGACCACCTGATTTAGGTATTAGCTCCACCTTCATCATCTCAGATTTTGTAGAGTATAGGGACCCAGCAGAGATACCTAGCGAGCCCTTTGAGCCACTCCCTTTCTTTGTGAGTGAACCCACCCCATAGTGTCCATAGATAATTTGATCTTTTGATGAGGAAAAGATTAAGAGAATCCTGAACGATCAAGCTATCGGTACCCAAGATAGAGGCTATCAGAGGTATTTGGTATGCTGGCAAGGTCGGCCAAAATATGAGGACTTGTGGAGCACTGGTGAGGATCTGTAGCACCTCAACCTAAACCCTCCGGAGCACTGGTGAGGATTTGTAGCACCTCAACCTAAACCCTCATTGAGCCAAATTGACCCTTACTCGATAAGATCGAGTTCCTCCCATCCCGAGAGAATTGGTGGGGGCACCAGGATCAGACACAGATCACTGGATCCAATATAGTTTATTGATTAGGATTTTAAGTTTTAGAACCTTAGTCATGTGTCACAATTTTGTAATCAATTAAGATTGAGTCCTATAATAAGTTGAGGTTAGTTGATTTGTCTTAACCCTCAATCCTAGTCAGTATATCGAGTCCTGTACTTCAGTTATGAGTTCAGTATGCATCCAATTTTTGTACAAGAGAGGAGGTTACTCTATTTTGGAGTTCCACTAGGCCACATCTAGGAGTCAAAGGCCACTACATCAGCTTGTTGGATTTTGTGTAACACCCTAGGATCCAAAATGCTTTCCAGAAATCCTGATTCCTTCCAGATGCCTTCCAGATACCCAGATTCCTTCCCAGATACCAGAGCATATTTTCAAACCAGGGCATCCATAATTCCAGAGGTCCACCTGCATCCCAGCCCAAGTAAATGCAAGGCCCAGGTCCATAAAGAACCAAGATTCCAGGTATATTCCAGTCCAGAACCAAGAACCTGGAATATTCCTGCTCCAGGCATCCCAGGCCTCCAAGGCCCAATGCCCATGCGCCCAACCCATCCTTGGATGCCCCAATTGCTGTCCAAGAGCCCAAGTCCAAGCCAAGAGGCGTCCAAGCCCAAGAAAAGGAGATTTGACCAAGTCCAAGGCCCTTTGACCAAGTCAAAGGAGGAAGGAAATCCATATCAAACAAGGAGAACATATTCCTATTTAACTTGTGAACCTATTCCTACTCCACTTGTAATCCTTCTCCTTATCTAGCTTGTATTCCTATTCTAACAAGGAGAGGGCATGGGAACTCTATAAATACGCCACCCCTCCCCCTCTTGTAATCAATTTTTGTTCATGATATCAAAATCCTGGTGAAATTTATTTGAGGTTGCGAGCTTGTGTTTGTATTACTTTGTTTTGTGTGGTTCCTTGTTCTTGTGTTGGCCGACCCTTGCCCTTGCATACCCCCACACTCTATAGCAAATCAACTTCCAGACATCAGCCACGCCCCCAGTTGAAGAGTCCTCAGGCGTCCAAGAAGAAGAAGCCATCTTTTCCTTCTAGCCGCCAACCCTTGGAGCCCTGATTCCCCTTTCTTCTTTCCATCAATTTTCCTTCTAATTATTTTGTTGTTTCTTGCTGACCTTTGACATTTTGCAGATCCCCGAGGTGTTTCCCCTCCTCAGAGGAGGCCCCTCTTGCCTCCAGGACCACCCTGATCTGCCTCAGATTCAAGAAAAACTGCAGCTTCATCATCCAGGCTTCGATTTGAGTGCGAGAGATCTCTTCATCGACTGAATCCTCAATCTTTGACTGGTAAAATCCTTTCCTTCTCTTAATTTTTGATTCGGTTGAAGATTGATATCCTAAGCTGGGAATTTCTCAATTTTTGGGTCCTGAGATTCATTAGTTTGCATGAGAATTTTGCGGGTATGCTTGTTTCTGCCATTACTAGTCTTTATGCTGAACTTTGCTTATCTTTCGGGTTTTTAACCACGAAATTAAAATTCTAAAAATTTCAAAAAAATGAGTTTTCTATTTTTCTACATCCCTAGGTTCATCCCGCATCACCTTGGGAGATATGTTCCTCTTTACCATTCGCTGACTTGATCGTCGGAGTGCCCTCGCTCGGGTCTCTAGCTTTGTTTTGCAGCACCGGGAATAGCTGAATTTCGGGAAAAGAGGCTATTGTTCGGTGCCACATTCGAGCTATAGGCCACGACGGTAAGGACGGCAACACAATTCATGTGCATAGTTATGCAGTCTTGCATGTTGAACCTTATAAGATTCTTGAATTTTTTCAAGTGCTCTTTTTTTTGCCCTATAACATTGATAAATTGAAATATCAATAATCAGGTTCTTATGAACATCTTCTTGTAATTTCTTGGCTTTAAAATCAGGATTGCTTTTGAACTTATTTAGGTAGTGCCTAGCAAGCCATGATGATTTTATATGGTAGTTTTTATAATTTCTACTGTATTTATGTTTAGGACAATAGTACTTAACTTGGAATGATCTTTTTGTACTCATCCAGGAGGTAGATATTCTCTATGGATAGCCATCAAAATACAACAGCAATGTAATGACTAGCATTCCTTTTGAACTTAAAATTATATCCATTTAATATCCCATATATCCTAACAGTATCCTTAAACTCTTTATGATTATCAAACTTCATTCCATTTGAGAATTTTGGATCCCTTAAATCTGTCTTAACATTAAACTCAAAGCATTCATCACTTCTATTAATACCATCATCATCACCATCATCATTAGAACTAGAATAATCAAACTAGGCATTTTTCCTTCATCGATGTCCTTCAAGAATTGATTGGATAGATCTAAATCTTTGTACATATATATTTCAACCTCATAATTACTTTCAGAATTAGTTGTATCACTTGCTTCCTCTATATGAACATCTACAAAATCACTATCATAGTTATCATTATTATCACCATCATTATCACTACTATTGTGAGCACTAGTCTCAGCATCATTCTCAGTACTGCCTGCAACTTTACTAGCATTTTTATCAATATTATGAGTAGCAATATCAGAAAAATTAGAGTAGCATCATCCATATGTATAACATCAGATATATCCAATTCATGTTCAACAAAAAGATGCACTGTACCTTCATTGTTGACTTGATTCAATGTCTCAAAAACTTGTTGGTCACAATATAATAGTCTAAGGCTATGCTTGAAATCCCTTTCAGGTACTCCATTATGCACTTTATCTATATTATTGTAATCCAACCTTCTAACTTATCAATGATACCAATGTATGATGCTTTATCAACATCAATATCATCTACCTCTATCACTGATCCACCAACATAATCGAATATAGGATGGTTGACAAATGATCCACCATGATGAATAACAACCTTAACAACTACATCCAAGTTACAAATTATTAAAAGAATACATGTAAATATTCACCTATTGGTACAATTATGTTAAAAAGATAGAGTACCAACCTAGCACCTTCATGTGCTAATTATAGAACCATCAATTAAACAACAAGCTTTATTTCTCCATTTACTTTTTTCTTTTCCACTTTTTTCATAAAATTATTTGACTAATCATAGGACCATCAATTAAACAACAAACAATTATATTGATTGAAGAATAGATACATGGATGACACAATCTCGAACCATAGATGTTGCAATGTAAAACCAAGAAATTTTTTTGTTAAATTAAATAAATTTTTTTCTTGTGGATATTATATGAACCGTAACATGAGATATTGGGGGTCATTATTGTGCATTTCACCATAGAGAAAACATAGTATAGGATCCATTTAATTATAAAGAATAGATAGTAGGGATTATTATTGTCCTTTAGCAAACACAAATATATATTAAGCATCCTGATGCAGGTGAAAGTAGATGGAAAGAGACATTATGGTCTACTATTCCAATAATCAAAAATATATACCAGGTGACTTCTCCCAAATCATACAGAGAAACCACCATTCTTAAATAAAATACACGATCCTACAAGCAAATATCCATGCAATATTCATGATACCCCTAATAAAAAACCTAATTTTTAAAATTCATACTTTCCAACTTGCCACAGAACCTTCGATTTATGCTTGCCTCTTTCCACACAACAATGGTCTGATTCTAAAAGGAAACAAAAATGCTATTGTTCTCCGCTTGGTGATGAATCAACCTTGTTCGATCAATAGGAGGTTGGTATCATAGAGAAAAAGGGGTCTTCGAACACAGGCAAAGAGAGATCGAGGATTTTGGATAAAGGTCATTCATTGTAAGGTAACTTTTTTATCTCTCTTTGGCTACGTCATCTATGATAGGATGCGCATGGGGTCACGTGACTACATGGATAAACGACGTTGAGCTTTTTTTGATCACTTTTCTGAAATTGCTCGATTTGGTTATTTATTGATCAAATTGATATGTTTAAAAATTCAGAAACTTGATTGCAAGTATACTAAAACTTTGTCGTACAACAATATATTTTTTTTCTAAAATTTAAAACTACATACACATAAACCTCTCTCTTCTGATCCTTGCAGCAGGTGAACAGGATATCTTTTTTCCTTGAATCATTTTTATAAGACTATGGAGGGGTCTGAAATGGTCAATGGTAATTGTGGTATACTATAAACTATTCACTGAAAGTAGTAGTAGTCTCTTGCTTCTTTTGGGAGGAGTCCTGTCGGGCCTGCAACTCGGAATGTCAAGAATTCTGCTAATAAATTCGAAACCATCAAGTTTGCTTGTTCGATGAAATTCCAAATTAGGCTTTATTGCTCATGTACAGGTCTTCTTCCATAACAATTTTCTTTTTGTAATAAAAAAAGCTATTTCTTTTGGAGTTAATCCTGTGCTAGATTTATATCCATATATAAAATGGAGTAATCTAGGATGTGCTCATTTATCCACAATAAGTTTCCCCACATGGCCAGCGGGGATTGGTTGGATTATGACTTGTGATGTAGCTTCGCATGGGCCTATATAATTTTTTATTTTTATTTTTAGTTTTTTATAAGATGGATAAATTATACAATATAAATAAGAATACATTTCAAAAAATTAAAAAAAATATTTCTAAAAGATATTGGTAGGAGCAAAGCATCAACCTAGATCCCTCCACTCAAGTTCTTAGCACTATCTACCTTCCTATAAATATGCATGATATTAGAGGACACACATCCCACCAGAAGGCCACATGTGTCCTGTACAAGAGGGTGAGTGGCAACACCATGGTAGGGTGTCCCTACAGCCAGCTCACCACGAATGCTGAGTCCCCCTCCACAATCAAACAGTTTTCTCGGAGAACAAGTCTAGCATAAGTAATACCATCCTAAGTAGTCCTAAGCTCCGTACTAGGTAGAGAAGTGTTGACAAGCTACATACTCCTAGCCTCAATAAGCCTGGAATCCAGATCCCGAATGGCAAACTTGGCTCCACTAATCCTACCCATAATACTATCATCAAAGTTAACCTTCAGGAATGTCGGGTGTGGGGGCTTCCAAGAAATAAATACCATCCTCTTGATAGTATGAAAAGGATGGGCATCATAGGTGTCTCAACTCTTGATTATAGAATCTAGCAGCGAATCTTCAACAATCTCCATAGCCAAAGATAAGGCCCTCTCCACTACCAACTTTGTCGATTGCCATTTTATCTTAAAAACTCCTGCATTCCAGGCATGCCAAATTTGATAAACAATATACCTAGCTTTGACTCCAGCACTGGCATTTGATTCTGAACTCCACTGCAGAACCTCTAGGAAGATCTAGATAAAGGGCTCCTCAAAAGAAGTGTCTAAGCGCCAAACTTGCCTAGCTCTTAGGTAATGAAAAAGAGCATGGTCCAAGGCCTCTTCTGCCAACCCACAATTGTAACAAGGATAAGAAGTCAGAATGTTGATCCCTTTAGCTTTTAAGAGTGCTCTAGTGGACAACCATCTCCAAGTAACCTTATATATAAATAAACTGATCCTCAGATGAATCCTGAGTTTTTATATTCATGCTCTATCTATAATTTTAGTCAACTCATTCCTATTGATGTTATATAGCTCCTTGGTAGCTTTTTAATTAAATGGCTAAAGTCTCGTACCATTGTCTTTTTAAGATACCAATTGCTGTAATTGTTATTGTTAGCCTTAGCACAAAAAATTAATGTGCAATAATAAGTAAATCAACGACATTACATGCTTAATTCTCTTTCAACAAAAAAATATTTTATTGTAGTTGGTATAAGGATTGAAACCAAACTTAATATAAAACATTTAGTTAAACAGAAGATCGCTCTTAATTGCATATGGTGCACAATCTCAACATTCTAACAGTCGTGTCATGATCTGGACACAGAGAATTTTTGGAATAGGAATGGACATCCTTCTCCTTGCATGTAAGAAGAGTGCCGCTGCCTTCGCTTATAACTGGTTTCTCGAATTTATTTCAAAAAAATACTTTCTGATCAATATTATAAAATTATTTTAATTTAAATTTTTTTATATAATTAAAAAATATATATTAATAAAATTTTATTATTACATCTTATATCATATTATATTATTATACTATAAATATTATATATTAATAAATTAGTATTATAATATATTATAAATATACAATATAATATATTATAGAATTATTATATTATAAAAATATAATCTAATATAATAATATTTAATAATATTATTATGTTATTATATTATATTAATATATTATACTATGTTTTATATTATAATCCATTATTAGATTAGATAGTAATCCATTATGTTATATTATATTATAATAATATAATATAATATAATATAATATAATAATATTTAATAATATTATAATCTTCTAATATTAGTATATTATAATATAATATGTTATATTATAATATTTTATTATATTAAATTACAATCAATATATTATAGTATATTATATATTATATTATGATTATAATAACATATTATATTATGATAATAATATAATCTAATATAATAATTATGTAATGTATTTTATTATTATTTTGTCATATTAAAAGTATTTTTTTATTTTAATTATCAAACATGTATTAAAGTTTCAAAGTACTTTATGAATGTTGTTACCAAATATCAAATAATTTTTTGTAAAATTTTACTTCTAAAAGCTCAATTTTTTAAAAGCTCTACTTTTAATTGTCTCAAAAGCTCTACTTTCAACAGTAATATCAATCAGGACTTTAATAGCCAGGTCTTAATTTAAGCATTGTAAATGTTTAGAGATTCAATACATATACTAAAGGGGTTCTCAGATCATATGAAAGGTAATTTCACCATTGCCCTGTTAATTGCCCTAGATAAAAGGCAGGAAGCAGTCATTTTATCTTGAAATCCATTTGATTAGGCAATTCCCATAAATTATTTATCTAAACAAATGATTATAAAAAAATAATTTTTATTATATTGAATTGATAATTTTTTTAGAAAATGACACTGGAAAAAATTATTATGTTTGATTGAAGATAATCCTGTATAGAAATATGATCAAAATTATAAATATATTTATCAATATAAATAATTTTTTAATACTAAGATAATATTACTATCTTTAATCAATTTTTATATTATTGTTAGTATAATAGATAGATATAATTTCTTGATTATTATATATATATATTATCATTATACAAAATTATTAGATCATAATCTCTTGATCATTTTTCATATATATTACTATTGTATATAATTAAGAGATTACAAATTCTTGATCATTTTCTATGATTAAGAGATCACAGTTTGTTGATTATTTTTCATATATGTTACCATTGTACATAATTAAAAGATTACGAATTTTGGATTTTTTCATATATATTACCATTATATTTATATAAGTATCCTATCGTTGTATATAGTTGGATTAATCAATGAAATATATTTTTTGTCCCTTTTTTATTTTTGATATTGTGGTATTGGAGTAGAAATCCTTATCCACTGAAAATTTGCCCTCACTTTCACCATTAAGCCTCCGTTGCTCCTATCTTCCGGCTTCTCCTCCCTTACCATCTCTTAGAGCATCCTTAGATAGCTTTATACCTTGAGCTGATCTTCTCTTCATCCTTGACCATTCTTTTGTCTATTCATTGTCATGGCTTTCCTTCTATCTAGTCTTCCTTTGGCTAGAGACCATCAACTATATGCTATGGAAAAATAGATTCATTCCATTTTTCAAAGCTTACCAACTCATCGGATACATTGATAGCTCTCTACTTGCTCTCGTGGCTAAGATTTTTGTTCAAGATGGCAACTTCTAGAAATAGATTTCAAATCCAGAATATGAAGAATGGCTAGTCAAAAATCGGCTCACCCTTAGATGGATGCTATCATCACCATTTGATGATGTTGCCATTTAGGTAATGGGACTTACCTTCGCTCATAAAGTTTGGATTTTTCTAGAAAAAAAATTCAATTCTTAAACTGCTTTTCAAAGAGATTTATTGGCAAACTTTATGCAAATGTTCATTATCCATGATTGAGTATTTATGACATGCAAAAACTCTTGTTGATTAACTTGCATTGGTTGGTCCTTCCATTTCTAAGCAACATGCAGTTAAACACATTTGCAAATGTCTAGGAGAGGATTGGGAGTCTATCATTCTTGCATTATCTCTATCTTTTTTTATCTCTTGATGGAAGATCTGATTGCTATGCTCTTAACATGAGAAGCACATTGACAAGACAATGCATTTGTGGTTGGACAAATGTGTTGCAAGATTAGCTATTCTTAGCTACCTCTCTCATAATATATGTTGTCATTCAATCTTCCAGCCCTCCATTACCTCGGCCTCCTAAACATTATACTCAGCAGAATATGCCTAGACTGTCCACATTCTCGTAGCAAATTACTCAGGCTTTTCATGACCCATAGGGGTGCAAATGGATCAGGTCAGATCGGGTCATGAGTGACCTCGATATGATCCAGTTTTTTGATTGGGTCCTAATATTAGACCCAGATCCAACCCACTAAAAAATTGGATCGGGTCAGGTTGGGTTCACTATTAAAATTTTCAATCTAAAGGGTTATTTGGATTGAATCGGGTTCATAAATAACCTGGTTCTAATAAAAAAAATTAGATCTAATATGATTTAGATAAAATATAGATAACCATATTTCAATTATTACATAGCCAACTATTATTAATCATAAAATAGATAATAAATAATATTATTTTTAAATTAAATTAAGATATAAAAATAATCATAACTCTATTTTTATGTTAAAAATAAGTTTCATATAAATTTTAAATTATAACTTAAAGATCCAAATAGATATGATTCTAATAGTATTAGTATATTTGAGTCGGATCGGGTTGGGTCCAAATTCAGTAAACCTAGACCCGACTCAGAAAATAGAATGGATCTAATTTTAAGATCCGACTTGGATCCACGAATCCATAAAAATAGGTTGGATCGGGTCTAAACGGGTTTGATCGAGTCGGGTCACAGGTCAACTCGATCCATTTGCAACCTTAATGGCCAACAATATAATAATGAAAGAAATTGTACCAACAAGTATTCTTCTTGCTGACAAGTGTATGGTAAGTATGATCACATCTTTATGGTTTGTTGCTATCATTTTAATCAAGCATATTAAGTGCAGTCAACTTCTGCATCACTATTTACGGCTACACTACTATCGCTACCATCTGTGGGTTTGTGGGCTCATATTGTTGTTTATCCATCTCCTTCACATGTTGGTGATCATGTTTGGTATCCAATCTCTAGAACTACTCATCATGTCACTTCTAACTCCTAAGAAACATAATACTGGTGATGGAACAAGTTTGGCAATAAAATATATAGGTATCTCTACCTTAACTTTCTCATCATGTGCCCTTCAATTAACCAATGTGCTACATGCTTATTTCATTTTCTATAACTTACTTTCTACTTCTAAGTTTGCTCAAGATAATAATTATTTCTTTGAGTTACTTGCTTCCTATTATCTTATGAAGGATTGCCTCACCAAAACAACACCGCTTAAAGGTTTAGTTCATCATGGGCTCTATTGCTTATATGATCAAGATTCATCTATAAAGTTATCCAAGGCTCTCTTGGCATCATTTTCTTTACACCCATCTTTTCATTTATGGTACCATCAACTCGTCCATATTGTGATGCAAACCGTTCATTTGTTATTTTTAACTTCTTCTATTTTCTTTTCCCCTAGAAATAATAATAAAAATGTATATGAGCCATGTATTTTTAATAAACATAACTAATTCTCATTTCTTTTAATTTAGTCAAGATCCTTCAAACCATTGGAACTTATTCATATGGATATTTATGGACCTATCTCTATTACTTCTCACTTTAGCTACCATTATTATATTTATTTTCTAGATAATTATTCTAAATTTTCTTGGAATTATCCAATGGTTGATTGATCTACTGTCTATGATGTCTTTCTACATTTTCACAATCGTGCTGAAAATATTTTTAGTTCCAAGATTTAATTTATTCAACTTGATGGTGCTATGGAATTCTTGTCTAAACACTTTCAAGATAACTTTAATCGTCATGGCATTGGACATTATATTTCTTGTCCATACACTTCTCAACAAAATGGTTTTATAGAATAGAAACACCCCTGCATTGTTGAAACTGGGCTCACTCTTCTCTATGAGTTGGGTGTTCTGCATATCTTTTGAGATGTCACTTTTGAGACGGTCGTTTACATTATAAATCATTTACCCACTCAAATATTATATGGATTTTTTTCATGAAAATGTTTATTTGACAAGAAACCTAATTATCATTCTTTTCATGTGTTTGGATCTTGCTGTTACCCACTTCTATACTCATATAATAAAAATAAGTTTGAACCATGATCACTTTCTTGTATATTTCTTGGCTATCCTTCAAGCCATCTTGATTATCGACAATTATATGTATTTTCATTTCACGCTTTATTTTCTTTGATAAAAATATGTATCATTTTTATTCTACTACACTCTATTCTATTTCAGCGTCTCCACCTATGCCCTTAGCACCATCCTCTCCTATATCGTGTTTAATTGTCACTAGTAATACTCAAGACATTTCTCTTTGTTTCCATCACAATTATGTATAGATGCTTTTGATAGACCATCACATGTTGAGTTCCCTTTTTAAAGTTTGATTGATAGTTCAACTTCAATGTATGTAACATCATCTTCGCTTGATGGATTGGTTATAGCTGATGTATCTTCTTCATTACTATCTACCCATGAGTCTCTTATTAAAGGCACCGAGCATCCATCTCACTCCTCCTAGTTAGTAACTCTTGGATTGAATGCACCATTTTCATCAATTATACATACAATAACATCAACTCATCCCATGGTTACTCCATTGGAGGATGACATGTTCAAGTCCAATAATATTAATTTCAAATATCCCTTTGCCTTCATTCTGATGATATTGAGCTAATATGCTTTTCTCAAGCCCAAAAGGATGTCAAATTGCTTGAAGCTATGGTGAAAAAATATAATCCCTCATTACTAATGGGTCTCTTATTCCTCCAATGTCTGATCAAAATATCATTGGCTATAAGTGGATATTTAAGATGAAGAAAAAAGCCAATGATACAGTTGATTGTTATAAACCACATTTGGTCACTAAATGCTTTAATCAACAAGTATACATTGACTATGATAATATTTTTAGTCATGTTATCAAGCTTGTAATCATTCGCATTGCTCTTTCTCTAGCTATAGTTTAGCTTGATATTAAAAATATAATTCTCCATGGCCATCTCTCTGAAATTATTTACATGAAACAACCCCCGGGCCTCACTAATTCGACATATCTTGATCATGTCTACCACTTCCATTGCTGCCTATATGGACTAAAACAAGCTCTATGAGCCTGTTTTCAGCATCTTAGCATATATCTTATCCACTTAGGCTTCTTTGATTCATATGTTTATACCTTTCTATTAATCAAATACAAATGAATATTGTTGCCGCCTGGATCGTCGTGGCCTGTAACTACCGGCGGTGCCGGGTGTTCTGCTTCCACCAGCGAGAGATGCCTCCGGTGCCTCGAGACCTGCAAGAAAGCCAACGTCAGTGACCCGGGTCGGAGATTCCGGCGGGGGCACTCCGATGGTCAAGTCAGTGACGATTCAGGAGAACATATCTTCCTGGTCGAGCCCCTCTGGATGTGCTCCATACTAGGAGGAGTGAGTGGAGTGTATGAGAGTATGAGTGAGCTGGAAGATGTGGTGGCTGAGGTGGTCTTGCCCTCCTCTCTGGCCTCTCCCCCTTTCCTCTTTCTCTTTTTGGTGGTTGTGTTGTTCTTGCTTGGAATGGAAAAATGAGTGTTACCTCCTCTTTGCTTATACTGGCTGGGTCCTTGGGGTTCTCCCATGTCGTCAGACGGGTATGATGTGATATCGTGCCGTGAATGGTATGCCTTCTTTATTGGGTATCTGGGGAAGCTTCCACAAGCCTCTGACATTCCTTCGATTTGCCCTTCCTAGAAGCCTGGCAGGGCCTCGACTGTCGCGCCGCCGCTCTTGGGAGTCGCGCTCCTTGGTGTCTTTTTCCCGGTCGTACAGCAAGTCGGTAGGGGGCATAGTACCTTGATATGAGCTTCCTTTCTTCCTGGGGTGAATGGCGGCTATGGACATTAATGGTGACGTGGCGGGTGCTGTCGTATGGTCCTCGAGAGGCCCGCCATCGTCTTCGGATGGGAGGTGCTGCTTCTTTGGCGGTTGGCACCTTGATTTGCGTTGAGGGTCGAGCTGGAAAGATGGGGCCCACTCGCAAGGAACTTGCCTTGCGGCGGCTCGGCTGTGCGGAGAGGAGCTGAGCTCGGCACCAGGCCAGAGGGGCCCAGCCTTGACCAAGCTCGGGCTGGCTGAGGTGGATGGGGCGCGCCCAGGCCAGGGGACCCGTCTCGAAGGGGTCCCACATGGCGGAGGAGGCTTGAGCTCGACTCCGGACCATGGGGCCCGACCTCGGGCTCGAAAGGTCTGCCTCTGGTGGGGTTTGAGCTCGGCTCCGACCTAGGCGTCCCGACCTGGCGGGTACCGACCTGGCAGAGGACGGAGCCCGGCTTCGACGGGCGGCCCTATTGGCATTGGGGAGCTTAGCCCGGTGAAGGGGCCCGTGATGGTAATCCCGCGTGGCATCCAATGAGGAGTCCACATCAGGCTCCTGTCCTTACGTCAGCGATCCGATCACATCAAATATATTATTCTTTTACTCGTCAATGTGATATCATTGTTACTGGAAGCTCTGGTGCTCCTCTTGCTTTGCTCATCTCTTCTCTGCACCAAGAGTTTATAATTAAAAATGTGCATACTTTACTACTTTTTAGGTATTGAAGTACTTTCTATATCCGATGATTTTTCTTATTCAAAGCAAGTATATCCATGAATTACTTCAACAAAGTCATATAGATGGTGCTCAACCTATGGGCAGATATCAATTATTAGTGGTTCAAAACTTTAAACTAATGATGATGATTTGTTTCCCATCTCTACTCATCATCGTAGCATTGTTGGGGCACTCTAATACCTCTCCTTCACTCGACTAGATACCATTTATGCAGTCAATCAAGTTTGTTAATTTATGCAACAGCTAACTTTTACTTATTGGACCGTTGTCAATTGAATCCTTTGCAATTTGAAGCACATTATCATCTTTGATTTACTTCTCATCAAGTACTTCTCCCTATCCTTACATGCTTATTTTGATGCTAACTAGGCTAGTGACCTTGATTGTTGTTCTGTTAGTATTTTTGTATCTTTCTCGACAATAACTTCATTTCTTTGAGTACAAAGAAACAACACATTGTGGCTTGATCCAGTATTGAATATGAATATTAGGACATTGGTAATGTAACTTGTGAACTCATCTGGATTCAAAATTTATTTTCAAAGCTTGGTATTTCACTTACTTCCTTTTAATACTTTGGTGCGATAATCTTAGCACAATTAATGTAATGACAAATCCTGTCTTTCAAACCTATGTTAAGCACATTGAAATTGATTTTTACTTTGTTCAAGAATGTATTTATTGCAAGCAACTAATTATTAAATTCATCTCCTTCAATGGCCAACTTGCTAATATATTCATCAAAAGGCCTATTTTCCAACACTTTTAGTAGTTGCATTCCAAGCTTTCAATATTACCTATCTCAGCCTGTGAAGGGGTGTTGGTAGTATAATTGAGAGATAATAATCTTTTAATTATTATCCATATATATTACCATTATATATAATTGAGAGATCACAATTTCTTGATTAATATATATATATATATATTACCGTCATATATAATTAAGAAATCTTAATCTCTTGATTATTTTCTATATATATTATTATTATATTTATATAAATATCCTATCATTATCCATGCTGCATAGTTGGATTAATCGATAAAATATATTCTTTGCCCATTTCTCTATATTTGGTTATATATAATTAATGATTATAATCATAAATCCTTTGTAAAGTATCATTTATATTTTAATTATTTTATAAAACCTCTTTATTGGATGAATTTAGCAAGATATCAAAATAAATTCAATGATTATATATGTAATTTATTATGAGTATTTTTGTTAAATATAAAATTTTATTATTTAAAAATTTATCAAATACCAGCCCTCTATGATATTTAGTTTATTTTTTTAAAAAATAAATATAAAATATTATCATTTTTTTACTATCTTTTTCTTTCAATTTTTTACATTAAATATAATAATTTAATCTAAAGTTTATTTTTTTATACTTATTTCTAGCCAAATGGATTCTTGAGAAAATTATGTATTCCAGGAGGTTATCAAATTTTTCTTAAAAAAAAGGTTACCAATTTCTTTAAAAAAAAAAAAAAAATCAATTTGGAGTTGCCATCCGGACGATAAATTGCCATACAAGTTGGTGCTTGAACCGTTTTGGCGTTCACGCGACGCTGGGTGTTTGGTTCGGGGAGCGCGAGGGGAGAATGTCGTGGCAGACGTACGTCGACGATCATCTGATGTGTGAGATCGACGGCCAGCATCTCTCGGCCGCCGCCATCCTCGGCCACGATGGCAGCATCTGGGCGCAGAGCGAGGCCTTCCCCCAGGTATCCAGTTAGGGTTTGACGGATGGATTGGAAACCCACCTAGATCGTGCTAATCTTTTATCGACCTTCTTTTTTTCCAGATAATCTTTGAACGTTACTTGATCTGGATCTTTTGTTATGGTCTTGTCCCGTGGCTACGGATCGGATTTTGGTTTTATTTTAGATAGATCTGGCGTTGATTTCAGATGTGTTTTGTTCTCTGTTGAAGTTTCTTTTAAAATTCCTTGCTTTAATCTGGTTTCCTAATTTGCTTAATCTAGTTGTATTAGTTTTTTATTTTTTTATTTTTTTTTAAATTTTTGACCTGGAATGGATCTGCCTCTCGTTTCCCTGTGTATATTATTGTTTTTATTTTTATTTTCTTTACTGTTGATGGATGTACCTCTCATTTTCCTTTCATATTCTGGTATCAGAGTGGTTATCTAGGGTATGCCCCTATACATATTCAGGGGAAAAGAAGGTGGTTTTTTTTTTTTTTTGGATTAAGAATCTTGCGCCATGGTTCGTAGAAATGATCTCCAACAAACCTTTGATAATAGGGATTTGGAATTAGAGGGTAAGCTTGGTCAGGTCAACTTGATAATATTTTCTATACCGTGGTTACTTAAGCTTTTCGGGAACTGTTTCAAAAGAACTGCAATAAGCTAGTTTAACAGTCAATTTGTAATTCAAGGACTGGTTTAATGAAGTGTGGAAGGTTTTAGATAGGCAAAATCAATGCCTCCGATGGCAGGAGGTTTGTGGTGGGGACTAAGTAATGGGTCTTTCCCTGCGAAGGTGCACTTTGCTATGTGAGAGCAAGGTGATCCAATTTGCTCGTTTGCTTGAATAGTCTTTTTCCCTTTGTTTAATCACTTGAAGATTGGGTGCATGGAAGGTCAACGCAGATGTACTTACCTTACAGTGGATGACATCAAATGGTATATTGGTTTGAATAATTCCATATATTTCCAACATGGGAGGAGTTCAAAGAAGGTCTCCTCATGCTTATAAGTCCCCCAAGTACAAGAATGTTGGAGGCAAGTTTCCAAGAATCCACTGAATTATTACTATATTGGCCCCAAACTATAAGAATGTTAGAAGTTTGCAAGAATCCACTAAATTATGACCATTTATACTACAATAGGTGTTATAAGCAATTATCTAGTTGATTTTGTGTCAGTCAAAGTGATGATTAGTTAGAACAAAGGACTTTGCTTAGACATTTGCCTTGAGATTAAGATGTATAAAGCTGATGTGATGATAATAGCATAATCATGTCATGGAGCTATCCTAGTCAATGGCAGTGGATTCCAACCCACCCAGCTCAACTCTCCAACCTAAAAACAACATCCAAACAGTCACATTCTCTGGTGGAAGAGTTTTACCTGGAATTCAGATTTTGGTGAGCTTGCCAAATTGAGCACATGTTTTTCACAATGGCCCCTATAAAACAGTAGGTGATGATGGGATCACCTCTTATTAATCATATGAAGATGCTATAATAACTCAAATCTCAACAAACAAGCTGCAATCTAAACCCATGGTTAGATTAGATGAATCCTGACCTTTAATATTTTTTATACCTCCAATCATGTCTCTGCACCATCAAGCCAATATGACATGGTCAAAACAAGTCCTTTTTCTGCACCTGGTAGATCCAGAAAAATTATGACTGTCCTAAGACTATGCAATAAAAAAATCCAAGATTTAATAATATAGATTCATCAATCTGTTTAATAACTCGGTCTATCCTACATCACATATCTACCAAATTTGTTTAATAACTCAGTCCATCCTACATCACATATCTACCAAATATATGTATGAAAACATATCCCTGGGCTTTGTGTATGGGTTGCCAATTTCTTACCTTGGATTGTCTCGCGTATTGTGCTTAGTTCTGTACATGGTCCATCTTAAATTACATTGGTCATTGCCAAGTTTCTGGTGATAAAACTATCAAGTTGCATAGTTTGCATAGATTTATAATAAGTTTCCAAGATCTTGTTTCTCTCAATGCTTTTTGTGAGGAGGCTTTTTGAGCACACAACTGAATATTGCAATATTTACACTGTTAAACAAATCACCCAACCAAGGAGGTAAGGTGTTGCTTGCAAAAGTACTTGTGTCACACTATTAGGACTGGATGAAAAGAACAGTGCTCTGGCTTTGATGGCTGAATATTGCCACCATGGTATTTATCACTTAGCTATGTAATTTATGCGCTTAGCCTAAAGATAACAAGGAGTTGATAAACATTGAAACGAATGACTGTTTGAAGTGGGTGATTGTGTTTTCTTTTTAACATCTTTGTAGGCAAGTGTCATGAATTTATCTTCCATAATTATAATGTATTTATGATTATATGGTTGACATCATGTTTTTGGAGTATGTTAGTCTTGTTGTTGAGGAGCTACCTGAAAGGGTGCTGTCACTCTCTTAGATACATTTATTGCATAATCTTGTTTTGTTCACTAGCATTTGGCAGCTTTGGCATCTAGTTTTAAATCAAATTTGAAGCACATGCGGTATTGGACCTGATGTTCTTGAAATGTAATAGTTGGGATGATAACTTTGGTTCTTGTCTGGTTGCTAGTTTTGTAACTTAAGATGCCATATTATAACATCATAAAAACTTGCAGAAAATTGTGTGGTGCTTATTGCTGATTAACCTTAAGGCAGGGTTGGGTTGAGGAATAATACGTTTTCCTGTATTTGCTTTCCTTGTGATTAGGGTGGCATTTAGGATTTTTGCAGGGAACTGGTCCTTCATGGATGATTTTCCTTGCATTCCTTTCGTAGTTTCTTTGCCTTCTGGTATCATAAAATTAACGAGCTCCAAATCATTTATTGTAAGATTGCAATGTTGTGGTACCAACTACGCTGATACTATTCATCGGGGGATCACTCGTGTAGAATATGGATCCCCGTTTCCAAGATCATGATTATTGGTGTGACGGTGTCGATGCCACAAGAGAAAGAAGAAGAGAAAAATAAAATAAAGGACACAAATAATTTGAGTATGCAATTTTTCACTTGAGAGATAAACTTATAAGATCAAGAACTACTATCAATCCCATTACAAATCTCTCAACAAGAAATTCCAAAATCCCTCTTACAAGCTCGTAACTCAGGCACTTTCTGGAGATCCTTCACCTCTCTTTTGATTATCACATCCAGTCGGTCCTTTGTCCATGTTTTTATAGCCTCTACTATGAAGTGTGCCTCACCAGGAGTCCAACGGTTCAAACCATGTCCAAATCAGAGTCCTGTAGCTTTTTCAATTCGTAGTTGAATTCTAGAGCAACTCCTAGTGGTCGATTGGCTTTGATCGCATCGAAATCCATACAAAATCAAGCCAAATCAGTGTAGATCATGCAAGTGGATGCTCCAGACCGTCTATTCAAGGTGTGATCATTGTGTGGCCGTTGGATCATGCTCATCATGCATGTAGACTATGTCTTAACTCCCGTGGACTGATGGCTCATTGTGGACCACAAAGGAAAATAAGAATGTGCTCGAAGGGAGTAACCGTGGGCCTGGGCAGTTGCGCGTGTGCTCGCCTAGGCCTAGGTCGACGCCAACGCCTGCACGCACTGCTGGGCCGTGCTAGCCGTGGGTCGATGCCTACGGACCTTTTTCCTTTTTTTACTTCTTTGGACTAGGCTTCTCCACCTATTTGGGTTTCTTCAGGATTTCTTTCAGGACTGAATTCGTGACGTTTTTCCAACAATTTTCACTTCGACTCGACATTCGGCTTCACCTGACTTTGAGAGTTTCTCGAAGAATTGTGCTTCCATGTCCTGGGATAAATACCTGTTGATCATGGATGGGCAAACATGAAAGTTGAGGTAGGCCATTTGATCCCATCTTTGTTGCGTGCTATGCTCTGCTTGACTTG
This sequence comes from Areca catechu, assembly GCA_021397845.1. NCBI lineage: Eukaryota > Viridiplantae > Streptophyta > Magnoliopsida > Arecales > Arecaceae > Areca > Areca catechu. The sequence continues at coordinate 12,147,938 of CM038051.1, read as the reverse complement.
ATACTTGCTCGAGAAAGCTTCCTGTGGCAATAGAAATATTTCTTTTGCAATGTTACTTGTCATCTTTCCGAGTCTCTCGTCTCATGCCTGATTCACGTGCTCCCGGAGCTTCACCTCGTACTGGGCTCTTGTCTGCACTAGGAATTCCACCTTGCATTGCTTGTCAAGAGGTAGTATTTCTTTACTTTTTTTCTGCAAAACGATCATACTGCCATGCAAGACCTTCAAGACCCCATCACCAACTCTTTATGTATAGCCGTTTGAATCCAGTTCGCCGAGGAAGATTAGATTTCTGCGAAAACTAGGTATGCATTAGACTTTGCCCAGTTTTTTCACTTTTCCATCATCTATCTTCAAGCTGACTGTCTCGACGCCTTTGTTCGCATAGCTTGATCCATTTGACAAGTGGACAGCATTCTCTCTGCTAGCTAGAGAGTTGAATAACTCATCTTTGATGCAGATGTGACGTGGATATGGAGAATCTAAAATTCACCAGGAAGAAAGGGATATCTTATTGGATATTATGAGTGCATCACTGATGTATCCGTCATCGCTACCATCGACCATCGCCGTAGTAGCTCTCGTCCAATCTTTGTGCTGCAAGCAATCTTTAATACGATGTCCTAGCTTGTCGCACTGGTAGCACTTGATTTTGCTTGCATCCTTCGACCTGGATCGCCCACTTCTCGATCCTTTGTCGCTTCGCCTTCTACCGCTTGCTTCTCTAGAAATCGTTAATGCTGAGTTCTCACCTGAATTTGAAGCCTGGTTCTCCCACTTGAGAACCTCGTTTTGGTATAATGCCGAGGTGACCTCCATCTTGATGGTGTTTTTTTTATTAAAAAAGTAGTCACCAAGGATTCAAGGGATTGTGATAGGGATGAAAACAAGACTAGCATCCTGGTCTTTTCAACTTTTTCATCGACACCAAGATCGATGAGGATTCTCTAGAAGTTATTTAGATGCTTCTGCATGCTTTATCCTTCGCTCATTTACAGTTGATAGAACTGCTTCTAAAGGAACATCGTGTTGGTGAGGGACTTCGTCATGCATAGCTCCTTAAGCTTCTTTTATAGCACTATCGGGAAAGTCTCGCTCAGTACATGGATCACCATGTCGTTTGCTAAATATAAGTGGATCATGCTCACCATCTGCATCTGGAGTTGCCTTCAAATCTTCTCTTCTATGGTGGTTGGCCTTTCCTTGCACATAAGAGCATCGATCAGTCTCTGTTGGATGAGCACATCTTTCACTCTCGCTTGCTGGAGGGAGAAATTGCTTTTTCCGTTGAACTGGCTGATCTCCAACTAGATTGCGTCTGTCCTTTCCTTCGATCTTGATCAATACAACCAATCGTGGCTCTGATACTAGTTGTTATCGTATCAACTATGATGTCACTCATCAAGGGATCACTTCTGCGGAATACGGATCTCCGTTTTTAGGATCATGGTTGTCGATGTCAATGCAGTGGAAAAGGAAGAGAAAAATAAAATAAAGGGTACAAATAATTTAGGCATGCAAGGTTGCATTACGAGAGAAATAAATTTACAAGATTGGAAACTTTCACTCTTAATCCGGTACAAGCTCCTCAACAAGAAATTTCGAAATTCCTCTTATAAGTTTTCAACTCAGTTGCTTTCCGGAGATCTTTTACCATTCTTTTGATCCTCACACCCAGTATGGTCCTCTATCCATGTTTTTATAGCCTCTGCTACGAAGAGTCTCACAAGGAGTCCAACGGTCCAAACCATGTCCAAATTGGAGTCCTGTAGCCTTTCCAATTCATAGTTAAACTCTAGATCAACTCCTGGCTGTCAATCGGCTTTGATCGCATCGAAATCTACACAGAATCAGGCCAAATTGGTCCAAATCATGCCGGTAGATGCTCCAGACCGTTTGATTGAGGCGTGATCATCGTGCAACCATTGGATCGTGCTCATCACGTGCGTAGACCATGCCTTGACTCTCGTGGATTGCGAAGAACATGCCTGAAGGGAGTGACCTGCTGGGCCTGGGCAATCGTGCATGCACTTGCATGGGCCTGGGCAACCGTGCGTGCACCTGCATGGGCCTGGGCCAGTGCTAGCGATCACGCGTGCTAGCTACCGGCTGATGCCTGCGGGCCTATTTTTCCTCTTTTTTTTCCTTCTTCTTTGTGCTTGTGCTAGGCTTCACCTGTTTGGGCTTCTTCAGGATTTCTTTCAGGGGCCAAATTCAAGGCGTTTTCCCAACATGCAATGCCTACTTGCCGTAAGTTCTAACAAGGAAAGTAATGGCTAAGGCTTTTGAAGGTCCTATTTTTGAAGTGGTTGATCTCCTCTCCACTTAGGTTGCGAGCGTTAGGTGCATTGCCGAACAATCTTGAAAGATAATATGGATTATCAGTAATATAGATTGCCAGCAACATAGATGATAGGTAACATGGATTATTGTGTTTGGTACATATTGATAATATTACATAATATAAAATCAAAATTTCGAAATATCCTTAAATTAAATATATATTTTATTCATAAAAATTTATATATTAAAGAGATAATATATTTAATATATTCTTTAAATGTATTAAATAATATATTAATTTTATATAATATAATATAGTATATAATTATATATTATATTATAATATAAGAGGAATGGGGAAGGGGAGAGTAATATTGTTCAGAAGATTATCTGGAATGTGGTAATCTAGATTGCCACCCTTTTTAAAAGCAATCTATTTTGTTTCGTGGGAGGTAATCCAGATTACTTGGTAATCTGAATTGCCATAAAAAAAGTCATACCAAATACAGTAATGTAGTGGGGCCCTTTTATATTGCTGGTAATCTTGATAGATTGTTAGCTACCGAACGCAACCTTAATTATTTTCCTTTTATGTTCTATTTACCATTGATAGATGCCTTAGATCATATCAGATTTATGATTACTTAAAATAGAACTTCTATCTGCAAAATTTAACCAGCTGTGCAGACAAGTCAGTTTCAATTCTATATAATATTTATTGTTTCAATTACTGTCAGACACATCACCTTCGTGACATAACTTTGAGCTTAAATTGGGCAATGGACTTGTTCCAGGATTTTAAACTTTGTTGGCAATTACAGTACTTGGGTTGTAGGCCTACCACCATATTCTGTTTCCCTAATGTCGGTTTTCATGGTATAGGCCCATCTTTTTTATTATTTATTGGTCGTAGTATGCTGTTTTACTAAATTTACTCTAAAATTATATTGACTTGACATGGAAGGCCTGTTGGCAATGGATCCATCTCTTATCATGACATTGATAGACATGCCCATGTAATTATTTGAAGTTATAGTGCTATATTGATTTATGTAGCATCATTTCTATCATGTATGTATGCTTCCATCTATGGTATGTGTGTTCTTTACATTCAATGCAGGAGACATTCCTCTATATTAGGATAAGAAGTTGATAAGCTATACCATGCTACAGCTTGCTCGAGGGTTCATTGCCAGCCAGTTAGTTTGAGACATTTCAGTCTGCCACTAGTTCAGTTAATGTGGTGGCATGCACTCATTGGTGGGAATTGGGATATCTGAGTTACTTTGACACACAATATGCATGGATCTACATGATTGGTGTTCAAACTCACATGCAGCATGTTAATCTGATGCTCAGTTTTCTATAGGATTATCGTAAATTATTCTCTCAACTCCCCTATAGGATTATCGTAAATTATTCTCTCAACTCCCCTATAGGATTATCGTAAATTATTCTCTCAACTCCCCACCGCCCCCCGCCCCCCCCCCCCAAAATAAAAAATCTTTCCCCTTTTCTCGACCCTGCTATTTACATTTTTGTAACTTAGCCATTACGGAATGGCGTTCCACTCCCACCCATTTTACATGGCACTAAAACTGTGGCTCTCTATTTTTGCTTTATCCATGCAAAACAAAGTTGCAAACGTATTCTGTGGTTAACCACAATCATTTGTCTTGGTCCAATCATGCACAAGCACATATTCTCACCTAATTGTTCTCTATGTTATATCTCTTATGCTTTCTTTGATCTGCCATTGTAGGTCACACCTGAAGAGATATCTGCCATCATGAAAGACTTTGCAGAACCTGGATTTCTTGCACCAACTGGTCTATACCTGGGCAATACAAAATACATGGTGATCCAAGGTGAACCAGGGGCTGTGATACGAGGGAAAAAGGTAACTGGATGATTCCATCTCCATTAATTTTTTTCATGCATAAGCCCATCAATTTGTAATTTCAACATGTCGAGTTGTATTGTCTAGATGCACAAGACTATTTTAACAGCTCAATGTTTGCTAGTAAGAGACTTAAGCATACATGTACAGGAGAACATTGCAGATAACCTTTTAACCTGCATGATATATTATTTCTTCTCAAAATGCACTTCCTTGTATCTGCTATCTAGAAAATTTTTGTAAGTTACAGCTGTTGTATTTCTGTAATGATTGTCAAAGTGGAGAGAGGGAGCTTTGTTTTTTTGTTTTTTGTTGACTGTTATTATTTTTTTAAAAAATAAATGAATGTCTACCTTGATTGTTTTACACCAAATTTATGAAGGTAGAAATAGCATCTAATTTTGTTCATTCCAAGAGGTAATGATTCTGATTTAGATAATTCCATGCTGCTGATTTGGCTCTCTAATTTCTCACAGGGTTCTGGGGGTGTCACTGTCAAGAAAACCAATATGGCTTTGATTATAGGTATTTATGATGAGCCAATGACTCCTGGCCAGTGCAACATGATCATTGAGAGGCTTGGTGATTATCTTGTTGATCAGGGTTTTTAGCTTTGGTATGTGGTCTTTAAAATTTTATACTCTTTTTTGTGTTTGTGATCCTCAACGTGGACATACATCTACATTGCATTGCAATGGTTGCAGCGAACAATCAGTTTGAAATGATGTGGATTCTTATGGGAGGAATCTGGTGATCGGATTGTATGGTTTGTGATGGGTTTGTGTCTCAAAAAATGGTTGCGATATCTAAGAACCTTTGAATTGGTTATTCCCTTGATATATACATATATGTAGATTTGCCTTGTTGCATTTCTGTATTTTGTTGCTGTATTCAACATCTAACCCTGTTTGTATATGTTAAAAATCTTGTTGCTGTCCTGGTGATATAAGCTTGGCTCAAGCCATCCCATTATTTAGATATAAAAAAAATGCTTCAGATTTGATATTTCTAATGCTCTCCTACATATCCATGTTTGTTTATCTGGAGTAGGTTCGTTGTGGTATTCTCGGCCAGGCCATTTGGGCTATTATGATAAGCTGCCATAGATTTGGACTAGGAAGATGGTGGATAATATTTTTAGCTTAGGAAAATTTCACCAAGGTGTCGATATGGGAATACATTTGGGTACCCCCTTCTTCTATCAAGGCAAGAGACCTCTAGAGCTCGTGCATTCGGATATGATGGGTCCATGTACAAGGGTGAGCTGTGGCGATTTCTCCTGCATGCTTGTTCCTATCGATGCTTGTTGTTTTCATGGGAATACCATCTGAAAATGGTAGTCTGAGATGCATCCGGTTGTCACCTTTCGAGATGAAAGAACTCAAAAATCTTGATCAAAGGTATGATGTGATTCACCAAGAAAGGGATGCTATAGTACATGTATCTACAAACCAATCTGGTTGTCACGTTTCTGGGACATTGTGCTTGCTATCAAGCATGTTTGCACTAGTTTCCATTTATCCATGTTGAGGATGGCGCTTAACAAAAATACGTTTTTACCTAAAAAGAAAAATGGTAAGGTATGATAGAAGATACTACCAGACAACTGATTCCCTCTGTATTGTTTCATCTCAATCTCGGAGATTCACCAAGACAACTGATATACCGTGATCAGGAATATTATTTTTGATAATAATCGAAAAGTGCAAAAAAAAAAAAAAAAAAAAGAGTTTGGACTTGGACTTGACAGATAACACCTGAAGCCAGCAGCCTTGACACAATCTGATAGGCATTATGGCAATTTGTACCAAATATGTCTATATCCCCTAAATTGTCTGGGTTGGTACCTATTAACTCCAGTATTAGTGATTGTATTTTGCATTTTGCGAATTCTTGTTTAATATAATATTATGTGATTTTTAAATTGCTTAGGTGTTATAGTGCATTTATGATTTAGGTAATCATGGAATAAAAACACATCGGATCTACTGGATTCGAAATTGTAAGCAGGGGATAAGCAGCCTTGTGACACCATCCTGAATGACTAATAGCAATCCTTGTTGATAACGGGGGTTAGTTCTTCCTTTGTCATTAACTTTTTTAAAATTTCTTTGAGCAAATTATTTTCTTTAAAATGTGCATTCTTTTTAAGTTTCTTCCAAAGAAAAGCCGTGAACTCTGTTTCCAGAGCAGTGCCGAGCCTAAGAAATTTATATCATCCTCTATTCCATCAAAGGTAGGGCCGGTCCAAAGTCCATCGCCTGAAACTGGACCGATTCAGCCCAATAAGCTTCGGACCGGTCTAAATTGGATCAAAATTTGGACCAGATTTTAAGCATATCATACTAGATTTCGGACTTTAAAATAGAGCCCATTCAATTTTCGGGCTAAATGGATGCTCGAGCTCAGTTAAAAAATTCTTAAAATCTGGTCTGAAACCCGATCCAATTTCTAGCCGGTCCAAAGTTCATCGGGCTGGCCCGGCTCAGTTCCAACCGATGAATTTTGGACCGGTCCAGTTCCAGCCCTGATCTAAGGAAATGCATCTATTTAAAGTGCCATGGCAATAAATTGGTTAAATTGGCATCAAAACCATTCATTACACATTTCGTGATTAATAAGCAAATTAAAGTGCATCCGAAATGCATTATATTAACTTTTATCTTCGACACATTCTAATGAGTTGGCTTGCATTCTGATAGCGTATGTATGATCAATAAGTCACATACAGGTTACTCATGATTTGGATTTTGCTATTATTAACTGTGGGTATACATTAATCTTTATCATGCTTGGATTACGATGTCTCCCATTATAAAGGGATTGTTGCTCATGTGGATAGTGACGAAGACATAAGATACAGATGAAACTCAATTGCCATGTAAGGAGGAGCTCGATTCATGATCTTTAACAATCTAATATCTAACATAATGTTAAGCAACGACTAGAATCCCAAAGTTTTAAATTTTCGGATCAAATGATTAGTTAGAGAGTCCTTCCATTAAAGATGGTCTTTTATACGTTGGCATGTGAGGGAGATGCAATCAGATCAATAACTGAGAGAAAGGAAAGCTGCAAGGATGGATAAGGAATTTTTTTTAGAGCGTGAGGACTGCATCTAACAAAATAGTTTAGAAATAAAAATAATCATATAATAGTAACTTGCTCCAACTTGGTTTTTGTGCCAACCATATTGTGTCACAATCTAGATGTGAGAGGCCAATTGTAGATCCCTCGTATCTCTCTCCCTCTCTCTCTCTCACACACATATTAAAATTGGTCAAGGAAACATATGAAAATTGATCCTGGACCAACCACGGGAATTGTATCAGTTTCTATGGAGAGCAGGATTGCTCTGGTTGATATCTGTAACAATCACGGTCTCGAGCACAGGGACGGCTCAACACACGTAGAGGCCTAAAGCTAAATGCTAAAATGAATCATTTTTTAATTAAAATTTATATAAATTTTTTATTAAAATTTTATTTTTCTAGTTTTTTGAGATGCAAAATTTTTAATTAAACTTTTATAATCAAGTCCTTCTAACATTTCTTTTTCAATTGATAACATAGCCAATCCATTTAATCTTTCTTGAGACATTGTTGATCTTAAATAATTTTTTATTAATTTTAATTTTGAAAAACTTCTTTCTGCCGAAGCAACATTTATTGGAATTGTTAACATTATTCTAAAAGCAATATAAGCATTTGGAAAAGAATCAAGTCTTTTTATATGATTAAGTATATCGATTGAACTATTATCTTCCATTTGTACAATTTTTTTTAAAATTTTTAGCTCTGAAAATAAATCTAAACCATCAATATCAGAGTAATTATTATATTTTAAGGAACATTCAAGATTAAGGCAATATTCTTTCAAACTATTATTATCTAACGACTTCAACTTTCTACTGCTAAATAGAAAACCAAAAATATTTTCATATATCTTAAATTGTTCAAATCTACTTTGGAGTGAAAAAATTGCTTGATCTACTATATATAAGAAATAATCAATTCTAAATGATTCTTCAAGAGATCTTATTATTTCATTATCAACATTCTCATCAAATTGCTTTCTTCTATGAATAATACGTTTATCATGAAATTTAGGTTCTATATCCATTTGAGATGCAATTTCTTTAGAAGAAATCATAGCAGATGTAAATCCATTTTCTCTATATTTTTTTTAAAAAGAAAGAAGACATTTTAATTGTTCTATAGCAATATCAATACACATATCTTTCGATTGTAAATTTTTGCTAACTGAGTTAATAGCAAATAATATATCATACCAAATAGTCATGCCCAATAAAAATTCAAAATTTTCAAGCTCATATGTTGCTAAGCAATTAGCTTCACTTTTAGTTTTAGGATCTTCACTAACTTCTGCTAATTTTAATAAAGCATCTCTTATTTGTGGAGCTTGAAATCTTATTGCTTTAATACTTTCAATACGGCTTTCCCAACGTGTTTGTGATAATGATTTAAGAGTTAGGCCAGGTATATTATCTTGTAAAATTTTCCATCGTTTAGTAGAAGAAGAAAATAGTGAATATATACGTTGTACCACTCCAAAAAATGATATAGCTTTAGTACAAAAATTAGCCATGTCACAAAGTACTAAATTTAGATTGTGACAACCACATGGTGTATAAAAAGATCTAGGATTTATATCTAAAAGTCTTTTTTGCACTCCTTGTTGCTTGCCCTTCATATTAGATCCGTTATCATATCCTTGCCCTCTTAAATTATTAATATCAAGTCCAATATTTTTTATTTCATCCACAATGGCATCAAAAAGACCTTTTCCAGTTGTATCATCTACTTTTAAGAATTCAACAAAATATTCTATAACTTTAATTGGACTTGATGAAATATCCACACATCGTAATATAAAAGACATTTGCTCTTGATGACTTACATCTGGAGTACAATCAAGTATTATTGAAAAATATTTTGCCTCTATAATTTTTTTAATAATTTTATTTCTAATTTCACTTGCTAACAAATTTATCAATTTATTTTGTATATTATGTTCAAGGTAATGAGTATGAATTTTATTATCTTTAATACGTCGAACATGTTCTTGCATCACCGGATCAAATTCTGCAATCATTTCAATTAAACTTAAAAAATTTTCACTATTTTTTTGATAAATCTTTTCATTTTTTCCACGAAAAGCCAAATTATTTTTACCAAGAGTTTTTACTACAGCAAGAATTCTTGTTAATACTTTTTTCCAATGTTCTTCATCTCTTTTTATTTGTTCTTGAATACTTTTATCAATTATTTTATTTTTCAATAATCTCAGTTCTAAATCAATCCATGAACTCATATTAATAATATGCTCATTACTCATCTTATGACTTTTAAGTTTAGCACTAAGGTTTCTCCAATCTCTAGTACCTACATTAGCTAGTTTACTTGTACTAAAAGCTGAATTAAATAATTTACAACAAAAACAAAATACTTTATCCAAGTCTTTTGAATAAACTAGCCATCTTCTTTCATGCTTCTCTCAATTTGCCGACTTTTGAATATAATATGTAGTAGAAAAATGTCTTGAGAATTCATCTTTAGGAAACTCTATATCATTAATTCTAATTGGACCTTTTTCTACTAATAAATCTCTCAAATTTGTATCAATATTTATCCATTGACTTGGATCATAAATATTTTTAGGAATACAATCATTTAAATCAACAGTTTGGTTCTCTTCATTATGATTTTGAGTATCAATTTGAATCACTTCATTAACTTCTTCTTATTCTAGTATTTCATTATCATCTAATTCTAAAAGATTATTAACTTGTTTATTTAAGGAACATTCACCAATATTTTCTGATGTATTATTTTTATTGCTTGTAAAAAATTTATCAAGAGCCCCTTTTTGAGATAGAGTTAAACTTTCAATTCTTCTTTTTTTTTGAAGTTTAGAATAACCAGATTCATATTTTCGAGTTGACATATTTAAATTCTTATTATAAAGTACCAAAAAAATTAGATATTATAATTATCTTATATTTTTTAAATGGCTAATACAAGATCAACAATCAAAATTTCTAACTCAATGAATTAACTATTATATAAAATAGAGATAATATAATAATATAATATAAATTTTAAATTAAAAATAAAAAGTTTGTAAAGTTTAGAACAATAGTACCTGATTGTTGAATGCTTATTGTAAATCAGATGAATAATCAAGCAAGCCTTATGTAGGAGTGCGGAGAATGTGAGTTGAGAGCCTTGAAAGTACTACTAAGGAAAAAAGTTAAGAGAATGAGAAAAGAAGAATTAAGAAGTAGATATTATAAATTGAAAATAACTTGGTTTTATAGAAAAAAAAAGTATCCGTTTGTACTTTATAAATTCAATTTACCATTTGTTAATTGGAAATGAGAGAAACAACTTCGTAGTTGAGAAAGAGAATTTGAAAATGATATAAATGCTGTTTGCTAATATCTAAGATGCCTTAAATGTGAATACAAATACCTATCATAAATGCTATAAATATTTTTTTTTACTAATGGTGCCTATTAAATGCTATAAATACTTTTTTGCTAATGGTGCCTATTAAATGCTATGTAATGGGAGCCTAAAGCAAGGGCTTTAGTGGCTTTACCCTATAGCCGGCACTGCTCGAGCATTAACTGCAAAGCAACAAGCCTCGTTAATGGTCTCAGGTCCTCGGGGGAACACAACAGGGATAATTAATTATGAAATCTATCCAGGGGGCCAAAGAAGTATGGATCAATATTTGATCGGCTTTGATTTTATATTTTAATTTGTTCGAATATGTATATAAATTTAAATATTCAACGAATATCCGTATCTGTATTTATATTTGTTAAAAAATAATGATATGTATATAGATAGATAACTATCCGATCCGTATCCGAATATCCGATTCTACTTGTAATTATATTTAATTTTATATAATATTTATTAATTTTTTAAAAATATATATAAGTATATTAATATATTATTAATTTAATTTATTCTTAAATTAATAATATCTTTCAAATTTTATAATCATATAATTTAATTATCTGACTTATATCTGTATTTATATTCATATTTTTAATATTCGATTCGTATTCATATCTATTTAAAATAAATATAAAAATAAACTTTTATATCGGAATAATTTTTATATATCTATATTTATTAAATAAAATAAGTATGCATATAGATATAAATATATTGGATCCTGATGTGGCTAGATCGCTGACGTGGGATGGGCAAACTGACGTGGAGTCCCCATCAGACGCCATGCTGGATTTCCAACATGGGCCACTTCGCCGGGCTGAGCTCCCCCGGAGCAACGGGGTCGCCCGCCGAAGCCGAGCGCCGTCCTCCGCCAAGTCGGTTCCCGCCGGGTTGGAATGCCTAGGCCGGAGCAGAGCACAAGTCCCCACCCAAGGCGGGCTCCTTAAAGTCGGGCCCCGTGGTCAGGAGTTGAGCTCAAGTCTCCACCACGAGGAGCCCCTCCGAGGATAGATCCCCTTGGCTGGGCGGCACCCCGCCCACCTCCGTCAGGTCGAGCTCGTCCGAAGCCGAGTTCTGCTGGTCCGGAGTCGAGCTCAGCCCTCCTCCGCCCAGCCGAGCCACCTCGAGACGAGCCCATCGGAGGCGGGCCCCACCTTTCCAGCTCGGTCCCCAGCTCAGACAGAGGCACCGACCACCAAGGGAGCGGTGCCTCCTCTCCAAGGACAACGGCGGGCCTCCCGAGGGTCGTACAACAGTGCCCGCCATGCCGCTATTAATGCCTATGGCCGTCACTCACACTAGAAAGAAAGGAAACTCACATCAAGGCGCCATACCCTCCACCAACCTACCGTACCACCAGAAAAAAGACCCAACCGAAGAGCGCGAGTCCCAAGGGCGGCGACCCGCCAACCGAGGTCCTGCCAGGCTTCCAGGAAAGGGGCAAGCAGAGGGAATGTCAGAGCGCATGGAAGCTTTCCCGGCTATCTGACAGAAGAGGCATCCCGTCTACGGCACGATACCTCGTCGCACATGTCTGACGACACGGGAAGATCCTGAGGCAAGCCAAAGTAAAAACCCAGCCAGAGTAAGCCAAAAGTAAGCAAACACAGAAATAAGGAAGAGAGGCCAGACAGGAGGATTCTACCACCTCGGCCATCACCTCTCCCATCTCACTTTCATTTTCACATACATTACACTCACTCTTCCTAGCGTAGAGCTCATCCTGAGGGGCTCGACCAGGAGGACCTGTTCTCCTGGATCGTCATTGACTTGATCGTCGGAGCGCCCCCGCCGGAATCCCCAGTCCGGGTCACTACATTGTTTCTTGCAGGTCCCGAGGCACCGGAGGCATCCCGAGTAGGCGGACACGCGACCCTCGATGTCGCCAGCAGCTATGGGCCATGACGATCCGGGCGGCAACAGATCCGATTTTAACTTTATATATATATATATATATATATATATATATATATATATATATTGTTGGATCGATGCCCCTAACCATTCTTACAAAAGGAACGTCCCTATTATAAGAGGCCGGTTTATCTCTCTTAAACCAGCAGCGCAGCAACCCCGGGGTACTCGAGTCGACCCCTCCACCGACCCTCGCAAGAGTAACCCAGAGTACTAAACCTCGAGTCGGCTTGCTGAAGACGAGCACCGCAGCACCAACCAAGGGACGTTGAGTGGCACCAGACCTGCCTTACCGGTGGCATCCACATCCCCGTGGGCCCAGACCCTACATCCGGACGAACCACGAGGGTGCGAGCTGGCCCAGCCAACAATCCCCCCTAGCGAAACGATCGAGAGTTTTTTCCTCCCTGCGGAGACTCGAACCCGAGACCTCGGCTCTGATACCAGTTTTTGGATCGATGCCCCTAACCATTCTTACAAAAGGAACGTCCCTATTATAAGAAGCCGATTTATCTCTCTTAAACAAGCAGTGCAGCAATCCCGGGGCACTCGAGTCGACCCCTCCACCGACCCTCGCAAGAGCAACCCAGAGTACTAAATCTTGAGTCGGCTCGCTGAAGACGAGCACCGCAGCACCAACTAAGGAATGTTGAGTGGCACCATACCCGTTTTACTGGTGGCACCCACATCCCCGTGGACCGAGATCCTGTATCCGGACGAATCACGAGGAAATGAACTGGCCCAACCAACATATATATATATATATATATTAAGTATGATTTTTATGTCATTTCAAAGTACCTTTCTAGAATACTTCGTAGCGTGGGAAGCAATCTAGTTCACAGCATTGTTCACCTCCAAATAAATGGGCCTCGATGCAACTGGATAGCAACAACCAGGAGTTACCAATAATGGTGTGTACCACAATTAATGGTGTGCAATGCTGCTGAGATTTTCCCACGGAGAAAAGAAGCAAAATTCCAAGAACCTGATCCACTTGGGATGTCTTCTAGTTGTCCCCAATGATTGCATGTGCCTCTGGCTTGACACCACATACATCCAATCGGGCGGGGGGGGGGATGCATCATGCACTTGTTTCTTGACGTCAGTGCTTCAAGGGACCGAACCCACGCATGCTCGGATGCCGAAATCAGCGATGGAGAATAAACTACAGCGCCGGGATCGTATCAGAAGGGTTATCACCCCCAGCCCAGTCATGTGCAATGAATAGGATATCCCAAACACTCGCACGGGCACGCCGGATCTCTTATCCCGGTTCTCCAGGCCTTGGTAACAAAATTTCCTATTTGCTAGTTGCCAGGAGCCACGAAGGAATCCTTGGAAAATGAGTTGACCGTTCGTCAGACTCGATATCGAAATTGTTACGGTGTGCAGACCTCTATTCGGCTCGGCTCTTGTCGGAGAGGAGTGCATGGATATATTATTAATGGGGTTAGTCAGAGGGTCCATCAAGCTATACTGAATTACTGATACTTCCAAACTATTGTTGCTTGGATCGCAGATAACTAGAGAACGTGAAGTGATGCCATCAAAGAATGGAGATCTGCTTGAGTTATAGAAGGGATAGACTACATATATTAATATTTGGGAGACCGAGTTGTGTATGTATATGTTGCTATTCCATCTTAACCAGCAGTAGAAAGCTAAAGAAGTTGTGCATGTCCTCGAACAAAGCCAATGGAAATGCAGTACTTCAGTATATGGGTAGTGTTCTCGACCCAAGATGGAAGATGCTTACTTGATGAGAGAATGCCGCAACATTTATGGGATATACCAAGTTATGGGACAATTCGATAAATCTTGTGAATCATTTATTTGGAATAATGAATTCGGAGATAAATAATTTTTGTCAGGTTTGATTGGTGAAAATTTTTTTCTTAAAAATGATACCAAAAAAAGGAATATTATGTTTGGTTAAAGATAATTCTATATAGGAATATGATCAAACTTACAGGTATGCCCATCAATGAAAAATAATTTCTTAATACCAAGATAGCATTACCTTGTTTAATCAATTTTTATATAATGATTATAATCACATAATCCTTTGTATAATGCTATTTATATTTTAATTATTTTGTAAAAATTCATTCAATTTGGAAAGATATCAAAACAAATTCAATGATCATAAATGTATTTTATTGAAAATATTTTTATCAAGTATAGAGTATCACTACTGCAAAATTTACTAAGTACCAACTCTTTATGGTATTTGTTTTACTTTTTCTCTCTGGAAAATAAGTATAGAGCTAGGGATGGCAATAAAACCCAAACCCATGGGTACCCGACCTGATTGGGCTGGGTAGTCGACGCTTTGACTGGGTTTGGACCAGGTTTGGACTGGGTTTGGGTAAAACCCGAATGCTTAACTTTGGATTTCGGCCGGGACTGGATAGATATGCACCTGACCCAAACCCGACCCGAATTATTTTAATATTTAAATATATAATTAATATATACTATATTTTTATTTACTTCAGAAGTATTGAATTAAGTCTTGTTAAATTTTATTTATTTAATATAATTTAAATTTTATTTTGAATTTGAAACTAAATGTTGTTGAACTAAAAATATAGTTAAATTTTATTTGTTTAATGCATGTATGATTTATAAAATGGTAGATAATTTTAAAGTTGATAAAAATAAAAAAAAATATATTTAATATGACTTAATTGTTTCGGGTTGGATAAACCCGAATTAGTCGATACCCGATTGAGATGGGTTTGGATAAAAAAAATCCAGTCTCGATAGTGTTTGGACTGGGTTTGGATAATTTATTGAGTATTCGAGTTTAAGTTTAGATAGTTATGCACCCGGTCCATTGCCATCTCTATATAGAGCCCATCACTTTTTTTACTATTTCTCTTTTCCACTTTTTTATATTAAATATGATAATTTAACAAAATTTATTTTTTCATGTCAAATTATTTCCAACCAAATAGATCCTAATAGTAGTAAAATCATTGCAATTAACCAACGATGCTAATGGTGACAGCTTCCTTGGAATATTCCACAACTTAGTGACATCTTAGGCATTTCAGGGTGCAAATTAAGTAATTAACATGTACCTAACTTGAAAAATGGGGAAAAAAGCTGAAAAAACCAAGAAGATGGAAGCATGAATTGTGCATCGCTTTCTACTAAATAGATTGGGGAAGCAAAAGTGATGTAAAGATATTCTGATTGGGAAGGTGCTCACCGCTCAAAAATAAGAATCTCAATAAAATTCAAAGCCGTAGTTGGTGAAAATGAATAAACTAATCAAATAACAATCTCATAAGCAATCATGAGAGTTTTTGCTTTTAATATATATATATATATATATAGTACAAGTATAGATTCTCACATATCTTCTTTGTTTAAGCTTTGGTGTTCTTTAAGATCGGCCATAGTTAGTTACTACTGTATTCCCTAGTCTATAAAGGTCATGAACTAAATATGCTTTGATACAATTTGTCCTGTTGCCGCCTTTACTATTATGGCATGTAGCTCAGATGTAGCGCTGGATGTCAGCACCGTCTCTTGGAATCCAGCGATTTCCGGTCCTGCAAAACAAAGTTAGAGATCCGAGCCGGGGATCCCGGCAAGGACACTCCGACGATCAAGTCAGCGGACGGTGAAGAGAAACAGATCCTCCAAGGCAGATCCCTCTCCGGTCACCACACTTGGAGGAGAGTTTTTTTTGTAAAGGATAGAGTAGGAGGGGTAGGAGAGGAGTAAGGCTCGAGCCGTGATGGCTATGTCCGTTAGGACTCTATCGGGGAGTTTTTCGCGGCAGCCTCCATGCCCTCCTCGTACTTGTCCCTCCTTCTCCTGCTTTTCCTTGCTTACCTTCCTCTCGCCCGTTGGGTGCTCTTTTTAGACCACGGGTTCTCCCCTCTTCTTGCCTCGATTTTTTCCCTCCTGGAGGTGCTCAAAGGCCAACAGCATCCGTTGGCTGTGTTCCTGAGGTCATTTTCCCTTATAGTAGAGAATTATGTTGCGAGCCTTGTTTTCCCGGTGGGTTACCATGGCTAGAAAAATTTATCAGGGCCTCGATCCGGGGTTAGCCACCCTCAGGTCTGAGATTCCTAACATGACCTTCTTTCGAGTGGTACAGATGGTCAATTGTAAGACCCGGTGCCTTAATCGGGGCACTCCTCCCTAACTAGTGCAAATGATGGTAGGCGCACCTCGCAAGCTCTGGGGCACCGTACTGGACGTGCCGGCTTCGATGGCAGACTTGGTGCTGATGCATTCATCTTTTTCATAGCGCTTCCAAGGAGCGAGCTCACTTTGGCCGAGGTGGGCTCAACCCTTGGGGAGCCACCTGGCGAAGGAGCTGAGGGAGCTTGACTCCAATTAAGATGGGCTCGACCTTTGGAGAGCCACCTGGCAAAGGAGCTGAGATGGCTCGACTTTGGCCGAGGTGGGCTCAACCTTTGGGGAGCCACCTGGCGAAGGAGCATAGAAAGCTGGACTCCGACCGAGGTGGGCTCGACCCTTGGAGAGCCACATGGTGAAGGAGCTGAGGGAGCTCGACTTCGACCGAGGTGGGCTCATGATGGGGGACGATAATGAATGATGCATTCTTAATGGAATTAGTAATGACCAAATAAGAAATGAAGTAAATAGATGCAGCTATTCAAGTAAAGAAGTAGGAATTCAATGATGAAATTCTAAATATTAAACTTGACTAGAAATAAAACCATTCAAAGAAAATAAGAGGAGGACCTTCGTGATTAAGAAACCACTCAGATTAGGGTTAAGTTAATCTAATAATTGCAGATCTGAAAGCCTTTCTAAAGAGGGTTACCCTGCAATTAATACTTTTAGATTTAACACTGGGAACACTCAAAGAAGAAGTTCTTGGATGACAGGGCGATTCCTCTAGGTTGCAAAGCCTTTTGTATCCGGTTCTTGACATGGGAGACCTTCTTCTTTGGAGCCTGGAAGCCCGGAGATCCTGCAATAAAGAAATGTAGGGGAGATTAGAGAATAAGGATTGAAATGGAGAGTGAGGGGAGGGATCTTTGAAATGAAGAAGGGAAGCTTGGAGTAGTCTTGGCATGGATCTTCTATGGCTTCTTTTGGATGACAAATCTTGGCTTGATCTTATGAAGAACTCCTTGAATGATTGGACTCATTGGAAATGGAGGAGATGTAGACTAAGGAGGTGCTTCTTTGGTTGGTTGAATGGACTAAAGAGGGATGGGAGGAAGCTAGGTTGGATGAATGGAGTTGGGAAGGGGAAGAACACTTTAGGCCTCACGCCCACCTTCTAACAAGGGACCAAGCATTCAAGCAAGGAAAAATTTCAAGAAAAGTTTCTTTCTTCATTGATTCATCATGATGCTTATAATAAGGTTTGGAGCCTTTTTTATAGACCACCAAGTCAATTGAAATTCAAATTCAAAATTCAAATAATAACAAAATAAGGGGAGAAAATAGTGGGCGTCTTCATGAAGAGGGGCGGCATTTGTGGAGATTTTGTGAGCCATTTCAAATTCCTTCTTCACTTGGGTGACATTCCTTGGTGATGTGTCTTGGTGATGTGGCAAGGAGGAATGATGAAGCGGCTTCCAAGTTGGTGACCCCATGGTCCATGTGCCCACTAGTCTTCTTGACTTGGTTGTGCTGAAACCAGGTTGGTCTTGGCTGACTCTCCTTGACTCAATTACAATGAAGAACTTAATTGAAGCAAATACAGGACTCAATTACCAAAATGAAATGAATACAGGACTAATAGACCCAAATAAAACTTATTACAGGACTCGAACTCTCAATCTTCCAACTATAGGAAATCTTTCCTAATTTGTATCGGTTGAAGTCTCTTCCTGAGTCTGTGCCCGTACCAATTCTTTCCGGGTGGGAGGAACTCGATCATGTCGAGTAAGGATCGGTCTGACTGTGATATCTTTCTAGTAGGTCCGGGTCAATTTGCTGCAGATCCTCTCGGGTGATCCAGGAGTCCTCGAAATCTGGTCGGCCTAGCCAATGAACCAGATAACGTTGATAGCCCTTACTTCTAGTGGTAATCACCTAGTCATCCAAGATACGTTCAACTTTATCTCTCTGATTTGGTGGAATTGCCGGTGGACACTCAGGTAGGATTTCGCTCTCAAAGGCAGGATAAGGCCCAAAAGGCTCGCTAGGAATTAATGCCAGCTCTTTATATTCTTTTAGATCAGAAATATTAAATATTGAACTAATACCATAATCTGGTGGTAACTTTAATGCATATGCATTAGGTCCAATTTTCTTAATTACTTTGAAAGTTCCAGTTCCTCGGGCATGCAGTTTCTTCATAGTCTCCGGTGGAAACCTTTCAGGTCTAAGTTTAATCATCACAGAGTCCCCTTCATTAAATTCTTTCATTCGTTTACGTGAATTAGCCATATGCTTATAGACTTCATTGCTCATTTGAATCTTTTTACTAATTTCCTTATGCAATTCCTGGATATGCTGTGCGTATGACTCGGCAGACTCAGATACTCATGCATGTAAGGGTAAAGGGATGAGGTCGATAGGTCTTTTAGGTTTATAACCATGGATAATCTCAAAGGAGCTTTTACCAGTAGACCTATTGACAGAACTGTTGTAAGCAAATTCAGCACGAGATAATAACAAATCCCAATTTCTTAGACTTTCTCCTACAAGATACCTCAATAAATTTCCTAGACTTCTATTTATGACTTCGGTTTGACCATCAGTCTGAGGGTGGTAGGCAGTGAAAAATTTTAATTTGGTTCCTAACAAATGTCATAGGGTTTTCCAAAAGTAACTGGTAAATCAGACATCCCTATCGGACACTATGGTTTTAGGAAGGCCATGAATTCTAACCACTTCGTCTAGAAAAATTTTGGCTACTTTAGAGGCATCAAAGGTTTGGGAGCAAGGAATGAAATGGGCCATCTTTGAGAATCTATCAATTACAATAAATATTGAATAATGTTTTCGCTGGGTTTTGGGTAGGCCTAATACAAAATCCATGCTTAGATCCTGCCAGGGGCAATCAGGTACAGGTAAGGGTGTATCAAGTCCAGTGTTTTGCTTTTGCTATTTGCTAACAGTACAAGTTCAACACCTGGCCACTATCTGGGCAACTTGTCTCTTAAGTCCTGGCCAATAAAACTGGTCCGCAATAGCTGAAATTGTCTTGTTTCTACCAAAGTGACCAGCTAAACCTCCAGCATGGGTCTCCCAAACTAGAAAATCTCTCAAAGAAGTTTTGGGAATACAGAGCTTATTTTCCTTAAACAGATAACCATCTAGAAGGGTATACTCACTATGGTCACTAGATGGTCCTTGTTTCAAAGCCTGGTAAATTTTACTAAAGTTTGAACAGATATCATACTTATCCTTAAGTTTCTCAAATCCAACGACTTCAGTGCTAACCAAATTCAGAAGCAAGGCTCTACGACTCAAAGCATCGGCAACCTTATTCTTAGTTCCAGCACAATGCTTCAGGACAAAAGTGTAGGCTTGGATGTATTCTACCCATTTGGCATGCCTAGGATTCAGCTTTTTCAAGGAACTAAGAAATCTAAGGGCCTCATGATAAGAGAATAGGACAAATTCTTGTGGTAGAAGATAGTGCCTCCAATACTTTAAAGCTTGCACTACCATATAGAGCTCCTTATCATAGGTGGAATATTTAAGCTTAGCCTCATTTAACTTTTTGCTAAAGAAAGCTATGGGGTGGTTCTCCTGGCTTAAAACTTCGCATATTCCAACTCCATATGCATCACAAGCAACCTCGAATACTTTGGAAAAGTCCAGCAACCTCAAAATTGGTGCTTGTGTCATTTTATCTTTTATCTCTAGGAAAGCTCTATTGGCTGCTTTGGTCCAATCAAAACTACCCTTCCTAATACAATCAGTTATTGGAGCGATAATGGAGCTAAAGCCTCAAATGAATCTCCTATAGAAGGTGGCTAGGTCATGAAAACTACGAATATTATGAATAGTTTTGGGAACATGCCACTCAACTATGGATTTGATCTTTTCAGGATCAGCCGAAACTCTATCAGGGGTGACAATGAAACCTAAGAAAATGACTCTATGGGTCATGAACTCACACTTCTTTAAATTAGCATAGAGATTCTCTTTCCTAAGGGTTGCACACACTTGCCTAAGGTGGTCTAAGTGGTTTTCCTTAGTCCTACTGTAAATCAGAATGTCATCAAAGTATACCACAACAAATTTTTCTATAAAAGCTCGTAGGACTTGGGGTCATGATCCTCATAAATATACTAGGTGCATTGGACAATCCAAATGGCATCACTACCCATTCAAATAAACTATCCTTAGTCTTAAAAGCAGTCTTCTATTTATCCCCGGGTCTAATTCTCACTTGATGATAGCCACTCTTAAGGTCAATCTTAGAAAAAATAGTAGCTCCGACCATCATGTCCAACATGTCATCTAATTAGGGAATAGAAAATCTATATTTCATTATAATTTTGTTGATGGCACGACTATCAACACACATCCTCCAAGTGCCATCTTTCTTAGGTGTTAACAAGGCTGGGACTGCACAAGGACTCAAACTTTCCTTAATAAATCCTTTCTAATGAGATCCCCTACTTGTCTTTGTAATTCTAGGTGTTCGGTAGGGTTCATCCTATAATGTGGAAGGTTGGGTAAGGTTTCTCCTAGGACTAAATCAATGGCATGTTGGATGTCCCTAAGTGGTGGAATATGGTTAGGTAGGTCATCTAGAAATACATCCTTAAAGTTTTCTAACACTTCAACCACTTCCTAAGGGTGTTCTTTTTGGGAAGGCTCTTGAATTTCCTTAGCGGTTAAGATCCAAACAGGTGTGCCCTCAGTGAGCTCTTTCTCAATCTCCTTTGCAGTTATCAAATTTACTTCAGTCTTCTTTTCCTTTAGGTGACTCGATCCTCTCTTAGCAGTGTCCTTAGGTAGTGTAGGGTTGATCACAAACTTCTTTCCAAAGTGCATGAATGAACAAGAATTAGATTGGCCATAAAGGGTTGCGTCATGGTCAAATAACTAGGGTCGATCGAAGATGATACTACTCACTCCCATTGGTAAGACGTCATACCATACTTTCTCCTGATAGGACTGTAATTGGATTTGGACTAGACACCTAAGCTTGATAGGAATTGAGGTGGAGTCTATCCAAGAAACCTTATAGAGATTTGGGTGGGGAACTGTGGCTAAGCCTAAAGTTTTAACAGCACTAGTGGATATGGCATTTACACAACTCCCACTATCTATGATTATCTTACACACCTTATCCCCTAACTTCATAAAGGTTTGTAGGATGTTAGTCCTACGCCAATTTTCCTGGGTCATAGTCTCGGTAACGATGCATCTAACTACTCCCAAAAGGTCAGGATCTATAAACTCCTCGTCACCTTCATATTCCTCAGCCAAATTATCCTCATCCTGATATACTTCCTCAACACAATCATCTAGGGGCTCTACGGGTTCATACTCATTCTCCGCTAATTCTCGTAAGTACAAGGCTTTAGTTGGGCAATTGCTAGCATAATGGCCTATCTTATGATATCGGAAACAATGAGCATTAGGGTTTGGGGTTCTTTGAACTTCTGGTGCTTTACCCCTATCATCTCTATGGGTCAGAGGTGTATTAGGGTTGGGTCGGTTGGGTCGCATCTGACTTAGTCCTGGCTACTGACTAGGTGCACTAGTTCTAGGGGGTTCTGGTCTATGATAAGTTGGTCCCCTATTAAATCTCTCAGCATTTCGAGCTACCTAGTAAGCTAATTCTAAGTCGTGGACTTCTCTCAAGAACAACTCCTTCTGGATCTCTTCTTTTAATCTGGCTCTGAACCTAGACAGGGTAACTGATTCAAACTCATCGATATTGCATCTCAACACAAACTCATCAAATTTTGCAATGTACTTAGCTACACTCTAGGTTCCCTGGGTCAGTCTCTGCCACTGGTCTAAAAGTCTTTAGTGGTAGGATATGGGGTTGCTGCCTAGATCGCCATGGCCGGTAGCTTTTACGTGGCCTAGGTGAGTGGGCTCCGTGCCAGCGTCACCGGGCTCGTTGGTCGGAGACGATCAAGGGGAACATAGTTGTAGTTAGGATGAAAGGGGCTTGGTACTGTGGTGGTCCTCCTGTGGGCCTCTCCGGTGAGGAGTAATCTTCCTCCTTATTGTCCCTCCGTTGGGCAATACCTGTAAAACAGGGAAGACCTGCACCGAGGATTCCGGCAAAGACATTCTGACGATCAAGTCAGTGGGTCGATCGAAGAAAATAAGGGACCTCTAAGGCGGAGAGCTTGGGGGACTCTCTGCTACCAGAGGGTGATAGATAATGTAAGAATGAAGAGAGTGTGTTGTCTCTTACCCCTTCTCACCTCTTCCTGCTGCTCTTATGTAGACGAGCGGCTCTTGGTGTTCAGAGAGGTGCATTCTTCTTGGTATAGGCCTGTGAGGCTTCTGTAGGCCTGGAAGGCTTAGATAGGTTGGTCAACCTTCTCCTTCCAGGTGGTTCAGGAGGTTGGTGAAGGGGCACAGTGCCTTGGATGGGACACGCCTTCCTAATTGGTGTAAATTGTATCTTGGGGGCTTTAATATAGTCCTTCTTGTAGGAGGCACACTAGGGGCGGTGATTTTACATGTCAGGCTGCCACCATACCTATATTTTGAAAAACGTACCTGGGATGGAGACGATGATATACGGATCAAGAGAGATAGGTGGATGGAGGCTCTTCATAAGCACAGTTCGAGGTGCGTGGCGAGATGCTTTGGCGTGAGCGAGCGGGCAAGGTGTCGACCTTGGCGCGGGCTAGGGTAGAACTGCGTCACGCTGGAAGAGCAGACCGGATGGAGGCACGGCGGACGGAGCCTGGCGTGTCGTACTGGAGCTGGGTGCACCACGAGTGGAAGCGGAGTTGGAGTCGACGCGGGTGTCTGGTCTGGGAGCCGTAGGGCGGCAGCGCAGGCCTCTCGCGGGCGAATCCCTGTGGGCGACTGGCCACTGGGGCGGGCGGAGCCAGGGTGGACCGGTCTGGCGGATCTGGATGCCGGGAAGGTCGATGCCGAGGTGGGTTTCCCACGGAGCCGAACTGGAGCCGGCACGGACCTGGCAAACCTGGCAGTGCTGGAGGTGGGTTTCCCGTGGACCTGGTGGACCTGGGACCTGGGAGCCAAACTGGAGCGGGGCAGGACCGAAGCCGGCATGCTGCTCCATGCCGTGAGGAGGAGCGCCGATCTCCGAACCGAAGTGGTCGCAGGCACAGGAGGAGCCGGACTGGTGCGGGGCTGCCGTGGGCTTGCCCAGCTAGGCCGGTGCCGGAGCTGGGGGAGCCAGAGTCGATCCGGGCATCTGGCATGAAGGTGAGGCGGACCCCTGCGGGCAACCGGACGCCGACACGGGCTGAGCCAGGGTCGTGCCGGACCCCTGCGGGTGAAGGCGAGGTGCAGGCCTCCGCGGGCGGACCGGGCACCGGAGCGGGCTGAGCCGGGGTCGCGCTGGACCTGTCGCCTCGTGCTGGACTGGAGCTGGGGCACGCCGCGGGCGGAGGCGTAGGCTTGGTGCCCTGGCACGAGCAGCCGAGCTGGCACGGGGCAGCCACGGGCGGAGGAACTCCATGCGGGCGTGCTGAGGCGCGGACTTGGCTAGGTTGCCGCGAGCGCGCCGGGGTACTGGACGGGGCGGAGGTGCGCTGGACCGGCGTGGGGGAGCCGAACGGAACTGGACCGGAGCCGGGGTGCGCAGCGGGCAGAGGCGGAGCTGCCACGGGCGGAGGGGCTCCCTGCGGGTGTGCCGAGGCGCGGAGGAGGCGCGAACGTGGCTGGGTGCGGGTGCATGCCTCCTACGGGTGGATCGCACGGGTGTTGGATCCGAGGTGGACGCGCGCCAAACTGGGCAGACACGTGCCGAGCTCGACACGCATGCCGAACTGGGCAGACCCGTGCCGAACTGTGTCGGGCCTGGCGCTGGAGCTGATCTGGGCATGCCACTGGCTTGCCGAGTTGGAAATGAGCGCGTGCCATGGGCGTGCCGAGCTGGAGCTGGGCGCCTGCCATAGGCGTGCCAAGCTGGAGCTGGGCACCTAGCCGTAGGCGTGCCGTGGGCGTGCCGAGCTGAACTGAACGATCGAAATGGGACTTCTCATGGCCGAAGTGAGGCCGAGGTACTGAGGTTCCCCGCCGAGGTGGGGCTTTGCTGAGCTGGAGCTGGGTGCCTACCGTAGGCGTGTCGTGGGCGTGCCGAGCTGAACTGAACGGTCGAAGTGGGACTTCTCATGGCCGAAGTGAGGCCGAGGTACTGAGGTTCCCCGCCGAGGTGGGGCTTTGTCGAGCCGAGCTGAACCGCCACGTGGTCGAGGTGGGACCGAGGTGAGGCCGAGGTGGAGAAGTACCTGGCCGACGTGGTGGAGTATGTGGCCAAGCTGGGGCCGAGGTAAAGAAGTACGTTGCCGCGCCAGCCTCTAAGGAGGATGCATGTCAGGGCCGAATGGATCTTGTTTACTACTGTAACAGGAAGGTACTTCTCTCTAAGCCTAAGCTTCATTGCCCTCCTGGTTATTATGGGAACATCATCTCTTTGTCTAATGAATCTTTCAACATTTTCCCAGTACAGCCTGGCTTGACGGACTAGCCTAAGCTTCGCAAACTTACACTTTCTCTCCTTGGTCATGTCATACCAGTCAAAATACTGGTCCATCTCTCCCTCCCAATCGATATAAACCTTAGGATTTAGATGCCCATCAAAAGTGGGTGCTTCCAACCTAATGTTCCTAAGGGTTCGGTCATCATGGTCCATTTGATCCTGATTGGGTCTCCTAGGATTAGGCTCATAAGCTAGGTCATGGTGTGTTCTCCTAGGGTTCGGATCATGGACTCGATCAGGGTTAGATCTCCTAGGATTTGGCTTAAGGAAAGGGTCTTGATGAGGCCTCCTAGGGTTTGGTTCAGGGAAAAGGCCTTAGTGTGGGGCCCTTCTAGGGTTGATGGGTGTACCAAACTTTGGTTCAGCCTTTGATTCATTCTAGACTTCATGGGTTCTTCCAGGAGAACAAGCCTCTAACCGGTCAAGCCTAGCAGTGATGAGGGCCATTTGATCAGTCATGCTTTGGTTGGTCTGGGCCAATTGGTCAGTCAGGTTTTGGTTCAGTCGGGCCATTTGATCATTCAAGGTTTTCATTAAGATCTCAAAATTTTGGTCCATGATTGCACTTGATTGAGCTTGGATTTGTTGGTAGGGTACTCCTGATCTATTTTCCATGCACACACGGACTCAAACTCGGGCTAGGGGTTTGATAGACCTAGTAGTCAAATAAGGTGAGTCAACTAGGTACAACCAAACCAACAGCTATCCTATCTATTGGCCAGGTAAGGGGTGGGTTTGTGGGAGGCTCCCCCAGCTCTCGCTGGGTCCTAATTAAAAACCACAAGAACCGCTTAGGATGTTTGCCACTTGACCCTTAGCCTAGACACCAACTTTCAGAAATAGATGCAGGAGTGGGTGCACTAGTTTTCCTAAATGACTTGAACTAGACCTATGCATGTCCCTAGAAATTAGAGTACTACTCAATTTTAATTAGAGATTGGATTCGCTATGTCGGGTGGTGATTTTTGGGCTAAGGATATGTAATGAAATCCTGCCCCCATGTCATAATGATATCCTTAAATTAATTTATCATGAGATGAATGTAAGCATGCATATGAACACTAATTTTAGGTGTAGAATTTTGTGTGTTGCAGTTCTGAAGTGGGGCAGAGAAGTGCTATATATTAATCTTAGAAAATTCTGAAAAAATCACAAAACACTCCTAACTTACAGAGGATATACCATATGAAAGGAAATTAAAAAAATAAAATCTGTGCTATGCTGGATAGTTCCTGGAACTCAGATAATGCTAACAGGACATAACAGCAAAAATCTTAAAGATGCTGAAAATAAAATGCAAATCTTATATTTCCCTTCAAAGGTCAATCACATCGGCACCCCGACATGCCATAGGGAATCCCTGTTGAATGGGATGTGAGGGTATTGTAGCCCTTCTTTTTTCTATGATCGGATGGCCATGGTGAAGCACCCAATCCAGGTACTAAAGAAGATGCAAAACCCTAACCTGCCATGCTCTGATACCAAGATGATGGGGGACGATAATGAATGATGCATTCTTAATGGAATTAGTAATGACCAAACGAGAAATGAAGTAAATAGATGCAGCTATTCAAGTAAAGAAGTAGAAATTCAATGATGGGATTCTAAATATTAAACTTGACTAGAAATAAAACCATTCAAAGAAAATAAGAGGAGGACCTTTGTGGTTAAGAAATCACTCATATTAGGGTTGAGTTAATTTAATAATTGCAGATCTAAAAGCCTTTCTAAACAGGGTTACCCGGCAATTAATACTTTTAGATTTAACACTGGGAACACTCAAAGAAGAAGTTCCTGGATGACAGGGAGATTTCTCTAGGTTGCAAAGCCTTTTGTATTCAGTTCTTGGCACGGGAGACCTTCTTCTTTGGAGCTTGGAAGCCCGGGGATCCTACAACAAAGAAATGTGGGAAAGATCAGAGAATAAGGATTGAAATGGAGAGTGAGGGGAGGGATCTTTGAAATGAAGAAGGGAAGCTTGGAGTAGTCTTGGCATGGATCTTCTATGGCTTCTTTTGGATGACAACTCTTGGCTTGATCTTGTGAAGAACTCCTTGAATGATTAGACTTATTGGAAATGGAGATGTGGACTAAGGAGGTGCTTCTTTGGTTGGTTGAATGGACTAAAGAGGGATGGGAGGAAGCTAGGTTGGATGAGTGGAGTTGGGAAGGGGAAGAACACTTTAGGCTTCACGCCCACCTTCTCACAAGGGACCAAGCATTGAAGCAAGGAAAAGTTTCAAGAAAAGTTCTTTCTTCATTGATTCATCATGATGCTTACAATAAGGTTTGGAGCCTTTTTTATAGACCACCAAGCCAATTGAAATTCAAATAATAACAAAATAAGGGGAGAAAATAGTGGGCATCTTCATGAAGAGGGGCGGCATTTGTGGAGATTTTGTGGACCATTACAAATTCCTTCTTCATTTGGGCGACATTCCTTGGTGATGTGTCTTGGTGATGTGGCAAGGAGAAATGATGAAGTGGCTTCCAAGTTGGTGATCCCATGGTCCATGCGCCCACTAGTCTTCTTGACTTGGTTGTGCTGAAACTAGGTTGGTCCTGGCTGACTCTCCTTGACTCAATTATAATGAAGAACTTAATTGAAGCAAATACATGACTCAATTACCAAAATGAAATGAATACATGACTAATAGATCCAAATAAAACTTATTACAGGACTCGAACTCTCAATCTTCCAACCATAGGGAATCTTTCCTAATTTGTATCGATTGAAGTCTCTTCCTGAGCCTGGTGCCCGCACCAGCTCAACCTTTGGTGAGTCACCTGGCGAAAAAGCTGAGGGAGCTCTACTCCGGCCGAGGTGGGCTCGACCCTTGGGGAGCCACAAGCGAAGGAGCTCGGAAAGAGATCTGACGTGGCGACTTCGACCGAGGTGTACTCGATGCCAGCGGTCTTGCCATATCATGTCCCAATCAAGAATCTTGCACAAAAATAACTAGCAAGAATGTATTATATTTTTTGTAAGTATCCAAAATTTATCAAATATATAGTTTATATAAGACTAAATATATATCTGCATGAATCCTCATATTTATGTTTAGAGTGACCATATATTCTAGCTCACTAAAATGGTTCTTCTAAATTATAGCTATCCCAAATTTATTCTTTGGATAATCCAAGCAACACCTCAATGGGAATATAAAATAACAATGCTCATTTGGCAACATAAATGACCAATGTATCATGAATCGATATAGAGCACATATCCATGCATCAATGTCATTTCTTTGTGCTATGAGACCATGTACCTATCTCATGCTTTTCCAAAATAAGATGTTTAACCTACACTACAGTAGGTTACCAAATAATTCAAAAACATTAGATCAACTTATAAGAGTTTTTTTTTTTAATTTGGACTAATATTAATTGGTATTTGTATTTTATTAAAATCGAGTTGATTTTATAGTCCATGTTGATAGACATGTTGAATCCAATGTTTGTAATCATTGTGTTTAGACTAGGAGCACCTTATGTGAGTTGGTGTGGTTGAGACGATATAGTATAGGCCTTAACCCGACTTGACTCGTGATGGAAGGGTCAGTTAGGATATTTTTATTTTATTAGCTAGATCCCCTCCCCACTTTCTCTATATATATGACATGCGTTATATTTTCATAGTGATTTTCTCCATCGAGAGCCACCTATTATGTGATAAAAACTGGAAAGAAGGACTTTGCATTCAGTGTTCGCATGAGCATCGAAAGTAAGTTTGAAATTATGGTGAATACAGGTATGTATCGCAAACCTCTTTAACATATCTATGTTAGAACTATATGAGATATGAAATAAAATCTAAATAACCAAGGGATTAATGAAGACTTTTTCAATATTTAGTATCAGAGCCCTGGTATTTTTGTAGAAAATTGGAATCGTTATTTATTTATTTGGAAACCTTGATAATCTGCTATATTGATGTCGTTTCCATGTTTTTTAAATTTGTAAAGTAAAAATATATGCATGTTATAATCATCAAAAAGAATTTTCTTCATTATTTATTTATTTTCTTAAAACCCCTTTCCCCTTCCTTCCTATCAATGATCACCGGCCGTGGTCTACTTGTGCCCGTCATCACCGAGTTGAGGGGTGGCTGGCGGTGGGGAGAAAATCGAGGCAGCCGACTGTGGCGAGATGGTGGCCGTGGAAACCATCTCGATCTTTTAGACTCCCACCGGCAGTATATCTCCTCCTTTTCTCGACCAGTGATGTCAATATCCCTCCTTGTGGTGGCAACGACCCCGACCAACGGTGATAGGTGGTGATCGGAGGGTCTCAGTCAAGATCACAACACAAAAAAAATAAAGGGGAAGGAGCCAAATCGAATCAACTCCCTTGGAAACCCGTTGTTGGGGGTGTTTCACTCATCGACGACACCATTGGAGGTGGCGACCGGCCATCCTTGGCCGGTCCTAGTGGCGATCTTGCCGATCTTTGTGCCGGTAGGATGGATCTAGAAAGGGACGGCGGCGGTCGGGTCCCTATTATTTTTGGATTATCGTGGGGAAGAAGATGGGTTTTGTGGATTTTGTGTCCAAACCAAAAACCCAATAACCTAATATCCTATAATCCATTAAAAAAAATGAGGCCATTTTTGCATTTAGACCCCTGACCTTTTTGATATTATAAATTAGTCATTTTATAGTTTAGTCCCTGTTGACTTTATATTTATATATTGGTCCAAAAAAGGGGCATTCTTTAGATCCTTTTGCTCATTTTGTTTAAGTTGCACAATTTATTTGGAATGCTATGGTGTTTTAAAATTGATCAGTAGGTACATGTTGATTAGTATCCCATTTGTAACTGATCATTTAAGACACACATGTTTTGAAATATGTTTTTTGTTTTGACTTGGATATTTATTTTCTATATGAATAATTTATGGGTTGATATAAATATTTATCACTAAAGTGGTTTGTTTATATCAGTTTTTCATTATGTACGGAATATTTTCTGGTTATGACATACAACTGCCTGTCCAAACGAAATTATTATATATTTTAACTGAGAAAATATGGTATAGAACATTGTGTTGCTAAGGTACTCTAGCTTTTAGGGATCTATTTATTCAAAGGAGATAGGTTCATGAATGCTGAAATATTTTGATTAGCTTATGGGCTTTATGTAAAGAGTACTTATGCATATTGCATATTCTGTCCAAAGAAAAATATGTAATTACTTTAAAAAATATATTTTATGTACCTTTGGTGTGAACAACAATAATGCTATTGTTGAGATGCTTACCGGGTCAAATTATAAGAAGTGAAAGCAAGACATGCTTAGAGTTTGTTCTTGAAATTGCTGATATTAATCTTGAATTATGTGAGACTAGACCCGATAATTTAAATGATCAAAGCACTCTTGAACAGAAGGATCACTTTGCCAAATGGGAGAAGTCAAATAGACTGAGTTTGATTACTATTAAGAGATCAATTTCTGAGCATCTTCTGAGTGGTCTATCTAAGTTTGATAATACAAAAGAGCTGCTTGATGCTATTGAACAGAGATATATTGTATCTAACAATGCTGAGATCGAATCCCTAATGAAAGAATTGACAACGATGACATACAAAAATTTTAGGGGTATCAGAGAGTATATTCTAAAAATGGTTCATCTCTAATCCAAGCTCAAGGATCTGAAGATTGATTTATCGGATTTCATTTTGGTATCTCAAGTCTTGAATTTTTTACCTGTTAAATTTTTCTAGATCAAGACTGCCTATAATACTCTAGATAAAATGTGGAGTGTTAATGATTTGATCACTAAGTATGTTGCTAAAAAAGAAAAGGTCAAGAAAGAAAACAATGATAGTGCCGTTCTTACTCTTTAATCATAATGTTAATCTGGCAAGCATTTTATGCATAAGAAAAAGAGAAAACCTACTGCTCCTAAACAATCTTAGGATTCCAGGAGGGATGGAAGAAACCGTGATTAGAATCATTTTGTAGGAGGTCCCAAAGCTGCCATTAAGAAGAAAGTCAAGTGCTTTCATTATAAGAAAAAATGATATATAAAAAGTCAGTACTTTAAATTCAAGTCCTGGTTAGCAAAGAAAGAAAAATAGAAAGGTAAGCCCCTATCTTTAATATGTTATGAGTTTAATATTATCAATGTTCCTATTAATTCTTGGTGGATAGACAGTGGTGCTTCAACTCATGTTATCATTTCTTTACAAGGACTGATAAACAAATGAAAGCTGAGCCTGAATAAAAGTACGTTGAAAGTTGGAAATGATTTAAAAGTTGAAGTAGAGTATGTAGGAGTTATCAACTTGTCCATAGAATCTGGTTTTGTAATTATTTTAGAAAATATATTTTATGTACCTTCCTTTAAAAGGAATTTATTCTCTTTTTTGTCTTCAGATAGGCTTGGTTTTGGCTTTATGTTTAGTAATAAAAGAGTTGATTTGATATTCAATTCAAAAATTGTTGGCTATGGTATTTTAGTTGATGGTTTATATAGATTGTCTTTGGCCACCAATAATTCTAATGCTTTCTTAAGTGTTGAAAGTGTTGTTGCCAAACATCCTAGGATTAATGATAAATCTTTTATGTTATGACAGAAATGCCTAGGACATATATCTAAAGAAAAAATAACCAGATTAATTAATAATGACATTCTATCTGCCTTGGATCTTGGGGACATGGAGACTTGCATTGACTGTATTAAAGAAAAATTGGCCAAGACAAAAAAGAAACGGGCAATTCGAAGTTCAAACCATTTGAAAATTATTCACACTGATATTAGTGGACCTTATTCTTTTTTAATTTATGATAACATATATTTTATCATATTCATTGATGATTTTTCTTAATATGGTTATCTTTATTTAATTGAAGAAAAATCTGATGCCCTCAAAAAAATAAAATTTTTTAAAATTGAAGTTGAGAAACAATTGAAAAAGGTCATCAAAATTATGAGATCTGATCGTGGAGGTGAGTAATATGGCAAACATGATGTGGCAGGGTAGCATATAGGTCCATTTATCAAGAACTTACAGGATTATGAAATTGTTCCTTAATATACCATGCCTGGGGTTGTCCTGCAGAAGTAAAATTATACAATCTTACGGAGAAAATGATTGATCCCAAAATCAATCGTTGTTACTTTATTGGATATCTAGAACATTCCAAAGGATACAGATGTTATAGTCCAGGAAGAGATAATAGAATTGTAGAGTTTCTTACTACCAAATTTCAAAAACTTGATTTGGCTAATGAAGGATCTTCCTTAACTGTTGATGATGATAATGTCCAAGCCGATACTATTTCTATTCCTATATTCAGTCATAGTGAAAATATAATTTTTGCTCTTATTGATAAAATGGATAATAAAATCTTTGATCCTCCTGTGCTTATTCAGAATCTTCAACTAGTTGAAGAAGTTCAAGTAAGAAAATCTGTTAAATAAAGAAGATCCGCTATTTTAGATAATTTTTATGTCTATCTTGAAAAAAATGATTTTCATATTGGGCATACAATTGACCCAGTTACTTATCTTGATGCAGTTGATTCTCTCCAATCTAATTTGTGGATAAGTGCTATGAAAGAGAAGATACAGTCTGTTGCCGCCAAGATCGTCATGGCCTGTAGATGCTGTCATGGTTGGATTGCCCCTCTTGCACTCTTAGGATGTCCTGTTCCTTTGAACCTGCAAAAACAGTGTTAGTGACCCGGGCCGGAGATTCTGGTGGGGGCACTCCGATGATCAAGTCGGTAACGATCCAGGAAAACAGATCCTCCTGGTCGAGCCCCTCTTGATGGACTCCATGCTAGGAGGAGTGAGTAGTGTGGAAATGGGATGCAAGTATGTCGAGAGGATGGTGGCCGAGCTAGAGGGATTCTCTATGTGGCCTTCTCTCTGTCACTTGCTTGAGTTTTTTATGGTGAGATAGTGGTTGTGATTGTTATTGTTGTTGTTGTTGTTGTGATTACCTCCCCACTGGGGATGCCGATAATTCTTTTAAACTCTGGTGGTTGTTGGGCGCCTACCTCGGGATCTTCCTTGTGTCAGCAGGCGTGTGCAGTGGTGTCCCGTGCCGTGAATGGGATGCCTTTCCCGGTTCGTGATAGGAGAACCTGCCATGCGCTCTGATATTTCTTTCGGTCACCCTGTTCCAGGAAACTTGGCAGTGCCTCGATCGGGGGGTCGTCGCCCCCCGGGATTCGAATCTTCTGATTGACTTCCTCTTACGGGTAGTTCAGGTGGTTGGTGAAGAGCGTGGTGCCTCGATCACAGGGCCTCTTCCTTTTCTGGTATAAATGGTGGCTGCGGAGAGTTATTGCGGCCAGGTGGGCATCTTCTTGCGACCCTCGGGCAGCTCACCAGCCTCCTGGGGTGATAGTGCCACCTCCCTGATTGCTGGTGTCTTCGCCTGAGCTGGAGAGGCAGGGCTCAACTCTGAGGGGCTCGACCTCGGCATGGCTCCACTTGGAGAAGGAGGGCTGAGCTCCATTCCAGACCAAGGGAGTCCGACCTTGGGCGAGCTTGACTTGACGGAGGAGGGCAGAGCGCGACTTAGGCTCAGAGGACTCGATCTCGGAGGGGCTCCACGTGGTAGAGGAGGGCTGAACTCGACTCCGTAGCACGGGGACCGACCTCGAGGGATTTGCTCTGGAGGATATCGCTCGGCTCCTGCCTAAGCATCCCGAGCTCGCGGGCCCGACTTGGCGGAGGGCGGAGCTCAGCTTCGATGGGCGGTCCCGTTGTTCTGAGGGAGCTCAGCCCGGCGAAGGAGTCCGAGTAAAGTATCTGACATGGCGACCTTCCCCAACGTGGCGTCTGACAGCTACTCCATGTCAGCGATCCGGCCACATCACAGTCTATGGCTAATAATGATGTGTGGGAGCTTGTTGAGTCTCTTAAGGGTTGTAAACCTATAGGATGCAAATGGATATACAAGACTAAAAGATATTCCAATGGAAGAATTGAGCATTTTAAGGCTAGATTGGTAGCCAAAGACTTCACTCAAAGAGAAGGAATATATTTTACTGAAACTTTCTCTTTAGTATCTTCAAAGAATTCCTTCAGAATTATTATGTTATTAGTGGCTTATTATGATCTGGAGGTACATTAGATAGATGTTAGAACTACTTTCTTGAAT
This sequence comes from Areca catechu, assembly GCA_021397845.1. NCBI lineage: Eukaryota > Viridiplantae > Streptophyta > Magnoliopsida > Arecales > Arecaceae > Areca > Areca catechu. Next base: position 12,113,606 of record CM038051.1, on the reverse strand, counting down.
GGTAACCTCAGTGAAGAAATTTATATGAAGCAGCCAGAAGGTTTTCAATAAGTGGCAAAGAATATTTGGTATGCAAATTAAAGAGATCCATCTATGGTCTGAAACAAGCATCATGATAATGGTACTTAAAGTTTAATGAGGTTGTAACTTCTCTTGGTTTTGAGAAAAATAAAGTTGATCAATATATCTATCTCAAAATCAGTAGGGGAAAGCTCATCTTTCTTGTTTTGTATGTTGATGATATCTTATTTGCAAGCAGTAACTTTGGTTTACTTTCTAAGACCAAACAAATAGTATTTAAGAATTTTGATATAAAAAATATTGGTGAGGCATCCTTTATTTTGAAAATTGAAATTCACAGGGGTAAATTTTGTTATCTATTGGATTGTTACAAAGGGCATACATTGACATGATTTTTCAAAGATTTAATATACAAAATTATAGACCATATAATTCACATGTTGTTAAAGATGACAAGTTAAGTAAAGATCAATGTTCAAATAATTAGCTCGAGAAAGATTAGATGAAAGATGTGCCTTATGCCAGTACTATAGGGAGTCTGATATATGCATAAGTTTGCACTAGACCTGATATTGCTTTTATAGTGGATGTTATTGGTAGATATTTATCAAACCCAAGCTATCAACATTGGGTTGCTGCAAAGAAGGTAATGAGGTATTTATAAAAAACCAAGGATTTTATGCTCGTGTATAGGAGAGTTGATAATCTTAAGCTGGTTGGGTATTCGAATTCAAATTATGTCGGGTGTCTTGATGATTTGAAATCAACCTCTGAATATATTTTTATATTGAGTGGTGGTATAATATCCTGAAAAAATGTTAAACAGACACTGACTGCTTCTACCATGCAAGCTAATTTTATCTCCTATTATGGAACTACTACTTAAGCTATTTGGTTAAGAAATTTTATGGCTGGGCTTTGGATTTTATATTCGAGTTCTAGACCTGTAATGATCTATTGTGATAATAAAGTTGTAATATTCTTCACAAAGAATAATAAATCTTTCAGTAGATCTAAACATATCGAGTTGAAGTATTTGATCGTTAAAGATCTTATGAAGAATGGAGATATAACTGTTGATTATATTGATACAGAGTCTATTTGAAGCCCATATATTTTGCAAAGCTTATTGAAAATATGAGCATATTGAGCTCTTTTGATATTCTTGGTTAGTGGGAGTGATTTTGTAATTAAATTTTATTATTATTATAAATTTATTTATCATTTACATCTATCATGAGTATTTATATATATTATTGTCATGATAATTGATTAGTTAATTGTTATATGTTTTATGTGCACATGTGGAATAATAAAATACAACATAGTATCTCAAGAATATGTCTTTATTTTGAGAATGGCAGTTGTATGGATATGTCTCATTTGATAATTATGAGATCTCATTATGTTTAGAGATGTATAGATTTTTTTTGAAGTCATGGAGTTTCTCTGACTAAGACTAGGTATCGAGTCTCAAATATATTGTGCTGTCTCGTCATTGACATCATGTTTGAGTATGCGAGACAGAATGGCTTGTAGTTTGATGCCATTAAAATTTTTCTTATTTATTTTGTTTCTAAGCATGTTCAAGAGAATTTAGAGGACCGACAATGAAAATAACATGTTTTATTTTGGATCATCTTGATGCTATTTTCTTGCTATACTACTATACCAAGATTCATGTCGATAGTATTTATGATGCTTATAACCATAGATAGGTCTTGTATCGGATAAGTGATACAATGACTTCCATAATTCGACATGATGAATATTGTTGGACCAAGTTATTTGTAGACACTGTCTATGGATCATATAGGACCATATATTATTTTCAATCCGAGAGTCATTTTAAAATAAAATATTTTAAAAATTATAATTAATGTTGTCTAAGTGAAAGAATGTAAGAGTTTTTTCCTAATTTGGGTTAACATTAATTGGTATTTATGTTTTATTAAAATCGAGTTGATTTTATGGCCGACGTTGATAGATGTGTTGAGTTTAATGTTATGTGATCATTGTGTTTGGATTAGGAGCACCTTATGTGAATTGGTGTGGTTAAGATGGTATAGTATAGGCTTTAGCCTGACTTGACTCGTGATGGGAGGGTCAGTTATGGTATTTTTATTTTATTGGCTAGGTCCCTTTTCCACTTGCTTTATATATATGACGTGAGTTATATTTTTATGATGATTTTTTCTATCGAGAGCTGCTTGTTGCATGAGGGAGACTAGAGAGAAACTCTACTTTTGTTGTTTGCATAAGCATTGGAAGTAAGTTTGAAATTATGGTGAATATATATATGTATATGTATCGTAAACTTCTTTAACAAAACTATGTGAAAACTATTATGAGATTTTAAATCAAATCTAAATAAATTTATATTCTAGTCGTCGTCCAAGAGATTAATAAAAACTTTTTCAACATAACTAGCTTTCCTCACAACACTTTATTAGACAGGAAAACACGCACCAAGGGCGATTGCAGCCACCCCCGACAACAATTAACTTTGAAGTCATGCATCCTTGTGTTTTAAAACCATCATTTGACTTTGATTAAATATGTGGGCTAGAAGTTCCAATCCACGAGGTGGTATTTGGAATTGACTATTGACCAGTATTCATGTTGCTCTTGCTTAAAAGGAATAATTAATAACAGATTTACGTATAGACGCAGGCTTATCATCACCTATTCTCATTTCTCGACGAAGAGCTAGTAGTAGCGCAAGTCACAAAGCTTCAGCTATAAGGTGACATAAGTCTCCATTATTCACGGAAATATCTTTCTACGATGGTATTACCATCCTAAATTCTGCTGATATGCTCGATAAAACGAGACAGCAACCCAATCTCCAAAACAAAACTCATCATACAACCAACCAGCAGGCTAACCCAAACCCAGAGCACATCAAAACATCCAAAATCTACCGGAAGGATGGACGATTATAGGGTTAAAAATAAATCAAATATAGATTGAATGCTAGTATATTCATATTCATATCCATATTTATTTTATTTAATGAATATATATATATATATGAATACAGATATTAGTTAGATAAAAAAAATTATTTATATTTATTTTAAAAATATCGATGCAAATTGGATATTAATAATATGAATATATATAAATATATATATATATATGAATATAAGTTAGGTGATTAAACTTCATGACTATAAAAGATTTTACTGGATAAATAGTAAATCACATTATTAGCTGGCCATTTATTTATTTTTTTGAATTCATGAATGTTATATAAAGTTAAATAAGATTATAAATATAATTGAATATTAAGATACGAATCGGATAGTTATTTATTTATATATGTATTCTTTTATAATTATAAATATAGATGTTGCTGCAACTTCTCCCGGACCGGGCTTGGCCAGTTATGGCCGGAGCGCTCCTCTCCCGGTTCCTGCAAAAAATTTTTCAGGATCGGTGGTGTTCCGGTGGGGGACACTCCGATGCTTAAGTTAGCGGGAGCTTGAGGGCAACATAATGGAGGAATTAATGGAGATGAGCCTGGAAAGCAGGGAGAGAGTCCTTGCGGAGGGTGCAATGGAGCTTACCGCCCAGAGTCCCCCGGTTTATCTTATATAGGTGCAAAACGTTACCATAATATGTTAGGGGCTAGGCACGGAATGATTGATCTGCCCCTAGGAGAATTCGGGAGTGGCCACGTGGCGCCATGATAAGGCAACATCGTGGAGATAATGGAGTAGTGGCGCTGATGTGTCAGAATTCTATTGTAACAGAATTCTGGTACCAAGTAGAAGAGGTTTCTGGAGTCCCCTCGGCTATCTTTGGAGTGGCCCTTTCGAAGTGGGTTGGACGAACCTCAGCAGGAGTGGGCCGATCGGACCTTCGCAGGAATGGGTCGGACGAATCTTAGCAGGAGCGGACCGATCGGACCTCAGCAGGAGTGGGTCGGACCTCAGCAGAAGTGGGTCGGTCGGACGGACCTCGACAGAAGTGGATCGGACGGACCTCAGCAGGAGTGGATCAGACGGACCTCTATACCGATCTGATTCGAAGATGAGTCGATTGGATATAACAATAGATATAAATATTAATAAAGTATTTAAATTTTTATTGATATTTAAATAGATTCGGATACGCTGGATGTTAACAGGATACGCAGGCAAACAGTTTCCCCGGTCCATCACCCGATGGATAACCAACCATGTTTGCCGTCTTATGGGGGCATGCTTACCTGTTGGACACAGCCATGATCCAGCTGTGTGTGGGGCCGTGACAGCACATACGACACCGACCGTATCTAGCTTAGCCTAGCTAATCCCCTCCCTTTCCCCGTGTCACCGTCCGGTTTCTTGTTCTATACAATCTACAACCTTGTAAGTATCATGCTAGAAATATACCAGAGCAAGTGATCACATATATGTCATCAAATTTGTGGTGTTGTGCTGCTTTTGCAACAACCAGCTGATTGTTTGGTTTTCTTCTATCTTACCCAAAATCAAAAATATGTAACTAATTAATACGACCAATTCTTTCTCAACTAATACAACTGCTGCTTTAAAGTTTGCACCTTGGCAAATGAAACTCTGTTGCGTAGCTCAGCAGTACTTGCCTATCATTGATAACTTCCAAACGTATTTTATGACAGGTTCCGCGAACACCAATCGTTTTGATAGTGGTTGACCCACGCTACCACACTTGGTACTCTTGGGCCCACTGTAAATGAGAATGTGTGGCCGCTTGGTCTTCAAGTGTTTTTTCGATCGGCCAGGCTTCCATTGCTGATAGTTTATTATGTGACAAGTATATAATATCATCATCTGTATCATTTTTTGTAAACTCCGATAAGCAATAAAAGGCAAGATGGAATGGCATGCTTTTTGGCTATTTGTTTCCCTTCTTCCGGCGGCCTGGGAAACGAAGCGGAACGTAAAGGCCTGTCAGTATATATATCCATCAACCCCATTTAAAACTTTCCTGTGCCGTAGAATTTACTGCTTTCGTTCACTCTGGACATCAACAATACTGACCTTGACTTCATTTCCTCCCCTTCAAGAGATAAACCTTCCCTCACTTGAGAGAGAGAGAGAGAGAGAGAGAGAGAGAGAGAGAGAGAGATGGATCCTAGCCCTTTTGTTAGGCTCATCGTGGAGTCCCTCGCTCTAAAGCTACCGACGGTGTCAAAGCCAGCTGGACCGGGAGTCCACCCCTCCACCACCCCCTGCTTCTGTACTCTCCAAGTCCAAGACCATCCCTCCTCTATCAAAACTGTCCCTCTCCCGCTCGCCACCCGCTCCTCCTCCGACCCCTCCCCCACAGCCTCCGCCGCCTCCGCCACCCTGACGGAGACCCCGTCCGCCATCTCCGCCACACCGGTCGTCTTCAGCCTCGACCCTTCCGCTCTCCAGAAGCTCTCCGGCAAGCCGGCGAGCCTCGTCCTCTCGGTCTACGCGGGCCGGACCGGGAGCACCTGTGGGTTCAGCGCGGTGCGGTTGCTGGGCCAGGTGCGGGTCGGCCTGGACCTGGAGGCGCCGCCGGCGAGGGCGATGGTGATGCGAAGCGGATGGGTGAGCGTGGGCGGCTGCCGGTCCGCGGCGCGGCTGCACCTTGTTGTCCGGTCCGAGCCGGACCCCCGGTTCGTGTTCCAGTTTGGCGGCGAGCCGGAGTGCAGCCCGGTGGTGTACCAGATCCAAGAAAACGGTGCCGGTTACAGTGGATGCCTTAGGCAGCCAGTTTTCAGCTGCCGCTTCTCCGCTGACCGCCGGCGGAACGCCGGATCCAGGTAGGCATAAAAATTTACCTCCTTTTTGTTTTCTTTTTCTAATATTTTATATTTTTATTTAGTTAGAAAAGAAAAAAAAATTAAAAAGACAAAAGAGAAAACAACAACGGAGTTTGTGACCTTCAGGAAGGTCAAAACTGGAGAAGACGCGACGTTTTCTTAGCCTCTGTACGTAATCTAGCTGGATATTTTCTGGATTTGACGAGCTGCTACCTGTCGGAATGATTTCAATCATTTTATTCCGAAAATACCCTTTCTTAGAATGAAAACTGAAAAGCTTTTGGCTTTGGTTTCAAGGTTGTCACCAAATACATTGAACTCTACCCTTTTCCGAGGTTGAATGTTTTGCAAGGAATTAGGATAGGTAGGAGACACGATTCAAATTGTGAGGGATGATTTTTTTTTTTTTTTTTTAATTTAAGTTTTTTGTTAAGAATTGGTTCCAGGTTTAATTTTCTAACAGTAATATTCACGTACAAATATGCCAATAGCGAGGGCAAAGAACTGCTATTTATTTTATTAAGGCTTGTTGTAATGGAAGTTTTGGTCATACGTCTCTCTTCATCAGAATATGTATATATAATTGGTATTTTTTGAAAAAGTAATTTCTCTATGAAGGTAGTCAGGTGATAGATTTTGCTGCTAAGGTGTTAGGTCATGCAGATGGTGGTCTAAGGTTTACAAGGTTACAGCCGATACTATGTGTTTCTGATAGCATTTCTTGGTGCTCATAAAGATGTAAATTCTAGTGACATGAAACTTTGGTTATACGTGTTTATTTATCAGCAATCAAATACACGGTTTTGAACACACTGGGCAATCATAAATATTTTGTTCATAGATAATTAAAATTTATCAATTATATAATTATAAATCTGAAAATGTTATTGTAAGTGTTGTGACAGCTACCAAGAATTATGCATGATGAACAATAATATGATGGTAGTCCATATACAATGGCTGTCATTAATTATGTTCGTCCTATGCAAAAATAGGGTGGTTCAATGTAACTGTTGTTACTATTATGGCAATATGTGAGAACTTTAATTGGTGTAGAGCTGGTTGATATTGTCTTTGTTGCTAAATTTACATTTTTGTTTGAAAAATTAAAGCTTATCAGAAGTTCTTTCTCTTTTTTTTCCTTCAAGGGGCAGGGCCGGGGGACTAGTTTTTCACTTTGATTATGGTTTGAAGTCTTATTCTTATAACTGCAAACTTTAAATTTTATGTGACATATTTAATAATCAGTAATACTTTCATGGTTGACCTGCCAAGGTCACTACAAAGTTTTGAGAAGTTTAGATCTCCACAAAACTCTGCTTAGACTAAAGAAAATGCCATGTGAGACATCAAACTCATTCTATTCATTTGCATGATTTTATTATTTTGTTGTGCTGCTATACATTTTAAACAACTTGAATGTATGATATCAATCTTTGCTTCAATGAGAGACATTTCTAACATGTCTTCTAAATCAATCCATACGTACCTTCTCCAGATCATTGTCATCCAATTCCTCGAACGACAGCAACATCAAAGGCTGGTTTGGTTGCTTGGCGAGCGAAAGAAACCATGTAAGGCGGGATCAGCGCAAGGGATGGACGGTCACGATCCACGATCTCTCGGGCTCCCCGGTGGCCGCCGCGTCCATGATCACCCCCTTCGTCCCCTCCCCCGGCTCGGACCGGGTCTCCAGGTCCAACCCGGGCGCGTGGCTCATCCTCCGGGCCACCGGCTTCTCCGGTTCGACCCCCAACTGGAAGCCGTGGGGCCGGCTCGAGGCCTGGCGAGAGCGGGGCCCGGTCGATGCCCTGGGCTATAGGTTCGAGCTCGTCACGGAATCCGGGCCCACTGAACGGGTCCCGATCTCCGAGTCCTCGTTGTGCGTCCGAAAAGGTGGTCAGTTTTCCATCGATCCGACTGTCGGCGGGGACGTCGTGTCGAGATCGGAGCCGTTCGTTGGGGGATTCGTGATGGGGTCCACCGTAGAAGGGGAACGGAAGGTCAGCAAGCCAACGGTTCACGTTGGGGTGCAACACGTTTCCTGCGTGGCTGATGTGGCATTGTTTATAGCGCTATCAGCGGCCGTTGATCTCAGCATGGACGCTTGTCAGTTGTTCTCTCGGAAGCTAAGAAAGGAGCTGTGCGACGACCAACAGGATTATAGCCTTTAATTATATCATCCATTGTTCTTGTGAAGTGATGACTAAAGGCTTCTCACAAAGTCGTGGTCTTATCAGAAGGGAGGGATTGGCAACTCATATTCTTTTATTGTTTTGTTGATCATTTTTCTCTTTTGGTTTTGTGGTTTTTGAAGCTTTTGATGGTTGTTTCTCCTCTAAATCTTGGATTGGAGAGTGCTGGAAATGTTAATGGACAGAACATTGTGGGATTTTGTGAAAGTTGATATACTACTACTGGTCAAGATATGGATTCCATCTTATAATTTGATTTTAAAGTTTAAATGCTTTTTTGGGTTTTACTAGGTTTTGTGGTATTTTAGTTTGAAACTTGCATGTAGAAGAGGAACTGAAAAGTAACTGCCTATGTTTCCCCGACTTCTCAAAGACATTGTAACTATATTCTTAGTACTATATACTGTTCAAGATTTCTCTATCATGTCCTTGGCTGAATGAAAGACTTTCGGTATTCTTAAGTTTTCAAATTAGTGAAGATTTGTTTAATTATTCATATTTATATAATATTTCATGAATCGTCCAAAAACTTACTCAAGAAACACTATAATGCTGCTATGCTTTCTTATTTTGATGAGTTATTACTAATAGTTATCGTTCAAGCCTTTCCTAAGACTTTTTAAAAGAATAGATGTTTTTACCAGAAAAAAAAAATTACATAGATAATTTATGACGTGATTTTGTTTCTTTAGTTTAATAAATGTTTGGATTGTTTTCAAATGCTTCAACTTTCTTGTTTTTAATAAACTCCAGATTTTTGATCCTGAGCACTGAACATGACTATGCTCTTGAGAAAAAAAATAGACAAGAAGGAGAAAGGAGAACCAAAAGTAAAGAGAAGAGAGGGAAAGGGAGAGAATATTGAAGAAGTAAGACGCTGACCAAGAACTTAGTACAAATATATTAGAAGTTATTTAGTCGAATAAGAGTTTCTAACTTCAAATGGCTTTTCCTGGCTCGGCAAGTCATAGAGTAGCACATCAGAATAAATGATGGTATTGGTAAAATTATGCAACAAATAACAACAATCATTATAGCAAGATTCATAGTACATGGATTCTGGAGTGACGTCCATTATAGTATACGTCTCTTTTCTACTAGCCATCTTCTAATGGACTGCTGGTCTTAACCTTCAGAAAGGCACCAGCAGATGCAACTAGAATTGGACCAGAATTAAATAAGAGCCATGATGATGGAGATAATTTCAGATGCTGTCAAGAAGAAGAAAAGAAATGCTGGACAGTTTGCATAAACCGAGTGAAAAATAATAAGAGAATTGATTACATCGACATCTCTCACTGCATTCATTCATCACCTCAGCTTTGCCCCCATCATACTGTTTTAGATCAAAAAAGAGGAGCAGCCATGCGAAATAAAAAGAGAACCCCCATCAAGTAAACCAATTTCAGATGCTTAATCTTCTTCAAGGCTATTTAACTGGACAGCCAAATGATGCAGTCTTTTTAATTGGTGAATTTATAAACATGCTATTGTGTAAATATAAAGAAACAAACAGCAAGCCTTGTTGCTTAAGTTGCACCTTTTTGAATCTTCACTATGAGCTTCTCCTCCAGGGTCAATGGAAAAAAGAATACAGAAATTATAAAAAGATCCATTCTGAGCCTTCTCAGCTTTCTGTTCACGTAGTTAAGTAGGATAAAAGAATTACATGTTAGAATAGCCATCCAGTTGCTATTGGTTCATGTACAGCAATACACCAGGTCGAATAGATCAGAAACATGAAACAAGAGAAAGCTGTTTCAGAATCTCTAGCATGGATGAAACAATCAACACTCAAGAACCATCTCATCTTCGGCTCAAGGAGAAGTGACCCGATTGCGGAGCCGGCTTGAGCGCCTCAGAGGAGTAGTTACCACCTTCACTTCCTCTTCCCTATCTCCAGCATCCTATTCCATAAAGACATGGTAAAACTATCAGAGATCACATAAAACAAGATTATTTATTTTTCTAGAAATAAATAGATAAAAGTTGCAACGGGAAGATTTTATCAGTAAGTTTCATGACTTTGCTTCAAACTAGTAGGCATTGCGAGCATGTCTTTTTGAACATGGTCGGTCCAGATGTGAGAGTTCCTAGTATTTCCTTAAAGATGCTAAGGTGAAACACCAATACACTTGATTTGTATTCAAGCTAAAATGAATGACAAATTCATTCATCTAATCCAGCCAGGATATCACTATTTATGATTCTAAACTTCAAATTTGATTAGCTAGTGAGCATAAACATATCCCAAAAAGTTATATGCTGCTTGCAAGCATGCATACATGCGCAAACCACCTACTTCTTGTAATCTGAATCCTAGAAGAAGGTGATCGACACGAAATCATTATTGTAAGATCTTAACACTGCCTGAATCAGTACACATATCCACCCCAAAACATGTTTCCCCAACAAATTCTTGACTCAAAACCCATAATCGTGGGAGAAAGGCAGAATTGTTTTGCAGATAGAACATTTGATAACATGTTTCAATGTATGTGCACATTACAAACTTGGCATGCTAAACATAAAATGGCGGTCAAATGAAGGACCAAGTGCAAAGCTCCCTAATTGAATTGGCAAAAAAAGGTGGGCTGCATCAAAGAAGACACGTTTGGATATGGAATGAATGCAATAAGCAAAACCTTCCTTTGACCTAAGTTTAGCCTATTCTTTAGCATTTTTTGAGGCTATTGGAGGGAGCACCATTAATAGTTTCAAAGAAATGATGCAAGGATAGCTGAATCAATTCCCAAGGTCTAAACACAGAACCTCTCCTCTTCAACGGAGAATGCTGCTATTGAGCAATAACCCAGTTTACTCCTGAGATTAGCATTTTCCTACTGATAAAATGCATTATTATGATTATGTTATTGAATACATGTGCACAATACTAGTATTTTTTATATATAAACATATAGTATGATCTGAGCAAAACAAATACAATCCCTCTCTATTAGTCTCAAAACCTATTGAAAGCCAGAATATGTGATCAATCAAATGCCTCATCATTAATCATCACTTATGCAACTCACAAAGTTACTTTAGGAAAACATGACTGACCTTTTTCCTTTGCAGCTTCTGAGCAGTAGAATTTCCAGTTGAATTGGACTCTGGTGCTAGTAAAGACTTTGAAGGAGATGGATGAACCTTATTAGCTGAAGATGAAAGGTTAGTCTTCACTGGATTCTTACTTTGAGATTGAGAGAACTGGGATTCGTCGGCTGAGTCATCTAGCCCTCTTCTCACTTTCTGACCAGTACATGCTCTGGAGACATTTCCCTCCACGACTGCGAACTCCATGAGCAATTCCACTGTTGGTGGTTGAACTCCAATAAACTTCTTATGTTCATCATTCGTATGAGCCATATGCCTTTTATAAGCATCCGAATCACTACCCTTGTTCTCCGCTTCTTCCTTCGCAGACACAAGTAAAGTACTCTTCTTTTCAAGTGCTAACTCAATAGCAGGTTTGAGTGCAGGAGGAATGTGAGAAGCAGGTGTTGAATTCTTGTGGAACTTTGTGAAGTACTTGTGCAAACCATTGAACACGATTATCGTTGACAAACATATGAAAATGTATAGCATTTGAAACACATACTTTGATGCAAACAATGAAATCCGGTCCCATTTCAATTCTATAACAGAATCACTGGAGATTCCAGGTCCTTCTGGCTTCTGATTATTGGATAATGTACTCAAAGCCATTTTGGATTGAGGAACCTGCAAGGACTCAACAACCTCGCCCATAACTTGTGCCTCCTCTCCAAAATCTTTCTCTGGTTCAAAAGAACTACAACGATCAATCTGCACATCTTGACCAACTGATGAGTCGATTGCAAGTAATTCTGTCTCTGAAACTAGTGAAGATTCATTCAGAAGCTGAGCAATAGTGTATGCCCCTACTGACTCAGCTCCCAAAATTTCAATTTTTTCACTCCCTGAATCTGTCCTTGCCTTGGTGTTTTCTTCAATATTATATGCTTCCTGCTCAATCTCATTAGAACTACCTATCTCCTCACTCATAGCTTCAGCCACTAAGTCAACACCATTTAAGGTTCTATCCTCAACCAATGCACCTCTATCTCTTTCTGTTACCAGTTCAGTTCCATCAAAAGATTCATTTTCTTCGGAGCCTTCCCCTTCAACACAGGGGATTGCATATGCTAATTCCCTTCGACATATATCCATGCACTCATTAGACATTCCTATTGAAGTCCCCAAGAAATTTCCAGGAAATTTGTTCAGATCATGGGCTTGTTGGTCGATCCCTCCATCATGAATCATGCAATAATTTCCTTCAAGATCCCCATATTCTTGTACAGAACGAACAGGAGCATAATTCATACAAGATATGTAAAAGAAATAGGGCAGCAAAACACCAAGTAGAAGAAATAACCACCAAGCAATTCTAGAATACCACGGCCTCACTTCCATCTCCACCTCTTCTGTGTCATCATCGTTGGCATCACTGATACCTTCCTTTCTTTCTTGAACATCTTTATCTTGGAATGATGTCTGCACAAGCGAAGATCCCTCTATGCTGATCATTTTAGATTCAGATGAAGAGCTCGAGTCGTCCCCCGATCCCTCTTCTTTATTCCTCATCTCTCCCTCTATGCGCCGAAGAATTTCTTTACGCCTATTCGGGTTGTAGCGGAGGAATTCTGGCCTCGGGGATGTGTAATTGATCAATGGATCATAAGGTGCCAGATGAAAACAATCAGAGCTGATTGTATTTTGATCACCAGACTCGGAGACCTTTGAACCAAGGGGCATGATTGGAGAATGGGCATCAAAATGGCCCGAACCCACCATGGCATTTGCTTGTTGGGTTATGTCGTCGTAGAGATCATATGAATCTGAGAAGGGAGCATCATTCTTCTCGGCCAAAATCTTCTTCTTTGAAATTGCTGATGTGGTTGTAGCGTTGAAGTTCTTGGTTTCTTTCCCTTGGTTTCTAAACCCTAGCCCACGAACTTTGTGAAAATTTCCACCGTTCTCATCGGCTTCTTGGGTGACTTCCCCAGCAATGCTTCTTCTTTTATAATCTGGAACAAGAACAGATGAGAGACAGGCCAAAAAAGGCAATTGGAAAAGAATCCAATGAAGATTTACCTAAAAAAGAATCCAATGAAGACAAAAAAAGATAACAAGAAACAAAAAAAGGCAATTGAAAAGAAGAAAAACGGAGGAAAAACGTGCAGAGATTAGCTAAAGAACGCAAATCACAAGGTGAAAAATTACGAGAAAAATTAAAGCCCGAATTTAAAAAACCTAAAACGGCAAGAGAAATTTACCAGAAGGGGTGGAATTCAGGATGCCAAAACGCGTGTTTGGAGAGAGACTTTTATCGGAGAAATCCATCGGAAATCCTTCTTCTTTTTCTTCCACCGTAAAATCTCTCCACTTTTTTCCTTGCAAGAAGCAACGGGAGACTACTCTTCTCTTCGGCTTCTCTCTGGGGAGTCGAGGAAGTGACCGTTGGGAAGGGTTTCCGTCGCATGAGACGATGGTTCAAATTCAAAACTTCTTGACCGTTGTAAATTCACAACGGTCTGATTCTCGTTTCGTTGGGCTGCCTGTTGCCAGTGAGCCGTCGAGCAGGCTTTACCCGACTTATCTCTCATCAAGGGAAAAAAAGAAAAAAAGTGTATATTAATAAATTTGATAGCCATTAATCTTATTTAGATAATTAGATTTCATTGATTTAAACGATGGCAAGATTGTTAGAGTAAACAACTCTTTAACACAAATCAATTGAATAACTAGGATATTATTCATAGATTCTCTTTTCAGAAAATGAAAAAGCCGTGCAAGCTTATGAATTGAGGACCGGTAACTACACTATACATGCTGCAAGATTTGTGGATTGTATCAAGGAGTCTTGCAGTGTGCGTTACATTTTACAAGTTCCTAGAATCCCGCAAACATAAGCATGGCTCTTATATTTCGAGCGTATGGCATGACTCTCTATAATTTTCCATTTTTTTTGCTCATTGGAGTGTATTTTGGTTTCATGGCTCTTCTATGAAAGATACGGTTTTTTTTTTTTTTTTTGATAAAATGACGTATTTAATTTATTGATCTAAAATAAATACAATCCAGAAAGTTAGATAGGATAATATTGCGAAACTGTATAAGAACATTCTATCAATGGGACCATAAAACAGAACCAGAATAATTGGCGGTATAGGAGGCCACCCAATCTGTCGCTTTTAATATCTTTGATATAGAAGACCTGTAACTTTTTATTGGATCTCTTAGACGTGAGAAGCTTGCCATTGCCACAAAAAAAAAAAAAAAAAAACAATGGTGTTAAACCAGTGTACTGGTTCCAATAATTGCTGCTTGGAGCTGTTGCATGTATTGTGGAGACAGAATTTTAACTCAGGTGGAATAACAATGCCAAATCTTAAGGTTTGGACGGTAGTATTTCAGGCTCGCAATGTAGCTCCTTTACTGAATTAATGTTACATAATAGTTCTTTTCCTTTTTCTTTTTTTTGATGGAACGGGGTATTCATTAAAGAGAACGAGAGTGAATACAACCCAAAAAGTCAGAGAGAATAATATCCCTAAACTGTACAGGAGTAGCATGTCAATCGGTCCAGACCGATGGGACAGAATGGTGGGCGACAAAGGAGGCTACCCAATCAGTAGTCGAGTTAGCCTCCCTATAAATGTGATGAATCTGGATGGACACACAATCCCGTAAGAAGAAATGGATGTCCCTCAGGATGGAGTGGGCAGGGGGAGCCAACATAGATCGCCAAATCCAGGAGATGACTGTTAAGGAATCCCCCTCGATGATGAGCCAGTACAGGTGAAGAATCTGACGGGCATACCTAATGCCGGCCTAGGCAGCATGCAACTCCGTCTCAGGGACGGAAGAATCAAGGAAAGGTAAGCCGCCCATCGCCAGGAAACCCAGATGGGCATCCCGAATGACAAAGGCAGCGCCTCCAAATCTATGGCGGAGACTCCCGTCGAAGCTGACCGTGAAGTGCAGAGAAGGGGGATACCCAGGAGACATAAACTACCTGGGATGCTCGAGGAGCAGAGAAGGGATCCCAAATCTCCAGAGACCTCCCAGTCGAGCAAAGATACTCGTAGGCCGAAGCGATAGCCCTATCGACCGCGCCCGGGGATAGTAGGTGACGGAAGCAAAGACGCGCTTATTCCTGGCTATCCATATATGATAAGCAAGATAAGCCAGGAGGTTAACCTGAGGGAACTCCCGAGCAAATCTCAAGGTAGAGAGGAAGGAGTGAACTACATCCTGAGATCGAGAGATAAACCCAGCAAGGCCAGAGAGGTGCCAAATCCTCGAGGCCAAGTCACAAGAAAAAAGGGCATGAGCCTGGATTTCATCCTCCAATCCACAAATAGAGCAGCTAGGAGGCATGTGAAAGGTGTTTTTTTCTTTTCCTTTCAAACACCTTCTCAAAGCTGGCCGGATATAATGATTCAAAATTGGAAAAAAAAATCACCAAAATCTTGAAAAGAATTGATGCAAGGAAAATTCAAAAAATAAAAATAAAAAAATATAAGCATTCTAAAATATTTACAAACTTGTTTACCGATAAGAAAGTATAGGAAAAGAGAGAGTAAAAAGATGAAGCAAGAAACACTTTTAGTAATAATAATTGGCACCATTAACTTATAGCATATATATATATATTAAATACATCAAAAATAATTTATAAATAAATTGTAACTTTTGTATATAATATGAAAATAATCGGTTGGAAGAAAGCTTGAGATTCCGGATATAGTTTAAGAAAACTAACAAGATTTTTATTATAGAAAAGTTATAAATGATTTACTAAAGATTACAAAATAAAGATTAACTGATCTAGAAGTGTATGTAGCACTATTGTAAATAGTATTTCTATCCCTTATGTACGAAAATCCTGAAAAACTATTCCAAAATATAACTGGGATTTTTTATTTGCGAGCACAACTATAAAAAAGGTTGATAAAGATTCTTTTAGTATTTAGCAACATAAATACTAAAAAAACCTTTGAAATAGGAAAAGATTAGAAAGTAGAGAGAGAAAACTCTGGAGGAGAGGGAGAAAATACTATAGGAGATGAAGAAAACTCTGGAAATATACAAATTTAGATTTCAAGATGTTCTTTTTATAACCATCCAATCTAACTATTTAGATTTTTACTGGTCCATCAAAGTCTAATATAGATTTAGGCACCTAACATCGGAAACTAAAACCCAACATTTAAAAATTAAAAATAATAATTAAATGGGAGCTGAAATATTTTAATAGTAAAATAAAAATTAAAAAAAATAATGTTTTGGATTAGCATGATGTTTAGCCCACACCCATGCCCTGCCCTGCCCTGCCTTACCTGATTCCAAACTCTTCTCATATAAGAGGATTTAAAGATCCTTCCATTTGCAATATGTGACTAAAGGATCTCAATAAAGATTTTTAAAAGAAAAATCACTTGGAGGAAAACTTTTAGAGAACTTGAGTTTTCCACCAGGATTTTCTCCAATAATCTTCCACAAAACCCAAACTTTTCTAAAAACACTAAATTATGTTTACTCCAGCAATTTTTTTTTTTTTTGAAAGTAACTGAGGGTGCTCCAGCAATCATACTACGAAGAAATTATTCAGGTTGGAGCAGAAACGTCCTCCCAATACAGCAGGAATGCAACAGCTTAGCTATCGCCTAGTTTACTTCATCATGCTTGCTCCAAACAATTTATATATAGATCATAATTAGAAAGTTTAATGTGTATATAACCTTTCCATTGAGCCAATTCAAATTATTGTGCAGAAACTTTACCCTTATATAACAAAAATTCAAAATACCTAGCCCAGAGACAGAGATGTACCATCAGTCATAATTGTGTTTGAGAATTTACCAACAGGCATAATTGTGAAATACCTAAATGTGCTTCCAACCTGCTCTCCAATCCTATATCTACTTCACATACCGATGCATCAATATCAACTATTAATAGTTACCATTCAAAGCATATCCGTAATCATGCATTTATATATCTTTGATGTCAGATGGTAAGAAATATGATTGCAAATGTGCCTGCTCCACTTGCTGACCCCTCTCTGTTATTATTATTATTATTTTTTCCCGTTACAAATAGGAGTTCTGAACTTGTTACCCCACAACGTTTGTACCCAGGTCGAAGTTTGAACTCGAACCATTGCCACTTTGCCAGCTTTCAATAAGCTTATGCTTTCATTTCTTATTGTACTGCTCCTTGCTTAGAATGATATTATTTTGCTTCCTTACATGTCATATAAGTACAGGTATAAAGTGCATGCCACCATCAAGGTTTCAACAAAGCTGCATCCTGAAAGCAGAACTCCACCATTTTATATGTTTGAGAAGAAATAACAGGTGCCATTCATCTAGATTTTATTGAATTGATAATAAATGAACATTATAACAGCTATAATTTTTCCTAAAAAAGGATTGTTATTTGTTTAAATACTGTTATGAAATATCACCCTACCTCTCTCTCTCTCTCTCTCTCTCTCAAAAAAAAAAAAAAAAAAAAAATCAAAAAAATATCTTTACTATTTAACATGGAGTTTGAAGTTTGGAAATAGTATATTGTTTAGATCGATATTGAAATTGTTATAAAACTGCTATGTCAATAGAAATAACAGAACAATAATAACTATTTTTAATTCTCATTATTAATATGTTGGCAATTTTTTTGCTTATGTCCACATCTAAGACTACAAATACACCAACATGGCAGCACATGAGTAATTAATCAATGGAAAAGAAATTGCTTTGGCCATTTATGGTACATGCCTCCAATCATGCACAAAACCATTTAACACATAGCATTGCGTGCATGTAAGGTTGCAAGTAGGTCAAGCCGAACCCGAGTATGTTTAACCCTAACTCAACTTAGTTCCGTGGTCTAATCTTGATTTTGGATCTGATCCCAATCTATTAACAAAATGGATTTGGTTGCATCATATCCTAAGGAAAAAATTATGTCCAACGGGTCATTTGGGTCAGTTTAGGATCAAGCATGGCTTGGATCCAATCCAAAAAATCCGGATTTAGGTAGAGACAAGGTCTAGCCTGGTTTGCAATTCAGATCAATCATTTGAAAATATGCTTTTATAGTTACATGTATAATAATTGATATTCAAATACAAAGTTGTTTAAAAAATAAATAAATTTAAAGCAATGCCAATTTAAACATGAAATTTTATTTTTTTTAAAAAAATATGACTTAAGATAATAATCATATATAAGAAGCTTTTGAGTAGAAGCGAACAAAAACCATGTGCTTAAGAGATCACATATTAGTTCAGCATGCACTGTGCCTGTTTAATTTAGCAATAAGGCTGATTTAAAAACAAGTCAATGCCTTCTATGGACTCAAGCCTTGATTACTTTAATTTTTTTTTTTTTTTTTTTTTCCAGAGCCAGCGAACTTTACGGTGTTTAAGGCACCACATGCTGCAATTAACTGAGGCAATGCTGATCACTGACAATACAAATGCACTGCCATTTGAATGCTGCTAGATGTCGGTCATGATATAATATGTACCTAGATCTAGTGGCAACTCCTTGAATAATTTTCATTGAATTTTTTTTTTTTTAAAAAAAAGGCTCCTTGAATGGTTGTAAAGCTAGCCACTAAATGATAATTGCTTATGTTTTCTTAACTGCTGCCATGACATATAACTTAAAGGCAGAGTTCATTATCAGGAAGGCCATAACTGGCCTTAAACAACTTTCGTGGTGGATCATAGAATACAAAAACTTTCATGAAAACATTTCAACTATCTACGAACGGATCGGATTGGATCGGATCACAGGCCCCGACTTGATATATTTTCAACTTCATGTACATGATGGTGATTTAGATCCAACCCAAAGTATTTTAAAAAAAAAAACTACCAGAATATGTGATTGGTAATTCATCATATATGAAGCACAATGCTGCGCCGACTGGTGATGGAAAGTTAATTTCTGCCTGACAACAAAGCTTTTAACCATCAAAACCTTGTCATGTGTTCATGTTTCAGACCACATAAAACCAGTATATGTCCCATCCTATTCATGGTAGAGGAGACATGCATCCATGCATTCCAAGAAGGCTTCTTCTCGAGACCGTATCACAAATTTGATGTGCCAAGAACGCGAGCTCTCTTACAACCATTCAAACACTCCTGTAGCCTGGCCTCTAGGCTGGCAAAAAAGAGGCACTCCTTGGGTGGTATGAGTTCTATTTTGGGAGGCCAACTATTGTGTACTGTTTAGGCTTAGTCATATCAAATTAATTGAATACAAACAAACCTCGGTGCATACGTGACCTCGTTGGATAGAAATCCTGTTGCACCGGAATTTGTCACCTTCTTTTGATGAAGTCTATGAGAACATGAACCATGCTTGTGGGCAAGTTTCCATGACATGATTGGCTAATAGGCCAAAATTATATAAAATAGGACATATAGGATGGCAGATTATTCGGCCCATTCGACTGCCAAACATTATTTATGCTAGTAGGCCATGTATCAGGGTCATCTTCATCTACGGCTGCAAATAGGTTGGATTGATCCGTGACTCGATCCGATCCGATCCATTTAGACCCGATCCAATCCATTTTTATGGACCCGTGAATCCGGATAGGGCCCTAAAATTAGACCTGTTTCATTTTCCGGGTCGGGTCTGGGTTTACTGAATTTGGACCCGACCCGATTCGAACATACTAATATTATTAGAATTATATCTATTTGGACCTTTAAATTATAATTTAAAACTTGTATGGAACTAGTTATAATTATTTTTATATCTTAATTTATTTTAAAAATAATATTATTTGTTATGTATTTTATAGTTAATAATAGTTAGCTATATAATATTAAAATGTAGTTGTCCATATTTTATTCGGATCATATTTAGATCCAAATTTTGTAGATTAGAACTGGATTATTTATGGACCCGATCCAACCCGAATGATCCGTTGGGTTGAAAATTATGATAGTGGATCCAACCCGATCCGATCCGATTTTCTAGTGAATTGGATCTGGATCTATTATTAGAACTTGATCAAAGAACCGGATCGGATCGGGACCACTCATGACCCGATCCGATCCAATCCATTTGCACCCTTACTTTCATCACTGAAGCATACCAACTGGAACATCAATCCAAGACTGTTTCCAAGTCCGGAGGAGGTACATGCCATGCTAAGGCATCCAACCAGTGTTTGTGGTAAAAGGTTCATGGTGAAAACTGAGGCTGAATAATGGTGGTGGTGAACAAACTCTTAAGACCATGAGGTGCCACCAAGCTAATTGGTAAAGTCACTGATGGTTATGCCAGAGACCAGAGTTTATGCATGTCCATCAAGAGCATATCGTCTATGGACATTTCGATGAGAAATAGAAGAAGTAGAAGCACAGGGATTGCTATTGGCAATCATGTTGCTGTCTCTGATTCCATGAGAACATATTTTGTTTTCAAAAAAATCAAAATCGGATCCATGCTAAAATGTGCAATAATGATAGAATCTTTTCAAATGCCAACTAATAGCCCTGCTTGTTTATTTCTATATATTTTAATCAGGTTTTCAAATATTAGCAAGATACCAAATCTCTTTGGATCTGGATCGGTTTTTCTCTTACTGCACCCATGTATGTAATTGTTAAATTACAACAACGGTCCACAGTATTATCAATTTTGTACATGAAATATGAATGAGATCCTCTCTAGTTCCTAGTTTTTTTTTTGGTAAGATCTAGTTCCTTGTTGCATTGGAAGCATCTAATCCTCCATCAGCAGCCATCCATGTATCCAACTGCAGAATTGCATATACTCCTTCAATCACCAACCATTCCACAATGCATGAAGATTTGTTAATGGGGATCTGGATCTCTCTGGATCAACTTCACATAGGAAAGGGTCCAAGCTCATAAAACATTACACGGATGGTCGTTCATGGTATTCCACCCTTAAAGCATCTACATGGTGTTTGGTAATCCAAATAGGATCGTAATAATAATTTAAGATCACCGGTGACCTGAATCCTATGATGATATGATCCCGGTGATATAAAATTATTATATTTGATAGTTCATGATTTAATAATTAAAGAATGTAGAAATCCACGAGTAATATATTTGGTATACTATAAAAATCCAAAATCACTGATTATATAATACAAAAACTATCTCCGATTGATTATATAAAAATATATTTATTAATCATATAAAATATATTATAATAAAATATTAATATATTTATAATATATTAATAATAAATATATTCGTTTGTTATATAAATTGTTAATCTTATAAAAACATATTAATTATTATTATAAAATTAATATTTTTATTTTTATTTATAATATATTATTTATTAATAAAAAAATTTATTTTGATTAGAAAATATGGCAAATAAAAGTAATATATTAAGTACTTTATCATATAAATATAAGGTACAATAAAAATTTCTATTCTAATTTAAAGTTATCATTGACTCATAATTTGACAATAATATGATTAATAATAAATTATAGTATAATATATATAATATATATTATTAATATAATATAATATTAAATATAAATCATATTGATATACCAATTTTAGTTGTTAGATTGAAAAATACTTTTATTCTTAAATTATAGTCCAAAATTATTGTCTGCGATGATCTTACGTTATCAACCTCAAGAATTGATATTTTATTATTAGATTAGATGATGATTCGAAAAATATGGATGATTTGAGATCACTGTCATATAGGATTATCATAGTGTAACTAAACATAATAATCTTCTCATCTCCATCTATATCATTTTTGATCTTTGATGAACCATTCCATATCAAATGCCCACTTAATTCAACTTCGGATGTCACTAATAGATTCATGCTGGCAACTCTCGTTTTCAGTGCGTCACTTTCCGTGGGACAACTCTGGGATGCCAACTTGCATGGGAGCATCCCCATGAGATCGGTGCCCTACCAATTAATTGGTTGTTAAAAAACAGCCTCCATCACTCTTTTGCCTTCAATGAAGGGGGATTTGATTCTCTCTAATAGATTAATTAAAAAGTGAAAGTGGATTGCTCATTAATCTAATCTTACTCGTAGTGGCTGTTGGATTTGAGCCTAGATATGTCTTGACATTTTTTTTAATCATTAAGTCAACTTGGTATTGGTTTCCATTTTAAACTTGCTTCGGATCCAGAGTAGCTACAGATCTAGACCACCCAATATAATCTTCATTCTATTTCCATTTAAAGAACCATGGATACTTTCCTTCTATTACATTAAAATCTGAACATTTTCATTACAACCAGATCATTAAAGCAGTAAAAGATACAAGAAACTCATCAAACTTAATAGCACTTGCACATTCTCTCTTCCTCCCCCATCACAAACTATAGGAAGAAAATAAAATGCTTTCGGCTCTGAGTTCCAATCCTAATATATTCCTCCTTTCCATGCTTTTGTCCATGATTACCACTTCTATTATTAGCAAACATCCACAATAACCAGATTTGTACAGGCAATGCTGCTGTAGTGCTCCTGTTTCTAAGCTAAGCTCCATGATCACCACATCCTCTGCAAGTAGTAGTCTCTACCCAGTTCAACAGACTTATCAAGCCTCTCAACCATGGCGCTCTTAAAACTAGAGGCTTCCTGCACTTGCGAGCAAGACTTTCTTGACCCAAATCCACTCAAGGAATCCCTGGACTCAACCTCACTCAAATTCAGTGATTCCTTCTTCCTCAACCCTGCCGTCTCCGGTCCCTGCTTTGGTGTGCTCTGCGATCGCACCTTCGCCGTAAATGACCTGGTGTTTGCCATATAATTTGGCTGGTTTCGCATATTAAGAATTCGTCGCAGAACCCCATCAACGGCATCTAGACCATGCGCCGTTGTTGCTGGGGTATTGCTTTCATGGCTCATGTAGCGAGGGGTATTATAAGCAGTCTTCGAGTACCAGAATTTGCCATCGTCACCGAGACTCGAGTCCTGGTCTTTGGAGATTCTCCGGATAGATATGGAGAGCCTTGGTGGAATTTGATATGGATGTGGAGAGGAAATGGGCAGCGAGTTCTGGTCTTCGGTACGCTTTGACACACAAGTGTTGACTCTGCAAAAAGATCTCGACTTTGTTCTGCTAGCATCCATTTCAACAATCTTTGGGCTCCCATGGAAACTGTAGGTTGGACTGTCGAGGCTTGTCGACGGCCTCCGGCTATGAACTGGTGCTTGTTGTTCACTTCTTCGTTCATTAAACCTTTCCTGCAATTATTGAGAAGAGAGAGTATCAAAAGCCTAATATGATTGGTGGCTAATGGTAATAGAATTATGAATGACCATGGTGAGGATTTCAATACATATGATCTCCGGGGGAAAATTTCTGGCTGAAATCTTCCGTATGTTGCGGGAAATCTGCAAGAGTTCTGCTTTCGAGCAGCGGCCTGAGCTCTTATGAGAGCTTGCATTCTGTGAAGAGTTGCAGCTGCTTGCTTCCTCACAAGGTAGCCTCGAACTATGGCTTGTAGCTTTACTAAAGCTTTAAGAGCTCGAAGAGCTTTCTTTGCCTGCAATGATAGCATCCCAAGGGACTCAACACCACAAATCCAACTGAACAAGGAAATTCCAATGCAAAACAAAGCCGAGCCATCTAGTTACAAAACATGAGAATAGATTTGAGAAACTTTTAGTGGATACTTGGATGCAGTACTTGAAAAAAAAGGAAATCGCATGGAATTCGATAGGATCGAGTTTGAAAGCCATTAATAGCACAAAAAATATCCTCCAAGACATTTACTGCTCAAATAACTTACTTACCAGGTCCAACAGGGCTTCTTTCATACAAACCATGTCAATTTAGCTAATCGACCAAGGAATTTAAGCAAAAGGCATTAGATTTAACAATTTGAAACCAAAAACAGAACGAAAACGGAGAATGGTAATCGCCCAATTCAAAAGACAATCTTCCTTCCAAGAATTCAACTGCATCAGAAATTAGCTCAAAAGGGCTAACAAGAGCAGGATTCGTTAGCGTCAGAAAGAATGGCCTTACTAGATATCCTCTGAAAGCTGTTTGAATCTTGATGGCCGCTCGCTCGATGACGCCGTTAAACATGGTACCCTTCCCCTGGCTCTGGAGACGCTCCACCGCCGCCTGAGCGGCCGTCACCGCTGCAGTAGCTGCTGCCGTAGCGGCGACGGCCACCGTAATAGCATGCATGTTCTGCTCTTCGCTCTCGGCGTAGAATGATCTCAACCATGCTGACTCCGCTGCGGGCACTGGATTCTGTGCCTCCCCTTCACCGGAACCCCTCCTGAGCTTCCCAAAGCTCTGCCTTCTCCTCTCTTTTCTATCTCCATCGCTGGTACCAGCACCGTCCTTTTGATCCTTCGTGTCCTTCTTCCAGCCTAGAATACTCCTCAGCCACCTCGAAGCTCGGCCCATTTCCCGGCCGCCGGAACCGACAAAAGCTTAGAAGACAAGGACAGGAGCTCAGGTACTTGTGGCGAAAAGCTCGGGAGGTCTGTAGAAGAAATAGGGGTGAAAGATTCAATCAAGAGAGTACAGATTGAGTAAAATCTCTAACAATGCATCACTTTCCAGGTTGCTGGATAAGAACGGTAGCGTAAAACATAAAAACATGGTGGTAAAAACTTTCAATAGGTTTTCCCAACACGAAGAAGAAAAAAAGCAAAGACAAATGGATACTCCGGAAGGAATTCTTGGCAAACTACTTGAAAACTACGGAACAGAAGGGAATCATAGACAAAAACTCATTTAAGAAAAAGAGGAGGATAGCGGAGGAGGACGTGGGGTGGGGAAGAGTATAGCTAGCAAACTTCAAAATTCAAAGTAGAAGGAGACCAGAAGGAAGCAAGGAAAAGATGTGCGTTCCACTTCCTCAGTTAACAAAAGGCACTGCAGATAACTCCTCGTGTCTCCAAATATTCCCCACTTCTCCAAACTCCTTGCAGAAAAGACAGAGGAAAAAACGAGAGGAGGACCCATTCTCAATATCAGAACCCCCCTGCCCCTTATCAGAAAGCTGGCTCCTTTCTCCCATCAGCGGCGGTCTATTTCTCCACGTTCTACCAGAAAACAGAGTCCAACACAAAAGAAAGATCGAAACACGCCTCAAAGAATGAGTATGCATGGATCCTTCTCGTTAACTTGGTAGCAAAAGTCCAGATAAGGACATAAATTATCAATAAAGAAACTCGTCTCTTATCATTTACCTCCAACGTAGAGAGTTTGGTAGCAAAGCACCGCAGTATAACTAAGAGAGAACCACACCCACCCCCCTCGAAAAAAAAAAAAAAACTCTCCACTTTCAAGAGCTTAGTCTCCTCAGAAAAGAAGAGATGAGCATTTCCTTATGTCGCCATTAAATGTATTGTTTCCTCTCCTGTTAGTCTTCTGAGAGCCAGGTGAGGGGAGCGGGGGGGAAGAAAAAAAAGGAAGATCCTGGGTTTGGTTAGTCGAATCTTTCCCTGCCCGTGCTACTGCTCATCGACAGGCTGCTTCTTTTTTGCAGGAAATCTCTGAAGCGTAGGGTTTGGTCAAAGCTTAGCACATCCGAAAGCTGGTGCACCACTGAAGGCCAGAAGAATAGTTTTTTTTTTTGGTTCCTTTTTTTATCTATGGGGAAAGGGACTGTGAGGGAGTATGAGATTGAAACTTTTTCTGAGTGGAGATGTTGGTGGGAAATGGAATCTGGATTTAGAGAGAGCGAAGCAAACAAACATCCATATTATACTCTGGAAAGGGAAGATGTGAATTACTTTCCAGGCCCAATGTTCACCATTTTTTTTTTTTTTTTTTTTAATGATCAGGCCCTGCCTATATTTTGTCTTTGGTTCAGTCCCGGCCGCAGGTGAGATATTATCATGTCCTTTGGCTTTACATGCATTCAAGTCTAACTTTATATGTAGTGAAAAAACAGTGAAGTTGTATTTTAGCATGGTCATGCAAACAAGTTAATTTTAAATTTTATTTGGTTACAATTTGTGAAATAAATTTGACAAGCTATTTTAGATGTAGAGGAATAACAATATCAATGTATACTAGCATAGTTATGCCAACAATTTCGTTTTATTTTTGTTTGGCTATAATTTATCAAATAATTATTGGTTAAGAATATTTTATCAATAAAATATAAAAAAATGGTAGATAATGGTTTGATGTCATAAATAACTAATGACAATGTTTTCTTGGAATTGTTATAGATCATAAGCAAATATCATCAACATTACTTTTCTAATTTTTAATTTTTCAGAAAGCTTTCCCTTTCTAATTTTTGCTCGAATTGGAAAAGCCTACTTCGCAAATCACCACCTTTTTTGTTCTGTTCCATCGTTAGTTATATAAGTTGTACAAAATATACATGGTTGCATTCTATGCATTACAGAGCATGTTACCATCATAGGTAGATTCATGCACAAACATAAGAGGATCCATATTCTTACTAAAAATTTAGTTAAGATATAAGCAAGAAACAACTTTATATTTGATTTATTCTAAAATTAAATATAAGATTCAATCGTAATCAAATGAAAGATTAAAAGAAGTGGCAAGTCTCTATGGTTAAAATGCCTATAAGACATAGAGGGGTTTAAAATCATGATGAGATTACACAAGAAAAAGCACTTGGAAGGATTCAAAATTATGGAAATGCACGGAATTAGTTAAAATCAAGGTGCTATTCAACTGGAGCATAAGATCTTGAATAAAGTCTCATATCAGATAAACATCACTTGGCTTGCATAGTTCTACCACGCATCTTATAATATGCATTTTTTGGACACAAATGTTTTCAAATCCACCTTGAAATATATTTATTTATATATACCCTTTTAGATAGTCCTTCTCAAATCTAGTTTTGTATTATCTGCTATATTATATAAATATTATAAAATGATGATCAATACATTATAGTATTACTAGCACAAAATAATATAATTTATTAAATATTAATGTTAATCATATAAAATATATCATAATACCAAATTATTATAATATACGATTATATGATATATCATCTATCCTTCAGTATTAATATTTCTGTTTAAATTATTAATATTTTTATATAAATAAAATAACAATGATAATTTTGTATTTAAAATAAATTAAAACTTTGTTTCAATTTTAAACTTATTTTAACAACATTAGCCAAGCATCTAGATATCTACCACGAGGTTTCCAGATTCCAAAAGTCAACCGGTTGCAGGGAGTAGCAAATGCGGCAGGGTATACGAAGTTATAGCCTTGCAGGGTTGAAACGGGTGCTGGGTTCGAGCCTTCCGCTGACGTAACCGGCTTTAAATAGCATACGGCATCTTGCTTTATTTATTTATTTATTTATTTTATAAATAAAAAGGGAGGGAAATAAATATCACCATGGCGTATAATTTTGTATATCCTTTTCATCCTAGGTGAATACATGTATGCCGGTTTGATTCAGCTAAATGAACGGAGTAGTACGCTTACCTACCATCTCGATTATGTACTCTGAGATACATGCTATCTCGATTATGTATATTCCAAGATATATCCTGGATTTAATAGAATCATCTACCAAAAATTATGTCTCGACGAATAAAAAATTTTAATATATATTATTATTATTATTTTTTCCTCGGCTCCGTATAAAATAAATTGATCCAGGCGATCGTTTCAGTACGGACTTTGTGACTTTTTGAATTTGAGTGCTGAAGTTTGTGAGGACAGCGGCTTTGTCACATTTTTTCAATTTACATGCCAAGAACCTTGTCACTTTTTGCTAGTAACATCCTACCAAATTCAAATCCCGCTTTGCATCAAATTATATAGCTTCATAATGTTATCTAGCCTACGATATGCACCCAAATGATATACATAAGTCCCATTTGGATGTTGAATCACATGTATTTCTTTTGGTAGAAGCAGGAGCAGCATGCTTCATTAATATTATAATATAGTGCGAAAAAATAAACATATCTCTACATAATTAGCTTGCAATACCAACCAAGTAACATATAGGTTATATGGTAAACATAACACAGACAGGCAAATTTGATAGTACATAAAGGTAAAGACAAGCAAAGGATCCAACATAGGTAAATGTAACCTGTGTTTAATCATTGCTTTTCACATTAGAATTCAAAGTAATAGAATCAATTCCGTGCTAACTTATGATTTTGGATTGTCGCCCGCCATTTACAACCTCTGAAATAGCTGTTAATGGTGAATGCTCGGCAAATGAACTTATTAGTTGGAACATGAACCGGTGGATTATAATGGTGTATAACTAATCAATTTTTTTATTAAAGGTATTTATGAATGTAGATATTTCTTGTCACCCTCCATTCAGATTTGAAAAATTTTGGTTGACCTATCCTCGAGTGTGAAAGATTGTTAGAGAGGTATGGCGGATTCCGATTCGAGGGATGTCAGATACCGTATCTCTCGGAGACTGGAGCTTGTCAAAAAAGGGTTTAGATGTTGGAATAGAGCGAAAGTGGGTAACATTTTCACCGGACTGGATGAAGTTGAAAAGTCCATTCTTGAGCTTCAAGAGAGGGAGGTAAGGGAGGGGGGTCTACCGGAGCATGACTCGGCCTCCTTAAGGAGTTGTTTGTCTGCCTATCAATCTCTTCTTCTACGGCAGAAGACCTTCTAAAGATAGAAATCTAGGGTTCAGTGGATTAAGGAAGGTGACAGAAATACCAATTTTTTCTATCAGGCTACTTCTGTTAGGAGGCACATGAACCGCATAAAGCCTCTTGAACTCATGAGGGTCTTGGGATGGATGATGATGATAATATTAGACCGGAGATCATTCACTTCTTCAAGTTCAGATGGAATGTTCCTATTACCGATTCTCCTATCTTTGATTTTCCCTTCCCGATAGCTATGGTGTCGGATCAAGAGAATCGAGGCGTTATCACTTATATTTTTAGGATGAAGTGCAAAATGCTTTATGGTATTTGGCCAAAGATAAAGTCCTGGGGCCTGATGGGTTCTCACCTCTCCTCTTCAGGCGCTTTTAGACTATTTTCTGAGATAAGGTGGTTGCTGCCATTCAGAAATTTTTTTATTTTGGTGTGATACCGGACTCTTGGAAGCAGACTTTTATAACATCATTCCATAATGACAGGATGAATCTGAGCATAGCCACTTTAAGTCTATCAATTTGTGCAATACCATGTATAAACTTTATGCCAAGTCAATGGTGAACAGGAGGAAGCCGATCCTTCCGCATCTAATTAGCTCGGAGAGGGTGCTTTTGTTGAGGGTTGCTCCATTTCCGATAATGTTCTTATTGCATAGAAATTTATGTATGACCTCCAGAAAGCTCTGACCCGTTGTGGTCTGATAGTTATTAAGTTGGATATGGAGCGAGCATATGATTGCATGCTTTGATCTTTCTTTGAAAAGTCCCTAATAGACTTTGGTTTTCATTTTTTATGGATATCCCGAATTATGGCGTGTATTGTTTAGCCCTCCTTCTCTATCCTCGTCAATGGCAATCCTTTGGACTTCTTTTTTTCTATTATCGATCTTTGACAAGGATGTCCCTTATCCTCATTCTTATTTATTATTTTTACTGATGCTCTCTCATGAGCTCTACGGGCGGCTGCCCAAGGGTCTAGGATTTAGTCATATGTCCCGGCACTTGCCGCCAGCCCGATCTTGCATTTTCTCTTTGCAGATGACTGTTTGCTATCAGGCCATGCTACCATTCTCTGTGCTCAGGGCTTCAGGAGGGTCATGGATGACTACTGTCTATCCTCTGGTCAGAGAGTTAATTTATCTAAATCTAAGGTGCACCTCAGTCTAAAGACTCCAGCCCCTCTATAGCATTCCATCTGCCATATTCTTGGAATCGCCGACCAAGGTGTCGGGATCGGTATCAACTCGCTCTAATAACGATTATTGTGGAAGCGGAACGAGATCGTCGATTATCGATGTTGATACCATAAGAGAAAAAAGAAAAGATAACAAATATAATTTTTCGGGCATGCAAAAGGTTTCACTATGAAAAATAAACTTACAAATTGAACTCTCTCTCAACCCCGTACAAGTATCTCTCAACAAGAAATCCCAAATCATTCTCTTAAGCTCTCAATCAACCCTCGATAAGAGACCTCTCATCATTTTTTCATCCTCTTGCCCTTTATCTATGACTTTACCTATGAATTTATAGCCTCCACTGCGCAGAGCATCTCATAAGGAGTCCAACGATCTAAACGGAGTCC
Organism: Areca catechu; assembly: GCA_021397845.1. Taxonomy (NCBI): domain Eukaryota; kingdom Viridiplantae; phylum Streptophyta; class Magnoliopsida; order Arecales; family Arecaceae; genus Areca; species Areca catechu. The sequence goes on along the minus strand of CM038051.1, from coordinate 12,083,377 downwards.
AAATCGGAGTCCTGTAGCTCTCCCAATCGCAGTTTGATTGCAATACTGCTCATGGCCGTCAATTGCATTAAGATCCATGCAGATTATGCCAGAATCATGCCGTGCGCGTCGCGTGCACGGGTTTCCTTCTTTTTTCTGGTTTCTCTGCTGGGCCCCATATATTTTTTATTTTTATCTCCTTCTGGGTTTCATCTTTTCTTCCATGGGTCGCGCACGGACATTTCTTCAAGTGGGGCATTGAGGCGCTATTGGTCCAACAACCTCCACCTCGACTCAACGCACCACCTTCACCTGACTTGAGAGCTTCTAAGGATTCCAACACCCTCATGCCCTAGGACAGTCGCCTGATCATGGATGGGCAAACATGGGAGTCGAGCCAGGCTGCTCGATCCCATCTTTGTCATGTGCTGTGCTTACCTCGACCTGAGACCTACTCGGGAAAGTCTCCTGTGGTAATAGAAACTTCACTTTACGACGTCGCCTGTCGTCCTCCCAAGTCTCGCATCTCGTATCCGATCCACTTGCTGTCGGAGCTCCACCTCGCATTGGACTCCTGTCTGCACCAGGGACTCCATCTCGTATTGGACTCCCTGTAAAAAGATAGTGACCCCCATGCTTCTTCCCTTGCAGAACAATCCTATTGCCATGCAAGACCTTTTGGACTCCATCATCGGCTCTCCACTTATAGCCACTTGAGTCTAATTTGCTGAGAGAAATTAGATTCTAGCTAAAACTGGGTACGTATCGGACCTCATCCAGTTTCTTCACTGTCCCATCATGTGCCTTCAAGCTGACTATCCCGATGCCCGCGATCGCACAGCTCGATCTATCTACTATGTGAACAAAACCCTCTATAATATCTAGAGAGTCAAACAGCTCCTCCCTGCAACAAACATGGTATGGATAGGCAAAATCCAAAACTCATTGGGAAGAAGGGGATACCTCGTCAGATACCAAGAATACATTGCTAATGTATCCGTCGTCACCGTTATCGGCCACCGCCGTAACAGCCCTTGTCCGATCCCTGAGCTATGGGCAATATCTGACACGATGCCCCAACTCATCACACCGGAAATGCCTGATCTTGCTAGCATCCTTTGACTTGGACCGTCCTCCTCGCGATCCTTTTCACTCCGCCTCCGGTCGCCTACACCACCAGAAACTGCCAACGCTGAGTTTCCACCTGAACTTAAAGCCTGGTTCTCTCTCTTAAGAACCTCGTTCTGAAGTAGCACCGATGTCACCTCCTCCATCTTGATGGTGCTCTTTTTTACTAGAAGAGCAGTCACCAAGGACTTGAAAACTGTGATAGGAATGATAATAATATAAGTGACCGAGTCTTCTCCTCAACTTTTTCACTTATACTGAGGAGATCGGTGAGGATCCTCAGGAAATTGCTCAGGTGCTCCTGCACACTTTGTCCCTTGGCCATCCGTAATTGATAGAACTGCTTCGAAAGGAATAAGGTGTTGGTGAGGGACTTCACCATGTACAGCTCCTCCAGCTTCTCCCACAACGCCATCAGGGAAGACTCGTTCAGTACATGGATCACCACATCATCTGCCAGGTACAAGCGAATTGTGCTTACCGTCTGCATCTGAAGTCGTTGCCAGGTCTTTTTCTATATGGTGTCTAGTCTCTCCTCGCATATGAGAGCGTCGATCAACCCTTGCTGGATAAGCACATCTTTCACCATCGCTTGCCAGAGGAAGAAGTTGCTCTTCCCATTAAACCTGCTGATTTCCACTTTAATTACACTTGTCTTCTCCATCTTCGATCTCGATCAACCATGGATAACCTGGACTCTGATACCAGTTATTGGGATCGGTATCAACTCGCTCTGATACTAGTTATTGCGGAAGCGGAATGGGATTGTCGATTATCGATGCCGATACTACAAGAGAAAGAAGAAAAGATAACAAATATAATTTTCTGGGCATGCAAAAGGTTTTACTATAAAAAATAAACTTACAGATTGAACTCTCTCTCAACCCCGTACAAGTATCTCTCAACAAGAAATCCCACATCCTTCTCTCAAGCTCTTAATCATCCCTCTACAAGAGACATCTCATCATTTTTTTATTTTTTTGCCCTCTATCTGTGTCTTTGCCCATGAATTTGTAGCCACCACTACGTGAAGCATCTCACAAGAAGTCCAACGATCCGAATATAGTCCAAATCGGAATCCTGTAGCTCTTCCAATCGTAGTTTGATTGCAACGTTGCTCGTGGCTGTCAATCGTATTGAGATCCATGCAGATTATGCTAGAATCACATTGCACGCGTCATGTGCATGGGTTTCCTTCATTTTTCTGGTTTCTTTGCTGGGCCCACATATTTTTTATTTTTGTCTCCTTCTGGGTTTCGTCTCCTCTTCCGTGGGTCGCACGCGGACGTTTCTTCAAGTGGGGCGTTGAGGCGCCATCGGTCCAACACAAGGGGGTTCCCTTCATTATCTTAGAGTGCCAATTACAAGTGGTAGATTGTTAAAGGCTGATTATAACTACTTGATCAAGACTATTCATGATAGGATTGAGGGTTGGCAAGAAAGAGCTCTTTCTTATGAGGAGGATCACATTGATCAGGTCGATTCTCACATCCCTACCTGTTTATATACTTTCTAATACTGTTTTGCCAAAATCTATCATTCTCAAGATGGAGCAATTCATCCGGGACTTCCTATAGGGTTCTATATCTGGATTAAGGGGAGTTCACCTTCTTAATTAGCATATAGTCTGCCAGCCACTGCATGAGGGGGGTTCTTGGTCTTCACTCCCTCATTGCGAGATGGAAAGCTCTTTCGGTCAACATGTCGCCAGACTTCTTCTTTGCCCTAATAGTTTGTGGACTCTAATGATGAAGAGCAAATATGGCTCTGACTGGCCAGGAAAAAAATATCGGCCTCCTCACAACTGTTCAGCTATTTTGAAAGCAATGATGGCAACTGCTCATGTAGTCCTCCCTTAGACTAGATGGATTATGGGTGATGGAATGTCTATTAGCATTATGGCAGACTCTTGGTTAGCAGATCTACCATTATCTCGGTGGCCGACATTCATTGCCATGGATATCGTTCATTCTCTATCTATTCTAGACTTATTGTTAATGGATGGCTCTTAGTGGAATACCGAGCTTGTAACCCACATCTTCGGTGATATTCTTGGGGCTCGGGTTTTATCCATATCACTGCCAGTTCATACATGCTTTGATATTAGGGTGTGGAGGACATTTTCTCTCCCGAGAGTCACCATGACTGATTTGTACCTCTTGTTCCACCATGGACCCTAGCGGTCTCTTGATAGTGGTTGGGTATGGAGAATTCCAGTTCACCCAAGGTTCTGTTTATTTTTGTAGAAAGTGGTTTGGGGTTGCCTTCCTATTATGGCCTTCTTCAACAATAGAGGTCTTAATGTGCCCATGAGCTGCCTGATGTACGGGGATGAGGAGGAGACATTGGTCCATGCTCTTTTCCTATGTTGCTGGGCTGTCCAGGTTTGGAACATTGCTAGCTTTGATGCTCTTTTTATGCATGCTGCTGATTATGTGGATCATTTTCTTGATTTACTCTCACCTGGTCGTGCGCATTCTCAAGGTATCTTTATGGCATATATAGTATACCACACTTGGTTAACCAGGAATGACATTATCTTCAACTCTTCCACTTACTCTCCTAGAGTAGTAGTGGAGAGAGCTCGCATTTAGGCTCATAGTACCTGATGTTGACTACGATGACTTCAAAGACCTGGGGCTTCTATCTTGCTCCTCGAGCGCTTAGTCAGGTTTTCATCTCCTATGAGCCCCCACCTTTGAGGTTTGTATAGTCAATTTTGATGGGAGTGTTAAAGGCCATCACAGAGGGGCTGGCTTTGTTATACGGGGGTCCAAGTCTTGGAATCTTGGCTGCAGGTGGCCACTATCTCCATGAGCTGACGGTCCCGGGAGCTGAGCTGCAGGGTGCCTGGCATTGTCTATGCCCAGAGAATCTTATAGTGCGATTACCTGATCATCGAGGATGACTTTGCTATCATTATTGTTTGGATCTATCAGGCTAGGAGGACAAGGGCAACACATTCTCTTCTTCGCGATATTGCTCTCATTCTTCAAGGATCTTCTATCTGCATGGTCAGATATATGTATATGGAGGCTAACTCCACGGAAGATTGGGTAGTCTCCTATGTTGCGAATCATTCTAGCCTATCACTGTAGATCAACCTGGAGGATGTCCCAAGGCTTTTCATGATATTATCATTTCTGACTTTCTTGGATATATTCATTCTAGACATCTAAATTGAATTCATCGATTTATTAAAAAAAAAGTATATTTTTTTCACTAAATAGGCATTTTTCATACCTAAAAAGAAGATATAGCTGCACTCTATATAGATGATAATAGAAGTGGTTTTAACACCATTGATTTCTCTACATGTAAAGGAGAGAAAGGCATCCTAGTCAACATAAGGCATGCAGTAACACGAGTTATCCGATCTTTCAAAAAGTTCAGGTTGCTTCACCTCGATTGCCTCATCATCGAGGGCGACTCTGCTACGGTCATATCCTGAATTTCTCACTCCTCGATGGACCCGGTGGCCCATCCCATTACCCGGGACATCAGTCTGCTTTTTCAAGGATGTTCCTATGTCTCGATTAGGCATATCTATACGGAAGCCAACTCAAATGTTGACTGGGTGACTTCTTATGTTGCTCAGCACTCAGGTTCTGTTTTGTAGTCGGATTGGCGTGTTGCTCTTGTACAGCTTAGGAATCTTATTTTGTCAGATTTTTTCGGTTATATTCATTCCCGTTCTGTATAATGAATACACCGTTTCATCACAAAAAAAAAAAAAAAAAAAAAAAAGTCGAGGTTGAACAAAACTAATCTAATTTTTGTTAAATACGAACCTCTTGAAACTTCTGCCCACGGGTCAGCTGCCATCCACTGTTAAGCATGTGGTCTTTCAACCCTATTTGTGATAAATTAATTATTAGTAATTAATTATGTCAGTTTTGGTGCAGGGTTTATACATTTCTTTAGCGTTTTTGGTGTTCATTAAGGTGTGTCGGCAAGTGGCTGTTTATATATATATATATATTAAAAAAATCTTTATTTCTCTGTGTACGGCTCACCTAGAAGATTGGCACAAAAATGAGCAGTGATTAACCAATTAATGACAATAAAAGCTTGGGTCCAAAACAATGGCAGCTCGGATTTTTTTGGCTCGGAATCCACGGCCAATCATGGCTAAAAACACAATATTTTTTTATGGAAGTCCTCCCCCCGTCCCAATTCCCAACTCCCGCGTGGTTTCACAAATACTCATAGATTTGCTCGAGCAATAATGAGCTAATCCATGCACTAATATTTATGTAACGAGCTAAATCTTTAACCCAATCAAATCTTCCATGAAAACAGCACATAGATTCCTAAACACACGGACTTGTGAGTTATGACCTCAGAACTCGGATGCCGACTCTGACGAGATATATAGCAGGAGGGAATGCAGAACCTTAAGCAAGCACAGCATATGAGTATTTATATTACAATAAAAATAATTTTTGAAGACAAATTATTTGCACTAATTTTTTTTAATTTTCTATTGTTATTTTTCTCACAAGTTATATTCTTAATGAAAAATGATGATTTTATCGATTCATAAAACATCTTGCTTTATTTTCCGAGAGCTGATTCAAAATAATAATTGGAGCATTTTTCAAACATGCAATTTCACTGTCAAACAACTATATAAGTACTTTTAAAATCAACAAATTCGGATAGAAAAATGTTTGATCGATTGCTAAACAACAATAATTTAGCTGGTTTTTCCCTTAGCAAAAACAAAAAACAAAAAAAAAAAGTTCAGTTGTTTGATCTCAAATTGAATCCATCTCTAAGAAATGTAGTATTAGTCCTGCATTGATCCATGTTCATGGGACTTGTGTAATATCCAGGCTTGGACTGAAGTCGGCAGGCCCAGCCGACTTCAACCCAAATCAATTAAAAAAAAAAAAAATGAACGACGGAGACGGAACAGGGGAGGAGAGTTCGTCGAAGATTTCGCCGAAGGACTCGGAGGGAAGAGTCATGGAGGGAGTGGGAATTGGTCGGCGACGAGTCCGGGATGGAGTGGAACTCCGATCCGGCGGTAGTTGCTCCCCAAACGGCAAGGGAACCACCAGTCTCTCTTTAAATTCCCTCCACTGTCGCCGAATCGAGTTCGATCGATTCCTTCATGCCATCGTTTCCCTCTCCGATGAGCAGCGAAGAGTTTTCAACCGCCGGTAAGTTCCTTCCCATTTAAATCCAATTTTGGGAGAGTTTTGATGTTTTTCTTTAGGTTTTCGTTTCAGTTTTTAGGGTCATTCACCGTCCGATGCCGCTGTCACCGCCGTCGTCGCCGCCTGCCCTTGGTCCGTGAAGGCTGTGCGACAACCAATCCGTGGTTGCCGGCAGCTAGGGGGAAAGGCCGGATCGGCCGGACCAAAGGAGACAGGGGGAAGTCGTTCGGGTGAAAAGAAAAGAAAAGAGAAGGAAGAGAGAAGGAAGAGAGAGAAAGAGGAGAGAGAAGGAAGAGAGAGAAGGAGGAAAGAGAAGGAGGAGAGAGAAGGAAGAGAGAGAAGGAGGAAAGAGAAGGAGGAGAGAGAAGGAGGAGAGAGAAGAAGAGGAGATAGGAAGAAGAGAGAGAATAAATATTATAATAATAATGTATTAATATAGGAGAGAGAGGATCGGGAAGTTTTTCTCAAAATTCGTGCAACTAGAGATTTGATTTGAATAAAATTATGTAATTGTAGGAAATCAACCTTTTGAGCAGGAAAACGTTGTGCAAATTTTGGGTACTGACTAATATCGGATATACTAGGAATAGCGCGTTAAGGTAAGGAATTCTGTATTGATCATTCCTTTATGCTTGAATTTATTATGGCCTGGCTTGATCTAAGCATATATGTTATATGTATTTTCACGTGTGGTACTATATGACATGGCATAGTTATTTTCTTGTGATAGACATTGTGGTTTTATCATTTTTTATTGTCGGTATTCATGCATGATGTTATAAAGAAAATTGATATCCGGATGGGGTGGACCAGGATACCGGATTGCTAAATAAGTTGAACCAGGAAACCGGATATCGAATGGGTTGGACCACGATATCGGTTATTAAAATGGGTTGGACCATGACATCGGTTATCGAGTGGGTTGGACCACGATACTGGCTATCGAGAGATCATAAAAGATATATTGTGACAAGTGTTAATGAAGTAAATACGGTATTTGGTCTAGCCATGCTACGGTAGCACCATGGTTTTACAGCCTGAGCCATGGGCTTTGTACGTGGGAGCCGGCCACGAGTGGATAGTACGTGGGACAGTGGAGCCACGGGCTTAGTACGTGAGGAGGACTGACCATAGTATGCATGGTCGCTTTGTGGTTGCCAATCATGGGCTGGTACATGACCGTGGCTAGTCTAAAACCCTAAAGATAAAGGTTCAATAATGGGAATTCTAAAGGAAAAATGTAAAGATATCGAGGTGTGTAATACATGAGGCCTAAATCATTTGATTGCATGACATAACATACTGGTACTTTATTATTTCAAAAATTTACATTATTAATTGGAGTGATCTTATGGATACCTTACTGGGCTGTTAAGCTCACTTCCTATCTTTAGATTTTTCAGAGACTCAGGATGCGTGACAAGATTTGGGCTGGGCGTGAGACAAAGTTTCATATATGCTGAGTTAGTTAGAGTTAATTTTGGTTATTGATGTTTGTGAATCAGTAGACCAATTAGTAATATCGACTTAATAAATGGATTGTACACTTGTTACTTGTTTGTTTATATAATATTAGTTTTGATTTGACATGGTTGACTTTTGGTGTACCTAGGCCTTGCATGATCTCTAGGGTAAAACCTAGAATTTGTGCGGCCGATCGCGTAGCCGATTCCGGTGCTGGATTCGGGACGTGACAGAGTGGTATCAGAGCAAGCCAGGTTCTAGGATCTTAGGGTATAAGCTCATCGAGAGAGTGTTGGTTGATTCATAGGTGGGGTAGATATTATGTCATGTTTGTTTTGACCATCTAAATGTTAGTTGTATACTAATAATGACTGGTGTAGGTTTTCTATGGCGCGTGGTAGTGGACGTGGACGTGGTAGGAGACCCACAAGATTTGCGGATGGAGAAAATGCTTGGGATCCTATAGAGCAGCACGAGGATACTGGGGTTCTATCTGGTGATGAGGAACATCCACAAGAACCAACGCCCAATCCCATAGACAACGCTGGTGATGAGGCGCATCCATGGGAACCGGCGCCAAACCCTTTGGACAACACCCCAGAGACTGGAACTGCTGAAACAGGAACACCGAGAGGATCTGGAGTTCAGCCTGGGGACCAAGTGAGTCTTCCTCAGCTATTGCAATATTTAATGCAGCAACAAGCTACTGCAAGAGCTGATACACTGAGAATAATGGAAGCTCAACAGCAACAGCAGCAATTCATGCAGCAGCTACTATTGCAGCAGCAACAGCCAGGAGTTAGAATCCCACAAGAACGATCAATTACTTTGATAGATTTTAAGAAATATGCGCCACCAGTATTTAAGGGAACATCTGATCCTATGGAGGCAGAAGGTTGGCTGAAAGCTGTTGAGAAAGTTTTCCACGCTTTGCGATGTCCAGAAGGGGAAAAGGTTACATTCGCTACCTTTTTATTGCAAGATAAGGCAGCTGCTTGGTGGGAGCTGAAGCTTGGGAAACAAAGACCAAATGATACACGTTTTACCTGGACAGATTTCAGAAAGGTTTTCAATGAGAAATACTTTCCTCAAAGTGTTCGGGTACAGAAATTCCGGGAATTTGATCGTTTGGAGCAGGGTAACTTAACTGTTTCTCAGTATGCTGCAAAGTTTGAAGAATTATCAAGATATGCTCCATCACTGATAATAGATGAAGGGATCCGGGCCAGGAAATTTGAAAATGGACTGAGAGGTCGGATTCAGCATCATGTGTCTATCTTCGAGCTTACCACCTATAAGGAAGTGGTCAACAAGGCACTGATAGTAGAAAGAGGACTGGATGTTGCTCAAGCAGAGAGAGAAAAAGCTTTAAAGAAAAGATCCAGATCAGAAGGATTTCAGGATCAATTTAATGGAAACATCAGTGCAAAGACAAGGAAACCTGATACCGCTGTACCAGATGACAAAACTAGACAAAGGGATGATATCCAGTGCTACCGGTGTGGTGGACCGCACCTTAAGCGAGACTGCACCTGGCCAGGAGGAAAATGTTTTAATTATGGAAAGGAGGGTCACACTGCAGCTGTATGTCGTCTTGGTCAAGGGTCACAGCATCAAGCACCTCAGGCATCGCGTGATGGACTTTAACAAGGAGAACAACAGAAGTTAGGTACCCAAGGACGGGTGTACGCACTCACTCAGCAGGATATCAACGCATCAAATTCAGTAGTGGCAGGTATGAGTAGGTTATGACTATTTGGGATGATAATACGAGTGATTAAAATCATATTGACATGGTGATTATTAAGATATGACAAGAATATTGTTAGACCTTAGATTATGATGATTTAGAACTGTGGTATAAGTGATTTTGATAGATGTGAGTGATATCAGAATGCAAGTCATGATTATTCGAGACTGGAAATTTGTGATTTGGAAATCACCTAGTGGTTGTTAAGACATAACATGGACTCAGAACTATGATATAAGTGATTAGGATATGATTTGAATGTCAAAAAAAAACTTAATTTGGATTATAAATGAAAAAGGATAAAGTTTTGAATAAGACTTGGGAAGTAAGTATCTTAAGAGGTGACTAATTGGAAGTTGGAGATCGAATGACATGAGGGTTGGTTATTCTTAAGGTTTTAAAAAAAATCTCAATCAAGCTAATTTTGAGGACGAAATTATTTTAACGGGGGGAGAATGTAATACCTAGGCTTGGGCTGAAGTCGGCAGGCCCAGCCGACTTCAACCCAAATCAGTTAAAAAAAAAAAAAAAAAAACGAACGACGGAGACGGAACAGGGGAGGGGAGTTCGCCGAAGATTTCGCCGGAGGACTCGGAGGGAAGAGTCGTGGGGGAAGTGGGAATTGGTCGGCGACGAGTCCGGGATGGAGTGGAACTCCGATCCGGCGGTGGTTGCTCCCCAAATGGCAAGGAAACCACCGGTCTCTCTTTAAATTCCCTCCACTGTCGCCGAATCGAGTTCGATCGATTCCTTCATGCCATTGTTTCCCTCTCCGGTGAGCAGCGAAGAGTTTTCAACCGCCGGTAAGTTCCTTCCTATTTAAATCCAATTTTGGAAGAGTTTTGATGTTTTTCTTTAGGTTTTCGTTTTAGTTTTTTGGGTCGTTCACCGTCCGACGCCGCCGTCGCCGCCGCCTGCCCTTGGTCCGTGAAGGCTCTGCGACAACCACTCCATTGTTGCCAGCAGCTGGGGGGGAAAGGCCGGATCGGCCGGACCAAAGGAGACAGGGGGGAAGTCGTTCGGGTGAAAAGAAAAGAAAAAAGAAGGAAGAGAGAGAAGGAAGAGAGAGAAAGAGGAGAGAGAAGGAAGAGAGAGAAGGAGGAAAGAGGAGGAAAGAGAAGGAGGAGAGAGAAGGAGGAGAGAGAAGAAGAGGAGATAGGAAGAAGAGAGATAATAAATATTATAATAATAATGTATTAATATAGGAGAGAGAGGATCGGGAAGTTTTTCTCAAAATTCGTGCAACTAGAGATTTGATTTGAATAAAATTATGTAATTGTAGGAAATCAACCCTTTGAGCAGGAAAATGTTGTGCAAATTTTGGGTACTGACTAATATCGGATATACTAGGAATAGCACGTTAAGGTAAGGAATTCTGTATTGATCATTCATTTATGCTTAATTTTATTATGGCCTGGCTTGATCTAAGCATATATGTTATATGTATTTGCACGTGTGGTACTATATGACATGGTATAGTTGTTTTCTTGTGATAGACATTGTGGTTTTATCATTTTTTATTGTCGGTATTCATGCATGATGTTATAAAAAAAATTGATATCTAGATGGGGTGGACCAGGATACCGGATTGCTAAATAAGTTGAACCATGAAACCAGATATCGAGTGGATTGGACCATGATATCGGTTATTAAAATGGGTTGGATCATGACATCAGTTATCGAGTGGGTTGGACCACGATACCGGCTATCGAGAGGTCATAAAAGATATGTTGTGACAAGTGTTAATGAAATAAATACGGTATTTGGTCTAGCCATGCTATGGTAGCACCGTGGTTTTACAGCCTGAGCCATGGGCTTTGTACGTGGAAGCCGGCCACGGGCGGATAGTACGTGGGACAGCCGAGCCACGGGCTTAGTACGTGAGCAGGACCGACCATAGTATGCATGGTCGCTTTGTGGTTGCCAGTCATGGGCTGGTACATGACCGTGGCTAGTCCAGAACCCTAAAGATAAAGGTTCAATAATGAGAATTCTAAAGAAAAAATATAAAGATATCAAGGTGTGTAATACATGAGGCCTAAATCATTTGATTACTGACATAACATACTGGTACTTTATTATTTCAGAAATTTATATTATTATTTAGAGTGATCTTATGGATACCTTACTGGGCTGTTAAGCTCACTTCCTATCTTTTGATTTTTCAGAGACTCAGGATGCGTGACAAGATTTGGACTGGGCGTGAGACAAAGTTTCATATATGCTTAGTTATTTAGAGTTAATTTCGGTTATTGATGTTTGTGAATCAGTAGACCAATTAATAATATCGACTTAATAAATGGATTGTACACTTGTTACTTATTTGTTTATATAATATTAGTTTTAATTTGACATGGTTGACTTTTGGTGTACCTAGGCCTTGCATGATCTTTAGGATAAAACCTAGAGTTTGTGCGGCCGATCGCGTAGCCGATTTCGGTACTGGATTCGGGATATGACAACTCGCATTTCAAATAATGTGAAAACCCTATAGTTTCAACTCTTATCTTAATATTGCTAATTGGCTTATTTTTGTGAAATCTTATAGTGTTAATTCCTGTAACCATGTCCTGCTTGATTCAAAACATTGCATGGCTTTAGTGAGTGCTTGGCTTAATTGTGGCTTAGTCCCTTCACCCTGTTCATTTCATTAGTAGAATGAAACCGTTTGATTGACATGCTAATACAATATAATGGCAGAGGTTACTTGATACTTACCAGATTTCACATGGTGCAAACAAGTTGGGCTAGCCTGGTTGGTGAAACAGGATCCTTTTTTTTCGAAAAAAAAAAAATCATTTCATTTACTTATCTTTTTTCCAACTATGGGGTTAGAGTTGATCTAAATATTATCATACTTTGTTGTGTTTCTACTTTTAGATGATTGAAATAGGTAGAAGAAGGAATTGTCTTATGCAAGGATCACTCTTGTGCCATAATTTTTTTCTTAGAGTCGGAGAGCCAGAAAGGAATGCTGGAATTTCCTCTATAATCTCCTCTTGTGATAAATCAAACTATCTTTGCAATACCTTCTCATGATGGAATGCAAGTTTTAAAATAGGACGAAAAATAAATGCATGCTTGCCACTCGATGATTCCTCAAAGTCATCGAAAGGCTTGCCATTATATGATTCCTCAAAATCATCAAAACGTAAATAAATGGAGCCATTGTTTATTTGAATCCCGGCCCTGATTGAAATATATTACGTCTCTTTCTTTATTTTACGGCCAGCGTCTTAATGATGCTAGGTTGATATATTCATTTTTTGATGAATAAAATTATAAAAATCTAAGTATCTTAAATTAAACATTATATGTGGAGTAGTTGCATCAGATTTAACTCCTTTTATCCCCTTTTTTTTTTTTTTTTTAATATATATATTACGTCCATACCAACGCCCCCAATCCCCTCACTCCAGACCATTGACATTTGATAGGGACTCCTTAACCACGTAGCCAAAGCTTCTCCACGACGGACTCCAGATTTTGTGGGTCATGCCGCTTCAAATACATTCAAAACTTCCAAAAGCCCGCAAGATGCCACTCTCATCCTTCCATCGTTTTTTAATTAAGCCAAACAAAGAGGCCCCACTCATTGATCGATGCCAATTTTTTTTTTCCTACCCAGGAAACAATGGCAATATTTTAGTCACCATAAAATGATATCCACTCGAAGTCAGCGTATCCATGCTCGGGCTTGCTCAACGTCACGTACAATCCAAAATCTAAGGGACCTCGAGCACGGATCGGCTCAGATTAATAAAGCTATATGGCGTCCTTTGAATTAATCGATATGGGACCACGACACTCTCTTCCATTCCATCCACTCTCGTAATGCTCGACTGTTGGGCCGCTAGCTCTTAACCATGGAATGGCCGAGTCTTTCTTTTTGAAAGCCCTTTTTTTTAATCTCTTCTCACTCCTGTCATGGAACCTCGCCAAGTTCCCAATTCCTTCCCCGGCCCTTTCTTCCTCCTACTCTCCATAGCCACCATGTCTCCACAACTCAACCCACGCCATGTTGGAAAAGTATTTCTCCCTATTTTTCTTGTTTCCCAATATTCGATCAGCAACCCGATGCCTCGGGCCACCATTGGCTGCCGTCTCCTTGGCTATTAGTCCTTCGACCACTGCCACCATGCCATACGTCATCTGATCGTTGCCCACCACCACCCAGCCATGACCAAACTCTCGGATTTTATCTCTCAAACTCCCCACTCTCTGTTTCTCTGCTCCACAAGTTAACAGCTTCATCCCTGCTAGAAATCACCACACCTTTGACTAGAAATTGCCACCATTGTTGTCGCCAACTATTGCTTATTAGTGATCACTATGCCTTGCTGCTATCGGAGCCTCTAGGCACCATCATCACAAAGCCATTTTTCACCTTTTTTATCCTCGGTTTCGATAGGGGTCTCCTCGTCCATGCCCCTTCTCTCCCTCTTTGTTCCTTTCAATCTCTCTCTCTCTCTCTCTCTTTTATGTCTCTCCTCCTCGCGCCCTCTCGGTGACCACACGAGGAGATCAAAGAAAGCACCTTTACGTCAAGGCACTAGCTCGATGAGTAAAACATCTTATCCTACTATTAACAATTCGAGACATAATCCAGTGGTTATTTAATTAAATCTAAAATTTGTTTTAGAGCCCATAATTATTGCTGTGGATAATAGATCAGAATTTTTTTCTTTATCTCCATTTTATTAACCGGCATCTTAGTGATATCAGGTTGTGCAAATCCGAGCATCTTTTATTAAATATTATCTGATAGGATAGAAATCTATGGGATAGCTTTACTGAAATTTATCCCTCCATCTCTTTTACACTAAAAAAAAAAAAAAAAAAAAGTACCTTTGATTTTTTCTCTCCTTTTTTTCCTGTCCCATGAACTTGATGTTAATCTGTCGTGATTTCTTTCCGTCACCGTTATATCAAATCTAAATCTTTGATTGAACCCAGACCGGCCAAGTCTCTCTCTATTTCTCTCTCATCTCTCTATCTTCTTATCTCTAGTTTCTTTTTCGATTGAGGGCTAACAATGCTTGCTGTTTTGATCAGAACCATCGAGTTTAGAAACATACCAGATCTGGGAACTGAGCCACATATTTAAGATAACTATTGTAAATATTATTTTGACCTTTTATTTTAAAATTAAAAATCTCTAATCACAATCTTTAGATTTTAGGATGATTAGTGGGATTGAGAAAGAAGGCATAATGAGTTGATAAATTTCTTGTATGCTATGAATAGTTTTACCGGATGGATTTTTTGATTTGGCCGATCTAGATTATAAATTCCCTCTACCTCCAATAGTTTTGAATTAATGATTGAACATGAAAATATTTTAAATATTTGAACTTATAAATTTTGGAAATCGTACAAATTTATAAATATTATGCATGCTTGCATAAAAAAAATTAATTTAAAAATCATGAATCAAGTGTGGACATTCTTATTCCAGTATGATTATGAATACCATAATTTACTTGCATAAATATTAAATTTAAAATAAGATGATTATCCTATTTTATGCTTGCAAGATACAGTAATTGAAATAAGATATGAATATTTTGGTTGATACTACCTGATATGGCTACATCGCAGACGTGGAACGTGTGTCAGGTCTAGCTGGACGCCGTCGGTGCAATGTGGATTTTTCTTTCAAAATTCCTGCTCCTTCGTCAGGTGGCACGCCAAGACGGGTCCACCTCTGCCGAAATCGAGTACCACTCTGCCACTCCGTCAGGTGTCCACCCAGGAGGGGTCCACCACGGCCGAAGCTGGTGGCCCCTTGCTCCCTCGCCAGGTGGCAACCCAAGACGGGTCACCTCTGCCAACGTCGAGCCGGACCCTCCTGCTCCTTCGTCAGGTAGCGCCCCAAGACGGGTCTACCTCGACCAAAGTCGAGCACCTCTCTGCCACTCCGCCAGGTGTCCACCCAGGAGGGGTCCACCTCGGCCGAAGCTGGCAGCCCCTTGCTCCCTTACCAGGTGGCACCCCAAGATGGGTCCACCTCTGCCGAGGTCGAGCCGGGCCTTCCTGCTCTTTCGCCAGGTGGCACGCCAAGACAGGTCCACATTGGCCGAAGTCGAGTACCTCTCTGCCACTCCACCAGGTGTCCACCCAGGAGGGGTCCACCTTGGCCGAAACTGGCGGCCCCTTGCTCCCTCGCCAGGTGGCACCCCAAGACGAGTCACCTTTGCCGAGGCCGAGTCGGGCCCTCATGCTCCTTCGCCAGGTGGCGCCCCAAGACGGATCCACCTCGGCCGAAGCCGAGCACCTCTCTGCCACTCCGCCAGGTGTCCACCTAGGAGGGGTCCACCTCGGCCGAAGCTGGCGGCCCCTTGCTCCCTCGCCAGGTGGCACCCCAAGGCGGGTCCACCTCTACCGAGGTCAAGCCGGGCCTTCCTGCTGCTTTGCCAGGTGGCACGCCAAGACGGGTCCATCTCGGCCGAAGTCGAGCACCTCTCTGCCACTCCGCCAGGTGTCCACCCAGGAGGGGTCCACCTCGGCCGAAGCTGGCGGCCCCTTGCTCCCTCGCCAGGTGCCACCCTAAGATGGGTCACCTCTGCTGAGGTCGAGCTGGGCCCTCCTGCTCCTTCGCCTGCTGGCGCCCCAAGACGGGTCCACCTCGGTCGAAGTCGAGCACCTCTCTGCCACTCCACAAGGTGTCCACCCAGGAGAGGTCCACCTCGACCGAAGCTGGCGGCCCCTTTCTCCCTCACCAGGTGGCACCCCAAGATGGGTCCACCTCTGCTGAGGTCGAGCCGGGCCCTCCCGCTCCTCCGCTAAGTGGCACCCCAAGATGGGTCCACCTCGGCCGAAGTTGGCGGCCCCTTGCTCCTTCGCCAGGTGGTACCCCAAGACGGGTCCACCTCTGCCGAGGTCGAGCCGGGCCCTCCCACTCCTCCGCCAGGTGGTGCTCCAAGATGGGTCCACCTCGGTCGAAGTCGAGCACCTCTCTACCGCTCCACCAGGTGTCCACCCAGGAGGGGTCCACCTCGACCGAAGCTGGCAGCCCCCTGCTCTCTCGCCAGGTGGCACCCCAAGACGGGTCCACCACTACCGAGGTTGAGCCGGGCCCTCCTGCTCCTTCGCCAGGTGGCGTCCCAAGATGGGTCCACCTCGGTCGAAGTTGAGTACCTCTCTGCCACTCCGCCAGGTGTCCACCCAGGAAAGGTCCACCTCGGTCGAAGCTGGCGGCCCCTTGCTCCCTCACCAGGTGGCACCCCAAGATGGGTCCACCTCTGTCGAGGTCGAGGCGGGCCCTCCTGCTCATCTGCCAGGTGGCGCCCCAAGACGGGTCCACCTCGGTCGAAGTCGAGCACCTCTCTGCCACTCCGCCAGGTGTCCACACAAGAGGGGTCCACCTCGGCCAGAGCTGGCGGCCCCTTGCTCCTTCGCTAGGTGGCACCCCAAGATGGGTCCACCTCTGCCGAGGTCGAGCCGGCCAGGAGGGGTCCACCTCGGTCGAAGCTGGCGGCCGCTTGCTCCCTCGCCAGGTGGCACCCCAAGACGGGTCCACCTCTGCTGAGGTCGGGCCGGGCCCTCCTGCTCCCCCGCCAAGTGGCGCCCCAAGATGGGTCCACCTCGGTCGAAGTCGAGCACCTCTTTGCCGCTCCGCCAGGAATCCACCTAAGAGGAGTCCACCTCGGCCGGAGCTGGCGGCCCCTTGCTCCCTCACTAGGTGGCACCCCAAGACGGGTCCACCACTGCCGAGATCGAGCTGGGCTCTCCTGCTCCTTCGCCAGGTGGCGCCCCAAGACGGGGCCACCTCGGCTGAAGTCGAGCACCTCTCTGCCACTCCGCCAGGTGTCCACCCAAGAGGGGTCCACCTCGGCCGAAGCTAGCGGCCCCTTGCTCCCTCGTCAGGTGGCTCCCCAAGACGGATCACCTCTACCGAGGTCGAGCCGGGCCCTCCTGCTCCTTCGCCAGGTGGCGCCCCAAGACAGGTCCACCTCGGCCGAAGTCGAGCACCTCTCTGCCACTCCATCAGGTGTCCACCCAGGAGGGGTCCACCTCGGCCGATGCTGGCAGCGCCTGCTCCTCTGCTAGGTGGCACCCCCTGACGGGTCTACCTCGGCCGAATTAGCCCTACTCTGCAAAGCCTCGGGGAGGCAGAGACACGGGCCACGAGGTTGCCACTATAGCCGACGCACGTCGCGCCCCGTACCGGGTGCCAGTATGGCCTGTAGTGATACGTGAAACCTCGTTTACATCAGTTAAACAGGGTCCTGCAACCGAGGAATGAAATCCTTGCAGGCAGGAGCCTAAAACGACTAGAAGCCCACCATCAACGCCCCGAAAGGAAAGCTCCTATATTTGGCCCAAGGTCTCGCCAGTCTTTCCCCCTTTCGTGACACACGACGGCCGAGGCGTGCCGGCCACTTAACTCCCGGGCTTGAAGGAGAAGGAGGGGGGAGGATCCGGAGATCTCGGGGAGCCCCCAGGAGGGGACGTGGATTGAAGGCGGTCCAGTGGTATAAAAGGGACGGAGAAAGTGGACGGAATGGTAAGTGGGGAAGGTGGAGAGAACATCGAGAGAACGATCCGGGAACCCCCAAGAAGTCCTCAGGCGCGAGCTCGGTGAACCCAGCGCAGGAAGCCGGGCTTCAACCCCTCTCTTCCCTATACTTCTTTCATCTACTTCTCCTTTAAGCACGTGAATCCTTCGGAAACCCGTCTTAGAGGTCCTAATCCATCTTGCCACTCTCTAACTTGACCGTCGGAGTGCCCCCGCCGGAATCCCCGGCCCGGGTCTCTGATTTTGTTTTGCAGGTCCGGAAGCTTAGAGATCTCGGGGTGAGAGAGTCCGAGAACCGGCGCCAGCTCACGAGCTACAAGCCACTGCGGTAAGATCGGCAACACTACCTATGCTATTAAATAAATATATTTATTTTTTACTATGATTTGGATATAGCCAGCATGATTGATTTTTGGATATATAATAGAAGCTGGTTTCTTTAGGGTCTAGCTAATTGAGGTTGATTTGGTGAAGTTAGTCTTTTCAGACTTAGCTAATTAGAGCTAATTATTGGCATATGTAGATGGATGACACATTTACTTCTTAAGACTCGTTACTTTATCTTGTTATAAGATGGATTGTAACTCTGTGATTTAGAGCTAGTTTCTTTTTAGATCTAGCTAATCGAGATTGATTTCTGGTCTATGTTGATGGTAATCATCTTCTTTATTCAGAGATAAATATCTTTTGAGCCTATCATCATAGGACTAATCATGATCGTAATCATAAAAAATTAAGAGAAAAGTTATGATTTGTCGAAAATGATTGAGAAAAATCATTCATTTAAAGCATGGTATATTTTCATGTTCATAAATACATATTAAAAAAATACTCTATATCATGAAATTATTAAATCATTTATATTTGAAAACATTATATTTTATACTTGTTTCAACTAGAAGTATTGGTAATTTATTGAGCCTATAAATCTCACCATCTCCCTTCTATGTTTTTCATGATGCAGAGGAATATATAGGACCGGGGTTGATTGAGCAAAAAGGATTTAAGACTTAGATTATTAGTTGTTGGTCCTTTTGAATGACTAATTTGATAAAATATTTGTTTGAACTTTTGTTTATTTATTATATAGGATTGTAAGACTTTTAGTTGTTATACTAAAATTTTTAATTATTACTTAACATTGTCAGAATGATACGTGAATATGAAAAAGATAGGCTTTGCACGTAAAATTTAACTAGTGTTTACTTGGCTCATGCCATTGTAAGCTTGGCTTGTGCCATTGCGATGGGGTATGACAATGATGGAGCTATCTTGTCAACCTTTTGTCCATTGGAAAGGTAAAGCCTTCAAAGTTGATATTTTTTTGATGGCGATGGAAACCTAAAATTTCTAGATCAAGATGTGGTGGTGAAAGATAAACCGTTGAATTGGCTGAGGGCACTAAAGCCAGACCAATGAACAAGCGGTCAATTTCATGACAGGTGGTGGACTCAATGATAAAATACCCATCAAATCCTACTCTTGGTGCTGAGTATGCTACGACTCTGGTGGTGTGTGGGTAAGGTCTTCTATTGTCCCATATTTGTAAACAACCGCGTGCACCAAACCCATAAAAATTGAATTAAAATCAAAGAAATATGTCAACAGAAATCAGCTAAAAGGCAGTACAGAATATATGATTTAATGTACGATAGATTATCATCAAATCATGATCGTGTTCCAGCTGTTGTTCTGTTATGCACTTTTTAACTCCTTTCATGTTATGTTTTGCCTAAACAAAAAACAAACTCCTTGTATGCATGGATCCATGCTTGTTTAACTTTGTTTGAGTTGGATTTGTTTGGATCTAATAACTTATTTACAGTTCGAATTTTCTTTTCTTTTTGGAGGATAAAGACAGTAGTACAACCTAGCTGAATCCATGAAGGACCGGTTATCGATCGGGACCTAAGTCCCGTTAGCATTACAATCTGAAGTCCTACAAGCAATTTCTTGTAAATGATCAAATTATTGATGTCTAATCAACAAGCTTGCAAATACTTGGATGCAGACCAAAAATTCTCAAACTACATAAAATTAAATCGGTAAGAATTGGTTAAGCCCTTGATTGATCTACAAACCAATAGGAATGCTCTTTCTTGTATTACTTGGTCACAAAACATAGACATGGCAAGAATAACATTTTTTTAGTTTAATTATATTATTTATATGGAACACTAATTAAATGGCATTACTGCACAAATAGTTTCTCCCTCTATGCTTTTGAATAAAAATACTTTTGATTTTTGTCAGGGTGTTCCATCTGGAAAGCTGCATGGTGGTATTCCAAAGAAGTAGATTTCTTTTGATAGTGCGCCAACTACTGCTTCATCTGACATCCCACCTTATGAAGTCCTTTTACATGGGTGCCATGTTACCCAACTCTATGCTTGCCATTTGCTTCCACTTTACATCTAAATCAGAAAAAAATCTGGCTGAATTCCAGATGGGAAGTTTCTCTCATTCAATTGAAGTCGGTTTTGGCTTCTATTTATATCTGGAGTTTAGACATCAAAGAATGGTTGTAAGCATGAAAACCTTAGAGTATAATCTACTTATAAAAACCATGGTGAGATGGGTCCACCATACAAGGAACTAACTATTTTACTCCCACCAGCCACCATCCCACACACAACAGTATTTTGAGAAGGAAAGGGGTGTAGAAAATGTTATATCTCAAATAGGCAATGTCGGTGAAGTTGACTTATTGTTTATGGCCTGATGGATTTCATCATCATCCTATAAAGTTAGTGTCTAGGGGACCATGTCAAAGGCCTTCATAATATTTCCACCTTCCCTCTCGCAACCATATAAGGAGCCTAATGCCCCAAGTCACTCACACAACTAGCCTCCTAAGAACAATAGTTAAAAAGTTATGAACTTCACCATGTCAAAACTCAAACCTTTCATAATCCTCTTTTTAATCTTCTTCTCTTTCGCAGGGCAGAGTGAAAGCACCGAGGATGGATTTAATCCCAGATACCCTGCAGACAAGGTAATTTGAATGGTATTCTATGTGCTGTCGAAAAGTATTATGGTGTGCATGCTGTATTGCTTTCGATTGGATACTGGTTAAAGGTCGATCGATATCTACATAAATTCTAGTGCACCACAAACGTGCACGAGTTCTAATTTGTGCAGCCGCAAATGATCTCTGCTGTCAAGAATAGGCTAATATGGACTCTTTGGGGACCGGAATCGGGGATAAAAATGAATGCTCTTTTCATCCCCTGGTGGTTGGTGAAGTGAATAGAATCTGCAGTTTTTTTTGGTAAAACTGATGTGTGTTTGCAAGGTTGAAATGAATAGAACTCGACAAGAAATCAGAACATATAAATAAATTGGGAAAAAAAAGATGAGTGCATTATTTGCTTCTTGATATCATCACCATATATCAACATGATTTAATGCTGATAGCATCTTTTCTGACGACGTTCTCGATCTCCAATTTAATTTTTCTTCTTCTTCTTCTTCTTCTTCTTCTTCTTTTTTTTTTTTTTTGCGTTCTATGAAGCTTCTTGTTTTGTTATTCTGTTTTCCACCCAATAATTGAATCTGGGATGAAAGCTGAAAATATGTATAATTTTTTCTGACATTTCTCTTCCTCATGAAATGGGAGAATACAACATCCATGCACTTGTCATTGAATTCCAAGCATCCTTCAGTTTATTGTAGTATGTAGTGGAATCTTATTAGTAAAAATGTTTTCAAATTTATCCTCAAAAAACACAACCAAACCTCCCCTCTCTCTCAAAAAAAAAAAAGAAAAAGAAATAGTTCAGAACTATTGCTTTCTGATATAACGCAAGAATTAATGAGATATAGACTGTTGATAGGTTTGATCATTCAGGAAGAATTTTGTAATACTGGTATAAATACTTAACAGTCTCATGCATGCATCGTGATTTGGTCACAATTATTGCTTTGCTTATTTCTTCAGGTCCAGGTTGATGTAAGAAAGTTCTTGGGGGATATCTCTCTGGATTATGATGATGCAGGAGCGAACCCCAGGCATGATCCAAGGAAAGGAAGGCCTGGTCCGCCTGGATGAAACCCCACTCTTGCTTCCATACCCATGGTCGCCACCCTACAGTCTAGCATCAAGAAAAACCAATCCTTAAAGAATAGTCTCTGTTGCTAACAATATCCCCATCCTCAGTGCTCTACCTGCACAAATGTTGATGCTGTATTGCCTTTCTCAGTGAGCTAGTTTAACAGATAAAAGAAAGATATGATAATTTAGTTTCTATTTGGCTTCTCCCTGCTACTTTATTGCTTGCAATGAAATGGTGCCATGTTTATTAAGGAACGCAGCACCTTATGATGTGCGTGATGCACTGTAGCATGCATCGTGTGTGTATTGTTCGCTAGACATCCATCATATGATAAACAGTAGCATGGTGCAGTGCACTGTGAAGGATCCATATTCTAATGTAAGTGCTCTCTTTTTTTCATGTGCGCGCGCGCGGACGTATCGGTATATAGGCATGCATGTACATGTGTATGTAAGCTATTTGAGTTCATATATGTATTTATGGGGATTGTATCATCAGACCATCTTTCTCGATTTTTATTAATGACTTTTTTTCGGAGTTCTTTCATTTAATTATTAGGCTTCGGCAAGGTTGTCCTCTATTCCCGTATGTATTTATCATTTGTACTGACTCTCTCTCGCGAGCTTTACGGAAGTCGGTTAGGGAGTTAGCTATTCATCCATACCTGGCCGCTCCTTCAGCTCCTCTCATCTCATATTTATTATTTGCAGATAATTGTTTGCTATTGGGTAAGGCCACAGCAACCACAACCTAGAGCTTCAGGAGAGTTCTTTACTCCTACAATTTGTCCTCGGATAGAGAGTCAATCTTCAGAAGTCTGAGATTCATTTTTCTCCTAAAATTCCAGCCAGTTGACATCATCTGATTATGAGATTCTGGGATTCAGTAGAAGGATCATGCATTGTACTGCTTGGGGATTCCTATTACCGAGGGTAGGCTCTGCAATAAGGACTATGCTATGCTTGTCAAGACTGTTCAAGATAGAATGGAGGGTTGGTAGGGTCAGGCACTGTCAACGATGGGAAGGATTGTGTTGATCAGGTCGGTCCTCACTTCCCTTCCAGTGTATATGATGTCTAATGTTATTGTTGCAAAATATGTTGTCCTTCCATTAGAGCATATCCTTCGAGTTTTCTTGTGGAGATCTACTACTGCTTCTCGGACGATTCATCTTTTGGGGTGGCATGCTGTTTATCAGCTTGTTTCTCATGGGGGATTGGACATTCATTCCCTTCTGGTCACGAGATATGCTCTTTTGGTCAGACATGCTACTCGTCTGTTCCTCAACTCGAGTTCCATGTGGTCCTCCATTATGAGAAAGAGATATGGGCTTCCTTCGGCTTCTTTCTAGGGGAACCATCATTCTGTTCACCACTGCTCTGCTATCTGGAGGGAGGTTATGGTGAGAACTCCAGATATTTTACATCATATGAGATGGACTGTAGGTGATGGTAGTCTTATTCATTTTATGGCAGATCCATGAATTTCGAATATTGCTCTAGACATGTGGCCTACCTTTTTTTCCATTGATGTGCCTGACTCTATTTCTATTGTGGATCTTCTCTTGCCTGGTCAATTCAAGTGGAACCCGAAGTTGGTGACTCGATTTTTTGGTCAGATTTTGGACCAAAGGGTCCTATCCATTGCTCTCCCTGTGTATCCCATGGTTGATCTTAGAGTGTGGAGATCCTCCGCCCTCTCGAAGGTCCCTCTGGCTGATCTTTATTTTATTTATAGCCTTATGCAGCAGGACGGCTTTTAGGCTGTGTGGATTTGGTCTCTTGGTGTTCATCCCAAGATGAGATTATTTATTTCGAAAGTTGCTTGGCGTCGGCTTTCGACAAGAGTTTTTTTTTCTTCGAGAGACCTTCAGTTGCCTATCTCTTGCTCGGTTTGCATTGGGGTAGACGAATATCTTGTACATCTTCTTTTCTTGTGCCCGAGAGCTTGGAAGGTCTAGGGTTTGGTAGACTTTTACGGACTATTTCCTTTTACTGAGGATGAAGTGGAGACCTTCCTCCATATTCTGTATTTCAGTTTGATTGACCCCAGGTCCATTGTCTGGCTTACTTGGCATATTATATCTGGCTTGCCCGGAATGATATGGTGTTTTCCTCTTCCATTGCTTCAGCCTGGATAATTGTTGAGATAGCCAGGGCCTATGCCAGGGAATTTCAAAGCTCAACTATGGGGAATAGGAAGATTTGGGGTTCCGGCACTACTCGTTGAGCGCCCCACCGGATCTTTATTTCCTGGGAATACCCTCCTCCGATATTCGCCATAATCAGCTTTGATGGGAGTGTTAGGGGCATGCATGGTGGAGGCGCTTTTATGATCCGGGCTTTTGGTTATGGATTCCTTGCGACTTGGGGATGTCATCTTGTCGACCCTACTGTACCCATGGCTAAGCTTCAGGGGGCAAGGGTTGCTATTCACCATGCCATCACATCCCTTCACCTGGAGTGGCTCATAATTGAGGGTGACTCTCTGATGGTCATCTCGTGGATTCGGTAGGCCTTCCGCTCCTCTTCTACATACCTTCTTATTTGTGATATTGTTATGATACTGCAGAGGTATACTGGGATAGTAGTCAGGCATGTTTATAGGGAAGCCAACTCGGTGGCTGATTGGGTGGCTTTCTATGTGGCTAATCACTCGGGAGATGTTCTTTGGTCTTGTTTGAGGGAGGTTCCTTTATTCTTTAGGGATATCTTTTTGGCTGATAATTTTTGTTGTATTTATTCTAGACTTGTGACTTAATTATTTAGCTTTATAAAAAAAAGAGAGTAAAAAATGAAAGAGCAAAAGAATAGTTTCGTCCTTTTGTAATAAAAGATAGAAAAAATTACTTAAAAACTCTTATAGCAAAAGAATAGTTTCATCCGGTAGCAGTACGTCCCCCGATCCGTGATGAAGGTAGTATGCTCCTCGTCCTCTGGATGCATCTAGATTTGATTATACCCGGAAAATGCATCCATGAAGGAGAGTAAGCGGTGCCCCGAGGTGGCGTCTACCAGCTGGTCAATCTTCGGCAATAGAAAGCTATCCTTCGGGCAGGCTCGATTGAGATCGATGTAGTCCACGTAGATCCTCCACTTCCCGTTGTTCTTCTTGACCATGACCCATTCGCCAGCCAGCTAGGATACTTCACTTCACGAACAAAGTCAGCTACGAGGAGCTTCTCCACCTCCTCGTTGATCGCTCGTTGCCTCTCCGGGATGAAGCATGTCTTCTTCAGCAGGACAAGGCGGTACTTCTAGTCGATGCTCAACTTATGAGTGATGATGTCGGGAGGAATCCCAGGTATGTCTGTCACTGTCCAAGCAAACACGTCTGCATTCGTCCAGAGGAAACCCAGCAAGTGGGTCCGTTCCTCTTCTTGCAATTATGTCCCAATCTGTACCACTTTGTTAGGTCTGCTCCAAGCGGATACGTCAACAGGTGCTCAACTGGGCCACCCCTGGGATCCTGTGCCTTTTGGTTGAGATCGTCGACACTGGGTCCTCCTCGAAACTTCTGGCCCTTAGGACAACTTGAAGACAATGTTGAATCGGCTAAGGTGCCTCCCTCATTTCCCCTATGTTATAAGGAGTGGAAAACTGCACCAATAACCACCTAGTGGAGATGACCACATCAAGCAGATTGAGCCCGGGGTGGTCGAGGATCACGTTGTAGGCCGAAAGAAGCCTAACAACCGTGAATGTTATTATGATAGTGCTCTGCCGAGTTGGTGACCCGACAGTAACGGAGAAAGTGATCTTTCCTTCAACTCCCATAGAGTCCCCAGTAAAACCGACAAGGAGAGTGTGAACGAGTCTCAATTGAACCGAGGACAGATTCATCACGGAGAAAGCATAGTAAAAAAGGACATCAGTCGAACTTCTATTATCAATCATAATCCGTTTTACAGGATGCCTGACAATCGTCATCCAACAACCACGGTATCATTGTTTACATTTTGAAAACTCTCTCCCTCCTGAGCCCTCTTAAGGGCACGTTCTATTCCCTAACATATCATACCCACAGGCTGCTCGGTGGGTCGATTGTCGACCGCAGGGACAGAAAGAAGAGCATCAAGCACTTGAGGTTCTGCTGGGGTCTTGCCCCCATAAATTTTCGAGGTAGCCCCTCTTTATCAGGTCTTCAATTTCTCTCTTGAGGTGGCGGCACTCCTTAGTGTCATGGCCATAGTCACGGTGGAACTGACAATACTTTATCTTGTCGCGATCGTTGGATGGCCTCAGCGGAGGAGGGCGGCGCAAGTAACGCTCGCCCTCGGGACGAGGAGAGGTGTGTATCTTTCTTCTATGATGGGGCCGCTCTTCGGCTTTGGGCTTGGTCGAAAGTTCGGGGTGGCCGGTCCAGGCTTCCGCATCCCAGACGTCTCTCCCGAAGGTTGCTTATTCAGTGGCTTCTCGTCCAGCTCCATCCTCGTATGGTCCGCCTCCTCGGCGCGGATGTACTTGTGAACACGGAGGAGGTCGGAGTACGTCTTTGGCGGCTTTTTGTCAAGGAAATAGGTAAGACGGGAGGTCCTTTGTCCCCTCTTCAATGCCAGCATGGTGACTGGTTCATCCAAGTTATAGATCTCCAATGCAGTAACTTTGAAGTGGGTCACATAGTCCCGCAAGGGTTCGTGGTCCTATTGCCTGATGGAGAAGAGACCGTCTACTTCTCGTGGCACCTTCCGGCAGGCGTTGAAGTGGGCCACAAACTTCCTTTCTAGCTGTGCAAAGGAGTTGATACTTTTAGGCTCGAGACGGGTAAACCAGACTTGAGCTGCCTTCCGGTGAGTAGCTGGAAAGGCGATGCAGAAGAGGGCGTCGGTCACCCCCTGGACCCTCATAAGAGCTTTGTAGCTCTCAAGGTGGTCCTGGGGGTCGGTGGTCTCATTGTAGGGATCCACCTGTGACATGCGGAACCGGCTTGGGATCGGCTCTTCTTGGATTTTTTGGGAGAAAGGGGGATGGGCGTCATGGCTCGCAGGCTCACAGGAGGAGCCTTGCAAGTTTGCAAACTGGCGGGATAGTTCCGCCAGCTTATGCTCATGCTCCTCTTGGCGCTTTTCGGCCATGTGCCTGATGGCCTCGTCGGTTGAGCCTTCCGTCGAGACCGACGGAGGAGATGAAGATGACAACTGAGGGGGGTCGCGACGGGGGGCCTTGCCTCGACGGCCTTGACGGTGCTTAGTAGTAGCCTGCTCGAGGGCCGAAGACTGGCTCTCCCGGTCGACTGACCCGGTCCACTGTCTCTTTGCCAGGATTCGGTGGCTTCCTCGGGGGTCTATTGTGGCCCGCGGTAGTGACGACCTTCCTTGGAAGGAATGCAGGCTATCGCGAGGTGTGGTGGCTTGGGTCGCAGGGGTCCCTGACTATTGGTGGGTGGCTAGGGATCAGTGTTGATGCTGCAACTATCACACCGCCACAGTCAAAACCTGCATCTACTGGGTGAGCGTGGCCAACTGGACATCCACCAGCGGTGGTTGCGGTGGAGCGTGGGGCTCCCTTTCTGGACTGTGCAGGCCCCCATGAAAAGGGGGATCTCCCGCACGGCTGGTGGAGACCTCCCACGCACGTGTCATCACCATATTTCGGGTGGAGTTGCACGTGTGGGGAATGGCCTGGATCAGACTGTGTTCTGCCCCCTACCTGGCGCGCCAATCTATTACCGCCTACACCACTATGGCCTATAGCTTGGGGATGACCTCGGATGCTGACCTCGTCACCTGAAAACTAGCTGGCGTGCCCGAACCTACAAAAAAGAGGAGACCCGAGCCGGGGATCCCGGCGAGGGCACTCCGATGATCAAGTCAGTGGTGATCTAGGAGAATAGATCCCCCCTGTGGGCCCCTTTGGTCGGACTCCATGCTTGGAGGAGGAGTTTTAGCTTTAGAAAAAAAGAGTTGAGTGAGAGTGGCAGCGGTGGGAGAGAGCATGAGCTGTGATGGCTGTGTCCGTTGAGACTCTTCCGATGAGTACTCTGGTAGCCTTAGAGTGCTCTGTCCCTTTCTTGCTCTCCCGTTCGCTTGCCTTTGTTTGCTTACCTCGTTTGAAGTCCTTCTGAACCTTCTTTTCGGCCTTGGACCCTTCCAGCGACCTACCTCGGGTTCTTCCCCCTCTGCAGGTGCCGGAAGGTTAACGTTCGGCAGCACTCTGTGCCGTGCACCCAAGTGCTTTCCCCATCCGTGATAGAAAATTATGTTGCAGGCTCTGACCTCCCATTTGGTCGCTCTACTATGAAAAATTTGGCAAGGCCTTAATCAGGGAACAGCCGCCCCCCTGATTTGAATTTTTTAGAGTGATTTTCTCTTTCGGGTGGTGCAAAGGTCGGTTGGGAAGTGTAGTGCCTTGGCCAGGGCATCCTTTCCTATCTGGTGTAAGTAGCAGCGAGAGTAATTTTGGCATCCTGGGGGTGCCCCTCCGTGGTCCTTGGACGGCGGTCCTCTGCCCAAAGGAGGTGGTGCCGTCCCCTTCCTTCTGCTTCTAAATCTCCCGAAGCGCCGTGGGCTTTGATCACGGGGGCGGCTTCCAGCTGCTAGACCTCTCGTCTGAAGAGAGCTTGGTTCGAGGAGGAGCTCAACTTCGGCCGAGGATGGCTCGACCTCATGGGAGCCGCCTGGCGAAGGAGCTCGAAGGGTGCGGGAGCTCTACTTTGGCCAAGGTAGGCTCGACCTCGAGGGAGCCGCCCGGCGAAGGAGCTCGAAGAGAGCGGGAGCTCGACTTTGGCCGAGGTGGGCTCGACCTCGAGGGAGCCGCCTGGCGAAGAAGCTCGAAGAGATCCCGAGCTCGATTTCGATCGAGGTGGGCTCAACCTCGAGGGAGCCGCGTGGCGAAGGAGCTCGAAGAGAGCAGGAGCTCGACTTCGATCGGAATGGACTCGACCTCGAGGGAGCCGCCCGGCGAAGGAGCTCGAAGAGAGCGAGAGCTTGACTTCGACCAGGGTGGACTCGACCTCGAGGGAGCCGCCCGACGAAGGAACTTCTACCAATGTGGCATCCAAGTGGATCTAACAAGGACTTCACGTCAGTAATCTTGCCACATCATATAATATAATAAATATTTTATAATAATATAATATATATTATATTTATAAATAATATGATAAATATATTGTTATATAATATTATACAATATTAATATTAATAATATATTATAAAATATAAATTATATTATATTATATTTAATAATATGTTATATAAATTTAATATATTATTTAATATATTTAAATAAGATATTAAATATATCATCTATTTAATAGATAAATTTTTCATATTAAGTTTATTTAATATAAAAATATTTTTTATTTTTATATAAAAAATATAAAATATAAAATATTGTTTATATTTTATAAATAAAATATAGATTTGATTTGAAAATATTTTAAAATTTTAATTTTATATTATATAACATTACTGCATATATCAAATTCAATAATCCACCTATATGCAATTAAATTTGTTAGAAACCCACATTATTCGTAATCCATATTATCTTTCAAGTTTGCCTCATAATATACCAAATGCAACCTTATATCCATTTAAATTACTCCTTACAAAGATATTTTAGTCTTATAAATTTCATGTGATTAATCTTGTAAATATGAATAAACAAAGATGGATAACGAGATCATATTCAATTGCTTAACTCGAACGATCATTTTAAAATTTTTTATACTCTAGAGATATTTAGCAAAGTGGACCTTAATTTGGAGGTGTTTGAGTAATTTTCTAAAAATTATCTAGAAATAGAAATTCAGTTGTATGATACCTCGGATCCCTAATAACGTGATACAATAATAGGTTACGCTTGTAGCCCACTTCATCCATCCGTTGCATCAAATAGCTCTTAATTCTTGGTAACCTTGCCGTTTGGTTGCTGTTTTGGGGTTGTATTGTAAACTTGATATTTATTTTTGGGTTACAGTTATACACTCTACCGGGAAAAAAAAAAAAAAAAACTTTTAATCCAACAATAACCGATGGCATCCCAGTAACTTTAGAATTCCCATTTAATTATAACGGGCGAAAAGCAAAGCAAACGAAAACGGAATTAGAGCTTGGAGCACAAGCAAAGAACCCAAAGCTTCCAAAATCCACTAATAATTAATTAAAGTAGAAACATATATTTATTTATTTATTTATTTTTTTGTTGGGATACAGTGTAGAAGTACCTTGCAAGCAAGCTTCCGGAATGGTGGCGAGTGGCAATCTCTAACAAATAATGCGACCCGTTTCCTCTCCCTCTCTTTTATATCTTTAACGCCGACTCGATTTCGCCTCTGAAAAACCCCAAATCCCCGATCCGAATTCCCGAATTCTTATCCGGAAAACCTTACATTTCCACTTCCCGCGCCACCATGCCAGGTCTCGTCGTCCCGCCCGACGCTCCACCGCTGCGGATCGCCGTCCCCGACGACGGCGACAACCGGATCCGGCGCCCTGGCGAGGCCAGATCCCCGATCCCGAAGAAGTTTTCCACCCCGTCGCCTTCCCCGTCCTCCCGCACAAGACC
The DNA here is from genome assembly GCA_021397845.1 of Areca catechu. Lineage (NCBI taxonomy): Eukaryota > Viridiplantae > Streptophyta > Magnoliopsida > Arecales > Arecaceae > Areca > Areca catechu. The sequence goes on along the minus strand of CM038051.1, from coordinate 12,052,805 downwards.
CTCCCAGGACCGGAAAAAGCGGACCCCGGGATCGTCGTCGGCAGAGAAGCAGCGGCCGCCAACGGCGGCGGACGAGGCTGCGTTGGACAACCCGGATCTGGGGCCATTCCTGCTGAAACTGGCGCGGGACACAATTGCATCTGGCGAGGGCCCGGGGAAGGCGCTGGAGTACGCGCTGCGCGCGTCGCGGGCGTTCGAGCGGTCGGGGGAAGGGGCGGCGCTGGAGCTGACGATGAGCCTGCATGTGACGGCGGCGATCTACTGCAGCCTGGGGCGGTACGAGGAGGCGGTGCGGGTGCTGGAGCGGGCGGTGGCGGCGGTGCCGGAGGACGGAAGGGCACCGGAGCACGCGTTGGCTGCATTCTCCGGGTACATGCAGCTCGGGGACACGCACTCGATGCTTGGAAGGTTGGATCAATCGATCGATTGCTACACCAAGGGACTCGTGATCCAGATGGAGGCGCTCGGGGAGGGAGATCCCAGGGTGGCCGAAACTTGCCGGTGAGTACGCGCTGTACACCTTTCTTTCCGTGTATTGCTTTTTTTTTTTTTTGATGATGGTCTCAATTGCCGTGATGGCCCTCGAGGCGAGGCGCACGTTTAGCGTAACGCGTATATTGTGGTATGTTTGGGGGCTATTCCGATTATCGTGCGCCGCGCGTTCGGTGCAGGGTACCCGCAATCTAGGCTTGCATTACCATATCTTCGCGCTGAATGTCAACGTGTGCCACCGAGGTCGTCGTGCGGGAGCGCGGGAACAGGTTCCGTCCAAGTTTGTCCACGGGGATCGAGGCCTTTTGCGGCCGGGGTGCAGGTTGGCGCGGGCGTTATGTGTGATTTTTTAGCATGCGCCGGATAGTGTTTAGGAGTCCGGAGCACGCTGTCGCAGTGCGCATCACGTGAGGACCACCCAAACCGGCGCAGATTGGAATGACCGGGAGTTACGCGTTAATGTGTGCAGTGGTGGGCAATCGGCATGGACGGAGACGATGAGCTGCTTTACCCGCCGGTCGGCGCTTTTTTTTTTTTTTTTTTTTTTTTTCTCGCTAGGTAACTTTTGGTGCACGTTAGCAGAAACTATGATTAATTTCTTAGCATGCGCGGTAGGATTGGTTCCCTTAATTTCTTTAAGGCTTCGAACCCAATTACAAGCCAAGGAAAATAACGACCAGGAGCATCACCAATCACCAAATGAGACAAACCATGAGGTAAGCTACGAGAGAAGAACTTTGGATGTAACTGAGAGGTTGCAAGAAAGCCAAGTTCGCTTCTCGCATTCCATGTATAACCTCAAATGCTTGTAAAGATGAGAGTGTAATCCTCGTATCTTGAACGCAAGGATTCAGAGGTGAAGTCTCTCCGTTTAGCCAAGAATTGACAGTGCTTGAAATCTCCTTTGATCCACATTTTGGAAGCACCAAAGTCAATAGACTCCGGCATATATAAACCATGCCAGGCTGCCATCAACTCTGCCACAGGAACAGAGTTGCGGATTAAAGGAACCACTCCCAACCATAATGATCACGGCCAATTACTGGTTCCCGGGTTCTTCGATCTCTCATCTCTCAATGCTTCCCCAGCTTTTCCCTTTCCCCTTCCATCGGTAACTGAATTTTAAAAATTCGGCAGGTACTTGGCCGAAGCCCACGTCCAGGCATTGCAGTTTGATGAGGCTGAGAAGCTCTGCTGCAAGACCCTCGACATCCACCGTGAGCACAGCCCTCCAGCCTCTCTTGAGGAGGCTGCAGACCGGCGTCTCATGGCCCTCATCTATGAAGCCAAGGGTGACTTTGATGCTGCCCTCGAGCACCTTGTCCTTGCTTCCATGGCCATGATCGCCAATGGTCAGGAGACTGAGGTTGCTGCCATTGATGTCAGCATTGGCAACACTTACCTCTCCCTTGGCCGCTTTGATGAGGCTGTCTTCTCTTATCAGAAGGCGCTTACGGTGTTCAAGTCCCTCAAGGGTGACAACCACACGTCTGTTGCTTCGGTCTTTGTTCGTCTTGCTGATCTCTACTACAAGACGGGCAAGTTCCGGGAGTCAAAATCCTACTGCGAGAATGCCCTCAGGATCTATGCCAAGCCTGTTCCAGGCACCAGTCCTGAGGATATTGTTGGAGGTCTGATGGAAATTTCAGCTATTTATGAAGCGATGAATGAGCCTGAGGAGGCATTGAAGCTGTTGCAGAAGGCACTGATGCTGCTGGAGGATTCGCCGGGGCAGTGGAGCACTGTTGCAGGGATTGAGGCCCAGATGGGGGTGATGTATTACATGGTTGGGAGGTATGTAGAGTCTTGGACCTCTTTTGAGAGTGCTGTGGCCAAGCTGAGGGCCAGTGGTGAGAAAAAATTGGCCTTCTTTGGGATTGTGTTGAATCAGATGGGGCTGGCATGTGTGCAGCTGTTTAAGATTAACGAGGCAGCAGAGTTGTTTGAGGAAGCTAGGACAATTTTGGAGCAGGAATGTGGGTCAAGCCATCCAGATACTCTTGGGGTGTATAGCAATCTAGCTGCAACATATGATGCCCTGGGAAGGTAACATAACTTCTGCACTTATTCAATCCTCATATTTATTCATTCTTTTCTAGAAACTATATCCATGGTTATTAATCATTACTCAGGCTTCTATATGTAGCTTGCAAGTTGATTTTTTTTGTTCTACTGCTATTTTCATGGCTCTCTATTTGTTCTTTAATTTTACTCTTAAGAGGTTGTTTAGTTCATTTAGCAAATGGTTTGTAGTTTTAAAATATGGAACAAATGGATGGCACATTCCTTCCAGATATAGATCATTATTTTTCTTTACAAGAAATAACTAGTTACTTCACAGCAACTCAGTTAAAAAAGGCTATGAAATCTTAAATTTTCAGAGTCCTCATCACATTAAATTTCTTCTTGAGTCAACTATGTTATAACTTGGAAATGCTGATATAGCACATACATAGCCATGTTTTCCAGCAATCAACAAAAAAATTAATCCTTGCTATGTCATTCTAGGGAAATGACAAGCTTGAACCCATTCAATATCTAGAGAATTACTGAATTGTTCCGTTCTTATCTTTCTTGTATCTTAAAAAGGCAGTTGTATTGCAATTCGACAACCTAAACTAGTCAGTAACCCCTATTGCTTCCCCTAGTTTCAGTGTCATAATTTCTAATAACCTCATCCACACTTTGTGAAGTAACCTCTTTTCTAAAATGGATAAAGTGTAGCTCGAGTATTCCTGTTCCTGTATTATAGTCTGCTTATTTTGAATTTCTGACAGCATTTACATGTAGATCTACATAGTGGGTCAATCATTACATCATTAACTTTATACTGTTTTTTTTTTTTTTTTGATAACTTTATACTGGTCTTTTAATAGGAAAAAAAAGTAGCCTTTATATGAGTCAAATACCATATATTTTATGTGATTCTTAAGTTATGCATGTCATCTGTTTTTGATTTCAAACATATAGTTGTCCATGTTTCTAGTTGAATGAGATGTATAAAAGAACCACTCAAGGAGCTTGTAATGAATCCTCAAAATTTGCAATCAACTTGGAGAACAATTGACCATGAAGGAATGGGGTTAAGCTGCAGGCTCTAAGAGAAGCCCCAACGAACTTGATTCTTGCTTGTTGTTCTGAAAGATTTTTATAGGTCAGATATACAGGACACCAGATTTTATTAGAGTTGGATTCAGTTATTTCTAATAAGAGGTGGTTATGTTGCAAGTGTGAAAAGCATACTTTTAGCTTTATTGATTGTGAGGTTAATAACAGATTTCATGAAGAACTCAATGTTTTTTTCTATTGGTCTTTTATATGGACAACTTGCTTCTTGCAAAACCTTTTGGGGTGTTTCATATTTGGAATGAGGTTCAATATTTTATTTGATCAGGGTCCTGACTTCTAAGGTCCAAAAATCACTTTTTACCCCTAGAAATGAAATTTGGATGAGACAGAATGTTTTTATTTTATTTTGTTTTGCTCGTGCAATTTCTTTTTTAGTTTATGCAATTTCTTTTTTGGGTGGTGGGTTGGGGTCCTGGGGGTTGGGGGTAGGAGTTGGTATGTGCATGGCCTGCTATAATTTCATGAGCTATGAATGGTAGCCCTTTGTTCGATAAATAGTGTCTAAATGTAAGCAGTTTGGTGGTTTGTTGTTTTAATATGAGTTTGTGGGCTTAGATAAACTGTGTCCCTTGTAAGGAATGTTAGTTTGGAAAGTCATCTTTAGAAGATTTTGGACATCCCCTTGAGTTGTAATATGCTAATACGCCTGGATGCCCAACATTTATTATGTATTGCGAGCTTTGACCATCTTCTACATCTTTTTAGCTTTATTGTCTCAAAATTCCTTCAAATAATTTAATGCTAGAGGCTCCAGCAACTTCCATGATTGCTCAGATTTATTTCTTTCTCTTGGTCAGAGTTATCCTCTGTCATGCAGCTAGCTTATTGCTAGCCAGTTCAAGAAGCCTGAATTTATCATCTTTGGCTTGTCAGGGAGATATGATCTTCATCTTTAGGAAATACAAGAAACATCTGCTTGCCTACTCTGATTATGTCTTATGAGAGTTCTTTTTATTTTGAGTGCTTTTTCATGACATGATGTCTGAAGGATATCTTGCTAGTTTGAAGATAAAAAAACAGATACCAAATCATACGATCTTTCTTGTACACGAAAGAGGAGCTCTTCAAATTGCCATTACTTTTGCACTTGCATTGCCTTGTTGCTCAGCAATATATCAGATATATCATCAATATGATTTTGACTTTTTCGAGGTTTCTCCTCATAGCTGCACTCCATATTATTATTCTACTTAAGACCCTGCTGCCAAGTTCCTTCTGTGAAGTCAAGGAAAACATTTGGTCAGCAGAGTATCCGAATACAAGAAGCTAACTCTGGATGCAGATATAAATGACATGGTGCTGAATGCAGTATGTAGTAAAGGACCTCCTAGAACAGTATGTTACCTAAGCTGTTGTTGGTAGTCAAACTTATCATGTTGTCCTTTGTGGTCAATTGGAAACTCATGTAGAATAAAATTCTAATTTTCAGGAGATGGTATGTAAGCTCATATTGTAATTAAAGAAAATACCGGCAAATCTGGAGAGAGGTGATCGTGGCAAGATGATTTTGTTTAAATCTTCTTCTGACACAAATGGGAAAAAATGACTTCGTTCTTTGGCTTCATCAATTGGAGATGGTGCTATACTTATTATCTCATATTTGACCATATAGTATAGTTCCTATCAGGGCCAGATAAGTGATGTGACCAGTCCAACAGCATTTATTTTGGATGCATAATTTCATCTGTTGTGACCTTGATCTTCGCAACGATGGTCTCAACTTCTCTGATTGATCATCATAAGCTAAGGAAAACAAGCTGAGTTGGTGCAAGCTAGCATAACTCATGTTCAGTTAATTTTGTTTCAAGCTGACCCAGAGGCATTTATGAATTTTCAAGATATCTGGTGAGAGCCAAGCTGAGCTAGCTCGAACTATTTACTAATTGGGTGACAAATTCAAGCAGAATTTCGAGCTGGCACAAACTGCTTATTAACAGTTCTCCAATTTGAAAGCCCTAGCTGCAACGTCAGTGTTGTCTTCCTTACATCCATTGTCGTCATCAGTCTGTAAATATTGCATATATTGCATCTTAATGCTTAATAATGCACTTATTCTTCATATTTGTGTGGGGAATTTTTGGTAGATTTACCGTTTTGGGACTCGGTGGCATCTTAATTATGAAAATATGCATTCCTAAAACAATTAGTTGATGACTATATGACTATTGAATCACCATTGTGATTCAGGTATTGTGATAAACATTTTCTGTCTAAACCACTTGCATTTCCACAGAGTTGGAAGCTTGGAATTGTCAAACCTACTGATGATCCCGATGAAATCTCTACGCATATGATCTGTTTAGCACAAAATATAATACGCTAATAACTCAGGATCAAAGATTCTATATCATTCACTCTTTTGCACTTGTTTTATGACAGGGTGGAAGATGCAATTGAAATCCTGGAATATGTACTTAAGGTGAGGGAGGAGAAACTTGGAACAGCAAACCCTGATGTTGAAGATGAGAGGAAAAGGCTCGCTGAGCTCTTGAAAGAAGCAGGTAGAGTCAGAAATCGGGAGCCAAAATCCCTAGAAAATCTTATGGTTTCTAATTCACAAAGGGTCAAGGAGGGCACAAAGAGGTGGTCGGGCCTGGGTTTCAAGACTTGATACAACCTTACAACATAAGAATACCTGTGTAAGGATATCAAAATAGGAATTTGGTGGTTTCTTGCTGTTTGAGCTCCTACATTTTTTTGATTTTTCTTTGTTTTCTGTTTCTTGAAATGTTTCATCTTACCTTCTGTTGATTTACTGTGTATTTATGACGTGAGTGAAGCTGTCTGATAGTGGATTATTCTATCATGGTGGTGAACAAATATGTAAGGGTTTTGTAAATGATATCCAATATTTTTTTGGTATTATATATAAACTTTGTTTCTTGTCATTATTTACAACTCGATCAAGATAAAATTCATCTCTTTTGTAGTGAATACCTTGAGTTAATTTTACCATTACAAGCAAAAGGATGACCGTTTGTTTCAGCATTTGGGTGGGGTCATTGCAGGTTACTGCTGGCTCTTCATTCAGACTGTCGTGTGTGGAGCACCTTGGGCCTTGTAACCCTGTGCGCATCCATGTCCTCTACCACATGATAATACGCATGAACAACGTAATTAGAGCACGGTAGAGGATCTTGTGGGACGAGTGGGCGTCCATTGCTTGGGGAGTGGTCTCTACCATGAGTTGAAGTGAAGCAAATAAGAGAGAGGGAGAGAGAGAGCATGCCAGCATGCCGTTTATATATACCTGAAAGGCTCCTTGATGAGATGTACTCTCAAATTGATTTGAAACATATGTTCAAGGTTTGGCTTTTAGAAGCGAAGAGAAGCAAACCCAAATCGACATAGCCAACTTGTGCAACGTCCTACCATTCAAAAAAATAAAAAATTATGGGAAGGATTGATGAAAATGATAGATCCTCCATCCATTCGGGCTTATCGTTTTGTATTTTTTTAAATTAGGACCAGAAAGGATGGATAGGTATATGAAAAATGAACTTATATATTGATAAAATTATCCCTTATTAATTTTTTAAATAAAAGTATAATACTTTTTATTTTTTTATTAATATTATTTATATATATTTATTTTATCTATATTATTGATCATATACTATTAAATTTTATTATTATTTATTTTAATTTTAGCACATAATTATAATTAAACAATGAAAATTGTCTTCCATTTTTTAATTTATGTCTGCTGTATAAAACTAATTAGCTATTTAAATTAACATATAAATTAATTATTTATTTAGATAATTAATATAAAAAATTAATTCATTAATAATTAATTTATAAAATTATTTATGTAGTTAAATTAAATTAAAATTATATATATATATGTTATAATTATTTATTGTATATATTATAATCTTGCTTATTTTTAGTATAAATAAATATTATAAATCGATAATAATAATAACTTTTATCAAATGGTAGTTTAGTAAAATATTATATAAATATCATCCATCATTTCTTTCATTCCTTCTATACAAAATAAAAAAAAGGAATCATTCATATCTATCATTCCATGTTTCATCAAACATGTAAAAAGATGGACCGAAGATTCATCTCTTCTATTTTTTATCTATCTTTCCTACTCTACCAATCCTTACACCAATCCATCTTTCATATTGTTGCCGCGTGTGCTCCCGGATCGAGCTCGGTCGGCTATGCTGGAGCACTCTTCTCCCGGTACCTGCAACAAAGTCCCCAAGGACCGGTGGTGCTCCGGCGGGGGACACTCCGATGTTTAAGTCAGCGAGAGCTTAAGAGCAACATAATGGAAGAATCAAATGGAAAAGGAAGAGAGTACTTAGCCCTGAAACGAGGTCCCCCGGTCACCTTATATAGATGCAGAATACTGCCAAATTCTGTTAAAGGATATGTCAAAAATGCTCGATTTGCCCCTAGGAGAATCAGGATAATGGCCGGTGGCTCCGAGACGTAGCCATGCGGTGGTGTCCGTTGAAACAAAATTCTGGTGCCAGGTGGGAAGGACTTCTAGAGCCTTCGAGTTGTTTCCGGAGTGAGAATAAGTCAGTCAGACCCAACGGTGATGGGTCGGCTGACCGAGGGAGAACAACCGTCAAGCCTTCTGGGGAGTAGACTGATTGGACCTCAACGAAAGTGGATTGTTCGGACCTTTACTTCAGTGGGTCGGTCGGTTGGACCTTTGGTAGAGTGGATCAGCTGGATCTTTTATTTCAATGGGTTGGCCAGTTGGACTTCTAGTAGAGTGGATCAGTCGGACTAACCGGGAGCCCACTAGCACCGATTCAATTCAGGAAAAATCGATTGAGTACAACACATATCAAGCAGAGAGTGAAGATAGATAGCTAAAACCAAGAAGCTAAGTTGACCTGCCGACATCCAAGCTAAGTTTGGAGGTGTTGATGGACCAAGTTGGGTCCAGACCTTAGTTTAAGTAGGTCAATTGGAGGTGTTGAAAGGCTGGTCTTGCCCAACTCAGACCAACATTTGCTTTCAACCACGTTGGGATTAGTAGAACCGCTTCACTTTTGTAGTTCTTAGCACAGACAACATTTGTAGTTCTTAGCCAACATTACTAGTTCTTAGCCCAGACAGTCCCATGCTCAGAATGACGACCTGCACCCTAGCTTAAGCATAAGGTTACAAATGGGTCGGGTTGACCCATGACCCGACCCGATCCAACCCATTTAAATCCGATTCGATCCATTTTTATGGACCCGTGAATCTGGATTGGATCCTAAAATTAGCTCCATTCCATTTTTCGAGTCGGGTCTGGGTTTACTGAATTTGGATCCGATCCAACCCGACCTGATTTGAACATACTAATACTGATAGAATTATATCTATTTAGACCTTTAAATTATAATTTAAAACTTGTATGGAACTAGCTATAATTATTTTTATATCTTAATTTATTTTAAAAATATTATTATTTATTATATATTTTATAGTTAAAAATAGTTAGCTATGTAATATTTAAAATATAGTTGTCTATATTTTATTCGGATCATATTTAGATCCAAACTTTGTACATTATAACCGGATTATTTATGGATCCGATCCAACCCGAATGATCTGTTGGGTTGAAAATTCTGATAGTGGATCCGATCCGACCCGACTCGATTTTTTAGTGGATTGGATCTGGATATACTATTAGAACCCGATCAAAGAACCGTGTTAGATTGGGGTCACTCATGATCTGATCCAATCTGACCCATTCGCATTCCTATTTAAGCATGGCTGTCCAGGTCTGGCCCATTTTTATCCCAGCCTAAGGTAGTTCAATCGTTCAAAGTTTAAAATAACCATGGTGACATTAAAATGGAGTACGAATCAAAAACCAACAATAGCCATTGTATTTATGGGTTCAAATGTTATACTTTGACATGAGATTGAAGTCATGTAAGCCTCGAGCTAAGACTCCACCAGTAGGCTTAAGAGATTATTTGTGACAGAAGAACATAGATAATACATGCATACAATTATAATGAAATGTGTTGCAGCAGATTCACCGGGATCATACCTCTTCCTGGTTCTTCCTCTCCGGGAGCCTGCAAAACAGAGAATGCCTCGTGCCGGGGATTCTGGCGAAGACACTTCGACGATCAAGTCAGCGGGACTATCATGGAGAATGGGAGACCTCTGGCATGGAGAGCTTGGGGGTCTCTCCGAGTACCAGAGGGTGAGAAGAGAAGACCTAAAATTGAAAGAGATGGGTTATGTCTCCTACCTGGGGTTTGCCCTGCTTTACCTTATATAGGCGTAGAGTAGCGCCAAAATCTGTTAGGGAGGAGGTCGAACAAAACCGATTTGCCCCCAGGAGAGCCAGCGTGGTGGCAGGGTCGTGGCCTGGCAGCATGGCAGAATCGTGGTCTGGCGGCGTGGCAAGATCATGGCCTGACGGTGTGGCAGGGTCGTGGCCTGATGGTGCCGTCAGGAGGATCAGAGTGATGCGGGCTTCTGGAACCTTCGAGTGGTTCGCTGGATGGGAATGAGTCGGTCTGACGGAGGTGAGTCGTCCGGCCGAGGAAAAATATCCATCAAGCTCAGCAGAAGTGAATCAGCCGGACCTCTACTTCTGTCAGTCGGCCTTCTGGGGTCGGCCTTCAGGATCAGCTAGTCTTCAAGATGATTGGTGTTCTGGCCTTCTGGGTCGGCCTTCTGGGGTCGGCCTTCAGGGTCAGCTTTCAAAGTCAGCTAGTCTTCAAGTTGATTGGCCTTCTGGGTCGGCCTTTTGGGGTCGGCCTTCAGGGTCAGCTTTTAGAGTCAGCTAGTCTTCAAGTTGATTGGCCTTCTGGCCTTCTGGGTCGGCCTTCTGGAGTCGGCCTTCTGGGGTCAGCCTTCAGGGTCAGCTTTCAAAGTCAGCTAGTCTTTAAGTTGATTGGCCTTCTAGCCTTCTGGGTCGGCCTTCTGGGGTCGGCCTTCTGGGTCAAAGGATCAATTGAACCTCTGCTTTGTCCCAGCCGAAAAAATTATTGGCTCCGGTCCGGTTCAGAAAAAGGTTGATTTGGATATAACAAAATGCAATATACTCGGTCTCGCCCGGTCTCCCCCGCTCTGACTTGGTTTCCGTGCCCACCCAAAACCAGTGCGGTATTTCGTCTAATACGTTCTGGCTCATGGCGAGTGAGGAAGAAAAAGACAGCGTTGGTGACCGGTGATCATCTAAAACCGGAGAAGCCGATCGATCATGGTCTCATGTAGTGCAGGGGCCATCTCGAGGGCCATCTTGGACCTCCCACAAGATCACGGTAAGTGAAGTAGATGAGTTGTAGAAATTCTTTTCTAAGGTCCTTGAATTCCTAGAATCAACAATGGAGGAGTCCCGCCGGCTGTGGGAGGATGTGGCAGTCTTCGTCCAGAGCCTGGGTCATCACGTTCCAGCCGAATGGGTAGCCGAGGAGGTTCGATTGAAGGCAAAGCTGGACTATGAACCCGAGACCTTCCCCATCGTAGATGACCATATAATCCTTTGCTTCAAGACTGTCAATGATTGTTCTCTGGTTCTTAAAGGAGGTCCCTGGTTTGTTGTTGGCCAGCTTCTTGCAATGGAGCATTGGGAGCTGGACTTCGTCCCTAGCCGGAGGCCAATCTAGAAAACGGTAGTTTGGATGAGGTTGCCGAGCCTACCATTGGAGTATTGGGCACCACCGCTGATAATGGCCATAGCGGTGGAGGCGGGCAAGCCGGTGGCGATTGATGACTTCACGGATCTTCTCCGGAAAACAGGGTATGCCCGAATTAGAGTGGAGATTGATGCTGGAAGCCCATTGAAGCCCGGGGTTCTGATCAAGGGGAGGAAGGATGTATTTTGGCAGCAGTTTGTCTATGAGAACCTCCCACCGGTGTGCTATCGGTGCGGGAGGATGGGCCACATGGATGAGGGCTGCCGTTTCCCATAAGTTGATCTCTCCTCAGAGAACGGCGATTGCTCATTGCTTCTGGACAACTTCGTGGAGGTTAATGGGAGCAATGATCAGGACGGTCCGAGCCCAATGCCGGCAGAGGAGAAGACTGCGACTTTGGGCGGCCGGCCAAGGCTGGGGCCGTGGCTGGTAACATCTCGTATCTGTTATATGATTTTATTTAACTTATGAGTTGTTATCATTATTTAATTATGAAGGGCAATTTTATCATTAGTTCCTTAGTCTCAGTTGATGAAACTGCCACCATGTGGTTACAATAGAATGTCCCAACCTTCCGTAGAAATGGTTTTCAAGTGTTTTAAATTAGGATCATCCATCAATCTTAACACGGTCTGGAAAAACTACGAGAAGGCCGAAGATCTTTCTCAAAATACTACAAAAATGTCATGTATGTTCAATGTCATATTTCATATATAATAACTGATTCATGGATATTTTGGGTTGCTAAATCTATCAATTGGTATCAGAGCCAACCATGAATCTTTCGTTTGGTTTTTCATAATTAAAAAAAAAATGTGAGGTAGAAGTGAACGGGTGTTCTTTGATCCCGGAAAGTCCTCGGGCCGTCCACCGTAGAGATTGCGGTGCTCGAAAGGGTCGAATCATTGCAGGCATGCTCGAAGAAGACAATGCGATCAAAATTGCTTTGAGGCCGTGATGATTCATCTGATTAGCGTGGAACCTTTGCCATGTCACCACATTTTCTGGTGGTGATGACGGTTTGGCACGCGAAGAAGCTACTCTATCTTTCTTTCTTTTATTATATTCACCATAGTCTTAGTCCCTGAGTCTCTGCCAGAAAGCCAGAAATGGCTACAAACGGTTGGCTGCGGACCAGCAGGCCCCCAGTTTCCGTTCCCAACCACACATGAGAAGCATCCGATTAAAGCTCAAAGGATTCAGAGTTGCCGTTTTTCTCCCCTCATGGAGTTAGCCGTCAATCCTTTTGGAATTAGGGATGAATGGAATAGGGAATGGAGTGCTCACTCCCTCCCCTTTCCGTTCACTCGGTAGGCAGATGGCGGGCTCGGCTCCGAGTTCAAGCCCGTTCGCTCGGTAGAGGGGAGCGGATCGCTCGTCTCCTTTATTTTTTGTTTTATTACGGAGGAGTATGGAACGTTCGGGAGTGTTATTGCAATCACTGTGATATTTCCCGTTAAATGTGGTTGGAGACCATGACTTGCATATTATATGAGTACCTTCCATATGTCATCCAAACATGGCATCCATGTTTATATTTATTGTATAATTTGTACATTACTTGATTTGAAGACTAAAAAAAAATCTATGTAGATATATGACGTTTATCTATTAACTACTAGCAAAACCAGCCTTTTCAGAGCATTATTTGATAGAATCAATATGCTACAATAGTTACACACTATTCCATACTTATGCTTCATGTGATATGATTTTGATAATTGATTATTAAAGCATGATATATGTATGATAGTTCATGATTTATTGAAGTATAATAGTTTATGATTTATGTGGGGAAATGAATCATCATAATCCAAGGCATCAATATTGTTAAAATCATATTGATTAATGTGCATCAAAGTGACTTAGTTGATAACATTTTGATAATAATTGAGTTACAAAGAATAAAGAAAGAAGGATTATGTTGGTGTTTAGAGAGATAAACAATGGTCAAGTCCAAAGGTGGATCATTGAGTTTGTTCAACTAAACAGATTTGGGTAATTAATGTATTTGCTATGATTATTATTTTTCTCCCAAAGGAGTTAATTTTAATTATATCTCTTATGATTAATTAGCCTCAATTGGTGAATAATGTTTTCACTAATGGGAGACTAACATATATATAGTTTTGTCCCAAAGGATAAATTATTATATGTGATGTTGATTCCATTTAGAATTAATTGTTTTGAGATATGTTGGTTAATTATGGAAAATTTAATTGATTTCTCCATCAATTAAATTATTTATTTATGTGGCCTTATTATTTATTATATGTGATGCTTATTTAGTGATGTTATTTCTTTTTCAGTTTGTGTGAAGGCCTTGATTGGGTCTAATTTCTCGGACTGGAAAGATGAAATGTTGTTTAACTTAGGGGTAGAAGACATGGACTTAGCCTTTAGAATAGATGAGCCACCTCGACCAACTGTCACTAGTGGTCCAGAGGTGAAAAGAGAATGAGAGCGGTGGGAGAGATCTGACCGTTTAAGCCTAATATACATAAAGAATAATATTCCTAAATATATTAGAGGAGCCATTCCTAATGTACCATTGGCTAAGGACTACCTAAAAGCTTTAGAGGAACACTTTACTGTTTTTGCCAAATCACTGGCTAGCACTCTAATGACACAATTAGTGACCATAACCTATGATGGACATAGTGGGGTTAGAGACCATATCATGAAAATGACTGACATTGCAAGTTAATTAAAAAATCTGGATATGGAAGTTAATGACTCATTTTTAACCCACTTCATCATGAATAAGGTTTTAAATCTCGTGGGACAGGAGCGTCCCGGTTTTTGCCCGGAACGAGATGCCCCGCGTCCCACCCCGTCCCAGTGGCTGTCCCGATCGGGCATCCCGGTGGCCATCTCTATCGGGCATCCCGGTACGTACTTGTGATGTTTATATATATATATATATATATATATATATATATATATATATATATATATATATATATATATATATATATATATATTTTGAATTTATTTTAAGTTTTTATTATTTTATTTATTGTTTAAATATATTTGATTTTTCAAAATAATGCATTTATGATAAACCTGTTCTATTTAAAACTAATATTATAATGTATTATGATTTTTCAGGTTGTTGAAGATTCTTTCTGATTACCAAGCAATGATTTCTTGTAAATGATGTTGCACGAATTCTTGATAAAGCATAACTATTGAAGTTAGATAAAAAAATTGCAGTGCATACTACTTGAGCTTAGTTACTTGTATCAAAAAATATGGTGATGCTAATATTATGTAATAAATCATTTTCAATATTACAAAAAACGAGTTATCAGTTTAACATAAATATATCAAAATCATTACTAATTTCAAGTGGAATGCCTATGACTCTCATAAACATCTGGGTCTCGCTCAGAATCGGGGCCTTAAATATATTGTCAATTCGGATGCTGGACGAATCCTTGTTGTTTATTTTGTATTTGATATTGTCCAGGATAACCTTCTTGATAGCATATTGGATAAGGAATATGCCATCCTTGATAAGGATAATAAAAGGCAATTTCATACTGTGATCCGGAAATATTTTCACAAGGTGTATGAGAATATTCTTCGGGATATGACCATTGAGAATATGCATCTGAATCATTCGCTCCAACAGATTCTATTCTGGTTGATGATGATGATGATCTAACTTGTTTAGACTCGAATCTGCATTTCGCATCTTGCTCCATCCATGCCATAAACTCTGGATAGACTTGACGTCGATGTTCCTCAGTTATTCGCAACTCCTCATGAAAATGATCCAAAATATCTTTAGCCTGTGTCCCACGTCCTGCAATAATTTTTTTCCCCTCCTTCTATAGGCAGCAACTCTTCTTAATTCTGATATCTAGAACTGCGTCTGGCTCCATGATCCTGGTCCCGTGTAGCATAGCTAAAATATGCTTCTTGTGTAAAAGGACTAATCCCTCATGCTTCACCACCTCCACCTTGATTATCATAATCATCAGATCCATCATCACTCTTGCTATCATTATCATCATCACTATTATCTTGAGATGATCTAGGCAATCTAAGATCCGAGGATTCAGGTGTCTCACTATCGTCATCTCGAACTGGCACATCATCAATTACCGCTATTGGATCAATTGTCACCTTCATCTTTGATTTGGACTTTCCATATTTGTCTTCAATTGTAGCTCTTTGGCTTCCTCTCAGTTGACTTGCCCCGCCTATACTACTGGTTCCAATGCCTTGACTATCTGTAAAAATCTTTGTTTGATGTCTAGATTTAAACATTTCACGGTCAAATCGTTGATTAGAATCTTCAGATCGCCTGCCACCTGATCCACCATCATCTTTAGCAGTATCTTGCATTCCACTCTGAATGGAAAATAAATAAGAAGCCGTTCATCGATCTATATCTCGTACTCCTGCCTCATGTGCTATTGTTTTGCATGGTCGGGGAGGATCTCCTGGCTCATCCAATACTGGTGGATCCTGTGCTTCTTGATCTACAACCCAGTTCAACATAGGATCCTCCTCATCATGGACAAAGTCCTCTTTGAATGGATCATCTTGCTTGGGCTCTTTTCCCTCATTGATATACTTGAGCTTCAACCTCATATTATAGTGTACAAAGACTAGATCTCTCAATCTTTGTGAGGTTAGATGATTTCTGATTTTCGTATAGATCAGGGCAAATGTACTCCAATTGCACTCGCATCCACTTGATGAGATGGTCTGTGATAGGATCCGAATAGCAATCTTTCTTAGATTTGGTGCAGATGTGCCCCACTGGACCCACCATTCTCCTGTATTCAAAATATCAAATAAAATAATATATATTATTAAACTTAACTCCTCAGCTATACATGGATATACATATAATAAAAAATAATCCTATATTTATACCTGGTGACATTTTAGATATAGATCTGTATGCTCCTTGTTCTCCAAAGCTTCCTTTCCACTCTCGAAAAATTTTTCCATGCCTAATCAATATAGACATCTCATTAAAGGTCATCTAAATTTAATAATTTAATATATTTCAAATATATAATGGCTTTTCTACTATGATAGGTATATATTCTTTTATTACCTCACTTATAGCTTCTGCAGCCAAGTCCAAATCACTTTTTAGCCTATATACAACATTCCTCAAGGCTCTCAAAAGCTCTTCATCTAAGACAATGTTATGATCATATTGATATTTGGGATTTAAATAGCAGACTGCATGAAAAATAAAAATAGTATTAATAAAAAGCAAAGATATTCATAACTTATTTAACAAAGGATACATGATAATTATGCTTCAAACAAGTTTTACCTGCTAAGTGCAAGTCTTTTCCCATTTGAGTATCCCATCTGTCCTCAATAACACGCAAATATGGTGCTGCTTTCTTCTGTCCTACTGCTTTTATAATCTCTTCTTTGCAATCAGACATCTTGGGATATACATAGCCTATCTGAGAAAATTTCTTGGTATCTACTATCCGTGGCACTACATACAAGGGCTCTATTGCCTTAATCACCTCTAAGCATCCATTCCAAAAATTATTACTCAATATAATGCCATCAATACGTCGTCCATCATTAGTCCTTGCATACTTAGAAGCCCTCCATTCATCAGAAGTCATCATAGCCCTCAAACCAGTCTTATTATCAAGAAGACTCTTCAATGCTATATAATTAGTTGCAAATCTTGTCAATCCTGGTCTAAGCAGCTCCCCTTGTACATGTTTTTTCATAAAAGCAAGTATCCAGGTATGATTGTAGATGTATTTGGATACTGCCTGCCCACTTTCTACTACAGATTTTATCTTTGATAGCTGTCCAATATCTTTTATCATCAGATCTATACAATGTGCTACGCAAGGGGTCCAATATAGATGTTTTTCTAACATCAGATCCTTTCCTGCTTTCATATAGTTTGTTCCATTATCTATGACCACTTGGATGATATACTCTTCACCAATTTCATCAACTACATCCCTCATCAAGCCCAAAATATAATTGGAGTCATGTATTTTGTCTGAAGCATCAAATGAAGTATGAAAGATTGTTACCTTATCACAATATACAAGAAAGTTGATAATGCTCCTCCTAGTAGGCCCAGACCAACCATCGCACATCAATGTCACCCATAAGTATTCCACTTTCTTTTATAACTTTCAATCCAGGCTTTGATAACTGCGACCTGTTGTTGTAAATATGGTCCATAAATCTCATAGAATGTAGGAGGATCAATACCTGGATCGGCTTTTTGAACTGTACTAATCATCGATCGAAAATACGTATTCATCGCTGTCCATGCTGGAATATGGCTAAAATGAAACTAGTTGGCAATTACCCTTCCTATTTGTTTTTCTTGTCCTTATTTATGTAGTCATCAATTCTCGGTTGCTTTGACTCTGGATCTGGATATGCTGCAAGATCTAGATCATAGATGGTAGGACCTCTTGAGCTTTTCTTTGATTTTCTTCCAAATGCACCAAACAAAGATTTGATTAAAGATGATTCCATTCTCATGGATTGACTCCTCTCTAATCCAACTGAGCAGACTGTAAATATGAATATGACCTTGCTGCTACACCAGAGGCACCACCCTTCTCAAATTGAGAACATCCAAATTATGCTCTATGTCTCGAAACCTCCTCTTGTTGCCACTGGTCCTGTTGAGAGGCCCGGATAGTCTCTTGTAGATGAGTTGCCTCTAAATCATCTGGATCAACATAATCATCATCATCATCTAAGTCTGCATGAACAAATGATTGAGATGTGCGACGATCAATTGCTTTTCTTCGAGCTCTAGATGCTATTTTTGCCTCTTTTTCTTTCTCAATATGCTCTCTCATCATCACTCGAACATCTGCATGTACCTTTTGACACTTCTTCACATTACTGAAGCCACCCATCAAGTGTTGTTTCAATCGGGTGACTCCACCTCCTCTATTTTTATGTCCACTGAAATTACATTTTCATTGATGCCGGTCCTTTCCCATTTTTCCAAAACGCCATCCAATATCTGGATCCTTTTGTTGCTTGTTATCGGGCTCCATCTAATTTAAAATAAATTATGAAATTAATGAGTATCTCGAAAATTTTGTTACAAATTTTGATGATTTTGTTCTTTATTTTTTTGTTGCAAATTTTATTCTTTATTTTCCTTTTCTTGTTAACTAAATTTTTACATATATTATGCTTTCTGTTTGTTTTTACATATTCAATTATCTATATTTGTTTTGGATTTTGCTGTTGGGGCACATAGGTTTTAACTTGCATAGTCAAAAATAACAGCAATACCTTATTTAATAATAGTTAACACGTGTTTAACCCACATGGTGAAATATTACAGTCATATCCTTTTCTACTTTAGGAAATTTATGCATGTGTTTCTTTCTAGACATACTTAGCTATGATAATTTGATCTAATTTATTAATTATTAACATAACAAAATAGATCATATACTATAAAATAAAATTATCTTTTTTTCGTGTGCAAATTTACACAGTAATAAAGAAAAAGCAATCATTATTTCATATGAAGCTCTTAATTTATATTTTATTTAACTCTTTTTTTGATTAACTAATACATTATTCTGTTTTATTGCGGACAAGAAATCTCGGTATATATAATTTTAAACTAAATAAGAAATTATATTTATAATTGCATGAGCTTATTTAATATTATCAAACAAGAATCAAATTAAATTAGTTATAAGTTTTTATATATATGCAAGAACTAAATATAAAATTTTAGAAAAGTAGGAATACCATTCACGAATCTCGTTAAAATTTTAAGATATTATGTGTTTGAGACGCCTCCCTTCTTTTCCTTCCTGTAAAATCTTCCAATATAAAATAAAATATAATTAAAAAATAATGACAATAATTTAATAAATCATATTTTATTAATTGAAAAAAAAAATAATTTTAATAAGTTGTATAACATTTTGGATCAAGATACAAAGACTTACCATTTTCTAAAACAAGCACAGCAACCTTCTTCTTCAGGTAAGCCTTCCATAAAGTTTATTGTCACAGGGTCCCTATTTAACATTGCAGGAATTTAACCATTGAAATGAACGTTAAAACGAATATGAGGCCGTTACAAATAATTCATTTTATTTTACCGTTGAAATGACCGTTAAAAAGGAATCCGAGGCAGACAACGGTCAAATAATCCATTTTATTTTACCATTGAAATAATCGTTAAAAAGGAATCCGAAGCAAACAATGGATAAAAGTTGATAAAATCATTTTACCGTTAATTTGATCATTAAAAAAATCCAAAATTTATAAAAATGATTATAGATCTGCCATCTATCTTGTCCGTCCGTATTATTTATTTTATATATCTCGTGATCCTTATCGACTTAACATATCAAATCATTAGGCATTATTCCTGGCATATTTTAATCGGGTCAATTTCGTTCACGTCCGTGACCAATTTCCCGTCCGTGACCCATTTCCCGTCCGTGACGCATTTCATTCGCATTATTCCATACGGCCCACCCTTAAAACGACATGGGACGCCTGACCGTATTTCTTCCTCCTTCCTCGCTCCCCATGGCCGATGCCCGACGGTGGCCAATGCCCAACGGTGGCCGGCGCCCGACGGTGGATGGTGGCCGACGCCCGACGGCTCCCTCCCTCCTCCGACTCCTCTCTCCTCCCTTCGCGTTCTCAGGAGGTCCTCCATCCCCGTCCTCATCTCCTCGTCTTCCCAGCGACAATGCCGGATGCCAACGTCGATGCTGACGCTGACGGATCTGTAAGCAAGAAGCAAATAGGTTAGTCCCCTCTCCTTACTCATGACATCGAAAAAAAAAATAGGTTTCTTCGAGATGGCCGTACCGGCAACTAATCCGACCGAAATGAAGCCGAGACGGAGGCCGGACGATGGTTTCGGGGTCCCACACCCGTCCCCTGTGCCGGAAACTCAGATACGGGACGGGACGGCTAGGACGGCCCCCGTCCCGGTGGGACTTAAATCCTTGATTATGAACTCTCTTCCTGCACAGTTTGATGTTTTCAAAACTATCTATAATACACAAAAGGAGAAGTGAAAGCTAATAGAATTAATTAGCATGTGTGCTCAAGAGGAAGAGCGACTTAAGTCGAGTAAGCTCGAAGAAGCACATTATATGGGTCAGAAATCAGTTACTAATAAGAACAAGAATAAAAAATATAAGAAATCTGGGTATGACATCAAGACCAATAGTAAATTTGGATCCAGTCGGGTACACAAGCCAAAAGGAAATAAGCAAGTACAGTGTTTCTTTTATAAGAAACGAGGTCATTTCAAGAAAGATTGTTATGGTTACAAGAATTGGTTAGCAAAGAAATGTAGCACTCATTGTCTAGCATGTTCGGAATCTAATTTAGCCACTGTTCCACCAAATACCTGGTGGATTGATTCGGGAGCCACTATTCATATTTCCAATTCTATGCAGGCATTCATAAGGAGCCAGAAGGTCAATCCAAACCAAAAGATGCTCATAATGGGTAATGGGGTTGAAGCTCCTCATCGAGCTGTTGATGTAGTTCACCTAATCCTTGATACTGGTTTTATCCTTGTTTTAGATGATGTACTCTTTGTTCCTTCTATGTCTAGAAATCTCATTTCTGTATCAAAGCTTGACAAGTTGAACTATGAATTTCGTCTTTGTAATGGTACTGTTTCTTTGTTTTATAATTCTAAACTTGTTGGTTCTGGATCCTTGAGTGATAATCTTTACATGTTAAACATTGATCCATTATTTTCTCAATCCCTTCTATCTTTGAATGTGAGTACCAAGCGTAGTCTTGTTAATGCTCATTCAACAATGTTGTGGCATAAACGTTTAGGCCATATTTATAGAGAAAGACTAGAAAAGTTGGTCAAGGAGGGAGTTTTGAACATATTAGATTTTTCGGACTTTGGTTTTTGTAATAATTGTGCTAAAGGAAAAATGACGAAGTCTAGAAATAAGAGTGCTACTAGAAGTAATGAGCTTTTAGCTATCATTCATACTGACATTTGTGGCCCATTTCATCCCACTACCATTAGTGGTAAGAAGTAATTTAAAACATTTATTGATGATTACTCTCGCTATGGCTATGTGTATTTGATTGGTGAAAAAGCAGAGGCACCGGATGTATTTAAAATTTATAAAATAGAAGTTGAGCATCAGCTTGAAAAGAAAATTAAAGTTACACGATCTGATCGTGGTAGTGAATACTACGGAAGATACGATCAAACAGGTCGCAATCCAGGGCCATTTGCTAGATATCTACAAGAGTGTGGTATAATTGCTCAACCCATTATGCTAGGTATACCTAAACAAAATGGTATATCTGAAAGAAGAAATCGCACTCTTATAGATATCGTGAGGCCTATGATGAGTCATTTTGACTTACCAGAATATTTGTGGGGTAAAGCTTTAAAGACTGCTGCCTATATTTTGAATAGAGTGCCTTCTAAGGCAGTTTCCAAGACACCTTTTGAGTTATGGACAGGTAGAAAACCTAGTCTTAATCATTTGCGTGTTTGGGGTTGTGCAGCATAAGCTAGACTATATAATCCACATGAAAGAAAACTTGATCCCAGAACAGTATCTTGTTCATTTGTTGGATATCCAGAAAGGTCCAAAGGTTATAGATTTTATTGCCCATCTAATAGTACTAAATTGATTGAAACTTTAAATGCTAGGTTTATTGAGAATGATACTCATAGTGTTGGTATGGAGCCCAGACGTGTGGTAATTGATGAGGACCATAGTTTAGATTCACTTCCTCAAACTAAAATTCAATTTTCAATAATTACCATACAAGAAAGTGATGAAAGTCACTAAGAGTCTGATGAGCATGTACCTTACATGGAGACTGAAGTAATTCCTGTCTCAATAGAACCAATAGTTAATTTGCCATTAAGGAGATCATAAAAAGAAAAAAGGCATGCTATACCAGATGACTATGTAGTTTATCTACAGGAATGTGATTTTGATATAGGCGCGGAAGGTGATCCAATGTCATTTTCTAAAGCCAAAAATTGTATTCATGCTTCTAAATGGTTTGATGCAATGAAATTGAGTTGACCTCTATATATAAAAATAAAGTCTGGGATCTAGTTGACTTACCTGAAGGAGTCAAACCCATTGGTTGCAAGTGGGTATTTAAAACTAAAAAAAGACTCCAAAGGTAAAGTTGAAAGATATAAGGCCAGATTAGTTGCTAAGGATTTTACTCAACAAAAGGGCATTGACTATAAAGAAACATTTTCTCCTGTATCAAAGAAAGATTCCTTCATGATTATAATGGCATTGGTAGCTTACTTTAACCTTTAATTGCATCAAATGGATGTTACTACTGCATTTCTAAATGGTTTCTTGTTTGAAGATGTCTATATGGTTCAACCAGAAGGTTTTGAGACTAAAGGCAAGGAACATTTAGTTTGCAAACTTAAGAAGTTCATTTATGGATTAAAACAGGTTTCAAGGTAATGGTATTTAAAGTTTGATGAGGTAATAAGATCTTATGGTTTTGAAGAAAATAAAATTGATGAGTGCATTTATCTAAAAGTCAGTGGGAACAATTTATTTTCTTAGTATTGTATGTTGATGATATACTACTTGCTAGTAGTGATTTAGGAATGATACATGAGACTAAACAGTTCTTATCTCAAAATTTTGAGACGAAGGATCTTGGTGAGGCTTTTTTTATCCTTGGTGAAGCGCCCGGTTGGCTAGTCCCTGGTCGGACTGGCCCCCGACGTCCGGTCGGCTGGTCCCCTCGCGGAGTCCGACTCCCCAGTCAGCTTTCCCAAAGAGCCGACCCGGGGGCTTTGAGGGCTGATAGGCGCCCCCACCGCTCATGCGACGGCCCTTTCCATCGTCACGGTCGGCTCCTGGGGAGCTAGCTGACCCACTACTGAAGAGATCGCCTGAGGTTTCCAAGAACCTCTCCTCTCCGACAGTTCTGGCATTCTGTTATAACAAACTCCAGCGCATGGCCACTACTCTGACACACCTGGCACACCGCCATTCACGACCTCGTTGCCACACCTGTTCTCCTGGGGGATATTTGGGTTTTCCCAGCCTGCTCCCCAACAGAATTTGGCAGCGCTCCGTGCCTATAAAAGGCACCCGGGGGACCTCCGTGAAAGATAACGTTCTTCCTCCCCATTGCAGGTTGGTCGGTTGAGGAGCTCTCCAGCGCGTCCACCGATCCCGGTCCAGGGGGAGACGGCGGCAACACTTGGTTTAGAAATTCATCGAGATAGGTCTCGTGGGCTTCTTGGATTATCACAGAGAATCTATATTGATAGAATTCTCAAAAGGTTCAACATGCAAAATTGTAAAGGCGGAAATACACCTATTGTTAAGGATAATAAATTTGGAAAGTTTCAGTGTCCGAGAAATAACCTAGAGCGGGAACAAATGAAAGGCATTTCATATGTTTTAGTAGTTGGAAGCCTTATGTATGCTCAGGTGTGCACACGGCCAAATATAGCATTTGCTGTCGAGATGCTGGGTAGAGATCAAAGTGATCCTGGTCTGGATCATTGGAAAGCGGCAAAGAAAGTTTTAAGATTTTTGCAACAAACCAAAAATTATATGCTCACAAACAAAAAGACCGACACACTTGAAGTGGTGGGTTACACGGATTCTGATTTTGCTGGTTGTTCGGATAGTAAGAAATCCACTTCAGGTTTCATTTTTGATGGGTGGAGGAGTGATATCATGGAAAAGTATGAAACAAACTTTGACAGCTTCATCCATCATGGAGGCAGAGTTCATTGCTTGTTATGAGACCACTTCACAAGCACTGTGGATATGAAATTTCATCTCAGGTCTTCAAGTGGTTGATTCTATTTCTCGACCGTTGGTGATTTTCTGTGATAACTCTGCAACAATTATGTTTTCAAAGAATAACAAGAGTTCAGGAAAGTCAAAGCATATTGATATCAAATATCTTGTTGTTAGAGAGAGGATTCATAACCAGCTAGTGTCAGTGGAGCACATTGATACACGGTAGATGATTGCCGATCCTATGACTAAAGGTTTGCCGCCTATGTTGTATAATGAGCATGTTGCTCATATGGGTCTTATTAACTCTTTAGATGTTTTTAGTTAGTGGGAATTATGGTAATTGCTTAGTTTCCGACACTTGGTATTTGTGATCACATTACATTTTTATCCTCTTTTATATAGTATTATCCATATTGGTGCACATGTGTATGGATCTTTATTTTATGTCTTATTTATAAGACATATGGTGTTCTTAATTGAGACACTGTTGGACCAAAGCATGACATACCTTTCTTTTGCCGGCTAGTGTACATGTATTATTGACATAAATTATTTATCAATTTAAAAAGGGCCAAGTAATGTCCTTTATTAAATGATAGACTCATAAATTAAATAAAATCAAGTGGGAGAATGTTATATGATTTTATTTAACTTATGAGTTGTCATTATTTAATTATGAAGGGAAATTTTGTCATTAGTTCGTTGGTGTCTGTTGATGGAACTGCCACCATGCGGTTACAATAGAACGTCCCAACCTTCCATAGAAACGGTTTTCAAGTGTTTTAAATTGGGATCATCCATCAATCCTAACACAGTTTGGAAAAACTACGAGAAGGCTGAAGATCTTTCTCAAAATACTACGAAAATGTCAGGTATGTTCAATGTCATATTTCATATGTAACAACTGATTCATGGAGATTTTGGATTGCTAAATCTATCAGTATTCAGTAGTCTCGGCCACAGAGAGCGACGCCTAAGAGGAGAAGGGAGCCTGAAGATGAGAAAACTTCATGCCCTAAGTCCTCCGGCCGTCATTCCTCTCCCCCATCCTGTAACTCTCCGAGGTCCAATCTGTCTCCACCATCTTCCCCACTGGACTCCAATGGCTGGCAGAAACCAGCCAAGGTGGCTAGGCGGTGACCTCCGATGGCTGGCACAGGGATCTCAGCTGGAGAAGATGAAGCTTCGGGGTCAGCTTTTCGGCCTCTCGGCCCACTAGCTAATGTCATGGATCTGGGTCCATCTGAAAAGCCTCCTCAACCTGACTTGGTAATGGCAAAGGTTCGGTGCTCAGTCTCTGAAGCATGCTTGTAGCCCACCTCACACATCTCCGTCAAACACTCCCGGCTCTACAAAGACCAGATCCCCTCTTCATGAAGTTACTGCTGGTGGCCAGGTATGCTCTTCTTCACCTTGTATGGTTGATGCTTTCGAGGGGGCTATGTGCAGGGATGAGCTTCACACTATGGTGGACAAATGACCTCTTCCAACGGGGGTTAAGCTCCACCCGGAGGGCAGCCATACTGTACTCAATACTAAGCATGCCGACACGTCCAGGGAGCTAGTTATTGACAGGCCAGCATGGGGCAACAACCTGCATTCGACTCTGGAAGGGGGTGGTACCGAACTCTCACCTAAGGCTCCATCAGGAACCTCTATTTCTTCTCCTGTCATGCATGGCCAGCCGGTGGAGGGGGGAGGCACCCAAGGTGTTATGCTTGAATCCTGCCAAGGTGATAGGGGGGCTCAGGAGGCTGATACAGGTACTGAGAGGATGCACATTCCAACTGTCCGGGCCGTGGTCCGCACTGCCTCCACAGGTTCTCAGGGTGGCCGAGGGATGGAAGATGGTAAGCTCACTACAATTGAGTGCTCCCATGAAGGGGTGGCAGGTCAATTTAAGGAAGCCTTGTTTTCCGTGTCTCAGTCTGGAGGAACAGAGTGGGGATGGGGAAAGTTTGGTTGATGCCAAGGTGCATAAGGGAAAGGCTAAACTCAATTAACCTCTTGTTCTTATGAAAGCTTTAATATAGAATACAAGGGGAGCGATGAACCCTGCGTTCTTCTCCTCATTTCATAGATTGGGGCAACTTCACCATTCTGCTTTATGTATCTTCTTGGAAACGAGGCTAAGTGGTTCTGCCTTGGAATGCTTTCGCCGTCGATTTCCAGGGAAGTGGGGGAGGTTTTATGTAATTCAGTCTATCTGGCAATATTGTGGTTGTTTGGGATCATGGGATTGCTAAAGTTGATGTGTTCCACCACTGCCCTTAGAATTTGGCCATTAACATCTCTAAATTTAATAAATTCACTTGGCTACCGTCAGCTATCTATGCGAGTACAGATTATAGGGAGCACGGAATTCTTTGGCAAGAAGTTATAGCTCTGGTGGATCAAGGCATCCCAACAGTTATGGCGGGGTATTTTAATTGTATCTTAAGCCAGGATGATAAAAGAGGGGAAAGACCATTCACTGAGGATGTGGCATCTCGAGAGTTTGGCCATTTCTTGCACTCAAATGGTTTAATTGATCTCGGCTTTGTTGGCCCACGGTACACCTGGTGCAATAATCGATCCGGCAGTACCCAAAGGTTTGGGAGAGAATTGATAAGGTCTTCGCTATGCCGACCTGGATTCAAAACCACCCTGCACACTCTGGTAGCCATTTGCCCAGGATTACTTCGGATCACCGTCCGATCTTTCTATCTACTAACACTTCGGTGTCCTACCATCTCCCTTCAAGTTCAAGAAGTTCTGGCTGGCCTACCCTTGTGCTAAGGAGATTGTGAGGGAGGTGTGGGCCATTCATGTTCGGGGTGATGCAAGGTACATGGTTACTCGAGATTGGCACTGCTTAAAAGGTGCTTGCAATGTTGGAACAGATGTGAGGTGGGTAATATCTTCTCTCGGCTAGAGATTGTTGAGCAATCTATAAATGTTCTTCAGGAAAAGGAAGACAGGGAAGGAGCACTGGATGATCATGAGATGTCTACTTTGCGGGATCAGTTGGCAGTGCATCATTCTCTTCTCTCCCAGCAGGAGACCTTCCGGAAGTAGAAATCTAGATTGCATTGGATAAGAGAAGGTGACAGAAACACCAGGTTCTTCCACTAGGCCACTGTTGTTATAAGACAGAAATAGAATCAGAGCTCTTCGTAATGCCGAGGGGAGATGGATTGATGATGACCATGATATTACACAGGAGATCACTCGTTATTTCAAATCCAGGTGGATTATCCCGAATGCTGGCCCTAATTCTCTAATCTTACCTCCTCCCTTACACAGGGTGTCACTTTTACAGAATCTGCATCTCACCTCATATGTCTCGGCGGAAGAGGTGCGACGTGCGTTGTGGTCTATGGCAGAAGATAAAGCCCCTAGTCCAGATCGATTTTTCCCTATGTTCTTTAAGCAATTTTGGAGCACTATTTTCTATGATGTTGTACATACTATGCGAGTTCTTAGTCATGGATTAGATGCCTGATGCCTAGAAACAGACGTTCATTACTCTCATCCCTAAGAGGTAGGATGCTTCTGAATCTGCTCATTTCAGGCCCATCAACTTATGCAACACCTTATATAAGATTTGTGCCAAAATCATGGTCATCAGGATGAAGCCTATTCTCTCTCATATTATCTGCCTTGAACAGGGGACTTTTGTTGGGAATCGGTGCATTTCTGATAATGTGCTCATTGCTCAGGGTTCATATTTGATCTGTGGAAGGACCCTATCAGGCGTAGTCTGATGGCTATCAAACTGGACATGGAGAGGGTTTGTGACTGTATGCATTGGAATTTTTTAGGAAAAGTCCTTAATTGATTTTAGGTTCCATCCTTGGTGGATTTCTCATATCTTGGCTTGTGTGCTCAGCCCTTCTTTCGCTATTATTATTAATGGCACTCCTTTGGATTTTTTCTGCTCCAATATCGGACTTCATCAAGGTTGTCCCTTATCACCATATTTATTTATTATTTATGCTGATGCCTTGTCACAAGCTCTGCAGGTTGCGGCTTCAGGACTGGAGATTATTTTCTATGTCCTAGTCCCTGGAGCCCCTCCTATCTCGTACCTTTTGTTTACAAATGATTGCCTTCTCCTCGGACGAGCTACTATTCCCTGTGCCCAAGGATATCGCAGGATTCTGAAGGATTATTGCTTCGCTTCAGGTCAGAGAGTTAATCTGCATAAGTTAACTGTCCATTTTAGTCCCAAGACTCCAGGCCGGATCCGGCATCTCATTCGGGATATCCTCGGCATTCCTGAGCATGGAGTTCGCTACTGTACGTGGGGTCCCATCACTAGGAGAAGACTTCTCAGATGGATTGTCATAGACTGTTCATGGCGGTGCAGGAGAGGGTGGACGGCTGGCAGGGGAGAATTCTCTCATTCATGGATAGGATCACGTTGATTAGATCAGTCCTATCATCCTTACCTATTTACATGCTCTCCAATGCAATCATCCCTACCACTCTGGATCTGGAGGCCAGGGCATTCATCTCCTCAAATGGCATGGCATGTGCCAACCCCTTAAGGATAGGGGTCTGGGTATTCACTCCCTCTTCCGGGCGGGAAGCTCTGCTCGCCAAACGTGTTGCGAGGTTCTTACTTTGTCCTGATAGCTTATGGTCTTCTATGATGAGAGCCAGGTATGGATAGATATCTTTTGCTGAGGTTCCTTAAATTGGCCGACATTGTTCTCCTATTTGGAGGGAGTTAGCAATTAGAGCTCCTGTTGTGCTAGCTCAGACCAGGTAGTTGGTGGGTGATGGCCGTACTATTAGTTTCATGATGGATCCTTGGATTTGGGAGATCCCTTTGGCCAGGTGGTCAACTTTCATTTCTACTCATATTCCGGAGACTTTCACGAATCTTGATCTTTTTACTCCAACTGGTACTCAATGGAACGCTGACCTGGTGACTCTCCTCTTTAGGGATATTCTTGGAGCTTGAGTTGTAGCCATTGCACTGCCTGTTTCTGCCTTGACTGATCTTAGAGTCTGGAGATCATCTTCTTAGTCCAGAGTGGTTCTCTCTGATCTATATTCTCTCTCTTCATAGGCCCCACGGACGTCTCTTGATTTGGGTTAGATCTAGAGATTACAAGTCCATCATAAAGTATGCTTATTCCTTTGGAAGGTGGCCCGAAGCCGCCTACCTACCAGAGCATATCTCATCTTTAGAGGGTTTCGCATGCCTTCCGATTGCCCGATTTGTCGGGAGGAAGGTGAAACGCTGGACCATGTGTTCTCTGCCCTCAAGCTGCTATGGTATGGAGGCTTGCTGGATTTCATAGTTTGTTTGCGCATGTGGTTGATTATGTTGATACTTTTATGCTTTTAATTCGACCGCCTTCAGCTCATCCCTTTACTATCCTTTTGGCTTACATAGCATATCATATTTGGCTCATCTGGAACGTTTTTGTGTTTGACTCTTCGAGACCCTCGCCTAGAGTGATTCTCAAAAAAGCCCGAGCCCATGCTCATGAGTTTTCATCGGTGACTTTGCCTATCTTCGATATCTGGGGCTTCCGTCCTGCTCTTCGAGCGCCTTTCCAGATCCTCATATGATGGGAGCCCTCACTTCCGAGATTCTACAAAGTCAATTTTCATGGGAACGTCGGAGGTGACACTGGTGGGGCTAGCTTCGTTATTCGAGACCTGAGCCTCCGGTTGGTAGCAGCAAGAGGGTGTCATCTTTTCACTCCATCGGTTCCAGATGCATAGCTCCGTGCCGCCTAGGTGGGCATCGTCTATGCCATGACCATTCTTCGGGCGGAGCATATATTCTTGAGGGGGACTCCGCGACAGTCGTCACTTGGATACAAGAGGTGCTCAGGTCTCCCCCTTTACATCCCCTTCTTTGGGACATTATATTTCTTTTGCAGGGCTGCTCTATCACTATTGTCAGGTATGTGTACCGGGAGGCAAACTCGGTGGCGGATTGGATTGCCTCATATGTTGCCCAACATACTGGTGAAGTCTTGTGGACCTCCTCTGAGGATGCCCCAGAAACCTTTTGAGATCTTTTTCTTTCTGATTTTTTTGATTGTATTCATTCCAGAAATGTTTGAGGATGCACCGTCTTATTATATATATATATATCTATATGTATATGTATAATATGATTTTTGTTGGTTTGAATGAGACATATTTTGTTTGACAGATTTTTGTTGTTTCTACCTGCCGGTCATGATTGTTGTTTTTATGTGCAAATTCCAGATATGTCAATTTTTGGACTAGATTTGAAGGTTCAAAAATTCATTATGATACAAACACAGCAAGGATGGTGCCTTGGAAATTATAGAAATTTAGACTCTCCACCTGGAAACTATCTTGTTCCTGTAATCCCAACTCATGCCGACTTGTTTGATTAGAAAACTAACCATTAATTTTCAGTTAGTACTAACTGCTTGCATTGGTTTTGAATGGAAAAAATGCATTGCCGGTAGTTCCGCTAATTCTGCATTGGATTTCATTATCCAAAGCAGAAGCAAAAACCAATTCTTCTACTCTTATTGCATTGCTTCCAAAATGCTATTAAATTTGGTGGTAGAGTGGACTTACAAGGCAATCATTTTCAAACACCTAAACCTCCAAATTTTGGATGGCTTACAAAACAGAGGTTGGATAAATAAAGTATCTCATCAACTAAAAGTAACTTTTGAATAGGATGCTTTGAGAAAATGTAATAATCTATAATTAATCCTGATAGGCTTTCTATTATTCTATATGTTTCATATGGCAGCTATTAGTTTTTTGAAACATGTTTCTTCCAGGCAATGTGCCAATTGAGATTCCAAATGAAACTTCACCTATCTCCCATGTCTATGCGGTTTAGGTTGTAACTGGAAGCATTTTGAATACTCACTCGAGCATCGATTGTAGAAATCTGATTGATTGGGTGGTATTCTACTGAGTCCTGGGTAAACAAGAAGAATGACTCAAGAAATGACCTTTCCAAACTCAAGCTTTAATAACAATAAGCCTAAAAACACATATTCGAGTAATGAATGGCTCAAAACTTATATCAATTATACAATTAATTATGTGGGTTGTATTTTATCTAATTATAATTAGCTTCTGCAGTTTTGTTTCAGAAAGATTTTTTTCTACCTGTCTATGAGTTATGAAAAGTATCCTGCCACACCATAAACAAAGCTTTAATATAGCTTTCCAGATAGCTTGGGTTCAAGTACTCTTGTACAAAATGCACCAATAATTGCAAAGCAGGTATGATGTATTTTTACCGAGAATAGGAAGAACTTTTGAACTACTTAGCTGTTAGAGAAGGACCTGGGAATCTTTTTTTGTCCACTCATCTATTATCAGCCAAAAGGACCGATTCCTGCATATTTCTGTTTTTTTTTAAAGAAAAATTAATTTCCATGTTCCTAATCTTTTCTGTTTCTTTTGTTCAAGGAAATCCAATTTGATCTCGTCACAAGTAGCAAATGCATAAATGTTAGTCATATGCAACAAACCACCGAGATGTGGATTGTACCTATAAAATATGATTTCGAAGAATCACTTGCGTTAAATCATGTCAGTCTTTTCTTTGTATCATAAGCATATATATATATATATATATATTATCATGCAGTTCAAAACTGGTTGGCAAAAGCTTTTGCTAGATTCTCTTTTCTAGTACCTGGCATAGTCCATACCAGGCGTTGTCGCTGCTTGCTTTATTTTAGGACCAGATTCCGGAGTTACGAAGGGTTGCATCATGGAGAAGAGGAAATGAGTGGTGGCAGACGTCTCGTATAGGGCACCGCCTCCAAATGCGACGTGAAACCGTTCACGTGTCCTTCTTCCCCTGTGACCGCGCGTCTCTCTTCCAGAGAGGGAGCTCCATGGCTAACGATGGTGAAAGATCCCATGCTTTTTGGATTGTTTCTCTTGTCACTACCGCACGCGTGGTGCTTCGTCAGTTTGGTGGTGTCCTCACGCCTTCGGATAAATCATTGGTTAGAATACGTTACATAATATGAGTCTTGGATCGTTCAATAAAAATCTTCGCATCATCCATTATCATCAGCAAAATATTTTATTGCTATTCAAATTTGATTATTATTTTTTTTTTAAAAAAAAAAATATTATTAATTATAATTAGTTAACTAACATGTTTTTTTCTATTTTGAATTAAAAAAGATTTATTATTATTATTATTATTTTAGATGATGCGATGGTTTTTATTGGTTGGGTCCATGTATTAGAACAGTTCCAACCAATAATTTCTCAAATGCATCGTAGTTAAGTATTCCACATACACACACACACACAGAGAGAGAGAGAAGCAGTGGAAAATAGCAATGGGAATGATGGTGACAGTAGAAGTGCAAATAGATTAGGGTATATTCGGTACATATAGTAATTTGAATACTTTTTGAGCCTAAGATTGAAATCAGTATATGATCATTGCTTGATAGATACAAGTTGGATTGAGCTTATTTCTAGACAAGTCTAAGTTTAAAGGACTATAATTTTGTTTATATCAAATTAAATATGCTCGACTTTAATTAAATCTGTATCAAATTCACGAAATCCGCCTTCAATTCTGTTGGTGGTTGTCTTTATCTAAGATCATGTCCAATAAGTTTATTGTCATTTTTCTTGCAGCTTTGGTACGTGGAAGTCAATTTGGCAAGTGGATCTGGATCATCTTGGCCTACTGGTGTCCTGAACATTATTGTTGTAATAAAATGAGAGAGAGAAAAGATGCCATTGATTTGAATAGAAAATATGGTGAAAATGAAGGAAGATGAGTACATATTTTGTCTGTGATGATTTGGATCCAGTGGCATATATATCGGTCTGGGTTTTTAAAATTAAAACATTCCTTTTTATATAATTTTAGAATACATATCTGATAATGTTTTAGAGAAAGGGAAGTGCATCTATCGAGAAATGAAGGATGTGCATTAATCAAATTTCTTAGGTACGTTAGTAATTTAGTATGTGTTTGATCTATCGTGATTCAGACAGGATTCTAAAGGCTTAGCCCTGTAAGGTTCCAGTCTCATTGAATTTTATTAAATTGGCTTACGTACTCTATAATTATTAAAATTCATTACTTAATAAACAATAAAAACTTAATTATTGAAAATTTTTATTTCTTATAATTTATTATATTATTATATTATATTTTAAGATCGTATAGAAAGGAAGAGAGAGGAAAAAAAGATTAGTCCAAGCATCGTATGCATGGCGAATATTATTAACATCAATATTGATGATGAAAGTTTATCTAAAATATCCCTTGAACAATGCTATTAATAATACCAATAATAATAACAAAAAATTATGCTCGATCGTAATTAAAAATAATTATTTAATATATAATTATTGAAGTATTGTATTTATTATAATTATTATATTAGTACATTATATTTGAGGAATAGTTTGAAAAAATAAAAAAAAATTGTATCTCATATATATTGCACATGTTATACGCTAGTTTACAAAAATATTTTATGCACCACATACATTGCTTATGGAACTGGAACGAGTTTAGGATGAGTCCATGCCACAGCCCATGCAAGCGTAGCACATCAGGCGAGAGCCATTTTGGCTACCAGGTCTTGTGTTTTGTGTACTTTCACTACTTTGTGCTCATCAAAGTTTAAGAAAGAATCGTGAATTTTAATGAATCGCTTATATATAATATAACAAATTATCAATGATCAATCATATCATTTTCCAATTACCAAAATATATGTTAAAGTTGGAAAATTATATCCTTCATCACACAGATGCATTAAATCAAAGATAAAGATGCTTAAGTTGGCAATCAGAGCCTATAAGATCCATGATTGATTGATGTGGTGCATGGCGATATGCCATGTGTACATGATATAATTTATGGTCGTAGCTTGGCAGTGGACCCATGCATAACATATGCTTATTAAAAGATAAATTTGTATGACAATATTTGGATAAAAAAATTATTTTTAAAACAAAAAATATTATTTTTTTTAAAAAAAATAGTAATTCATCCTTGTTATTTTATATTTTTATTTAGTTAAAAATTTAGAATAATAATTTTATTTCAATATAATTATTCTAGTGATACGCATCATATAAAAATAAAATAATTTAAAATAATTTTTTTCATGATCTATAATCAAATAGTTATTTTTAATATTAAAATAAAAAAATAATTTATTCTTGGATGGACTATGATTTTCGTAGTATTTAAATGATAAATTAAAATAAATACTTATTTGGTGGAATTAAGGTAACCAAATAACTAAGAATGATAAGGGATCGGATTTGGATCGGGTTATTCAAAATTCATATCCGTTTCATTAAAAAAATTTCTAGTTCTATATCCGTCCTGTACCCATCTCGAATCGGATAAAAAAATTATATTTGGATCAAATCGGATTGGGTATATCCAGTCTAATAAAATTCAGTTTATCTAAAATTTAAATCGATCGAATAAAGACCGAATATATCCGCTCTATTTTTAATTTATTTAAATATTTTATAAATATAATTTATATATATACATATTAAATTATATTTATTTATAAATTAGATGGTTCAAATTTTATCCTTTTTATTAGGATCGGACCGGATCGATTACTCATCGGCGGTAAAAATTGCCAACCCTACAAACAATTACTATTAACTGGGATAAAACTCAAATCATTGCATTCGGAGCGGCTTCTAACTTCTTTGTAACTTTTCTTTACCAAAAAAAGAAAAGAAAACTTCTTTGTAACGTTCGCGTCACCTCTCACCTCTTCGTAGCTACCAGATCGTCGCCACGTAGACTGACAGGGGACTCCTTAATGTCAGCGTTTTGTCATATCCAACCAAAATTACCTAAACACCCGTTGCACGGGCTGGAGCGCCTAAAAACAAAAAATACGATCATTAATTCGCGCTCGCGCCCGTTAGCTGGAAAACGCCAGCCGCTCGACCGGCAATGTAATCTCTTGTATCAAGCGTACACCAACGGCGTGACTTTCTCGTAATTTTGTGCAAGTTAAGGGCATTCGGACAATAAAAAAAATCAGTCTCTTGAGATGAAAACTTCTATATAACGGAAGGGAGAATTCGTAATTTTCCGAAAAATATCGGATATGTTTTTTGATAAGCAAATATCGGATATGTTCACCGTCAACCTCCGCTGAGCGCCCTCCGGTTCAAATCGTCACCATTCCTAAGAATCGGAAACCACGGTCCCGAGGTCTCTTCGTCTCTCTCTCCGCCTAACTCTCGAGTACTTGGCGCTGCCTCTCTCGATCCCCCTCTTCCTCTGGACACCCCATTTCCACTGGATCTGTGTGTCTCCGGCGATCCCTCTCCCTCTCAGATCGCTGGCGATCGCGGTGGGAGGAAGGAGTTTTTGATCGAAATAACGAAAGCAAAGATCCCGATCCGAACTAGGGCTTCTTGTCTTCTTCCGATCAAGAAAGAAAGGGCGGAGGAGAAGAAAGAAGAAGATAAAGAATTCGAGGCCCTAGTTTCTTGGATCGAGTGGAAAGCTTGGATTTTGGTAGATCTTATTAGGAGTTAGCTTAAATCTTTATTGCCTTCTTTTGTTTTGGGGTGATTTGGGGGGAGGTGGGGATGGGGAAGGTGGCGGTCGGAGCGGCGGTGGTGTGCGCGGCGGCGGCATGCGCGGTGGCGGTGCTGGTGGTGCGGCACAGGATGCGGATCTCCGGGCGGTGGGCGCGGGCGATGGCGATACTGAAGGAGCTGGACGAGAAGTGCGCCACGCCGATCGGCAAGCTGAGGCAGGTGGCGGATGCGATGACGGTGGAGATGCTTGCCGGTCTCGCTTCAGAGGGCGGGAGCAAGCTCAAGATGCTCATCAGCTACGTCGATAACCTCCCCACAGGGTACTGCCTATTGTTTTTTTGCTCACGTATTCTCTTTTTCAATGACGGATATGCATATAGATCGAGTTCTATGATTAGACCCGCTTGGGCTATGACTTTGATTCTTGAGATGCTCTTCCCTTTACCATTACTTCAGCTGGAAATTTCTTTTCTTTTGATTTGTTTTCCTCCCTTCTTTATGTAAAAAAGATTGTTCTTGGTATCTTGCGGCTGGTTCTTTCTCGTTCTCGTAGTTGTTTATTGCTGTACTTCGAGAAGGTTTCTCAAGTGGATTTCTTGTCATCTGGTTTCTTCTGTTCAGAATTTACCTTTTCTATTTTAAAGTCCCTACTTTGATGATTCTTTCTTTAGAGTTCTTGTTCTTTGGAAAACGTTCGCCGGATCTGGGACTCTTATTTTCCTCCAGGCCCGATGGCTCTTGTTTTATATGATATTATGGGCATGAGTTTTGTGAGGGTGTGGGGGAGGATGTTATACTTCTTTTCTTTTCAATAAAAAAACAAGATGAAGAAGGTGTTTTCCCTTTATCACAGTCAGCAACTAACTTGAAGTTTTGCACGATGCATTCCCCCTTTTTTGAATAGAACAAGTTTTATGTTTGAAGCCAGTAATTAATCGGTAGCAATAAAAGATATGACTGTTTTTTGACTTCTCTATGACTATGAAATGAGCTTATATGGTTGCCATGTCTCACTTCGCTTCTTCCCTGGTTATGGATGAGTTCAGTAACTTCAGTTTATATGTCAATAGATGGGCACAATTCTGTTACAAGGATATATCTTGTTTGCTGGCTGTAATCCAGATTTGGCTAGTGGGACAATAGTTCTAGAACTTTGATGTGTTTTAGGATTTAGGGTAGCAGGTTGGTTGTTAATTTTCTTCACTTATTTTGCCTGACCTTTGCTTTATATAATTAGCTTTATGATTAGCTCCTGGTTTGTAACACTTAATTCCTTAGGATGGCTACCAAGACATATTAATCATGTCGCTTTAATTCAGTGGCTAGATATGGCACAAAATCTTGTCTAGATAGAATTTTGTTTCCAGACCATGAATCACAAATATTCTCTTGTACAAATAGTTGCTCAGCTGGTATAACAGAACAAATATCTGGAGTCAATTAACAGATGCAATATAGAGACAGGTAAATGGTGACACCAAAACTAAATGTTTGCACCTATACCTCAATATGCAAGCTCTTTAACCTATGAAGCCTTGTCTTAAGTTATCAGGTCTATGAACAATGGTTTCTCTGCTTTTGATCTTGCCATCATCACCTCTTTTACATTCAGTTAATAATTTATTGCAATCGGCCTTTGATGTTTGAAGTAAATTTCCCATAATGCTTAAGAGTATTTGTAGTTTTATGAGAGAAAGGGGCATGCCATGTAACAATAAAATGATGCTTTACATGCTTTTAATATTATTTTTGCAATGTTTTTCTCTCTAAAATAATTTTTCTTGTTGTCCAAGTGATTTATATTTTACATGTGTTAATGTTGATACGGTCTTTTGGCTTATGAAATGTTATTAGATATTATTTAATTCCTTTAGTCAAAGAGTGTGTTTTCCTTTCTTCATGTAGACTCTTCATATCTAGGATAACTTTGAGCATTAGAACCTTAGTTTTGTAATCTTAAACTTTATAATCAGCAGTATGGGTCTCCATTCTTGCCAGATGGCATTTTAGTGTAGAGTTCAAGTGCCCTCTTCTTCAATGACAGCCGTAACCATAACTGGTAGGCTTTATGGATTCCCATTTTCCAAATCCCTATGCAGGGCTATCTCTATGCTTGTTTCAAGCTTTTCTATATCCTTCTTCATAGCTTCCAACCATAAACATAGAAATAACAATGAAGCCTTGTCCAACATTTTGGGGTAGGCTTTATGGATTCCCATTTTCCAAATCCCTATGCAGGGCTATCTCTATGCTTGTTTCAAGCTTTTCTATATCCTTCTTCATAGCTTCCAACCATAAACATAGAAATAACAATGAAGCCTTGTCCAACATTTTGGGGTAGACTTTATGGATTCCCATTTTCCAAATCCCTATGCAGGGCTATCTCTATGTTTGTTTCAAGCTTTTCTATATCCTTCTTCATAGCTTCCAACCATAAACATAGAAATAACAATGAAGCCTTGTCCAACTTTTTTGGGCTGGCTTTATGGATTCCCATTTTCCAAATCCCTATGCAGGGCTATCTCTGTGCTTATTTCAAGCTTTTCTATATCCTTCTTCATAGCTTCCATTCATGTTATATTACGTTTTCCGCTTCTTTTCCTTCATCATTCAAGACATATAAAGTATACCTCTTTTCTGGAACTCCCTTAGATCTTCATTGTACATGTTTGTATCATGCCAATAAATTCTCCATCACTTTGTTCTTTATTTGTACAATTCTCTACTCATTTCTCACTCTAGTATTCCTAGTTTCACCATGCATCCATCTTAATGTTGTCATTTGTATTACATTCTAAGATGTAAATATGTAGGTGTTGCTGTTATATAATTTTTTTCTTTAAGTCATGAAAATTCATCATCATTTTAGAGAGATGATCTTCTTGTCAAGATTCTACCATAACACCTTTAACAGCTTACGCCTGATTCCAAAAATAGTCTCCATGCAAATGGGATAAGACTTGTTGGTTAAGTTTTTGCATATTGTTTAACTTGAGCAACTTAATTCATGCTGTCCTGTTTAATGCAAAAGTCATATGCATCTATCATTCCACTATCTGCCTGTTACTCAATTATGTTCTTTACAACCACTAGGCATGCCTTTATTTTTAATATAATCTTGGGAACAACATCTCAAGTCAATTTGACATTTTTTGATCAATCTATAGTTATTTTTCATAGTCTAGTTGAAAAATGATTGCAAAGTAGCTTTTCTTTTTCCTGATTCGAATGCTTTCCCTGTATCGCTTGTCTTTTTAATACTTTTGAAGCACTATAAGGGCCTAGCATGTACTCAGCTAGGCTAAATGAGTTTTGGGCAAATTTGGTCCACTTAATCAGTAAACTATGCTGATGTAACCTAATCTGATGGATTGACTGCCTGTATTGTGCCTGTAACCATCTTTTATGAA
The DNA here is from genome assembly GCA_021397845.1 of Areca catechu. Lineage (NCBI taxonomy): Eukaryota > Viridiplantae > Streptophyta > Magnoliopsida > Arecales > Arecaceae > Areca > Areca catechu. The sequence goes on along the minus strand of CM038051.1, from coordinate 12,013,844 downwards.
GATCTTATCTGTGACCAACAGGGAATTGCAGCAGTACAGGATATAATTCTGATTAAATTTCAACAAATAAGTCAAAGTTGAGTTGGCAAAGCACTTAATACAAACCTGGCAGGTCAAGTTGAGTTGGCAAAGCACCTAATACAAACCTGGCAAATCACGTTGAGCTGGTGAAGCCCTTAATAAAATCCTGGCTTAACCTGGTCAGATTGAAGTTTTCCAACTCAAATCTGAGTTAGGTATTGGACTAGCCCGGTCCAAGCTATGGCTAAGTTGAACCGTTTCCTGGTTGAGTAGATCAAAGTCACATAATCCCTATTAGGAATTTATATTATGTCATTCTGAGGGCAATGGAACTGCAATTTGTTTTATAATCTGATCTGAATGTGTATTTTTTGCTTTATCATCAGCATATATGCCACGTTGCCATTAGTCTAGCATATCTCTGCACTAACCTGATCCATTATATCCCGAGCAGATAAGTTGGCCATCTTCAAAATTTGGACCATTGAATGGATATGAATTATATGACATGAAAGGTTGAGTAGTTGTGCATCAAATATTTATATTGATCAACAAATGAAGATCTTTCCTCATTCATAAATTAGTAAGTTGGAAGAATATGAGCTAATGGTGGTCCCATGGATGATGGGCTGTTAGTCATATGTTTAGATCCAAGAGGGATATGATATAGATGTATTCAGATTGTATATTATGTTTTTTTTTTGATGAGTTGATGTCATGTATCTTCCTATCAGTTATGAAGACAAGTTATTCTATGTTAAGCCCATCACCTTGGGGCTATGGAGAGCTTTGAATTTTTTATGAGAAGAATTCTGTTATCTGTACCTATAAGAATCAGACTTTATTAAATTTGCTAGGATGACATGTTATATGGTGTTGTTACTGTTAGGATCTACATAAGGAAAGGAAAAAACAGGGTTAGGCTGTAACATGGATAAAGAAAAAGATTTCTAATGTAGTCTTCTAATTGTTGGACCTGTAATAGGACTTTTTATCTTCAGAAAACAAAGAAAATAAGCAAAAAGAGCAAATAAACATAATCTCACTAGTAAATCCTTGCAATGCATTAAGCTATTCTTTTAAATGGGGACCACTTTAGTTGGGGAACAATCGCTAGACTATGCTCATGTCAATCCCAAGTTAATCTACACGTTATCAGGAAGTACCTAGAGGGATGGTTATCAGATTTATATCTCAATGTATCATTCGGGCCTCCCAATGTTCTATTCAATTTGTGCCTTAATTTTATATTGTATTGGGAAGCTTTGACTTCTCGGTTTAGTTACTTGAACCTTTGGAAGCTCCAAAGGAGGTTGATAAAACTATATAGATTCCAGACCTGTATCGTGGTCCAATATTCTAGTACAGACATTGACTTGAACCTTATGCCCATTCCATCTAAAGATGATTCTGAGAATTGTGCTAGAACCAATTATTATTGTTTTATCAAAAAAAAAAAAAAATCATTTCGTTTCCAGCTAGCTTACATGAGAGATTTCTCCAATTTCTCATGTTCTCATGTTCTTCTATGCGAAGCCTCTTTTTGGATCATTATAGGAATTACTGGCTGATGGTTGATTAATGTGTTTGCTAGTATAGTGACTGACGAGTGTTAGTTTGGTCTGCTTACATGTGAGGCCACCACTTATTTAAGAATGCGTGTTTGAAGATCCCTGATAAAGTCATGTATTGCATATCTGGCAATATAAAAATAAAGGGGATCTACATAACTTTAGGATGTGGAGAGTGAGTGAGATGGAGTCTTCGATTTTCTTCATTTTGAACACTTATTTCCATAGCTGTTTGTACGCTGGTCTTCATATCACATGAAATCAGCTCAATAGAGGACCTATAATTTGGTTTGCTACCACCTTAGCTCAGGAGGATGAATAGTTAATGTGTCAATAATGTTAGAAATGTTGGTTTTCCATGGATGCCTTGGACATGCCTCTTAACTAACATTGTTCCAAAAAACTATTCCCATGAAACTATACTTGTCATTGGCTATGGAGATAATGGCTCGAGGTAGGAGTATGAGGAGAGTAAACTCTAAAACGAACCATAGCAGAGTTGAACATTTGAGTTCGCATCTGATATTTTTAGGGTCTATATATGTGTATGTGCATGTGTCATAAACATGAACTATTTGTTTCTTTTAGCTAGTGGATTGCATTAATGATTGTTGGCCTTTATCAAACACACCTGTACTGCATGACTAATATCATGGATGTATTGCTAAAAATTATCATGAACCAATTTTTGTTTCATCAAGTATTTAAAAGTAGTATAGTTACAGGGATGAGACTGGATTGTTTTATGCATTGGACCTGGGAGGAACCAACTTCCGTGTACTACGTGTACAATTGGGAGGAAAGGGACAGCTTGTTGTCAAGCAAGAATTTGAAGAAGTTTCCATTCCACCAAATTTGATGGTTGGAAGCTCCAGTGTAAGTGAGGGGCCTGGTGTTGTATGTTTGACTCTTCTTTGTTTGGAAATATCTAAATCTGCTTCTAAGCTTGCTCAACTTCAATTTTGCTTTCAGGAACTATTTGACTTCATTGCTGCAGCATTGGCAGAGTTTGTTGCTTCAGAAGGTGAAGAATTTCACCTTCCTGTGGGCAGGCAGAGAGAACTTGGTTTTACTTTCTCTTTCCCAGTGAAGCAAACCTCGATCTCATCAGGCACCCTTATTAAGTGGACAAAGGGTTTCACCATTAATGGCACGGTAAATTCTGGTTTCTCTTTTACTGTTTGAACTAAATGAGACTTTGATTTAGGTTTGCTATGTGATGATGCACTTGAAGCTACACAGGAAAATTAATGGATATGATTAATACTACTGGTTGTCTATCAGGGGGTCCATGCATGGAATAGATCATTCTATATCTTATCTACAAGTTGTATTCCTGGATTTGGATTTAAGAAGTTTGTTGTTTGGCCTTTTCGGAGCTTAAGACATTTTCCTCTAGCAAAATGGGATTTCTTGCATTCTTTTGACATCTTCCAACTAGTTTTTTCTAATCCTATTTGATATTTTTTCTGACCCTTTATGTGGATCACAGTTGTTAATGTTTCTTTATTGTAGTTTCACTTGATCTCTTTTTTTTTGTATATGGCACAATCATCTAAATAGATGCAGTGCAATTTCTTATGCTTCCTCGATTGTTAATATATACTCTTTGTTTTGTATTCTAGTTTTCTGTTATCAACAAGGATTATCTCATCTAAGATATGGTTAATGATTATTATTAAGTTTTTCTCCATTATTATTTAAAAAATAATCCTCCTCTGTTTGCCAGTTTTATTGTCCTTCAAAATTTTGTCCCTAGTGCTCCTATTATTTCCAGTTTCTTCTATGCTTATTTTTTTGACTAGTCACTTTTCCTGTTGCTTTCTTGGTTAAGTCATTTTTCCTAGCATTTTGAAATTTTAGTACACATGTTCATCAGAATTTTATTTTTTGCTATGTGTATTTTGAGATCTTTGCACTTCCTTTCTTGCTTAAAATTTCATTGTCAGCTTTATTTATGTATTGCTAGATTTTCCTTTTAGTTGAGATGGACATACAAGTTGCCTTTGCTTACTACATGCTGCACTGCATTTAAATGTGTTGCTTGGGATTGGTTCTGTGAGTAGGAATATATAGTTCAAAGGTGAATTTTTATGTTGTGTAATGTTTTTTGAGGTTTCTTTTTATTGCTTTTGCTAGAGTGTAAGCAAATTAGTTTATTGGCAAATTCTTTATATAATAATCATTGAATGAACTATAGAATAGAAGTGATGTAATGTGCTTTCCATACGATCACTTGTTTTTTTTTGGTTGATCCATACAATCACTTTTGGATAGTTAGTTCACATTACTATCTAAATGATCTCTCTCTCTCTCTCTCTCTCTCTCTCTCGCTTATTAGACATGCTCTTGTTTGATATGTGCCATCTTCTTAGTATTGTTTTGTGACAAAATTTCATGCTCTATACCAGTTCTTTTTCTTTCCTTAGGGTTGCCTGAAGTTATTACGGATCAGGCCAATGAAGAATATCACTCTGTAAAGATTAAATGTTTCATTCAATTTGTGTAAAAGATAGCAAAGGCTCATAGAGCCCCACGATCACATTGGCCAGATATCATCATTCTTGCTGAATTTCCTTGTAGACCATAATATGTTTTGATGGGCCTTTTCATTCCTCCAAAGCCAGGTTGGGGAAGATGTGGTGGCTGAGTTGACCAAGGCCATTGAAAGACAAGGTCTTGATATGCGAGTTACAGCTTTAGTAAGTTCTTTTATTCATATTGCTTTCGAATTTAAGAATGAGAAACTTTGGAATTGAGTTAATTTTTTCTTTTCTTTTTGGGCATTTTCAAAAGAAAAATGTTTTCTTCAAATTGTTGGTTTCTTTCTTCATCTCAAGGGTGAAGATAGTGCAAATTTAGTGCAGAACTGATGGTCTTATTTTAGGTAAATGACACAATTGGGACATTGGCTGGGGGCAGATATCATGATAATGATGTGGTTGCTGCTGTCATACTGGGAACTGGAACAAATGCAGCATATGTAGAGCATGCACAAGCAATTCCTAAATGGCATGGGCTTTTACCAAAATCAGGAAAGATGGTATGGAAAACTTCTGTTGTCTGGAACTTGTGGAACTTAAGAATGAGAGGTTGTAAACAAAATTTTGAGTAATTTTAAGCTTCTGATTAAACCAATAGCAAGAAACAATCTCTTTTGCCTCTTATTAATGGGGCAGGGCATGTTACATTATCAACCATGAGTGAAGCCTTTTTTTTTTTGAGGTGAAGGGAGGTTAAAATCACCCTTCTTTTATTGAAATAAAAGAGAAGTATTTACAGACAGTGAGGCATTTTTCTTGTCCTGTAGGTTATCAACATGGAATGGGGAAATTTCAGGTCATCCCATCTTCCTATAACAGAATACGATCAAGCATTAGATGTTGAAAGTTTGAATCCTGGTGAACAGGTAATTTCTTCATCCAGTTCTTTGAGTACAAAAAATTGGTTGCTCAGATTAATATGTAACTTATTTTTTTATTCCCAGATATTTGAGAAGTTAATTTCTGGAATGTACTTGGGAGAAATTGTTCGAAGAGTCCTGTTGAAAATGGCTGAAGAAGCTGCCTTGTTTGGAGATAACGTTCCCCCAAAACTTGATGTTCAGTTTATACTGCGGTATGCTTTTAGTTGTCAATGACCACTGTTAGATTACTGTTCTATTTTGTATACCATCATTTAAGCAAGTTGTGTTGATTACCACTGTAAATTAGATTATAACTGAAGCATCTTAAAACATAGTCAGGTCTAGTTCCATATTCTTATTAATATCTGACAGGAAAATGCCTTCTTTTGCTTTATTTTTTTTCTTGTCCAATATCAACGAAGAGATATAGTGACAGGAAGAGGCACTTCTTGGAGGGCCAAAAGCTCTTTTGGATAGTTTTGAGGTGTTTGGTAAAAATTGTGAAACAATTTTCTAGCTCTTCCAGGAGCTTAAAAAGGTTTACTAGGAAATGCCCCATCTTGGAGCTATTAGGCAAAAGGTCTCCTTGAGATGCATTGGGAAGTTATCTTTTTTAGACAAAAGACCAGGTTTTGAATCTCAACAACAATTTTTTTAAAAAATAGTTTTAAAAAAATTATAAGTCAACATTATTTTATATTAATAGTTTTTCATAGTGCAATATAATAATAATATAATATATAAAATAATAATATTATAAAACTATATATGATATTATAATAATACTATATTATCATCATCATCATCATTGTTATGATATAACAATCATACTACATCAATATAATTTTGTTATACTATAATAATATTACAGTACAGTACTTTATAATATACTAAAATAATAATATCATATTCTTTCTTATATCATAATATTAATGTTATTATAAGATAATATTTAAAGTACTCTATTCTATAATAAATTTTAAAATATATTATTTAGGTTAAATATCAAATAAATAATTTATTAATTAAGAATACTTTATGATATACTAATAAGTAGACAAGTAAAAGTACTGTGTAATATCCTTTATTATTATTTCATGGTACTAAATGCATTTTCTCAGTTTGGTTACAAAACATATGTTAAAGTTCTACAATATTGAAGAAATGTGACTACCAAACATCAAATAGCTTTTTATTTAAAGCTTAACTAATGAAAGCTCTACCACATACAATATTGCCAAACAGTGCCTTAGATAGTGACATCTAGGGAAATGACAATCGCCTTCAATATGCTTAGTTCGTTCATGAGATATAGGTTTACATGCAATCTGTATAGAACTCATATTACTAGGATAAAGGGGGGGTTGGAGTAGAGAGAGAAAAACTAAGATCTGAAAGGAGTACTCAAAGCCATACAATCTCACTACAAAAAGAGAATGATACTCAGCTTCAGTATTAGATTTTGAGACATTAGGCTGTTTCTTACACTTCCAGGCTACCAAAGAGGCTCCAAGGAAGACAATCTTGTAGAGGAACATCTAATATCTGGACAATCAACCCAATCAGCATCAGTGTATGCTATAAGCTGCTTGTTAAATGATGAAGAAAAAAGAACAACATACTGCCTATAGTTTCCTTAAATATGTAATAATCAAAGAACATCTCTAAGATGACAACAAAGAGGGTTGGTTAAGCACAAATTGACTTGAAATATGCATAGCATGAGATATGTAGGATGTGTCATGGTCAAATAAATAAGGTTCCCACCAAGTTGTTGATGCATGGTAGCACCGCACCCTTTAGTCATTTACCATCAGTTTCAGAATACTTAACATTCAAATTTTTGGAGCCAGTATTAACTAACCATGATTGCTGTGTGTAGGTAGTTCGGTTACATCATCATTTTGCTATGTAAGGATGAGATGCTAGCATAAAATTCTTGAATGGTTTGCTTTCCTTGGGTCATTTAGGTCAATTGTTGCACCAATTGATAAAGCCTAGCATGATTGTTTTGCTAAAATATCTTCTTCAGAAAGTCCCACGTCTCAGTTGCCATAGAGAATTGGGTCAGATTGGTTGCAATTGTTGGGTTGATGGAATCTAACATCCTCGTGATAGTCTTTGAATTATTAATCAACCATTCTTCAGCCTCCTTGAGATGACTTGGTATAACTGTTGACCCATTAATCATTCCTGAGAGCCTTCTGCCCATAATTCTGAAAATGGAAAAACCCACAAACTATAAATTTTGCCATCTAGCTGGACTGAAATTGAAGATGATGGACCTTGTTGCAGATGAAGATGAAATCATCTGCAACAGAAAAAACCTGAAATATTCAAGCACTAAAGTACGCTTCTTGACAACCTAGATTCAGTAAGCAAGATTTCAGCTCAAATAATAGTTATATGAAGCCAAGAGATGTTAATCAACCATATAAACAAATCTGTGCATGTGTATCATCACATCAAACTTCAGGAATATTAAAATCTGATGTGATAACCAAAAGAAGCTTGTGAATACCACCCATCAAAAAGCCCACCACCTAAACCTCAAAGAAGAGATCAGATCTGGCACTTCTAGTGTAGATCCTTGTCTCCAAAAGCTGGGCCCCTCCAAAGATCTCCAAGAGAGCCCCTCCACAAGGCACAGAGCAAAGGCAAGGGGATTTTCAAGAACTATAGCAAATCTAGCCTTCAACCCAGCTAGGTCATCCAAAGACTTGAAAGTGAAGTCATTAGTGGGACCTTTAAGAGGAGGAGGAGATCACAAGTTGCAGGATTTGGCTCTGATACAACATCTAAGTAGAATGAGGGTTGAGAAGAAAGACAAAATGTTTTGAAGAAGCTAGGGTGAAAACCCTGTCCTTATCTTCTCATTATATATACATGGTCACTTTACAATAATGCCCTTTAAATAATATATGAACATGGCATAGTTTATGCTCTATGTTTTACAACTAGGATGTTTCCCACATTATTGGATTAGAGACTTTGCACAGATATTGTGATGTGCACAGGCCATAATGTTTGGGTCGAAAACCTATCCACAAAAATGCCTTCCCCACCGGCAGATTGTGACCTGCCCCCTCAAATGAACCTTTTTTTTAATCGTTAGTTTATGACTCTTGCTTAATATGCTCGTATGTAGCACCTTCATGAAATTCTGACATTTCGTAGATATTACCTATAGAGGACACTAAAGGTACCAATAGTAGTTTGAAGTTTTGTTCTTGAATATAGAATTGGAAGCTGGTAGTTTGAAGTTTGTTTTATTCTTGAATATAGAGTTGGAAGCTAAGATAGATATATATACTGCCAAATTACATATTTGTATGCATGCCATGATGTGGTATGTTTGTTTTTGGAAGAGGCCACGGTACCCTTTGCAATGTGTCATTTTGATCAGGCCTCTAACAGAAACAATTAAAAATTTATCTGCATAGTATGAACTGAAAGTTGGTACATATGGTAGTCGTACGTGTGCGTGCGGTTATTGAGTCATTTCTTGACATTTGGAGTGAACGCTTTGGTTGGTACAGTTGCTCCACCAATCCCTGCAGCGTAAATTTATGTCCAATGTTGTTACAGTTTTGGCTTATCTTAAACAAAATTGGGACTTGATATGTGCAGGACTCCAGACATGTCAGCCATGCATCATGACACATCATCCGATCTAAGAGTTGTTGGGACTAAGCTAAGGGACATTTTAGGGGTATGTTACCTTTACTTTTTCTCTATAATTTAAATTCCTCCTAAGAGTATAAATCATCAGAATGTGGCTATTCTGTTACAAAATCTTTGTCTTTCTTTAAATTCCAGATCTCTAATACCTCCTTGAAAACAAGAAAGATGGTTGTCAAGGTTTGTGATATCATTGCCAAGCGTGGGGCTCGTCTGGCTGCTGCTGGAATACTGGGTGTCTTGAAGAAGCAGGGCCGTGATACTGCAGGGAAGGATGGAAATGACATGCAGAGGACAGTGATTGCCATGGATGGTGGGCTTTATGAACATTACACTATATTTAGCAATTGTTTGGAAACCACGCTCAGAGAGATGCTCGGAGAAGAAGCCGCATCTTCTATTGTCATCAAGCTTGCCAGTGATGGATCAGGCATTGGAGGAGCTCTCCTTGCTGCATCTCACTCTCAGTATCTCGAGCTTGAAGAATCCTAAAGTGTCTATTCAAACCTAGGAGTCTTATTCCTTGCACCCTTCCTCTGTCTTCTGTGAAGGAATGCTTAATTTAACACCCATGTGGCAGCATATGGTAGCATAGAGAACCAGGATAAATCTTGCAAGTGTATAAATTCAGGGTCTGGCAGTCCTGTGCGGATGATGCTGCTCCAGACCTGTCATTCTTTCTTTCATCTTCCTGCGAAGTGGCAGAACGGTCAACCTTCCTTTATCTATATTTCAGAGTTTTCTTTTCTTGGTTTCTCCAGACAGTTTAGCGATATAGAGGGGGATTATTGAAGTCTTATTTTTTTTCTTGGAGAGAATATGATGTCTTTATGCAGCTGTGACCCCTTGTTTTATAATCCCTATGTAGAGAGGATGCAAATGCAAACCCTCCCTCTTTTATTACCAGATGATGCTGTTTTTTATGTTCTGTAAACGAGCCGTGCCTGTTATGTGTTTAAAGTCATCTTCAACAAATCTGTACCGAATAAAAGGGTCGTCTTCAACAGATGAGAATGCTAAATTCTGTCTCGGATGACTTAAAAATCAGGGTTTATCCATGTTTAGCAGTGGAGGTTTGCTTCGCTGGACCTTAGCCTTCCTATGAGAAGATTCTGGAGTACTTTCATTGTTTAGGTAATGCACACAGTTTTACTTGGTACATTTGAATGACATCTTTCATTTGATATGATTTTGTATCAACCAGAGTTGCATTTATGGGTTCGCAGTGATTCTACCACTGCATGCGGGTTGGTCCATGAGGTCTTATTATTATTATTACTAGTTTTTGGTAAAGTAGACTGGAATATTATATCACTGTTAACATTTTGTATTGTTCTGTTATAGTGATCCGTGAGGTTTGCCGTTGTAGGCTAATGTCCATTTTGTCCATGAGGTGATGCTAGAAAGGAGGGCGGGGGAGTGGGGAAAGCTGGGCTTGTCTTTGTCCTCTTTGTCGCGCTAGTCTTCGAGAGATTTCAAATACAAAAAATGTTTCCGATGCCTAAAATATATATATATATATATATTAATGTGAAAAATGGATAGAGGGTTGGACCATCCATATTTTATATACCTTGGGGGCTAATTGGCATGGAGAATAGTGTGCTCATATACAGACTGTACCTACAGATATTGCCTTAGCGTGCATGCTTCCAGTACACGTTGCCATGTCAGCATATGAAAGAACCCCCGTTCATGGGTATGACAGCCCGCAGTTGGTCCAGATGAGATGCTCACAACCAGCTGTAATGGTAGGAGCTCCAAGTACCATCCTTTCATTCATACTATGACAACATTTGCAATAGCTTGTTGACATCGTAGTAAGATTTGTAGCACATCCTTCATTGTAGGTCTTGATGAAGGCATTGGGCTAGTGCACATGACTCCTAATTTAAAGACCATTGTAATCTCCTTTATATATTCTGGATCCTTGATGTCTTGATCTATAGCATCGATCACCTCGTCAGCCTCCTGTAAGCAGCGCCAAGCCCAGTCTGCTAGATTACCATATTCTCCACCATCGTTTGCTTTTTTTCCGGTGGTTAGTTCCAAAAGAATCACTCCAAAGCTGTAAACATCCATCTTCCCATTTATTTTTCTCGAGTATGCGCATTCTGGAAATCAAGTGATAACCAAAAAAACACACATCAAATGTATAGTAATACACTAAAGTAATAGAATGAATTATTTATTGGTGTCTCGCCCTCATGATCAAATGTCGGGAAGCGATAGATATAATTGAACTGCATGCAAGTGTGAGGTATAGGTGCGAGGTGCGACCCCCATAGCAGCATCATGTTGACACCGGCTATAGATGTTTCAACTTTGATACCTAAAACATGCCCTTTAAATTATTCAATTCATAGGAGAGATGGATACTAGCCTGATTGATACTAATTATGAGAATACTTCCTTGTTGTATATAAACAACTTGCATGCATGTATACGTATGTATATTAATTTCTTAAATAGATATGAACGAATGATAAAATCACTTACCTGGAGCCATGTAACCGAATGTCCCCGCCACGGCCGACACTGAATTGGGCTCTCCACGCTTGACGAGCATTCTAGCCAGACCGAAATCAGCGACCTTGGCCCGAAATTCGGAGTCTAATAATATGTTACTCGACTTCACATCTCGGTGCACGATAGGAGGGGAGCAACCGTGGTGCATGTAGCATAACCCTCGTGCCACATCAACAGCAATCCGCGACCTGGTGGACCAATCTAAAGGTACGTGATCAGAGTTCATCTCTTCGGTTTGCTCCCCCACCCTCCACTTCTTGTGAAGCCACCGATCCAGACTCCCCTCCTCCATGTACTCGTACACTAGCAGTTTCATATCGACGCTCCAGAGACAGCAAAGTAGTTTAACGATATTAGCATGCCGGATCGAGCCAAGGATTTGGACCTCGGATTGGAACTCCTCCTCAAATTGGGAATCAAGCTTCCTGCTGTTCCAGATCTTTTTAACGGCCACGATCTGTGCAACGTGGTTCTCGAGCACGATCCGATATACTTTTCCGCCCCCACCACTCCCGATAAGGTTATCCTCGGCGAGTCCACTCAGGATGTCGGACTCGGTAAAATCCAACGGATAGAAAGACGTCATATTCCACGTGGGTAGATCTTTGCCCTTGCTTCTTCTCCCATGGCGGGTTCTTATCATAAACACGATGAAGACGGTTGCCATCGAGGAGACGACCGAAGCGAGAACGATGAGCATCATGCGCGAGCTCCATTGCAAGCCATGCGATCCATGTTTGCAGATGGGGACGTTTAAGAGCTCACTGGAAGCGCAGAGGCTGGGGTTCGAGAGGAAGCTTCGATTGTAGGCTACGTACTGTAATGAGATCGGGATCTCGCCGGAGAGCCGATTGGATGAGAGGTTGAGCGTGTTGAGCATGAGGTATCCAATCTCTGGCGGAATTGAGTCAGACAGTTGGTTAATCGATAGGTCGAGGGAGGTGAGTTCCCTTATGGACCCAATTGCCGCTGGGATCTTTCCGACAAGATGGTTGCCGCTGAGATTGAGAACACCCAGAAATTTCAGCTCTGATATCTCTGGCGGGATTTGGCCTGGGATCAGGTTCCCTCCGAGATGTAGCTCCAAGAGTTTGGAGATTCCGGTCAAGACGGCTGGGATTTTACCGGATAGTAAGTTGTTGGTCGCTTTAAGGACCCGCAAATTCTCGGCCATTGATGGAATGTTGCCGGAGAATTGGTTGTTCTCGATGTCCAGATATAAAACATTTGATGGCAATTTGTCCGGTATGGTGCCGGAGAATCGGTTGTTGTTGATGTCCAGCCACGTAAGTCCCGATGGCAACTTGTCTGGTAGGGTGCCGGAGAATTGGTTGTTGTTGATGTCCAGCCACGTAAGTCCCGATGGCAACTTGTCTGGTAGGGTGCCGGAGAATTGGTTGTTGTTGATGTCCAGCCACGTAAGTCCCGATGGCAACTTGTCTGGTAGGGTGCCGGAGAATTGGTTGTTCTCGATTTCTAGCCATGTAAGTTCTAATGGCAATTTGCCGTGGAGGACCCCGGTCAGACTGTTGTTGAAGAGTCGGAGATCGGTCAGAGCCGGGAGGAGGCCGATGCTCGCAGGAATCTCGCCGGAAAACCGGTTGTAGTACATGAAAAGGGCAGAGAGGTTCTGAATCTTGCCGAAGTCCTCCGGGATGGATCCATTTAATTGATTCATCGAGACGTCGATCTCTTCCAGCCCCAAGGCGCCGATTGGTCCGTCGATGTTGATCTCTCCAGTTAGGTTGTTTTGCCATAAATAAAGGTACTGCAACTCCTTTAGACTCCATATTCCGGCGGGTATGCTTCCCTGGAGAGAGTTCCGCGCTAGGTCCAATTGGAACAACTCCGTCAACTCTCCGATGAATTCAGGGATCTCGCCCTTCAAATTATTCTCGGTCATCCACAGGAAGCTCAGCCGAGTCAAATTGCGGAAAGTTGAAGGGATCGTAGCCGGAACGAAAGGATTATATGCAAGCAAGAGGGCTTGGAGGTTTGAGAGGTTGCCGATGTCGGCTGGGAAGGACGCATTGAAGAAGTTGTTATCAAGAGCGAGATATTGGATCGCCGAGAGCCGGCCGATGGAGGGTGGAATGTCTCCAGTGAAGTTATTGGCAGAGAGGACGAGGTCAGCGAGACGGGGAGAGAGACGGTAGATATCGGAGGGGATGACGCCGATTAAGAGGTTCTGGGAGAGATCGAGGTGCAGGAGGTTAGAGCAGTTGTAGAGGGATGTGGGAAAGGAACCGGGGATGTAGTTGTAACTGAGGTCGAGGACGGAGATGCATTTCAGCTTGCATATGGCGGCGGGGATAGGTTGGGTGATGTTTTGGTTGACAAGTGAGATATTGATCACAGAACCATCAGCGGAGCATTCGATTCCGGTCCAATTGCAGTGGCTGGTGGGGGTGGAGTCGTTCCAAGAGCTGAGAACCGAGGGGTTTCCCCAATCATCCTTGATACCGAGGAGAATTTGCCTTTCTCCATCCTCTGTTGTCATTTGGGATGCTGCTAGAGAAGAGAAGGAGAAGATGATAAGCAGCATGAGAGAAGAAGAGATTGTTTTTGCCACCATTTTTGGAGCTGGGGCTGAGGGGTCACCCAAAGCGGCCGAGTTCGCAATGCTTTTATGGACAGCGACGGTGGCATATGGGCATTCTTCGAAAGACCGTGGCATGGTAGAGGTGGGAAATGGGGCTCTCCATGATGATTTTTCAGCGGTGAGGTGTCCGAGACGTTAGTGTGAAAGCTCCCTGGATGGAGAAATCATACTTGGAATACAAGTCCTACGGCCGTGCCCAAAACATACATTTTTTTTTAATATATATATATATATATATATATAGAATATCATATTTACAAATAAATAGTACATATTTTCAGATAAATTGATATATATTGCAAATATAACAAATATCTTATAGGGCATGCACGAGAGAAATACATATCGGCAAGCTTCCCATTTTGTCATATTTTTTTTAGTACCCACAATAAAAAAAAATCTAAAAGTTAAAAAACTTTTTTTTTTGCTAAGGGAGCTGACAATTTCATCATTTAAAAAAAATAGGACATTTTCTTTCTTATTTATTTTCAAAACATATTTTTATCGGTATATACTATATGGCCGGGTGATTCATACTAAATGAATTGGTCATCAACCAAATTAATACATATTTTTAAATAAATTAATATATAATTTTTATAATATGAAATTATTCCTTACGTAATATACGATTAGACAATTCATACTTAGCAAATTAGTCATTTAGCAATTCCATACATACCATCAAGCAAATTGATATATAGTTTTTAAAAATCATATTTACTGGTACGTACTGTATGATCGAATGATATATACTTATTAACTTTTTGATATATATTATATTTTTTTTTAATTCACTGCAATTAACAATGATCTGATACATACTTTTAGGTTAAAAAGATATTTCGAAAATTATATATCGATTTATCTTAAACTATTTATTGGATCACTATTAGATGTGTATCAAAGAAAACTTGTGATGTATATCAAAAAGTCGACAAGTGTGTATCACCTCACCATGCAGTATATGTTGATGAATTCTAGAAAACTATATATCAATTTGTTTGAATACGTATATTGGGTTGGTAAATGATTAATTGGCTAAGCGTGTATCATCTAGTTGTATACTATGTACCAGCGAATACCATATTTTATAAGCTATATATTAATTTATCTAGATATGTGTTAGCTAACTAATGATTAATTTACTTAGAATGTGTTATTTAGCCATGTAATAATATCGTTAAAAAAGTATGTTTTGGAAATGAGAAAAAAAAAAAGATGCCATATGGGGTTTTTTTTAATTTTTTTACCATGAGATTGATGACTCCATTAGTAGAAGTTTTAGGCTAATAGAAGAAAGTGAAGATGTAATAGATGTACAAGAATCTAAAGATGCAAAAATGATGAGCAAATTCCTATTCAAAGGCTCCACAGAGCTCAGCAATCACCTTCAAAGTTAGAAAACTTTGAGATAATATTTAATAATAATGTTGATAATTATAGAGAATTGGTCTGATATGTTATATTTGTAAATTATGATCCAATCAGGTTTAAGAAAGCTGTGCAAGATGATAGGTAAATTAATGTAATGGAAGAAGAAATAAAAATTATTGAGAAAACAATACCTGGCAGCTGACTGATATTCTAATAGGAAAGAAAGTAATTAAAGTAAAGTAGATTTTAAAACAAAAAAGAAGTCAAATGATGAAGTAAAGCGAAGGGCTATGAACAGTAGCTAGAAATCAACTATCAAAAGGAATTCTCTTCCATTCCTAGAATTAAAATAGTAAAACTAATTATTTCTTTACTGTACAGAGCTACTGGAAAATCCATTAAATGGATATAAAGTTGGCCTTTCTAAATAGCCCTCTTAATAAAAAAGTTTATGCCAAGCAGTTCAAAAGCTATCAAGCAAGGAGGTGAAAATAGGGTGTATCGCTCAAGAAAATTTTGTATGGCCTCAAGCAAGCCTTATATGCTTGGAATAAGAGGATTGATATTTTTTAACAAAAAGATGACTTTGAATTGTACCTTGGTGAACATGCCCTCTGTGTAAAGAAAAGTAAAGGTGATATTTTATTAATCTGCTTATATGTTGATGATATGATATTCATAAAAAATAATTATTTTATGATCAAGGACTTTAAGCTTGCAATGAAGTTAGAGTTTGAGATGACAGATTTTGGCTTAATGTCTTACTTTCTTGGGATTGAAGTAATTCAAGCTACAAATAGAATTTTTATGTATCATAAAAGATATGCTACT